>OZ018326.1:90920951-92120951 GCA_963969495.1 Ceratothoa steindachneri
GCAATCTCTCAACACTCACCATAAACACTATGAACGATGAGACCACTCTCCGCCTCACGAACATAGACAACAAAACATGCACACATCCAATATCTGAAACACTCAAACTTTCCAACACACTCGACACCTCCATCACAAAGATGTCAACCACCCCTACGGCACAGATTCTCATATTCAGGTCATCTGACGATGCCATGAATTTTCATACAAGCGCAAAAAACACGCGGGCAGAAAAGCAACATCACACGCTGCTGCCAGGCGCAATTACTCGTCGACACCAGGTATGGATTCGCTGTGCCAACCCACTATGGCAAGAGTTCATGGATGAGGACCTCCTGGCCGAGCTCAAGTTAGAATACTGCACGGAGGTCATCCGCGAACTACATTACAACCGCACCAAACAATGGGCGGTACTAACCATCGCAGATAAAATAATCAACCAGGGCATCATAGCCCTGGGCATACTCACACATACCCAAGCAATCGTGTAACAACATAACATACGCCTCCAATAATCTCGCCGAAAAGCGAGCTTGGATCATTTCGGAAATGCGCATTCTACAATTCACCCCCCACCCACACACACCACACACACACACACAAACAAACCATGCCTACTCCCACTCCACCGACCCCCACGAGATCTTTCGCTGCCACTTGTGGAGCAAAGGATTGCTTGTACCCACTTTCCCACAGTTCATCTACTACGCACGAACACAAACACCCTGAATCCAATAACACACCATTGACACACACAACCCGAACATACACATACTCCATCCGTAGATACACACGTGCAAACTTCACACATACCACCAACAAACACACACAACACAGACTTCATGATAAACCACGCCACTATGCTCTCACGGCTGGCACAAGATTGGGCTGGAGGTGACTTATCCCTCTACGCCAATTTTCCGAACCAACTCTTCGAGTCTAATGGAATAGAGCGCAGTGTCATTCCGGAGTCAATATTTAACACCTACCAGTTCCACCAAAACAGAAGGCCACCCCTTCTGGCCACCCCAACAAACATTCCAAGACCACGCATCAATACCGTACACGGCCCCCCGCAGACAACTCCCCTTCCCCCTGCATCCTCCACGATGCCCCCTAACGACCCCCGCCTCTCCGTCCGCACCCCTTCTCCATCTTCTGTTCTCACCTCATCACCACCCGCTCCGGCTTCCACTTGCTCCTCTCCTCCCCCCACTCTGCCTCCCTCTGCCCTTCTACCCCTGACCACTCCAACCCCTGTTCCATCTTTTATCCTCACTCCTTCACCACCCGCCCGCTCCGGCTTCCACTCCCTCCTCCTCTGTCCCTACACTGCCTCCTTCTGCTCCTATACCCCTAACCACTTCAACCCCTGCTCCCAGTGGAAAACCAACACCCGCAAAACTGGCACCTGCACTCACATCTACCCACACCTCCAACTCACCCCCCACTTTCAGCCCACCCCCCCAATCAAACACACCCTACACCAATCCAGGCCCTCCAACACCACCCCACCTACTAACCTTACTACGCTCATAAAACGTATATTCCCTCCACACACACCCACCAAACAGAAAACACAAAGCGTGAAAGTCACTGCGCTTCCCCCCATCACTCATAGAGTGTCAGGACTTGGGAGTTGCAAGACAGGTTCACGGCACCTACACTCTCGCCCAGAATAGGTCGCTTGAGCGTAATACAATTAAACGTACGCAGTTGGCGCGGTGTACGCCACACTGTCTCTAACTGGATACTAAACACACAGCATCCAGACATTATACGCCTGAACTCTACGAGTCTTCATCCTCCTTGCACTAGTCTTCGCATTGCAGGCTATTACACATATCTAACCCCACAGGCGCTACAATTAGGCTCGGCGATCCCAATAAAACGCCAAATACACCATACCCTCTTAAACACTACAGACGATTCCTTCATAGCCTGCAAAATAGGCACAAACACTGGACCAATCCTGATTGCCACAGTTACACATTGATCTCCCACTCCGGGCGCTATCAAACTATAATCTTCCACACTTCTCCCTTGGGAACTTAAACGCACATCATCCAACATTTTTCTCCAACACTAAAAATGAAGTGGGAAGCTACCTGGTCCGTGCCTTGCAGCGTTGTCGCTGTGGACACATTGGCCCAGCCTTCGCCACCTTCTTCGGTCAGCGCGGGGAAACCTCATCCCTGGACGTAGTCCTCCGTAACGACCCCACCACAAGACTCTACACACACATAGCCCCAGGTCCCCATGTATTATCCGACCACATCCCCATATACCTTCTGATATCTAACCACACATAACCTCAACCTCCAGGGCAACAGATCCTCACAATTAGACGACCACTGGAAGGCAATCATAGACACCATCAAAACTGCCCACGACACCTATACGCCACGCAAAACATACAAACGCATAAAACACTTCACCTTCTCCATACATACACAAAGACTTATCACGATATACAACAACCAATATGGCAGAGGCCCACGACAACGCAATATCACAATCCTTCGTGCCCACATCCTCTGGTGCGTGTTGCTGTACAGGAACCGTCAGTGGGGCGAGGTTATCCGTACAGCGAAAAAAGCTCGCTGCGCTGACCACTCCTTCTTCTGGAGGCGCATCAGGAGTATGATTGGAACGCACCCTCCCAAACCCATAAAACTACAAGTAAACAATCAGACAAACACAAATGATATCCTCAATCCATTCAGTTCCCACTGGAACAAAGTACACTCACATAGCCAACCCAAACCACACGCACAATATCACTTCCAGCTTGTTCAGGAATGGTGCAGGCTCCATGCCAATGAGCAGGAGCCGGCCCCCTTGATCGAAATGGAGATGCTTGACAACTCAACCACATTAACTCCCCCAGTCACTATCGAGGAAACAAAACACTACACCAAAGCCACACGTAAACATGCCCCCGTCCCTTCCGGCCTCCCAACCACAATCATTCATCACCTGGCAGAAAACATCTAGCGGACATCAATACACCTCCACAATGCATCTCCAGCCTCTGGATATTTTTCAAAAATATTCAAGCCCTCACACAACATTCTACCCTTTAAAACAACACAAAGACCCTAAACAACTAAACAGTTACAGGCCTATTGCTCTCCTAGAGCAACTAGGCAAAATACTAGAACGCATAGTGAATAACCACCTACGGAGCTCTCTGGAAGAAATGAACTGGTTCTCCCCCTGTCAGTATGGCTTCAGGAGGGGCCGGTCTACCAGCTCGGTGATCACTATCGTTCACGTCCTCATACAAAGGGCACGACAATCACGAAGAAAAACATTCACTATCAGCAAGGATTTCGAGAAGGCCTTCGTCAAAGTGTGGCACGTGGGGCTTCGTTGGAAATTAGCCAACAACACGGAGCTGCCGTTCTGCACAAGAAGGCTCCTATCTCACTACCTTGTGAATAGGGAATTTTACATCCGTTACAACAACACACTATCATGCTCATTCACTCCACGCGCTGGGGTACCACATGGCAGTGTACTTGCACCCACACTTTTCATAATTTATACAAATGACACTCCACGCCCTGAAGTAAATTGCACATACACACACACTGTCGTACGCAGACAACGAGGCCATTCTCATCATCAACGTGCGCGCCGGGTACAAATAATCATAAACGAAAAGACAGAGTACGGGAATTCATGGCTCATAACCACAAATCTCCAGAAGACACATATGAAACTATATTGAGCGAAAGACCAATACATGCAAAACATCCAGATACATGATCAAATACCCGACCAACATTACTCAGCCCTCATAAGACTTGCATACAAACCACGAGAATGTCGATACTTCACGACACAAACAAACTCACTCCTCTAAATTCATACACCTTCACGAGATTAACTCGACAGAGACCCCATTCACAACCAAGTTCACCACATACAGTATGGTGCTGCTTGGGAACGCAAATTCCCAGCAGCAAGACTCCACCAGCTGCCAGAATCACTACATCTAAATAGCAGCAGCGCAATTACTTTTCCTTGATTCTAAAAGAAACAGCCGCGCCGAAGTGTCCCAGAGACTAAGCCACTACGTGTCGACGATCTAGGCAAGCCGCCGATCTAGCAAGACTTAGACCCTCCCGAACCGATCCTCCAATTTCTCCAGTCCAAACACCACACTATAACATAACATCGTCATATACTCAGCAACGGTGTATAGCTACCGGCCTTTAATCTCTTCCTATCCCCTCTTGAATTAATTTCCGAACCGCTCTTCTCCTACTGAAACGATTTCCTGGATTTTGACGAGAATCCCTCGCCTTTCCTTTCTATACTACTTCGTCTTGTCTTGTTAACTGAAACGATCGCCAGCTGTAACTACTAAGAGATCGGTCATCTGCAGATACCTCGACCCTTGGATTGGGGAGCACTCCGCAGTGGAAATCAAGTCAGAACTTGAAAAAAAAAAAAATCATGGGCTAAAATCGAACAAATAGTCAAATTTAATAAACAAACAGGAGAAGAACACACTCATGTGTTTAAAGCTATCTTCAAAGAGACCGAAATGGTGACAAATGCAGCGGAACACGGACTTTCTATACCAAAATAGCACCGGACCAGATAGAGAAACTTTCATATTTTTCCATATCTGTTTCAAGTGCTATGCCGTGGACAATCATTCAAAAAAAGAATGCAATTATCAATGCAAAAACTGTTCTGAGTGCTCAAGTACAGAACACAGATTGTAAAAGTGGGAAAATCTCGACAAATATGTGTGAACTGTGGAGGCTCAAACCGCACACTTGCAATGACGTGTACAAAAAAAGAACGACGGAAACAAAAAACAGTCATGATTGAGGAAAAGGAACGCAGGAAGAACACCACATATGCAGCTGCGACCGCTAATCAAACCCAAACAATTCAAGAACAAAAAAATGTGTTAAACATTGACGGAAACATCAGACCGGGTCTCATTCTGCATGCACATTTAGTTAACATGGCGAAAGCAGGTTCGTATGCAGAGGAACTCAACAAAATGCTAACAAAAACTAAATTCAAATCCATGTGGTTTCCCGAGAAACCTCCATCAAACGACCTATATCGGATCTCCATTACGCGATCCAGAACAGAAGGAACGTCATCAAGCGTCTTTCATCAAAGATCAAATCTAACACCAATAAACGTCTTCATGTACGAACGCGACCAAAAGATATGGCAGTTTTTGTATGTCCATATCATAATAACTGCTCGCCGCCGTGTAGTTAAGAAAACGTTTAACCTTCATCTTCACCTCGTCATTTAGAGAACAGGTGCCAAGTCTGGGCTATATATATATATATATATATATATATATATATATATATATATATATATATATATATATATATATATATATATATATATATATATATATATATATATATATATATATATATATATATATATATATGCCGTTAGAAGGCTATTTTTGTCAAACACATCTTCATCAAAGCCCTCGGAAGGAGCTCTTCTCACATACGCAAGAAGTTAACACTTAAAATAAGCGTTCTCTCAGATAGCCTCCCCAAAACTATCTTTCGATTGGCTTTTTTTAAGTGTCACCCTTGCTTTTCGAAGAGAATAGAAAATTTGTTTTCTTCTCTATCTTCGCCACACCTTATAAATTAAGAAAAATTATTGCAATAACGCAATTAATTATGCGGTTAAAAGAAGACTGTGTTGTTAAAAATAGCCTTTTAACCGCATAATAAATTACTTCACTGCAATAATTATTCTTAATTTATAAGGTGTGGCGAAGATGGAAAAGAAAACAAATGATTCAATATGAAAAAAAAAATGATGTTGGGCTACGGGGTGATTTAAGCAAAGATGACATTGTATACTGGGTAAAAAATGGTCCGTCAAAGTGACAACACTCAAATGGTTCATTTGAAAAGTCAAAGAGTTTTTTTGCAAATCAAGAGAGATATTGTTCAAAGAGCTAATGGTAAAACTACTGCAGAGAATGGTTAGTATATTCACCAGAAACCGGTCATGTATATTTTTTTGGGTGCAAACTCTTTTTAAATTCTTCTACACCATTGTCATCAGATGGATTTTGTGATTGGCGCAACACCTATTTAGTTCAAAGTCATGAAAACTCTGAAGACAATAGAACAGCTTCAGTAACATATCTTACAAGAGAACGTGGCTCAACAATTGACTGCCACCTAGCAGAACAGATAAATAATAAACGGCAGTACCGGAAACATGTTCTTGAACGAGTTGTAGCAGTCATAATTAGTCTGGCAGAGCGAGGTTTAGCTTTTAGAGGAGATTAGGAAATATTTGGTTCTTCTCACAATGACAATTACCTTGGATTACTTAAACTTATTGTGAAATTTGATCCTTTCCTAGCAAACCATATAAAAGAATTTTGGAATAAAATATCAGGTGTCACATCTTATCTTTCTAAAACAATATGTGATGAATTTATCCAAATGATGGCATATAAAGTAAGAGAATCAATCTTGTGTGATTTAAAAACTGCAGGGTACTTTAGTTTATCTGTAGATTCCACTCCAGACCGGTCCCATATTGATCAGCTCACTATTATTGTAAAGTATGTTTTACCAGATGATGGGTTCCCTATTGAACTTTTTCTAACCTTCCTAGAGGTGGGTAACGACACAAGGGAAAGTATGGCTAAGATGGTGCATGACTACCTTAAAAAAAGAATGCAAAACAGATTTAGTAAGTGTCGAGGCCAGTCATATGAAAATGCTGCCAATATGTCTGAAAAATACAAGGGTATGCAAGAAATTATAGTGAAGATTAATAAGTATGCTATGTATATTCTATGTGTCGGCCATTTCTTTAGGGGATAGCACATTCATTTTTTAACTTTTTACTACGTTGGATTATCATATATGAAATTAAAGTTCATTAAAAGCCCTTTTATTCCTGCCAAAATCATAATAACCTACGGCACCGTTTTTGAGATACAGAGGGTCCTTTCAGACCCCCTTCCCCTTAAAACCTGATATCATATAAATGGCTATAAAATAACTAAAAATTAAGCATTCGAACTCAATTCACGAGCAAACGATGCACATATAATTTAGTTATCATTGGAAATCAGTTTTCTTCCGTTTCATGTAAATTTGTGTTAATGGTGAACTAAAAGATATAGTTTTCGGACAAGGTCAACTATAGATTTTGTTCTTAGTTGGAAAAGGGGGTGTTAGGTCAATAGTAGTGGTGTTCTAAATGCCCTGGAATTTAGTTCAATCTATATTCGAATGTTGCTTAAAATATAAACAAGTTCTCGGGCGCGTTTTTTTTTGTAGCAAATATTCAAAGTGCATGGTATAATTTGGCGTTTTTTTCACAAATCACCTTTAAAAATCAACGGAGAACTTCCACGAATGTATAAAATTTGGCATTATCATAATTTTCACTATGTTCTTCTAATGTTGCTAAAACAAAAAAAAAATACTATAAAGAGTGCATAAAATTTGCAATAAAATGATATAAAAATCAATGGTGTAGTTATGTTTTGTTTTTCACAAATTAACTTTAAATATCTAGGAAAGTTTTTCCACGAATGTATACAATTTTGCATTATTTTAATTTTTACTATGTTCTAGTCATGTTGCTAAAAAAAAATAATTATACCATAAAAAAGTGCATAAAATTTGCATTAAAATGATATACAAAACAAAAAAAATGCGAATTTTGAATGAAATAATTTGAAAAGGGACTAATAAACAAATGTGTTATCCCCTTAAATCTTGTTGGTATAGCAGCAGTTGACTGCTGCTGTGAGTTCCCATGTAAAATAGATATTAGTAGCTAAGTTTACCATTTGTGTTCGTAAGTACGTTCGGGGTTCAAAAATAGCAATGGACATGAACAACAGACACATATAATAATTACAATGTAATAGACGAGTACAACTCACCTTAGATAACGTTGAACTCAAACCTAACACACTTTACTGAATCAGTAAGTCCAGAGTTCACGTCAGTAGAGTCAGGTAGGTAAGTTACTTTAGTATGTGTGACGTAGGCCTATGTCCAGTTGGTAAGTATGAAATAGTAGATAGGTAGTAGGAGTAGTAGTTGCAGATCCAAACGCGCTGACAGTCAAGCCCGAACCCTAACCTAGGTAACTCGACTATGCACTAAAACTCGGAATAGGAATACCGAAAACAAGACGAACACACGAACATATATACATAATAAAAAGTAATTGTAATTCGAATTACAAGTTACTACAGTTGCTTAGATACAGTAAACCTTTTTGGAATTGTTCAAGAAATATATAATTTCTTTTCATCATCTAAACAGTCGCGGCGCAATGGCACGCAACTTTAAGTTTCCCTGACCATCTCCCATCTTCTTTGCCAAGCAGTCCGAAAAGCTGCCCGTATTCCTGCCATGTAGTCGGTGTGAGGAGGAGTGAAACGCTGGTCCGGTCGCAGAGTCTTTGGCGCCCTCATCGGCGCGCTCATTCCCCGCAATTCCTACATGTCCAGGAACCCAGCAGAAGATAATCTCGACATCTGCAGGGCTCGCCAAAACCGTGGCGTCATGGATATCGCAAACCAGGGGATGCGGAGATTCTAATGCCCCAAGAGCACTCAGGGCGCTTTGTGAGTCGCTATAGATCACAATCCGGTCTCCGAACCGGGCACGACGCGTAATCTCCCGTACCGAGTGGTGTATTGCCACCAGCTCGGCCATGAAGACAGACGCAGCGCCTGGTAGAGCCCCGCTGATTTCAAACAGAGGGGATATGGCGTGGAATCCAACCCCCTTTTGGGACTTGGAGCCATCCGTATACACTGGCACGGTTCCAGCGTGACACGAGGTGTGCTCCAAAAAGGTCAAACGCAATACTCCCGGCGCAGTACAAGCTTTGGGAGCAGAGGTGTGGCGACAAATAGCCAAATGTGGTACGCTCCAGGGTGGCGTCCTGGGCAGAACCAGGGGCGCCACCGGCTCGAGAGCTATATCTACCTCTCGAAGGAGTTTCCTGGCTCTAAACCCAAAGGGCTTAGAGTATGACTGGCGTCTCTCGGTGGCATAGGCACCATCGAGATCAGCTGCGGATGCAGTGAGAGCTGTTGGCGACTGAGGGAGGCACCGGGCTCGCGCGTACAGGCGAGTGATGCACTGCACGCGGCGCAGAGCGAGTGGCATCTCCCCAGCATCGACCAACAGGCTCTCAATGGGGGAAGTGCGGAAGGCACCGGTCGCAAGGCGAAGGCAGGTGTGGTGGATTGAATCCACCTTCCGCAATAAACGCTCGGCTGCGGATGCATAAAACTCGCATCCGTAGTCGAGCTTCGAGCGAACAAAGGATCGATAAAAAAGTAAGGTGGTAGCCCTATCAGCGCCCCAAGCGCTGAACGTCACGGAACGGAGAATATCCATGGCGCGGGTACAAGAGACCCTAAGGCTGCGAATATGAGCCTCCCAGGTGAGGCGTCGGTCGAATACAAGACCAAGGAAACGGTGCGACTCAACCACATCCAAGCGCACCACATTAAGAAACAAATCTGGGTCTGGGTCTAGCCGTGGATGGCGGCAGAAGTGCACCACCTTAGTCTTGGCCAAAGAAAACCGAAACCTGTGCGCTTCGGCATAGCGAGAGAAGCGGTTCAATGCCTGTTGGAGTCGACGCTCCAGAGTTGGCATCTGGGCCGCGCCAAAAGAGATCGAAAGGTCGTCCACGTAGAGCGTAGCGAGAACATCTTCTGGCAGCACCGAGGTGATGCCGTTGATGCTCAGGGCAAAGAGTGTGACACTGAGGACACTTTCCTGCGGGACACCCTCTTCCTGCTCCTTTGGGGCAGAGAGGGCTCCCCCCACCCGTACGCGGAATCGACGATCTCGCAAAAATTCAGATATAAACATTGGGAGGCGTCCCCTCTCCCCCATCGTGTGGAGAGTCTCCATGATACCGTATCGCCATGCGGTATCAAGGGCCTTCTCCAGATCAAAAAACACCGTGGCGTAGTGCTGTCTACGAAGGAAAGCCTCGCAGACGGCATTTTCCAGTCGGAGCAGAGCATCCGATGTGGAGTGAAACTTACGGAAGCCGCACTGTGCAGAAGACAGATGGCCTCCGCTGTCCAGGAAATAGGCTAATCTAACATTTACCAATTTCTCCATCAACTTGCACACGCAAGATGTTAGAGAGATTGGGCGGAAACCGGTCGGAGTAGAGTGATCTCTCCCCGGCTTGCGAAAGGCGAGCACAGTAGCGATTCACCAGGAGTCTGGGAGAAGACCTTCCACCCAGATCCTGTTGAACAGATCTAACAGAAAATCACCTCCAGAGAAGGGGGTGAGGGGGAGTGCCCTGCACCCGTAGGCGAAGGAGAGGAGTAAGCCTCCTCTCCGGTTAGAGAAATATGGAGGGTTTTAGCTGGAGCTGCCCGAGGGCGGCTCCGTTGATGTTTCAGGGAAAGTTTGGGGTTGGGTTTTTTTTTTTTTTGGTCTTCATCATTGGGCATGGTGACCCTTTTCTAACACGGGATGCAATAGCGCACACCTCTTGCAGTAGCCCGCACTGCGAGAGGTGCTTACATGCCCGGCAGAGCCAGGCGCCGCCATTTGGGACCACCCCCCCCGCCTGGTGGCCTGGCAGTCCATCGGCATAGCGGCTCCACCTTGAACACGGCGTAAAATATATAGATTGTGAAGAGGAGAGGAAAAGGGATGTGAGGAAGGTATGGGTGGGGATGAAGCAGGTTGTTAAAAACCAGCCACCCCAGACCGGAGCTCAGGGGTTAGGGAACATTGTCCCCCACCCCCTCAGCCCCGATGCGGGACGGTTGGCTGAAAGGAAGGTCAGCATCTACCCTGTGAAATTAGAGGCTGACCAGAGAAAGTTGTGGGAGAGGTTGTGTGAAAAGAGAGGAAACAAGTGTTTTGAAGGAAGGAAGAGAGGCTAAGCTGGGGCCGGACGGAGCGCTGGATCCCGTCAGCACGGCGGCCAGGATGGCAAATCTCCGCGCCCCTTACGGGGTGGAGCTGCCCGAGGGCGGCTCCGTCGATGAGCAAGGGGGAGTTAAAGGGGTTTGAGGTTTTATGAGTTCATCCATGGGCATGGTGACCCTATTTGTGCCACGGGACGCAATAGCTCATCACCTCTTGCAGTTGCCCACACTGCAAGAGGTGCTTACAGGCCTGGCAGAGCCAGGCGCCGCCATTTAAGACCACCCCTCCCGCCTGGTGGCCTGGCAGTCCATCGGCATGGCGGCTCCACCTTAGATTGTGAAGAGGAGAGGAAAAGGGATGTGAGGAAGGTATGGGTGGGGATGAAGCAGATTGTTAAAAACCAGCCACCCTAGACCGGAGCTCAGGGGTTATGGAACATTGTTCCCAAGCCCCGATGCGGGATGGTTGGCTGAGAGGAAGGTCAGCATCTACCCTGTGAAATTAGAGGCTGACCAGAGAAAGTTGTGGGAGAGGTTGTATGAAAAGCGAGGGAACAAGTGTTTTGAAGGAAGATTTTTTTTTTTTTTTTTTAATTAAGGGGCTATCTGGCGACTGCCGACTGCCGACTAAGGCATAAGTTGCCGTAAACAAACAGCCTAGTTCTAGGCTACTTTAAAAAATTGAATAGGAAACAATAAAATTTGAAGGAAGAAGAGGCTAAGCTCGGGAGGGGGGGATGGGGGGGCATCTGAAATGTAGTTTCGCCAGACGTACGTGTCAGAACGTTCTTCCCATATCGCATATGGATCGTCCTTACAAGGCTCCGATGCAGTTCACCATTCCGAATTAAACCACCATCAATCAGCACAGCAACTTAACCAACAGACATCCGTTCTCGTGGACGCCACACACTCACATCAACACCGATTATTCCTCGGGTAAAACAAAGCCACATAGTTTGCTCGATCTCTGGGAGGGTGCTATTTAAAGACTCCAGGTGCAGACACATCCAAAGGAATTGATTCGAACCCACCTGCTGGCGCAAAAGCAAAATAATGGCTTTGCATGCCAGAAAGCAGGATATCGGTGGATTAAAAAATACGAACGATGAGCTAAATCCTTTATTTTTTTTATTTTTTTTTTAAGAGCTCATCTGGCGACTGCCTACTTGGGCATTAGTCGCCGTATTAAAACTGGCCTAGTTCTAGGCTACTTTAAAATAAAATTAAAGAAAAAAAAAAACAAAACACCCCAAAATGGGGAAAGGAAGCAAGCTGGTGCGTCGGGGAGAGGTCCCCCCGGCGCAGGAGCGTGCAACTAAAGGAAAAAAACAAACAAAAAACAAAACAAAACAAAACACAAACCTTGCTTAAATAATAGGGAGAAGGCCGGCCTCCCCCCCAAAAGTCAGCAAGTCCACCAGTCAAAGTGCACGCACTCGTCCCGAGTACAAGGGACAGGCGGTAGCGACCCCGCCCATCCCGGTACCGGGACAGGTGTCGTGCGCGAAGATCACCCAGACTGGGACATTCGACAAGAATGTGCCGAACAGTCTGGGGGACGACGCAGTCGTTGCAATAGGGCGCAGGCGAGCGCTCCACCAGATAGCGATGCGTCACACGAGTGTGTCCAATTCGGAGACGACAGAAAGCAACCTGAAGCCGCCGCGGCATTGGCGGATAGGTCAATGGGAACAGTCGCGGCGCAATGGCACGCAACTTTAAGTTCCCTTCGACCGTCTCCCATTTTCTTTGCCAAGCAGTCCGAAGAGCTGCCCGTATTCCTGCCATTTAGTCGGTGTGAGGAAGAGCGAAACGCTGGTCCGGGCGCAGAGTCCTCGCGGACTCTTTGGCGCCCTCATCGGCGCGCTCATTCCCCGCAATTCCTACATGTCCAGGAACCCAGCAGAAGATAATCTCGACATCTGCCCGGCTCGCCAAAACCGTGGCGTCACGGATATCGCGAACCAGGGGATGCGGAGATTCAAATGCCCCGAGAGCACTCAGGGCGCTTTGTGAGTCGCTATAGATCACAATCCGGTCTCCGAACCGGGCACGTCGCGTAATCTCCCGTACCGAGTGGTGTATTGCCACCAGCTCGGCCGTGAAGACAGACACAGCGCCTGGTAGAGCCCCGCTGACTTCAAACAGAGGGGATACGGCGTGGAAGCCGACCCCCTCTTGGGACTTGGAGCCATCCGTATACACTGGCACGGTTCCAGCGTGACACGATGTGTGCTCCAAAAAGGTCGAACGCAATACTCCCGGCGCAGTACAAGCTTTGGGAGCAGAGGCGTGGCGACAAATAGCCAAATGTGGTACCCTCCAGGGTGGCGTCCTGGGCAGAACCAGGGGCGCCACCGGCCCGAGAGCTATATCTAGCTCTCGAAGGAGTTTCCTGGCCCTAAACCCAAAGGGCTTAGGGTATGACTGGCGTCTCTCGGCGGCATAGGCACCATCGAGATCAGCTGCGGATGCAGTGAGAACTGTTGGCGACTGAGGGAGGCGCCGGGCTCGCGCGTACAGGCGAGTGATGCACTGCACGCGGCGCAGAGCGAGTAGCATCTCCCCAGCATCGACCAACAGGCTCTCAATGGGGGAAGTGCGGAAGGCACTGGTCGCAAGGCGAAGGCCGGTGTGGTGGATCGAATCCACCTTCCGCAATAAACGCTCGGCTGCGGATGCATAAAACTCGCATCCGTAGTCGAGCTTCGAGCGAACAAAGGATCGATAAAAAAGTAAGGCGGTAGCCCTATCAGCGCCCCAAGCGCTGAACGTCACGGAACGGAGAATGTCCATGGCGCGGGTACAAGAGACCCTAAGGCTGCGAATATGAGCCTCCCAGGTGAGGCGTCGGTCGAATACAAGACCAAGGAAACGGTGCGACTCAACCACATCCAGGCGCACCCCATTAAGAAACAAATCTGGGTCGGGGTGAAGCCGTGGATGGCGGCAGAAGTGCACCACCTTAGTCTTGGACAAAGAAAACCGAAACCTGTGCGCTTCGGCATAGCGAGAGACGCGGTTCAATGCCTGTTGGAGTCGACGCTCCAGAGTTGGCATCTGGGCCGCGCCAAAAGAGATCGAAAGGTCGTCCACGTAGAGCGTAGCGAGAACATCTTCCGGCAGCACCGAGGTGATGCCGTTGATGCTCAGGGCAAAGAGTGTGACACTGAGGACACTTCCCTGCGGGACAGCCTCTTCCTGCTCCTTTGGGCTGGAGAGAGCTCCCCCCACCCGTACGCGGAATCGACGATCTCGCAAAAATTCAGATATAAACATTGGGAGGCGTCCCCTCGCCCCCATCGTGTAGAGAGTCTCCATGATACCGTATCGCCATGCGGTATCATAGGCCTTCTCCAGATCGAAAAACACCGTTGCGTAGTGCTGTCTACGAAGGAAAGCCTCGCAGACGGCATTTTCCAGTCGGAGCAGAGCATCCGACGTGGAGTGGAACTTGCGGAAGCCGCACTGTGCGGAAGACAGATGGCCTCCGCTGTCCAGGAAAAAAGCTAATCTAACGTTTACCAATTTCTCCATCAACTTGCACACGCAAGAGGTTAGAGAGATTGGGCGGAAACCGGTCGGAGTAGAGTGATCTCTCCCCGGTTTGCGAAAGGCGAGCACAGTAGCGATTCGCCAGGAGTCTGGGAGAAGACCTTCCACCCAGATCCTGTTGAACAGATCTAACAGAAAGGTCATGCCTCGCTCACCCAGGTGTCGAAGCATGGCGTACGGGACATCGTCCGGACCATGGGCGGTGTCCGCGCACGAAGCGATAGCGGAACGCAACTCACTCACAGTAAACTTGTCGTTGAAGGGCTCTCCGCCACTGGAGGTAAAGTCCAGCCGGCGGCCTTCCGCGACATCACGACGTGCATTGAATGCTGGCGGAGCAGCATCACGGCTAGAGAATGCGGAAAAAGCGGTCGCTAAGGATTCCGCCACGGACGCGGGGTCTGAGATTGCGGTCCCATTCTCCTGGAGAACGGGAGGGGGGTCCTGCGAGAACTTGCCCCGAATCCTTTTGACTCGCTTCCACACCTCAGCTAAAGGGGTCTTCCCGTTAAGTGAAGACACGTATGCCCGCCAAGAAGAGCGGCGGGCGTGCTTCGAAATATACCGGAACCTAGCCCTAGCCCGACGAAATTCAGCGACAGTGAAATCGTTCGGGCGGCGCTTATAGCGCATGTAGGCATAACGCTTCTGTTTGAGGGCCGTCTCACACTCGGCCGACCACCATGGGAGTGGTCGGCGTGCAAAACGGCCAGACGTCCTAGGAATAGTAGTCAGGCCCACGGCGATGAGGTTGCCGGAGAAGAACTCAACGGCCTCATCTACCGACCTAAACTCCTCGACTGAGATAGAGAAGTCAGTCATTTCCTGAAATGCAGGCCACCGCGCCCGCGCCAAGCACCACCGAGGTGGTCTCTCAGGCGGCAGTTGCCCTGAAAATGATATTTGAATGGGAAAGTGATCACTACCATGGAGGTCATCGACCACCCCCCAATCAAAATCAGGCTGTGCATCCGAAGAGCACAAAGATAGGTCAAGGCAAGAAAATGAAGCGGTTCTCGGACAGTGATGCGTAAACTCATCCACGTTTAGGACACCCATCTCAAGCTCTTCGATCAGATCGGCAAGGACTTGTCCCCTGGGATTTATGGAGTAATCTCCCCAGAGAGGATGCCTGCCGTTCAGATCTCCAAGCAAGAGATAGGGCCTCGGCAACCGTGCCACGACGCGGCGGAAGTCCCCCGCGTCGAAGTCAGCTGACGGTGGAATGTACGCAGAAATGATAGTATACCTCCTATCCAGGTGCAGCTGCACAGCCACTGCCTGAAGGGAGGTATCTAAAGAGAAAGGAAGAACGGAGACATCATGCCGGGTGTAAACTGCGCATCCCCCAGCCCGGCCATCCCGCGGTGGTGGGGTCGCAAGACCCTTATACCCCGGGAGGGCAGGGAGGGGGCACGCACCTAGCATGGTCTCCTGCAAAAAAATAGCTAACGGGGAACGGGACGAGACGAGCCTCCGCAGCTCCTCCCAGTTGGCCCGGAGTCCACGGCAATTCCATTGAAGGAATATGCCCTCCAGGCCTAGCTCGGAGACGCGGGGGCCCTCCTCGAATTGAAGACCCTCACGGGAATGGCCGTACGCTTCCCGGGGGCAGAACCCCGGGCGCTGTTGGCCGGACAAAGCGCTGAAGGCTCTGTCGCCTTCGAGGACTTATTGGGGGAGGTTGGGCTCGCCATGCGAGTCTTTTCCTCCCTCCGCCTCGAAACCTTAGGCGGGCGTTGCGGCTTGGGAGGCGGGGGGCCCTCTTTTCGAGGAACCACCGTCTCCGAGCAACTCGCTCCACCTCGGGGCGTGGGCGAAGGAGCCGAAGCTCCTTTGTTGCTGTCCTCCTTTCGGGGGACAGCTTTAGGAACCCCGGAAGATGGCCTAGCGACCATCTTCAGGGGTGTTGCCTCCTGTGAGTCTAACGACTCGGTGGAGGCGCGTGGCCGTTTCGTCTTACGGGAAACGGTCACGCTGGGGGAGCCCTGGTTTTAGCCGGGGCAGGGTATGAACCCTTTTTGCCGCCAGCTTTACCAGGGAAGCGCCCGCAGAAGGGCTCCGAATGGGCGCGGAAACAACCGTGCTCGTTGGCCTGGATGGGCCAGGAGCAGAGGGTGCCTTCCTAACTATTGAGGCATATGACGTCCCAGGCAGATCCGGGCGCGCCAGGACCAAGTCCTTTGCCTCGCGGAATGAGAGTCGATCCTGGGCCTGAACGGCCAGGATTTCTTTCTCAAGGAGATATGCACCACATTGCTTCGAAGAAGCAGGGTGCGGCTCTCCGCAATTGACACACTTGGCCACACACGATTTGGACTTATCGTGTGCGACCTTGGAGCAATTTACACAGACTTCGGGTGACCCCGACTTTGCACGTCTACATGAGCGATTCGTATGGCCGAAGCGGTGACAGTAATAGCACCGCCGCGGCAGTGGCACGAATGCCTTCACGCGGTAGCGGTACCAACCGGCACGCACCGACTCAGGAAGCTTGTCACAGTCGAACGTGACGAAGAGTGTAGGGGTGGGTCTCGAGGCCCCTCCCTGTTTTCTCATCACACGTTCGACCCTGACCGCCCCATGGTCGGCCAGCTCTAAGGTGATGTCCTCAATGGAGTAGTCAACGAGTTCCCTCGCATAAACTACTCCTTTCACAAAGTTCATGGTAGAGTGCGGCGTCACACTCACCGGGGTGCCATGAAGTGTCCGAAGAGCACTAATCTTGGCCGCCTCGGCGGGATTCGCCAGAAGGCTCCCGTCCGAGAAACGGGTTACCTTCGGCTCTCTACCAATTGCACTAGCTAATCCTCTCCTCTGATGGATCATGTTGCCCTTGGACAACATGGTGCCATCAGTGGAGCGAATAACGAGGAAGCGTTTGAAGCCAGCGGGCTCGAAAACGCCAGGTAACCTCTGAATCAGGGGCCCCGATGTCATCGAGGCTCCGCCCTGTGCACTCTTGGTATTAGTCTTCTTTGTCAGGGGCTCCGCAACCGGGGGGGCAGAGGGGGCGGATGTGCCGATCTTGGCTTGATCGCTTGCCAGAGTGGCAGCAGACCCATCCGTCCCCGCAGCCCCCGCGGATGGAGAGGAGCCCCGAGTCTTTTTTGTCTTTTTAGTCTTTTTCTTTTTCGGAGAGGAGGGCGGGGAATGAACCCGCTTTTCACCTCCACCGGCAGAAGTCCCCAGGCCAGATGGACCAGCCTCAGCCAGGTCCCTCTCCGAAATGGAGAAGGTCCTGGTTGTCGTAGGGGCACCTGTCGGAGGAGATCCCTCCCCTCCTTTTATTGCCTCGGAGCCCTCAGCCATTTGAGGAGGACCTTGCATAGGGGCGGATTCGGGTTCGGTGCTTGGCGCCGAGCCCGAACTCCCCCCCATGGAAGGCCCTACCGTCTGAGGCTGGGTCTCCTCAAGGACCATGTCTATCACAGGAGGGGCCTCCAGTTGGCCATCCCCTCCCAGGACATCGCAGGTCCCCTTGGCAGTATTGTCACTAGTCAGGTGGTGTGGGGAGGCACAGGCCTTGACCCCAGCAAGGTTTAAAATTCTTGCCAGCAGGTCTTTTGAGGGAAGCGACCGAAGGGGCCTGGCTTCCCTCTCCCCCCTAAGGGGGTTTGCCCTACCGAGCCGCTTGCACGAGGGGCGGTCGGCAATGGGCTGCCTGCTGGCTTTCTTGGCAGTCCCCTTAGAAAGCAAAGGAGGGACTGCCGCTGGAGATAGCGAGGTGCCCGAAAGCACCTCCAGAGAAGGGGGTGAGGGGGAGTCCCCTACACCCGTAGGCGTAGGAGAGGAGTAAGCCTCCTCTCCGGTTAAAGAATTATGGAGGGTCCCTTGCGCAAGCACAAGGGGGGGGACCTCCATTTTCTCGGTGGAGCTGCCCGAGGGCAGCTCCGTCGATTTTCTTGGGGAAGTTGGGGGTTGGGTTTTTTGTTGTTTTTTTTCATTCATGGGCATGGTGACCCTCTTTTGATTACGGGACGCAATAGCTCATCACCTCTCGCAGTTGCCCGCACTGCGAGAGGTGCTTACAAGCCCGGCAGAGCCAGGCGCCGCCATTCGGGACCACCCCTCCCGCCTGGTGGCCTGGCAGTCCTTCGGCATGGCGGCTCCACCTTGGACACGGCGCAAAAAATATAGGTTGTGAAGAGGAGAGGAAAAGGGATGTGAGGAAGATGTGGGTGGGGATGAAGCAGGTTGTTAAAAAAACCCCATCCCGAACCGGAGCTCAGGGGTTAGGGAACAATGTCCCCTCCCCCCTTAGCCCCGATCCGGGGTGGTTGGCTTGAGAAGAAGGTCAGCATTCTACCCTGTGAAATTAGAGGCTGACCAGAGAAAGTTGTGGGAGAGGTTGTATGAAAAGCGACGAGGTAGGGGAGAAATCGGGCTATCTGAAGGAAGGAAGAGAGGCTAAGCTGGTGGATTAAAAAATACGAACGATGAGCTAAATCCTTTATTCGGTGGTGGATCGGTGCTGCATGAAGGCAAGGTAGAAAAAAATAGAGAGAAGCATTTTACGATCACTGCTTAGAAAAGCTATTTATAGACGACAATCCCATCAAAATAAATTACGTAAACTAACGGGTACAAAACACGTATTTGAGCGATAAGTAGTTCACTTCTACCCTAAAATACCGGAAACATCGACTTCATAGCTAATCCAGAACTGAATACTTTATTTACAAGACAGGACAACTCTTATGAAATTGAAACGTGGTCCAGTGAAGTCGCGCATGAGTGATGCCACCAATTTGAGGCACTGTAAACAAAACACGATCTGCATATTGGCACTACAAAATCAAGGAACGGCAAAGTCTAATTTCAAGAGTACATAGCTTTAAAATTCTGTTTACTTTTGTCATGCTGAAAAAATTAAGGAATCTAAATAGGAAATCTACCTTTAAGTAGTAAAGCTACCATTTACTATACTGAAATAATGTGTGTTGTATTTTATTGACTTAATTTAAATACTTATAAAACCTTAGTAAATTTAATGCAGTCCCGAATATATATTTCTTCAAATAGAGTAAAATTGAAAGGTGACTAGGAAATTAACATTTCCTTTGCATGTTTTGAATATATACCTATGTACAAAGGAAAGACTTAACAAAGGGTTTTACTAGTTTAAATCTTATTTTTGATTATTTTATAATTAACTTGAAAAAACGTTACAATAAGGGTGGATGGGCTAACCGACCTTCGAACTTTTTGGTATCCCTAAATTTAAGAAACATTTATTGGTTTATTTACTGGTTTCCTTCCACGATTGCATTTTTTTTTAATGGAAGAGGAAGGCGCCCGACGAGACGCGTTTTTTTTTTTATTGTGAAAGTGGGTTTGATCATCGACGATTGACGCATGCGGATCCAACTCAGCGAGAGAATACTATTAAGGAAAAGGAAAAAATAAAATATGGCAAATCTGGTGAACACACCTGGACTTACATCAAAAAGAGAAGACGAGTGGCAGAAATGAAGAAGATTAAGGAAAAACTAAGGCCTTCGGCCTGGATCAGACCCAAATGCTATTACTTAGGAAAGGACGAAGCGGCAACGGGGATGTAATATGAGGGGCGATTTGGAGCCGTACCAGTTATTTTTCATTGAATAGTCAACATTTTAAAGCATAACAATTTGGGGCTTGGGATAAGAAAAGGAACAGTAAGAGGTAGTGGGCAATTCTGTTGAAAATTAAGAGTGGTACTTTGCGGAAAAAATGGCATCAATTTGGGTCCATTATGATCTTAACATGTCTACAAAGAAAACATCCTCCCTACTCCTCTTCAAACCATTGCCCAGAAGATCTCACAGGGCATGAGACTAAACTAATAATTAAATAGCCACCAGTACCCAATACACTGAACTCCACAATTTTGCGAGATGGAATGTAGCAATTTTATTTTCGTTTGGCAAATGTTAAAAATGTTTCAATGCACCGAAATTATTCTTACAAATTCTAAATTCCTTTGTTTCAATTTCATGAATGTTTATTAAGTAATGCCACAATATTTACAAAATAATAGGGATCATGCAGTGCAGCGAGGTTTGTAAAGAAAATGGTGGTAAATTGGTACAGAGGGCACTTCAGATTATTACATCATAGTAATAAAGCCTGAACAGGAAGACATTTTTGAGAACAATTAACAACTCAGCCGATCAATGCCTCATATTAAGAAGAGTCAAGAGATCTAACAGAACTTGATAGCCCTGAAATGAAGATAGTTGAAAATTAGGCTACATTCTTAGATCTCACGATTAGCTCCTTTTTGATCTACAAGTTATTTATATTTAGGGGGAAACCCATTTGAAATGAAGGCAGGAAGAGAGAGAATCTCAATGTGATGAGTTTATTACTTTATACGCTGGCCAATTAGGATGATTTATATGAGAGAGAAACGTCTACTTCAAATCAGGGGGAGGCGAAAGTAATCCAACCAAAAGGACTTTTCTCGAGAATCAATTTAAGATTATAAGAAAATGCACTGCCAATGAATGCTCCATGAGCCTTTCCAGGGCTAACCGCATTTAATTCTAATGACTGGATTGGCATTTGAAATTTACCTTTCTACACCATTTGTCAATTGGGCCTATAGATTGAATAGGGAGACAGTAATTTCTTACAAACTAGATCCCGATGTTAGAGCCCAAATAATATATTGGCGGATAATGTGTGTGTGTGTGTGTGTGTGTGTGTGTGTGTGTGTGTGTGTGTGTGTGTGTGTGTGTGTGAGAGAGAGAGTGAAAGCAACCGATAGGAAATATTCTCAGCTATATTCAGCTAAGCCTTCCTTTCCACATAATTCTCCCCATCATACAATCAAAGCATAAATTAGTCAGAAAATTTTTTCACTTTCATGAGGAAATAAGTAAAGAAATTAGATAATGAGAGAACTGGAATGAACAGCTATATCTTTAAATTTGAAAATAAATGAACTTGTCTATAGTTTGGTAAAATTCAGAATAACCATAAAATTATATCAATGGAATACCAAATGTAGACTTTTAACAAAAATAACATTTACTACTTAAATATAGAACAGTGTTTGGACTTATATAAGAAGACCAAATAATCTAAAGCAGCACCTTTGTAGGTAAGATATTTACAAGTACCGAGGGAGGATATGTACATCTTAAAAGTGGTTCAAAGGGATGAAGAATAACAATAGTGATAACTTAAAAAACAAAACAAACAAACTGCGGGAAGAATAAACTTCAACAATGTACGGGCAATTAATTGGTACTACACTCTCGAAGTAAAAATGGAATTGAGGGAATCTGAAATAAGGAAGAAATTAAACACAACCTGTTCGTTCGTTTCTCTATCGGGTTCTATCAGCCAAACTCGTGGTCCTATTTGGAGCACTGATAAGGCACTCTCACTTGATCACAGATAAACAAAAAATTGAGACGAGAGCCTCGCCATCGTCGGGAGGTCTCCCGTAAATGTCGGGCTTCACAGTAACTTTGGTGGTCCCAAGGTGGAGAACAACAGTGGTGGTCCCATTCGGCGGTGCTGTAGCCACTCAACCCGTAGGCGGGACCGAGGCTTGGAAAGGCGGGGCGCGCCGCTACCCGCCTCAGGTCGGGAAGTCGAGACGGTCCCAGGAGAGATCTGGGGCCGTGTGCGGGGGTCGCAGGTCCATGTCTTCGATACAGAAGGGGCCCATTTGATCAGGGTTGCTCCCAAGGAGGGGGTCCCCACCCTGATTCAGACTGAAACTGCAGCCACTGCTGGTGTGGCTGTTGGTGCTGCTGCTAAGACTACTCATGCCGCTGCTGGCGGTGCTCTCACCGCCGTAGTGGGGCGGTCCCAGGACGTGGGTGGAGTTATCCGCCGCCCACGGGGGTAGGTGGGCGTGGGTGGAAGGGGGAAGGGGTGGGGGGGCGAGGGAGTCGAGCCACGAGGCCACATCCACATCCTCCCCGACCTCCATCTTAATCTCCCCCCCTTGGGGCGGCCCACGTTGAGGGTCATGGCACCGCTGTCCGCTGTCTATTTCCGAGGAGAAGGGGGCGTCCATGGGCCCCAACTCCATGCCTTCGAACACAGGTAAGTTGAGGTCAAGGTGGAGGTCGAGGTGGGCGGGACTGCCGCCCTCCATCACGAGATCGGCGAACAACGACGGCGACGAGATGGGCGCGAACGCAGGGCCACTCTGAGTGCACTGCCCGGACCCCCACGACGAGCAGGGGGCGGAGGAGGGAGGCGGTGGTAGAAGGCCCTGCTTGTGACTAGACGAGACGGACGGGGGTGGGGGAGGAGGGGGCGGCGGCGGAATGCTGGGGGAGTGAGGCTGGGAAGCCTCGACGGGGAGAAAGAGAGGGGGGTTGCTCTCCCTTTGCGGCGTGGTCGGGGTAACGGGTTCCTGCGCGGCGCTCGGGGGCAATTCTGGAAGGAGAAAGGGGGCTATCACAAACGACCACCGCTCGGGCTGAAAGCGCTACCCACATATTAATCTCCGTCACCTAAAAATAGTCATGAAACGAGGCATCTCCGAGAGAAAGGCACAAAACCCGCCCCTCTGTTAATAATCCCATGAACACGTTTGTGGCACTTGCCAGTCGAACCTGCTCAGTTGTCATATCCTGTCATCCTAAAGGCATGGGCGCTTTGGTAACGGAGCACCGCAAAGGGGTCGAATGCTACACTTGGCACCTGTAAGAGTGGCACGTACCCCCAGCCTCAGTACCCATGTTTAGATAAACTAACAGGGGAGATACCTGGACTTTATCTATTCCCACACATTTCCATTTTCGCCAATTTATTTCCAATCGTCTTCCCCACCTCTTTTCTTGGCCGGCAGCTAATTTTCCAGGCTAGTCGTCATTAATTTTCATCCACTCATCCCTAGTAGGTGAAGGGAGGAGGGTTACCCCATCCCTCTGCCTCTGGTGGGGATGGATGGGGATTTAACACGAAAGTTTTCTCTTCCCCCTCCCTTTTTTTTATTACTCATCCCTGCAAGAGGGTGTCAAAAGAAGCATGGAAACCATGCTGCAGCCAACATATAGAGGATGGCGTGGTTTCCAGGTCGCAACAACTGCAGATGCGGTTCCTCCCGGCCCCAATGATCGTACAAGAATGTGCGGCTATATATCTTTCATACATTTTCACTTCCTCATACTTCGCCCCTTTCTTTACAGATATCTCTCCTTACGTGAGAGTTGTTGTCCTCGTTGGTTTCACTTTAAATTTGGAGTAAAATCGGTTTTGGCAGCAAAATAAGACATTTAGCGCCCACTCTAATCGACCAGCCGCGGTTTCGCTTCAATATCAAACTTATTTACCTAAATAATTTATATTTTAGGCAAACATAAATTAGCATTACTAATTATATTACTGGTGCAGTCGTCCGTCAAAAAAGAAATAAAAAATAAAGTAACAATTGTTATTATTATTACTATTAGAGACTTGGGAATACTAAAAAGTGAATTAGTATCAGAACTCTTATGGTTGCAAAATAATGTTAAAAATTCCTTACCTCCATTTTTAATAAGTATTTCCAAGACATCATCGACTTGTTGACTCTTATATGAAGGTTTACGACTGCTCTGATTAAGTGGTTTACGGTGTACGGGCTGGAAAATGAAGGTTGGGCCTTAGTTCGCTCAGTTGGAAACTTCTAGAGGTAACAAGAGGGAAAGTCCCTCTAATGACCTGCGGCGTTTTGTGACAAGATGATAAATGGTTATGGCATTGATGGTTTCCCATAGTTCAAATCACTTAATGAGTCTTCTGCCACTAGACGGCGCCACCCAGCACCAAATCCGATGGCAGATTTTAAATCTCTAGGGTGAATAACCATATGTCCCATGGTCATATGGGTCATTTCATGGCTCTAAATGGGTACAATTGAACTTTACTCCCTTTGAAAAAAAAGCGAGAGTAGGAGTGGATGATATATTTACAGAGATGCTTAAAAATAAGGAAAGGGGAAGGGGTAATAGAATGGGTCTGTTGGTTGTGTTGTACGGCCTTTGAAAATTGAGCCATGCCCGAGGAGGGGGAAAATGCTGCATGATGGCAAAGGAGAGAAAGGTGAATGTAAGAAATACAGGGGAATTAGTGACTTAGGTATTGCAGACAAGGTTCTGACTGAGGGTGCAAGAAGGATAGCTGAGGAAACAATAGGCGACGAGTATGGAAGGTCTAGAGCAGAGGATGGATCAACTGCTTTTGCAGTGAGAAGTTGGACCACACCGAAATGCTGGTATGAAAAGCCTTAGCCTAAGTCTTCTTTTATGTAATTGAATTGTCTAATGAAATTATCCGTCCCGACCATTTAGCTGGGGGACAAGACGGGATAACTTTGTCCTCCCAGATTCTATGCAGTGAAAGCAGGCAACACTCAGAAGTGACGCCGCAGGTAGTGTTCTTTTCCTAGAGGTCTCCTTGAAAGGGGTTCTGAAAGGGTCAAGGGAGGGGCAGGAGAGGGTGAGCTGGAGTGTTTTGGGGTTGCTGGAGGTAGTAGTGGGGTCAGTCGGATGGGAGAGGGTATTGCGATTTGGTATTGGTATAGGAAGGGGTGGTTACCTGAGGGTAGAAGGGCCAGAAAAAAACTCTGGTTCTGCGAATAAGGGCAGCTTCGGATGGGTGAAAATCAGATGGGGATGGGGAAGGGGCATTGGGAGTAGGGCATGGCACGGCTCTTTTTAAAGTGCTATATGGATGAATTGGGTGTTTTATGGGATTCTATTTTACTTTAGCTGGAGGGGGGGGGGGATTCACTAAAAAAAAATGGGTATTGGGGGTGATTTGGGCACTCTCGGGGTTGGAATAGGAATGGGGGAGGGGGTAGTGGTGGCAATGGGGAAGAGTAGTTTGTTGAAAAACGGCGCGCCCATCATGTTGAGGTGTTATTTGATGGGAAATATTTTGGTCCGTGTGGAGGTGGTTTATAAAGGTGAGTTTGTGCAAAACTTAACGGCCAGAGTGGCACTGCTTGGCAAGCCCAAAGTCACTGGGAACCGGTCTCATAGGTAGGGAGGAATGGTAGTACTCTTGTTTGGTCACCGCCATGCAAACGTTTGGCACCCTCCTGTCTCTCAAGAGGAACTCAACCCCTTCAACATCAGGGAAGAGGTTGGACTCAAAAACATTTGGATGGTCAGATTTCAAGAGACGGAAGAGTAACTACGTTGTGTGTGTGGGAGGGGGGGGGATACAGCAGTGTTGTAAATTGGGTATTTGAATAACATATTATTAAACTGCCTCTGTGTATGCATGAGATTCGTAACTACGCCGAGTAGCGGGAGTCGCTCCAGGGTCTGTAACAAACTGAAGTAGGGAAAATGGGAATATGTGTGCAAAGCAGACACTCCTAATAACCAGAAGATAACTAAGGGGGGATAGGACTCAAAACCTCTCATAGTTGCCAAACAGGGAGAGGTTCTTTAGAGAACAAGACTAATTTAAATTACCTCTGATGCCTTAGAATGTTTGGTGGCTTCTATATAATTAGGAGGGGGTCTCATGCTGAACTCGTGAGGCGCTTCAACTCGCTGTAGAAGCCCGTGACTTTTAAGTGATTCTTCCTTTACGGGAGGACGTGGTTCTCTGATACTGCAATCTGATGTTTGACAGCTGATGCTCGCTTGATTATCTTCCAATGTTCTTGTTGGGGTTCCGTTCGCAACAACCAACCCGGAGAAATTGGGTAGAGAGGAAGTTCTGTATAAACGACAAAGGTTATTTTAGAGCAAAGCCACTTAATATGAGATAATGTTTCCCCCTTAATGCATACAATAATTATAAATGGGCTAAATGATCTTGGAACGAGGGGAGGGGGGGGGGGGAGGTGCTATGGTAAAACTCTAATGACCCATTTTTAAGGCCAAGTTACGCTTAACATCATCAAAGCAAAAATTAAGGCGATGTGATTCTACAACGAAGTTACGGAGGGGTACGAGATGCCTAGTTTTGTTGTCTTTTTCATTATAGCAAAATCGAAGTGCCAGGATTTCACTGGAAAGTCGCGGTCACGTACCGAGAACCTTCTTTTAAGAGTAAAGAAAGACCAAGGTATTGGTAAAAAATATAAAGCTTAGAAAGCATACTATAAGAGTACGAAAACTATGTACTGGAAAATTATTGAAGCGCGACCTGCTTCCTCTACCTCTATGAACAAGGGCTGTAGGTTCAAAGTTTTCTCTCTTAATCTCCGAGGCGATCAAAGCGAACATAGGTCTCCGCTCCTGGGAAGCTATTGACGATAACAACTATGAACACGAATGTCCGATTGCAAAAACCGATTAATCGGTGAAACTTAAACTTCTCTATATAGGAGAACTTGGGGAAATAAATTCAATAGGAAAGGCAGACCCCAAAAGTAATGGCACTTACCTATGGTGGGTGTTGATTATGATGCCATTTGGAACTATAATAGGATTGGGACGGTGATTTTTATGCAGAGAACTGAGTGAAGCACCAAAAGAATGGTCCCAGCCATTCTCCATTTTCACCTCTAACTCTTGAATGTGGAAACATGGCTTTGGTTTTTCATCTTCGGATGAAGGGGGAACATCAATGAGATGGTAATTTTTCTGCTCCTCTTGGTGCTGCGATGATTGATAATGTAGATTCTGTTGTTGGGGATGATCGTGTATATTTGGTTGTGGATGCTGCTGGGAGGGAGTCTGATGATGCTGGTATTGTTGCAACTCCAGATACTGATTTTGCTGAGATTTTCCAGCCTCGTTTCTAAACGGGGAGACATTATCAGGATGAATTATGATCAAATCGTCTAAATCGTTAATGGCATCATGATTTGAGTCTCTCTCGAGTTGTTTCTGTTCATTCTGAAGATTCTGTTGAAGCTGGAGGAGATGAGACTGCAACTGCTGTTGCTGTTGTTGTTGCTTCTTGCTGTCGATATGGTGCTGCAGAATGGCTTTCTGGTTGAATTTCGGGTCACAAATATTTTTCTTGAAGTTCTCTTGAGCTTTAAGCATGTTGTGTTTCTGCTGCTGCTGCAGCTGGATCTGCGTGTTGATCAGCTCCCTTTGCAGGTCCTCTATTTTCTTTTTCAAGTGGAGGATCCCCTCTTGGTTCTCGGGAGGATTTGTGGAGATCGACACCGTCTCAATTGGGGTCGGAATTCCATTGAGCAGCGTGGGTACCGGTGAGCTGGACACGAGCGAGCGCAGCTCCACGTTTGCCTTCGTCAGCAGAGACTCACTCGTGTTTGGAGAAGTTGAGAAGGTTCGCGGGGCAGGGGGTGGGGGAGGCGGTGGAGGAGGGGGAGGGGTGTTGATAGAGCCGCCCTCGCCGTCCAACGGCGTCAAGGGGGGATTGAGGGGCGTCAGAGAGCCCAGGTCACCTGCGTCCAAGGCAGGATTGAAATCGACATCCATCGGGGCGGCGCTCGACGGTCGAGTCGAGGAAATGTGGGAATAGGCGGGCGAGAGGACGCTGTCATCACACATCTCCATCGACGACTCGAACAGACCCACCACTGCTCGCCGAGGGGCGGGAGAGAATGAAACCTCTAGTTAGGGCGCTGCAGTTCGCAAAGATACCACCACCGCTCCTCAACTAAATGTGACAGCACCACTACTACTGTGTTGGGCCATCCGTCTTTGGCTCGTGGACGAGATCCGCCCTAGCCCAATAAGAAAGCCAACATAAAGATCAGCATGACAATCTCTGGTGAATTCTAGGGGATGGGTATTTTGTGTTCTTGACAGCAATCAATGATCAGATAGAAACCTTCGTTACCTCTGGGTGAAGTGGACCCAGTTCCTCCTGAGGGGTATATGGATACAACTACCTGTCGGCAGGATTACTTGCCACAGAGAAGAGTGGGTGAGTTAAGTTGTGAAGACAGGAGAGAAAAGATAGCGATGTTGTGATTAGATATGCGTTTGTGTGATGACCCATGTAAGATCTACCAACCCCCGCGGGGCTAAGCACAGCGCATCCACTAGTCTGTACTTCGACTTCTATGTGCGCCGACGTTTGTGTACGCACTCGCTGGGATCGAACCAGACACCTCGACGTTAGAAGACCAACGCGGTATCCCCCAGGCCAGCGAGAGCTCATAACAACACTCATGCATGAAATGGGCGGAAACACCGGGTTGGGACCCCTTCTAGCCCTAATAATAATCCTATGTAGTAGTTAGATGAATTTGCATCGGCTTTGGAGTGTGGTATCGACCTGCTTTTAACCGTCTATTTGCAGGCCATTTTTAAAGGCCCATTTCTCTAACTTTTAATCCTCATTTGGCATTGATGCAGGCCAACCCCGTCATTGGGCAGTCTGTTAGGCTGAAGAAAGAAGGGTGAAGTGTAGCGGAAGACAAAATGGAAGAGAACTTGTATCCCCACCCCCCATCCCTAACTGATGGTGATAAAAATATAGTAGATGATAGAGAAGGTGAAAGGAACTTGTACGTGGCGAACATATTCTTTCATCACAAGTATGTGTATAAATACTCACGGGCTGAAGGAAAGAGGTAGAACGTAAGAGTATGATTGATCTAAAAAACTAGTAACAAAGAATATGTTGCGGGATATACTAACAGACCAAATGATTGTGTTGTGTAAGGTTGATGTATAGGTGAAAAGACGTGTGAAAGGGGAGAATCAAAATTAAAAAGGTTTTGAATCAGAGAAAAATATGTGAGAATGCTTAAGAGTAGGAGGGAGGCTTAAGTATATTAATACATAGTGGGTAAAGCAAGAGGTATAGGCGAGTGTGATGGAAGAGAATAGAAAAAGAAAAACGCTGAATAGTGGAATGGCGATATGGAAGGTGCAGGGGCGGAGACAGCAAACAATTGACTTAATTGCAAATGCTTAATAGTGCAAGTGAGAATGGAAGCGGGATGAGGATGGATGCAAACAAGGAGCCTCTCCACCCCCAAAGTGAAACAAGTGATTTACTCGAGTAAGAAAGCAAATGAAGTATTTAGATGGAAGGTGAATGAGGAACTGGATGGGAACCACAAGTTATTCTGGAAGGAAGTGTGTTCTGAAAAAGGGAAAAGCAACCGGAAGAGAGACCGAGATACTGAAAAGTCGTGGATAATGTGTTATGGAATGGGTCTGGCGGTGGTTGTATCGAAAGCATTTGGAAAGTGTTAAGAGTGCACGAGTGGAAAAATACTTTGACAGAACCGTCGTATAAGGGTAAAGAGGAGAAAGGTGAATAAGTATGTAGAGTGATGTAAGCAAGATGGAAAAATTCTGATTGGGTGTATACATACTTGATGCTCCCCTTACCTCTTGGGCGAGGTGGGCGGATCCACAGACTCCTAAGAGAAGAGGTGGTTGGGGTGGGGTGGGTGTATAATATGAAAAACCAAGAAATTGATAGGGGATGGGCGAAGTGGGTTTAAAGCAGGTAAGGGTCTGGTATTTGTACTGAGTCAGTTACCTAAAAACCAGGGATAAGAGATCTACAGTTTATAATGGGTTCAGGTTATATGAATTAGTGATAAAAGAAGGATCCTCAGCTAAGATGAAGCGCAGTTGATCGTTACATTGGACGCGTATCATTATTAATGGTAAGCATTATAGATGGAGGGCAGACAGGGGCTGGTAGTCGACCAAAAGATGACGGACTGATATAGGAAACGAACAGAGGGGGCGTTGTGAGGCCCATCGCTACTCATTAAATATTCATGTGTGAGGCGTGTGTGGCCGATTCGCAGGCGACAAAGGAATCCTCAGAGCTCTGACGAGGTTGATGTTTGCTACGCAAGGTAAAACCGAAGACTTAACGGAATGCAACTCGTTATCGATGCAGCATTCCCATTCTGACTGCCAGAGTGACCGAATGGAGGCTCTAATAAGAGGATAAAGTCACAATAAGGCAAACTGCACCAAGAGAGTGTCTGGGTGGCTGCAATTCAAACTACCTCGTCAGCCCACTCGTCATTCTGGACTCCGATATGACTAGGAACTCAGCAAAACTCTACTTTATATCTGGAATAATTCTTGAACAACTAAGAATGTATTTTGGAGACAAGGGGATGGCCAGACTTTAAGGAGCGAAGAGTGTATAATACGCTCCTTGAATGAATAAAAGCCATAAAGTCAGTAAAATGAAAGGTTGACAAAAGGCATTAAGAGTAATAAAACTGCATAAAGCTCGGTGTAAAAATGGAAGCTGCCCGCGGCAACGACTCGGAGACTATAGACTCCGGTGAGACCACAGCATCCCCTACACCATCGTCCGTTTTTGACCCGTTTGTGAAGAAATCTGCGATGTCAGATGTTCAATGAACATACACGTGCCACACACGGGTCAACCAGAAATTCGGCATGTCAAAAAAGAGTCAAGCAAATATTTAACAAGAGGAATGTCCATTGGGGGATGGGCGGGAACGAGAAGAAAGCCAGGACTGAGTTGCGAGGACCTAAACGGAAAACTTGTTTCGCTACACGAAGTCCCAAGGGCCGGTGTACGGATGGAGACCATCATAGGCAGCGACAGAACGTGGGGAGAAGACGCACTTGTAGACCTCTGAGCAAGGGAGCTGCTGAATACGAAAAATATACAGTAGACAGACCTGGAGGCGGTGGTGATGGAACAGGAAATGCCACCTTCAGCATAAATGCTAAATATAGTGGAGGAGCGGAATGCACCAGTGAATAGACGGCGGAGAGCAAGGTAGCGGATAGGATCCGGCATACAGATATAAGGGAGAGGCCGAGGAATACACCTTACTACCATAGTCCAACTTGGACTGGATGAGAGAGGTGTATAGCCTCCACTACGTGAACCTATCGCTCCCCCAAGATGTATGGGAGAGCAGCTTTAGTAGGTCCATCTTCCGGAGACATCTCCGTCGCATGTCACGGAGATGAGGACATCAAGTAAGTTTGGGATTAGGGATGATTCCCAAGAACCGTATCTCTAACACAAATTCCAAGGGCTTACCCTGTAGGAACAATGGGGGTTTAACTTGCCTCCCCGCTTCCTATGAAAGTGTATCGCCTTCCGTCTTTCAGGCGGAGAAGCGGAACGCTTTATGAATGGTCCGGCGGTGGATGGTATCAACCGCCAAATGGAGGCGGCCGGCTGAGGATGCGGGGCGTGAGGCTGAGCAATAAAGAGCGAGATCGTCTACAAATAAGGTTGCAAACACATTTTCGAGTAGAGAATACCAGGCTCCTTTCACAAAAGCGAATAGGATAACACTTAAACGTTAAAGAGTGATGTGCAGCGGAAGACACCAACCGGAAGTTACCTTGAGGACAGTCTCTCTCCAAAGGACGTAGCTCCCAACTGGGCAGCCAGGGTAGACCCTTACTACGTCGTACTAGAAACTGGAGACCTTAGCTGATGATTGAGCATGTGTCCATTGGCGAACCTTGCTTCATCGGTCGCACGAATGACCAGGACAATTTAAAACTGGCGCGCTTGAAGACGCCGGGTAGCCTCTTGATCATCTTTTTCATATTTTGGGTGGATTTAGAGGTTGGAAACTTGGTCCCCTTCTTTCCCTCGTCCGAGGGGTCCTCGATCCAGGACGGACAAGCCTCGGTTTGGTCTCTCGGCAGGGTAGGGACCCGGTCACTCTCAGAATCCCGCGGACAGAGAAGCCCTACTCTCCATTTCGGTTGGTGCCACTCTCCCCCCATGAGGGTCTCGCTAGGGATCAGGCCGAAGGAACGCACAAGTTTGCCAAGGCTTGGACAAAGAGTTAGAAGTCCCCTCGAAGATCCAGGCCTTCTATGAGGGCGTTGGGTGAAAGATATGTAAGAAGAGATTTGTAAGTGGTGAAAGAAAGGAAAAAGGAAGATGCCTAAAAGGGAAAAACGGCCTCGGTAGTTTACATCTAGTTTGAGACAATCAGGGGCAATGGGGTTATGAGGACTTGCCCCTTGCGGGGCAAAATGCACGAGTACGTTACTGCAGCTTGTAAATGGACTATTAGACAGAGGCTTAGTGTGGGAAGTATAGGAAGAGTGATGTATGAAAGGTTAAGAGGTATATATGATGAAAAGAAGAATGTTCAGAGGTGACATGGGCTTAAAAGTAAAATGGGATGTACAGTCTTGTGAAAGGAATAGACGAGAATGTGCAGGCGTGCGAAAGATAGGAAGATCGAGTAAAAGTTGGAATGTTATTTTAAAGAGAAGCTGAATGGGAATTGAAGATTATATTGTGTGTATGATAGGTGAACACAGGTGATGTAAATGCGATGAACTTGGGTGTTTCTGCGCAGGATTCGAACCCTGCCCGGACGAGATGCCACACCACCCCCGGCACTACCTATGAAGGGACAATTTGGTGTGGGAAAAATGATGGGTGGCCCTGTGATTGATAAGGCATAGTGGGGTTTGGGTGGGTAGTGTTTAGAGACGTTGATCCTACTATATGGGAAATCGGTCTATGAACTAATAATCGAAAACCAACGTGACCAACCTCGACATGATCTAATTTCCTCCTTTATCCTTATTTTCCACCACTTTCATACGTGTGGTCGCTACCCATCAACGCCTATCTCAACTATATATGGAATTTAAAACAGTTTCACACTTGGGGGTTGGAGTTGGGGAATTGGGAGAGGTTAACGTGGGTCACAAACTATATGGGCAACTAATGCATCTGCCAACCCCCTTAGGTCAACCCGAAAACAAACCATAACCAATGCGTCTCCACTTGCCTCAGCACCCCCTCCCCCCCTCCCTAAATATTAATGTAAACCAAAGATGCCCTCTTGGGTTAACGCACCCGACGCATCATCTGTAGAATCCAGGGACGACTGAGATGGAAGTGTGGTGCTGATTGCTACCAGACTCGGCTCTTTCGACACACTGCATGGAGTTCCAGAATTAGTACTGGGGGAGGAAACCGAAGCATGCGGTGTGGATGCATTGGCTTCACTGCTGCAGCTTCCGCTGGACAATGGCTTGCTGTTGCCAAACGTTTTAGAGTGGAATCGTAGCCGTTCAATGAGTTGTGGTTTGGAACCAGAAACGGGCAGGTTCCTTTTCTTTAATTCAAGCTTTAAATCTGAAACTAGAATTTAGAAGTGTCAAGTTTTCACTTATTTGGGTGGCGAGGAGTACAATCACTGCGGTGATCTCCCTCTTCCTTTCCCTCGCAATAATCTAAGGTAGTCTAAGGTTTTTCTATTTTACGGTATTAATTAAGAGTTGTAGTTAAGCCTCACCTCGAGAACTAGGGTTTGACCTATTTTCTTTTACCCCAAAGGCCTAGATTACCTAGTATTTAGTGCGGATTCCGAGTGCTCGGAATACCTTGTGAGAGCTAGAATAAAGCTACCGGAGAAACCGAACACACCAGTACAAACATAACAGGTTTGATAGCAGAAAAAACAAATTCCATCTCATGAATATACTAGTACAGACTGGCACTAAACAAAGAGCCCTATATACAGATATGGCGGCGTCTTGCTGTTACAAGTTCCACTCTTTTACTCTTCAATTACGCATCGATTTAAGAATGTTCGAGAGCGGATGTTATGCCTGCTCAACAACCACCAGCAATGGACCGCCACTGTAACGTTGCTATAATTCAATCTCGCATCATTCAGGAGACCATCGCACGTCTATTTGGTCGTAGCCACTTGAACGGGATGACGATTAAACTCCTAGGCAACCTTTCACTCAATGTGAGCCAAGACTCAAGCGACTCGAGTAACCTTATTCGTCACTCAATCACGCAGGCTCGCAACCTACAATCTGCTTACTACTCACGAACCGAAAACTCCGTTTACTCAACGCGAGCACGCACTCAAATGAATTATCCTTGAAATGTGACATATCAGGCTCCAAAGCAATGGCAGTCTCACAGAAAGGAGAAGCCTCACCAACAATCTGTTAATGGTAGGTATCATTCAATTTAATTCCATTTTACCATTCCACGCCGCATTTCAATCTCAAACCTATATTCAAGGCTCTCTTTGAGTCTTTGATGTAAAAACTCATCGATCAGCAATGGTACTCAACTCTTAGCCAGCTGGGGAATAACAGTCAGACCGTGACGATCCTCAGAGGACCACACTCGAGTGAAAGCTCACCTTTTAAGTCCTCAAGCTTGGCGGGGAGCTTCGAAGTGAGATCGGGGGGCGTTGGTGGAGGCGGGGGGGCAGGAGGGGTGGAGGAATGATTAGGAGGGGCTGGAGCAATTGGAGTATTGCCCGCTTGAGCGAAGGCAACAGAAGTTGAAGTTGTGGAGGAAGGGGAGGGTGTCGATGCTAATGTAAGCACGGAGGAGAGTGTTACGCCAGGAGTGAGGTCACTGGAGGCGGTCTTCAACGCTGCCGGCAGGATGATTTGGGTGTACTGCTAAAGACAAAACCGCTCATCAAATCTCTAACCAGTGGAGGCGCATCTATGCCTAACGCTACGCACACTCGTGAGCAGCAAAAATTAATAAAAACAATTACCAAAATCAAGACGAGGACTCGAATTTAGACTCTCACCTTTATTCACCCATCCATTAACAAATTGCCACTAATTAAGGTAAAGTGCATTGTACGCAGTGGCTGTATGCGTTTAGTAGTATAGCAATGAGTACCCATGCGACGGGCATGGCTGGGATGAGTTCTGCATCCAGGACAGGTAGGTGACGGTATTTAATAGGTTACAAGGAGTTACAAGGAAAGAAAGTACCCTAGGAGACCTTACGGTCCATTCAAAGAGGGTACCTTTGGACTAGCAATCGAGCAGACACATGGCTGCTCAATTGTTTTGCGTCCCTAAACGGCCACTTTTCAAGACTTTGTCTAGTCTTGACTTGGACTGGTCAACAGATTCACTGTTGACAAATTCCACTGGAAGTGCGTTCCACATACCGCAGATACTGTAAATGAAAAAATTTCCACACAGATTGCAGTTGTAACGCTTCAGTTCAAGTGTGAAGCCGTGATTGCGCGTTCTGTTCTCACTCAGTGTGAAAATATCCTGGTAGTCAACATTGTCGAACCCTCGAAGTATTTTGAAAACTTCGATGAGCTGACCACGCAGTCTACGGGTTTGCAGCGAGAACAGATCTAATTCCCGTAGTCTATCCTCATAACTTCTATGTCGGATAGAGGGAATCAGTTTGGTTGCCCTAGCTTGTACGCGTTGCAACCTTGCGCTGTCCTTTCGAAACGAAGGACTCCAAAATTGTACGGCATACTCCAGGTGAGGCCGATTTTTTTTTTTTAATTCTATAGAGCCCATCTGGCAACTGCCCACTTGGGCATAAGTCGCCGAAAGACACGACAGCCTAGAACTAGGCTACTTTAAAATAAAATTATGAAAAAATAACAATGATAAATATTGGAAAAACTTAACAATCAGGAAGCAATCTCCGGCAGCGGGGGAAGGTCCCCCTCACCCCGGTGCAGGAGAGTACAACCTACAAACAAAACAATAAAAACGAAAAAAAAACAGAGAAGAACCTAAATAAAGGGGAGAAGCCTGGCCTCCCCCCAAAAGTCAACAAGTCAATGTGCACGAATCTGTCCCGAGTACAAGGGACAGGCGGTAGCGACCCCGCCAATCCCGGTACCGGGACAGGTATCGTGCGCGAAGATCACCCAGACTGGGACATTCAACAAAAATGTACCGAACAGTCTGGGGGACGACGCAGTCGTTGCAATAGGGCGCAGGCGAGCGCTCTATCAAATAGCAATGCGTCACACGAGTGTGTCCGATTCGGAGACGACAGAAAGCAACCTGAAGCCGCCGCGGCATTGGGGGATAGGTCCATGGGAACAGTCGCAGCGCAATGGCACGCAACTTTAAGTTCCCTTCGACCGTCTCCCATCTTCTTTGCCAAGCAGTCCAGGAAGATGCCCGTATTCCTGCCATGTAGTCGGTGTGAGGAAGAGCGAAACGCTGGTCCGGTCGCAGAGTCCTCGCGGACTCTATGGGCCATCATCGGCGCGTTCATTCCCCGCAATTCCTACATGTCCAGGAACCCAGCAGGAGATAATCTCGACATCTGCCCGGCTCGCCAAAACCGTGGCGTCACGGATATCGCGAACCAGGGGATGCGGAGATTTCAATGCCCCGAGAGCACTCAGGGCGCTTTGTGAGTCGCTATAGATCACAATCCGGTCTCCGAACCGGGCACGTCGCGTAATCTCCCGTACCGAGTGGTGTATTGCTACCAGCTCGGCCGTGAAGACAGACGCAGCGCCTGGTAGAGCCCCGCTGACTTCAAACAGAGGGGATACGGCGTGGAAGCCGACCCCCTCTTGGGACTTGGAGCCATCCGTATACACTGGCACAGTTTCAGCGTGACACGATGTGTGCTCCAAAAAGGTCAAACGCAATACTCCCGGCGCCGTACAAGCTTTGGGAGCAGAGGCGTAGCGACAAATAGCTAAATGTGGTACCCTCCAGGGTGGCGTCCTAGGCAGAACCAGGGGCGCCACCAGCCCGAGAGCTATATCTACCTCTCGAAGGAGTTTCCTGGCACTAAACCCAAAGGGCTTAGGGTATGACTGGCGTCTCTCGGCAGCATAGGCACCATCGAGATCAGCTGCGGATGCAGTGAGAGCTGTTGGCGACTGCGGGAGGCGCCGGGCTCGCGCGTACAGGCGAGTGATGCACTGCACGCGGCGCAGAGCGAGTGGCATCTCCCCAGCATCGACCAACAGGCTCTCAATGGGGGAAGTGCGGAAGGCACCAGTCGCAAGGCGAAGGCCGGTGTGGTGGATCGAATCCACCTTCCGCAATAAACGCTCGGCTGCGGATGCATAAAACTCGCATCCGTAGTCAAGCTTCGAGCGAACAAAGGATCGATAAAAAAGTAGGGCAGTAGCCCTATCAGCGCCCCAAGCGCTGAAGGTCACGGAACGGAGAATGTCCTTGGCGCGGGTACAAGAGACCCTAAGGCTGCGAATATGAGCCTCCCAGGTGAGGCGTCGGTCGAATACAAGACCAAGGAAACGGTGCGACTCAACCACATCCAGGCGCACCCCATTAAGAAACAAATCTGGGTCTGGGTCTAGCCGTGGATGGCGGCAGAAGTGCACCACTTTAGTCTTGGACAAGGAAAACCGAAACCTGTGCGCTGCGGCATAGCGAGAGACGTGGTTGCATGCCTGTTGGAGTCAACGCTCCAGAGTTGGCATTTAGGCCGCGCCAAAAGAGATCGAAAGGTCGTCCACGTAGAGCGTAGCGAGAACATCTTCCGGCAGCACCGAGGTGATGCCGTTGATGCTCAGGGCAAAGAGTGTGACACTGAGGACACTTCCATGCGGGACACCCTCTTCCTGCTCCTTTGGGCCGGAGAGGGCTCCCCCCACCCGTACGCGGAATCGACGATCTCGCAAAAATTCAGATATAAACATTGGGAGGCGTCCCCTCGCCCCCATCGTGTGGAGAGTCTCCATGATACCGTATCGCCATGCGGTATCATAGGCCTTCTCCAGATCGAAAAACACCGTGGCGTAGTGCTGTCTACGAAGGAACGCCTCGCAGACGGCATTTTCCAGTCGGAGCAGAGCATCCGACGTGGAGTGGAACTTGCGGAAGCCGCACTGTGCGGAAGACAGATGGCCTCCACTGTCCAGGAAATAGGCTAATCTAACATTTACCAATTTCTCCATCAACTTGCACACGCAAGATGTTAGAGAGATTGGGCGGAAACCGGTCGGAGTAGAGTGATCTCTCCCCGGTTTGCGAAAGGCGAGCACAGTAGCGATTCGCCAGGAGTCTGGGAGAAGACCTTCCACCCAGATCCTATTGAACAAATCTAAGAGAAAGGCCATGCCTCGCTCACCCAGGTGTCGAAGCATGGCGTACGGGACAACGTTGGGCCCATGGGCGGTGTCCGCGCACGAAACGAGAGCGGAACGCAACTGACTCACAGTAAACTTGTCGTTGAAGGGTTCTTCGCCTCTGGAGGTAAAGTCCAGCCGGCAGCCTTCCACGGAATCACGACGTGCATTGAATGCTGGCGAAGCAGCATCACGGCTAGAGAGTGCCGAAAAAGCGGTCGCTAAGGATTCCGCCACGGACGCGGGGTCCGAGATTGAGGTCCCATTCTCCTGGAGAACGGGAGGGGGGTCCTGCGAGAACTTGCCCTGAATCCTTTTGACTCGCTTTCACACCTCAGCTAAAGGGGTCTTCCCGTTAAGTGAAGACACGTATGCCCACCAAGAAGAGCGGCGGGCGTGCTTCGAAATATACCGAAACCTAGCCCTAGCCCGACGAAATTCAGCGATAGTGAAATCGTTCGGGCGGCGCTTATAGCGCATGTAGGCATAACGCTTCTGTTTGAGGGCCGTCTCACACTCGGCCGACCACCATGGGAGTGGTCGGCATGCAAAACGGCCAGACCTCCTAGGAATAGTAGTCAGGCCCACAGCGATGAGGTTGCAGGAGAAGAACTCAACGGCCTCATCTACCGACCTAAACTCCTCGACTGAGATAGAGAATTCAGTCATTTCATGAAATGCAGGCCACCGAGCCCGCGCCAAGCACCACCGAGGTGGTCTCTCAGGAAGCAGTTGCCCTGAAAATTATATTTGAATGGGAAAGTGATCACTACCATGGAGGTCATCGACCACCCCCCAATCAAAATCAGGCTGTGCATCCGAAGAGCACAAAGAAAGGTCAAGGCAAGAAAATGAAGCGGTTCTCGGTCATTGATGCTTAAACTCATCCACGTTTAAAACACCCATCTCAAGCTCTTCGATCATATCGGCCAGGACTTGTCCCCTGGGATTTATGGAGTAATCTCCCCAGAGAGGATGCCTGCCGTTCAGATCTCCAAGCAAGAGATAGTGCCTCGGCAACCGTGCCACGACGCGGCGGAAGTCCCCCGCGTCAAAGTCAGCTGACGGTGGAATGTACGCAGAAATTATAGTATACCTCCTATCCAGGTGCAGCTGCACAGCCACTGCCTGAAAGGAGGTATCTAAAGAGAAAGGAAGAACGGAGACATCATGCCGGGTGTAAACCGCGCATCCCCCAGCCAGGCCATCTCGTGGTGGTGGGGTCGCAAGACCCTTATACCCCGGGATGGCAGGCAGGGGGCACGCGCCCAGCATGGTCTCCTGCAAAAATATAGCTAACGGGGAGCGGGACGAGACGAGCCTCCGCAGCTGCTCCCAGTTGGCCCGGAGTCCGCGGCAATTCCATTGAAGGAATATGCCCTCCAGGCCTAGCTCGGAGGAGATGCGGACGCCCTTCTCGAACTGAAGACCCTCACGGGAATGGCCGTACGCTTCCCGGGGGCAGACCCCGGGCACTGTTGGCCGGACAAAGCGCTGTCGCCTTCGAGGACTTATTGGGTGAGGTTGGGCTCGGCATGCGAGTCTTTTCCTCCCTCCGCCTCGAAACCTTAGGCGGGCGTTGCGGCTTCGGAGGCGGGGGGCCCTCTTTTCGAGGAACCACCGTCTCCGAGCCACTCGCTCCACCTTGGGGCGTGGGCGAAGGAGCCGAAGCTCTTTTGTTGCTGTCCTCCTTTCGGGGGACAGCTTTAGGAACCCCCGAAGATGGCCTAGCGACCATCTTCAGGGGTGTTGCCTCCTGTGAGTGTAACGACTCGGTGGAGGCGCGTGGCCGTTTCGCCTTACGGGAAACGGTCACGCTGGGGGAAGAGGGGGGAAGCCCTGGTTTTAGCCGGGGCTGGGTATGAACCCTTTTTGCCGCCAGCTTTACCAGGGGAGCGCCCGGGTTGAGTAAAGCCCGCAGAAGGGCTCCGAATGGGCGCGCAAACAACCGTGCTTGTTGGCCTGGATGGGCCAGGAGCAGAGGGTGCCTTTCTAACTATTGAGGCATATGACGTTCCAGGCAGAGCCGGGCGCGCCAGGACCAAGTCCTTTGCCTCGCGGAATGAGATTCGATCCTGGGCCTGAACGGCCAGGATTTCTTTCTCAAGGAGATACGCACCACATTGCTTAGAAGAAGCGGGGCACGGCTCTCCGCAATTGACACACTTGGCCACACATGACTTGGACTTATCGTGTGCGGCCTTGGAGCAATTTACACAAACTTCGGGTGACCCCGACTTTGCACGTCTATAAGAACGATTGGTATAGCCGAAGAGGTGACAGTAATAGCACCGCCGCGGCAGTGGCACGAATGCCTTCACGCGGTAGCGGTACCAACCGGCACGCACCGACTCAGGGAGCTTGTCACAGTCGAACGTGACGAAGAGTGTAGTAATGGGTCTCGAGGCCCCTCCCTTTTTTCTCATAAGTTCGATCTTGACCGCCCCATGGTCGGCCAGCTCTAAGGTGATGTCCTCAATGGAGTAGTCAACGAGTTCCCTCGCATAAACTATTCCTTTCACGAAGTTCATGGTAGAGTGCGGCGTCACACTCACGGGCATGCCATCAAGTGTCCGAAGGGCATTAATCATGGCCGCCTCGGAGGGATTAGACGAATTCGCCAGAAGGCTTCCGTCCGAGAAACGGGTCACCTTCGGCTCTCTACCAATCAGACTAGCTAAAGCTCTCCTCTGATGGATCATGTTGCCCTAAGCCAACATGCTGCCAACAGTGGAGCGAATAACCAGGAAGCGTTTGAAGCCAGCGTACTCGAAAACGCCAGGTAGTCTCTGAATGAGGGGCCCCAACGTAATCGAAGCTCCGCTCTGCTCCCCTTTAACGGATCTGATGTCAAAAGTTTCTTAGCGACAAAGGTCCAACTGTCGGTGGGGGCGTCCAGGTCCCTAGCACGCCAGGTTGTCTTCTTGATTAACGTGCCCCCACACAATTTTATTTTATGCAACGCTCTCCCATCAGATATCGCGCCAGAAGTAACATCCCTGCTAAGATATGTACGGGTGGGTCATCTAGGCAAAGCTCCGGTGCGGTCACCACCCAGAACTAAGCACGTACAAATACCACACCTGAGAGAGTCAGATATGTAGCTAGTCATCAGGAACCAGACACAGTTCAATGCATATTCACAACATCCCCGACACAAGCACAAACCCTGCTTCCTCTTCTCAATCACTCGGTCCGCAGATCCAAGATTTGGGCATCTCCCTTGAACAGATCTACAGGAGAACGGGCCTATTATCATGGAGCTGAGCGCACATCTAAAATCCCAGATCGAATAATGAAAACACTAAAAGAATAAAGGGGAGAATAGAAAACTATGAACACGAGTAAAAAGTTCGTGCAAACATCACGTTAACTCAAAACTACGAACTTCATCCTCTTTCCGGGGAAAACAACGGACAGTAAACTTTTACCAGGAACAAGCAACACTATACGACACCGAGAGACGTTTGATCCCCGAGGCGAAAAAGAGCGGACGGGGCTGAAATATCTACCTTTTGCTTCAGCTCCAACTGACACTGGAGGAACAACTGCTGCTGCTGCAGCAGGATATCATAGGATGTTTCAGTAGGCGAAGAGTGTTCCCTTTTCGCAGCACTTGGCGGTCCCTAGGAGAAGGGAGGGAAGGGGGATCAATAGCACGATCAAATTTTTCATGGAATCGGTCGAAATTTACACATTGGTCTGGATTGGGGATTATTTGGAACTGGGAAAATTCTCAGGCGGAAAATTGGCACTTAGAATATAACCAGGCGGATTATTGCCAATGACAAAAAACAAATTTACAAACCTAATGAACGTATAAGAAGCCAATCATAATTATATTTGCATAATCTTTCATACTTACATTACACAACCTAAAGTATTCTCGTCATCTACTTGCTCACAAGTACCTTGCCATTCTTGTCCTTGATGTTCACACAGCTATTCTTCTCCTGGTTCCTCACCATTCTTCCTTCCTTACCGAATAATTTCTTGCTTTCACCGGAATTATCATTCATCTTTGGCCCTAATGCTTCATCTGCTGCTTTCGTATTGTCTTTAATCGCTTGTTTCTCTTTATGCATTCAACCTCATCGTGATTCCACCATTCAGCTTCCAATTTCCCATTCTGGCAAAGCCACATACAACAATTGCACTACCTACTACCACTTCTGTAAATTAGTACTACATCAGCTCTATCTCCATCCTCGCACTTATTTACTTACTCTCTTCTACTCTCAATCATTTTTACATATTCCCCCTTTTATGATGCAGGACTCAATTTCCTTCAACAAACGACACGAACAAAGCAAATACGAAAATGAAGACGCTGAGTACTCGCAGGAAACACATTTCGGGTATTCCAAGGATTCCATTACCTTTAAATACAAGCAGTACATCCGTCCAACCCTCGCGCATGTCAATATTCCCTCAGCATGTGATTGCAACTCACCACACTTACAGCCTTGTCGGTTACATTAAACAACCATCTCGACATCCGAGGAGCACGATTTCTCCATAGTACACGAACCTAGTGCCATCCATGTCAATTCATGCAAAATCCATAGCATCTTCAATAAAAGTGTGGAAATTCCAAGAACATACTACACTGAAATACTCTTACAAGGAATCCAACCACGTTGTAACCAAGGCTCCATCATCCTCGCACGCGGACGCCACCGCCCAATCTAATGGCCAACCCATTTCTTCAACACTATTCTGCCCCATAAGAAACATTCCTCTCACTTGACGAACGGGTCGTCCTGACCGGCCAGAAAAAAAACCCTAAACAAATACAAACAGCGCGCACCTACATGACCAACACATATCTCCTTCGTTGCCATCACGAACCAGATACCAACCAGCAAACCCACATTCACAACATGTCCAACACTTACCTAACGACATACGGGGTTCAAGCCCTAGTGCACCCTCCAAGCATGCCTACATACACGATTTCCCCGCCCCCCCCACTCTTTTGACTGGTGACATCCTTACTTTTCGTACACATTTCACCAAAGCCATAATGATTTGGGGAAATGTGTGAAATATCTTGGGTTCAAAGCCATAAAAGCCGGCAAAGGACACGGTAGCTCTGCATCTACACATGTATTAACTACAATCCTACTTCATGGGGGATGAGAGTAATAGAAAGATGATGAGTGCGGAGACGGGCTGGTGAAATATGATGGTTCTGGTCTTAGGCCTACCTTGTGCTAGTTAAATTTGATTACCCTAGTCTTAGGACTACCTTGTGCTTGCGAAATGTGATTACCCTGGTCTTAGTACTACCTTGTACTCGTGAAATTGGATGGTTGTCTTAGGCCTACTTTGTACTCTATTAAGTTGATAGCCCTGGTCTTGGACCTACCTTGTACTCGTGAAATTTGATGGTCCTGGTCTTGGGCTGCGATTTGCCCTTAGACTTCTTGCGGCTCTTGGACTGATCCTTGCCCGGCGCAGAGTTCTGGAGGGGTGGCGTAGTCAGCGCGTGGGGAAGGGGCGTCTGCGTCACCAGCAACGTCTGAGTGAGGGGAGTTTGGGGCGAGGGGATAAAGCTGTGCTGGGGGGAGGCGAGGGACGAAAGTGGGGAGAGCGACGACGTGTTGGAGGCGAGGGATGGCGAGGGGGGTACATCGCCAGAGGAGGAGGTCGGGAAGAGCGCCGAGGTGGGCGCGATGAGGGCGGGGGTCGGCAGGGGTGAGGGCGTCGCGTGGAGGACAGCCGGGGTGGAAATGGGGGTAAGGGCGGAAGAGCTTTGGCATTGAACGCTTACGACCGCCTCCTTCAATGACCCCCCGATTTCACACTGCTCGGGGGACAAACCCCCCTCGCTGCTCGAGTCGTCCTCGTAGGACAAGTAGAGACTCGGGTGCTTTCGCGGCTCACCCTCACTCGTGCTCTTGAACATCAACTGACCCTCTGTGGAATAAATAGTGGCCATGACCGGGGAGTGTCAAGATCAGCTGGGTGGGCACCGACACAAAAATCAACAAGAATCCCGCCCTTGAAAGGGGGGGCAGTAAGAAAAAAAACCCCAAAACACTTTACCTTTCACTGCCTTTTCTAGGTCTTCGGTGGTGTGTAAAATGTTGGCTTTGACCAGTTCCAGAGGGCCAGGGCGTTGGCACAGGTGGTCGCTAATGGTGTCTGCAATTCGGGCTCGCTTCAGCTGTTTCTGTTTCTCGACCAGAGAAGGATCGATGTTCCCGGGCGAGTCTGGAAGCATCATTTCAAAGCACAGTGACAACGCCGCTCAAAAAGACCAAAAACAACGCGGGAAATCTGGGCCCAAATGATTGGCAAGAAAAGTCTCTGGTAAAGATGAAATGAGGAGAAATGTGGGGAAAGGTACAGTCTTTGTATCCAAAGAGGGAGAGTACTTGGGAAAAGAGGGATAGGGAAGATACTGAACTTTACCTAGATTCTGTTGCAATGACCCACGCAAACGCATAGTCGTTGAACGATAGTTTTGAAGAAAAAACTTTATTTGTGGCGGGGGGGAGGGGAGTCTAGACAACTTGCTGCGTATTATGGTGGGTAGTGTGCTTACCCCTCAAACCTTATTTCTAAAAAGGATCTGATTCCTCTACCCATGATGGACCCGAGACAATAACTGCTGACCCAATTCTAGAATGCAATTTTAAGGGAAAACTCAAATCCCTAAATTTCACCCACACATTACTGACTAAAAATGATGAAACAGAATGTGGGAAGTTACTTGGGCATCTTGAAAGGGTGGTGAATTTGAGGGGAATGGATGAAACAGTGTGAAAAAGAATATGGGTTTAACCAACGACCGCCACTCTTGGTTGAGGACAATTATTTGTCCGTGACGGACATAACAGTTTAATGTTGGATCCGAGCCACGGTTCATTAGAGCGCATGGCAGACGTCGTGATGTCACTCCGAATTGAGACTATCAGGCAACTAACCACACTCAAAGTGGCCTAACTTTCCCTGAGTAGGAAGGGGTGTTTCCACTCGACTAGATCGTAACCATAACTTGAAAGAGAGAGTGTGCGTATGTGAGTCTGCGGTACTGGCATTTGTAAATGGGAAGAACCAGCGTGTTGGGTGCGATCTGGAAAGGCAACCAGTTAGGGCAGTGAAGTAGGAGTATGATAGTATGCAATTGCTGAATGGTGGGACGACTTAATAATGGAATATATGTATTTACGTGAGTAAATGGGGAAAATTGTGTATGATAGGAATGCTTTGAGCCCAAATGGTTCGGAGAGTGACACCCAGACGCGACAATACGCCTAAGTCCTGATTGCCATAACCAATCAGAAAATGTCATGCAGGGTGTCTGTAGAAGGTATAAAAGTGCTTTACCATATTCTAACCGTATGCTTTTATCACTCTTTAACAATGACGCATGCCAGCCCATAACTATAACAGGCTGTAATTCTAAAACTGCTCAGGGAACTGCTCAATGCGCCCAGACGAAACAAAATACCCGATTGGGGCACATCAAACGATGCCCACGAACCTTCCAGGATGTGCTGTCGGACCAGTTCCTCTCTCAATGGCCGACGCTGCATTTTATGCTTCAGAATGTCGTGCTTCTTGGCCATATCGAGTCTCTGCCTCTGTTCGTAGAACGCAGCAGGAGTATTCATAGCTGCGGAGAAGGAGGAAGACGGATGAGACTACCCGGTGAACCAATTCATTTTATCCCCCACGGACCCCTCAGAACTCCTCCAATCACTGGTGGAGGCATTGTATGCAGCTTCCATCAAACGTCAGCCCTACTTGACCAGTAGTACGACAGACTAGCACAAAATGATCATTTCCCAAGTAAATAGAAGCTTAGGAAATCGAAATAACACATGGATTAGAAGAGAAGCCGAGGCTACAACTAGCCAAGAGCGTCGAGTGAAGTTTGTGCATTAATGTTGAATGACTAAGTGTCGGCAAGTGTTTCGCGAAAAGAGCATGAAAATAGCTCTACACAAAAGGTTGGAGCCTACAGGTAGACCAACATCAAAGATAGCAATCAAAGTACAAACTTACGAACGCATCGACAAGATTGAATTAAAAACAGGTGATCAGTGGTTGGCGAAGGAAAGCTGAGGAAAACAGGAAGGTAAATCACAACTTACGGGGAATGACACCGCGGCTGACAAGATCTTCACGCGGCCTCCGAAGCATCAATTTCACTTTCAGGGCTGCAATAAATGAACCAATGAGATTTTGGAATCCAGAAATCACGCTAAGAAAATACAAGTTCCCAAAGACCCTCTTTAAAATTGGGTGTCAACCTTTCAATCTCTCATGGATACTTTTTACAAGTTAAACCCCTTATTTTTTATAGATCCACTAAGAATACTTGGAAATGATTAAACAATGGCACTGAAACTTTGAGAGATGTGAAAATTAATCAAAACTCACATCGCTTTTTAGGCTTCTCGAAGATATTGCTGTTGGTGGAAGCAGATTCATACGTAAAAGATACTGAATTCGCTTCAAGCGAAGGGAATGCCTTAATCCACATTTTGGAATTAATCTTAGTAAAAATAGGGCGACATAACGCGCAAATATAAAACACAACACATATTAACGCAGAGAGATCGGTCCGAGAGGAAGAAGACCGGCAATTCTTTGCATTTACTATTTCATTAAAGGATTCTGCAAAGGGCATGGCAGGATTTAATTGCCAAACATGTCACACCACCCGATTAATCTTTCACAGAGCGTCACGTCTGGAAAAATCTATACCATAACTATTATTTAATGGCTAAGATAAACGCGTTAGGACGGTGCGCGCCAAGTTGTCACCGGAAGGATATTGCGATTACACAGATCGGAAAATAACACGAGATAACAATAGGCTTCATTAAAATAATAAAAAAAATATCTAGGAAGCAGGATTGGGTTCTTCGTCTTCATCAAACTATTTAATACAGCTAGGAGGGGAAAAGCCTTTATACAAAGACCCTGCTAGTGCCGTGTTCACGGGTTCACCTAAGCGATTAATGAACTCGTACAAAGGCGTCTCACTTTTAGCCTTCTGAAAGCCACTGGGCATTTGGTCCCTATACATGAGATCGTAGCATGATATCCCTTGGGTCGCGGGGTTCTGGAAGCTTTCACCGAGATTGGCCGAAGCTCCGTTCGTGTCCTTGTCCTTTATATAACCTCGCAGAACAATGAAGACGACCCAGTGAGAGGAGCCAAGACAAGAATCTATGGTGCTACTTTAGCGCGCCCTCTACCGGAGTATTCGTAGTCTACGCTGTCAAATGACCTTAAGCGCGCGGTGTATGTTTCATGGTATAATTCTGTTACCCGAGTGGTCCTGGCCGGGGGTTAGGTTAGGTAGACCGCACGCAAAAGTGTAGCAGATTTGTTTGTAGCATTCCCTAAATGATATACGAAGTGTGTATCCTTAACTATAAACTTAAGTTAAATTGTTTGCATCAGTTATGTAGCACCAATGAATTCCGCCATAATGATGACCATTAATGCACTTTTTTGATCATTTTGATTCCGAATAATTATGATTTATATGATTAAGTTTAGGTTATTAATAAAATATAATTCATTTTCTAATCACCCTCTAGTATAAAGTTCTTATAGTGGAGGTAGGTTGCACGCTGAAATGTAAAAAGGCTTGATAGACCGCAAGCTAAAGAGTAAAAGTGCAGGTAGACCGCACGGTAAAGGAGAAATAGGCTTCAGGTAGTGGTTGGCGAAGGGAAGGTGAGGAAAACAGGAAGGAAAATCACAACCTACAGCGTCTAGCCGCACGCTCAAGTATAAAAGTGCAGCTAGACCGCACGCTAAAGTAGCACCGAATCTACTTACATTCCTTGTTCTTATTGAGCGTTTTGCCTTGCAGGGGGGAGTCATCGACTTCGCACTTGGGGGGAGAGAGGGGGATGAAGGCACTGGGGCCACTTCCTCCAGCCCGGCCTCCCACCCCGCTTCTTCGGGGGCTCTCAGACATCTTGCTCATATCATTCAAGTTGCAGTCCTGTTCAAAAACAGAGAATCAACAAATTAATCTACAGATATCGACACTGGGGCCTTGGGAAGGAGTGTGTGTCTGTGTGTGTGCGTGTGTTACACAAAGCCAGAAGACGCTGCTATGTACGGGCCCCAAGCACGGTTAAGAAAGGAGGAGGAATGGCTGAGGGGTGCAGATACATCAGCCATAAAACGAAACAAGTGTAAATGATCATTAGTATTGGATGCACCTAAAACTGATAACAAAAAATCCTCCCGGATTTCTTTTAAAAGAGGCAGTTGCGGGATGTAATGCCCCAAATACAAACAAGTACGGAATATTCTCGAGGTGGTGTTGCAGGAACAAAAATACAAAAGAAAAGGAGTCTGCAAAAACATAGTCAATAGCCTATTCGAGTCAGCTTCTGCTCCCATCAGCACATTCAGTCCCACCTACCAACCTCATCCATAAATCTATTCTTAAAACTCCACAGGAAGGACGCTTCTATCGCATGACTAGTGAGCCTATTCCATTCATCCACCACTCGATTTGTAAACCGATTTCTGCCAATCTCTCTCCTAAACCTGAACTTGTCCAGCTTAAACCCATTGGAACGTGTCCTATCCTGTTCACTAAAAATAAGGACCTTACCCACGTCTCCTCTATTATGTATAACTTTTTGCCCACCTTAAGATTTCAATCAATTTCCCTCGAACTCCTTCCCTTTCTAACGTACTTACATTTAGTGTTTTAAGCCTTTCACCATAAGGTAAGATTCTCATTTTAGTCATCCTTCTTTGCACAGATTCAAGCAAAGCAATATTCATCCTATAATATGGTGACTAAAATTGCACCGCATAGTCAGGATAAGGCCAGGTACAGTTTCAGAATGACATCAGCACTGTTATTACTTACACTCCTCCCAATAAACTCCAATACCCTATTAACTCTATTCCTAGCACTTATGTACTGCTTTCTTGGCCGGAAGTCTGAACTTACCAGGGCACCTACATAAGTCTCTTGCATTCTGACCTTCCTAATACTCGTCCATTCAATTTATAATTATTTAGTGGATTACACTTACCTATACTAAGTACACTAAACCTATGGTGACCCAAAAATTTCTACGGGACGCAATAGCTCATCACCCCTCGCAGTAGCCCGCACTGTAAGGGGTGCGTACAGGCCTGGCAGGGCCAGGTGCCACCATTCAGGACAACCCCTCCCGCCTGATGGCCTGGCAGTCCATCGGCATGGCGGCTCCACCTTGGACACGGCGTAAAATTGATAGAGTGTAAAGAGGAAAGGAAAAGGTGTAAAGAGGAAAGGAAAAGGTATGTGAGGAAGGTATGGATGGGGATGAAGCAGGTTGTTAAAAACCAACCACCCCAGACCGGACCTCAGGGGTTAAGGAACATTGTCCCCTCCCCCCTCAGTCCCGATCCGGGACGGTTGGCTGAGAAGTAGGTCAGCATCTATCCTGTGAAATTAGAGGCTGACCAGAGAAAGTTGTGGGAGAGGTTGTATGAAAAGCGAGGAAACAAGTGTTTTGAAGGAAGGAGAAGAGGCTAAGCTGGGGTCGGTCGGGGTGCTGAGTCGCGTCAGCACGGCGGCCAGGATGGCAAATCGCCGCGCCCCTTACGGGCTCAACCAGATAATTTTATAATGACATTATAAAATCCTTGCAACAGTTACTACTGGAAATTTGGAAAAAAATGCAACAGTTCAAGTCGCAACTTATACACACTTTTTGTAATATTTACTTGAGAAAGCCAACGCACACAAGTGTGGAAAAAAAATACACTATGTTCTGCATCGAAATCTTACAGCAATTTAAAAACTCGACTGTTAAGAGCACTCCCTTTGACACAATTAAAAAAAATTATTACCTTGCATTGCAAGGCAATGCAAACCGATGCATGATGCAATGTATAAATTTCCCTTATGGAGCTACTTTCATAACATGTCCTCTAAAACCAGAATCTTTCCCAAACATCACTGGTGCCCAATCCGTTGTGCAGCCTTTCAAATCTTTCCATGCCAATTCATGTTTTTAAACAAGGTCTGCTGACCAAAGTCGCGTGCTCTCACTTATTTTGACTTATGACCTTACGAACTTCGAAACTTTCAATAATTCCTGAACTAACCTTGACAATTATATTATTTGAAGGAGAATGTAAAATAACATAAGGGTTTCAAATTTCGTTAGAATCGGCAGAATAGTTATTATGTTATTGCCAAAACAAAAAAAAAGCAAAGCGGGGACCGACCGACCGACATTGCGAGATATAGAGTCTCGCGTGACTAAAAGACGAGTCAACCATCTCAAAAATATCTTCACCTCTGGTTGTGGCTTCAAGTGCTACATTCATAAGTTCTTCTTTAATATCTTCCTTATATACATAACGAGCGAAGGCAAGTAATTGCGCACATTTGGTAACATCAAGTTGTCACATCTAGTTGCATTGAAAATCCACTTTTAGAGTTTTTGATTCCGCTGATATTTATCGCAAAATGTCTTTTGACATGTCTACAATTCGCCTTTTAATTGTATCATTTCATAAAGAGACAGAAATGAATTTTTTTGCCGCTTCTTCACCAATAATATGCTTCGCCATTTTCTTCGTTACTGGGACTATCAAACTTTCGATAATAGTATGCGCCTTTTTCTGTTTGGCAATCATAAGGCTACAAATTAACATTGGTGGCAACGTAATAAAACAGGTAAACAAATTTCAATATCTGGAAAGCCTTGTGACAGATGACGGAGCGTGCGAGCAAGAAATTGAGAAATGGATTGGATTAGCAAAAACAGCTTTTGTGAACATGAAAAAGCTGATAAATATAGGTATTGAGATAAAACTAAGATTAGATTGATAAAATGTTTCATATGGTCTACATTTCTATATGGATGCGAAACTTGGACAGTAAAGAATAGTATGCTCAAGAAAATAGAAGCTTTTGAAATGTGGTGCTTTAGGAGAATGATGAGAATACCAGACTGAAATAGTATCGAACGAGGAGGTACTGCGGGGCATGTGGTAAGTGCAAGGAAAATGCAATATGACGACATGACAGGAAAATTTGAAGGAAACCGAGCCCGTGGGAGACAAAGAAAGAAATACCATGGACTGTCTGTTGGAGCGGATGGGTGGAGGAATAAGTGTCACGGCTGTTATGAGAAGAACTGAAGATCGAGAGAGATGGCGTGCCATGATCGCCGACGTCACGAGACCGGCACCGCAATAAGTAATCATAAGAGACAATTCCTAAGATGCATTTACGATCCCGTTAGTTCGCTGATAAATGCTACCACTCTAATCAAGTCATTGTCTCTTAAGTTCTGCTTCTTTATGCTTGAAAAAAGAAACATCTTGATTTGCGAAAGTCTGGTGATTTGTCTCAAAATGTCTATATAAGAGATTTGGGTTCATAGATTCGTTACTCAATGTTTTGTAACAAAGAACAGACTGCGGAACTTCAATACCGTTACTTAGTATGGATGTGAGGCCTAATTGCAAGGTAGAGTCTGCATATTTACGTTTCTTACTATTTTTACTCATATTGAGAGTTAAAAAAAAATGGTTCCAATAAAAACTAAATTAGCTACTTTAATATCTTAAATATATATAAAATTTAATCAGTATTGCAAATATTCACTGCTCTAAATTTGGCTATAATTATCTCGGGTACAAATCACAATACATAAAACAATATTTTGTTGCAACTGTTCTTCAGTACTATTTATTTCTCGTTAAGAAATTATAGAATCATACATTCAGTACATAATTAACACACTGCTACTGTTCAGACGTTTATATGTCAAAGTGATGGGAGGGAAAATGCAACAAAAAAGCTTTATAAGTAATAAAATTCAATCGACAAGACACACCTTCTCTCACGATGCATTCTTCAAGACTACCCTAATCTAAAGCTTCAAGATTTTCTTTTCTTTAAAGTAACAATATTGTTTGTATTAATTTTTTATTGTCACCATTTACCCCATAAGATGCTCAAATGTACCCATGGGGGTACATGTATTCCCGGTTGAGAAGCCCTGGGCTAGACGATAGCAGAAGTGTTATCCCCCCCCCCACCCTGTCTAATTATTTACCACTCAAAAACAAGAATCTAATATGCATCGAAATCATACTAAGTAAGAGCTCCAATGCCACTCAATAAAACTACCACAATAGTCGGCGTTACCTTCGACATACACATGACTCTCTCCCAAGAGGCAACAGACACCCGCGGCAAAGAATAACAAACAACGCACTCCAAGCACTCACGGACTCGTTCTTTAAACAACAAAAGGAAACGCACATTCGTTTGCACCGCACTCAACTACACCTCCTAAGCCTGGCAGTCAACACGAGGCATTTGCAATGTCAACAAACTCCAAATCGCATAAAAAGGCCTCCGCGTAATCACAAGATGTAGCCAAGCCAACTCAATAACCTACACGGAGAACCAAAAGTACTCCCTATTAACAATAAACTAGACATACTTGGGAGTCAACTATACGTTCGGTCACCAAACCCATCCCACGGACTCAAACCAACTTTCCTCCACCCTCCTTCCATGTTACCTATCGTAGTATGAAATTACATTATATCAATACCATATTATATCTATGAGGGGCGGACCAATAACTTGAAAGCGAACCGACAAAAGGGGCGAGAAACCACAGTTCGGACGGGCTGAGTAGCGAGAGAGTGCAACGAGGTCAGGTAAATTATGGATAATAGCAAAGTTCAAGGTTATTTAAAGAGACATGTACAAAAATAGAATTTTATTTACACAAAAAAATAATGAGAGAATTGAACGGTAAAATTACCTCAGAGAATTAACGGGCAAAAATCACATCAATAAACGAAAGGGGGAAGTGTAGTTATAAATCAGGCTATGACGTTAGAACTTAAGGTATTCCGGGAGGAGACTATTCAAATGGGGGGGGGGAAGGATTAACTCAATTGGGTTACTAAAAGGGGGAGAGGGGTTGGCTTACGGATGTCTTCTGCACTTGAGGTGAGGCCGCTCGGACTTCAAAGCGGGCGGTTGGAGTGATGACGGTTCTCCAAAAGCAGGGGGGGGGGGGGGTAACTACCGGTCCAGGGGAAAGTATTCCGGCTACCCGAAATCAGGAGTGCTTCGACTGGCCGGGCCAGTCCAGCTGTCACTTTGCTTTGTTGCTAGCACTTGACTTGGAACCATGGGGAAATCTTCTGGGTTCTGGGCGAGAATTCTCAACTCTTGTGTGTCTTCCGGGGAGTCGAGCGTTATTTATATCCGAGGCTCTCCCCGGAGTTGGGGGTTAGCGGGAAACAGCTCTACTCTCGAAGGACTCGAATCTTCTTGCAGAGCTATTTTAGCCCGCATAAAAATGAATCGTGGGGGACACGATTCGAGGCTACCGCTTGTGGAAGGGAAAGGGGGGGGGGGTAGGCTTACCACTTTAGGCCGAGCCGGGCCTTCTGCTGCACATGGGAGTTCTTTTCTGCTAAAGATCTTCCACGTGGGGATTCCCTCACATTACCCAACTTAGAAATGACAGTCTGTACACAATCCCCTCGAACAACTCAATAGTACTCTTTGGTACCCTCATCCCTAGCAATCCTTACATGTCTAGGGAGCCAGCAGAAGATAATCTCGAAATCTGCCCGGCTCGCGGCAACCGTGGCGTCACGGATACCATGAACCAGGGGATACTACGCAAAGTGGAACCTATGCGAATATGGACAGACAGATGAAAGGATAAATTGAAAAATCAAAAAGTTCCAAATGACAAGACTACAAATGCAAATCAGGCTACCGAAATTCAATAGTGAAGATAAAAAGGCCCACGATGGCAAACCTAGTGAGCGGACAAGTTCGTTCAATGTAGGCAGTTGCTCAAATAAAAACCCAGCCCTTTGCACCCCTGCATGGGTAACTGCATTCGTCATTGAGCGAGGCTACGTTTTCAACAAGCCAAATAGTTACTCCTTTGGATTACCCGGACAATGTCCCTTCTTCTAATCATTCTCCCAACTTCCTTTCAACCCTATTCTGGAGGAGATTCTCCTGCTCGCTTCCACTTTTCCGCATGAACGAAATACCTCGTGTGGAAATCACTTGCAGCTCAAATGCAATGGCCAAGCGTTTGCCAGCTGACGCCTGCACCCCCCCCCCCCTCAGCCCCGCAAGCTTCAACCTCTTGCTCAAAAGGGAATTTATGAAGATAAGGACTAATATCAAAGACCACAATCCCTGTATGTACGGGATCTCCCCCCCCCCGCGAATTCAATTCCATCCAACCTTTTAAAACAAACCGGTTTAACATTATATTACGAGTGACCGTCGAATGGGTCTTAAATTGGCGTCCGGTTTACATTGCCCCCCCCCCCTCCCCTCCAGTAAGGGCTGCAAAACAGTCTGAAAAAGGGAAGGGCGAAATCTTCCATAAAAGAGGCTTCAAAATTGTCCCAACCGAATGTGGCAGATAAAAGCCTTAATAAAATCGCCCCGCATTCTGCACTCGCGCATCAATCTTTTCATTCATGCAAAACAACTCCTTTTAAATGGTTACAAAGGATGAAACGCTATTTCTTTCTTCCCGTGGCGATAAAGAGAGTCGAGTTCCATTGTGGAGCACATATCAGAGAGGAGTATCAAAAAGAGGCTAAAATCAGCAGAGCCACATCGAAGTATCGCACTGGCTGGCAGCGAAGAATCTTTGGTTTTAATCAATGGGCAGTATGGGCATACATATTTAGAAACCTTTCTGTATTTTAAAACGTATTTACAAATTCATTTATTACATCAAAGTATTTAGATCAATTTTAGTGTATGTTTCTACATTTCTAAAATTCTAGATATCTAAATGTTTTTGCACCTAAATATTCAATCAATTGGAAGTATTTAAATACATCTAGAAACGTCTATTTTAAAATGTATTTTCAAATTAATTTATTATATCCAATTATTTAAATACATTTTTTTTTGTATATTGCTACATTCAAAAAATCTAAATATCTAAAGTCTTTATACCTAAATATTCTACAATTTTTAAAACGCTTCCGTAAAACGCGATCGCAATATCTTGAAAGCGTGGGTGCCGGATCGTTACGTCATCTGCGTGGAGTTTCACAATGGCTACATGTATCGGGCCGCATTGGATAAATCATGGCAATATGTACCGTAGAAACAAATGGGGATCTTAAAATGGTGCGTCCTTTAGTTGACGAAAAATATTCTAAAATCAAGCCTAAAGATGGGAATAAAATCAAATGCACTTGCACATATGTACATTTATTTTTCAATCCACAATAACATGGTTAGCTTCTACTCTGCACTTCAATCGTATTCCACTAGCGGCGACTTTTATGCACGCTAATAAGAATGTAAATTAAGTGATATTTATTTACCAATAAACTGATTTTAGGTTTTATATAATTTCTATCATTTTAACCTACTTTTCAGCCCCCCCGTAAATCTTCTGCGAGGTGAGGGGCGCAACGAAGGTCCTCATGTTCAAATTATGACGATGTTGGAGTAATCTCACTACAAAGGCGGCAATTTCATATATATTAAATCCAGCATACGGAAAGAAAGAGAAAAACGGAATAATTTTTTCTTCGGAAAAAAATATGTTATTTCCTAATTCGAAAAATCAGTACTGGGGTGGGATTCGAACCAAGCACACTGAGGCAGCGAGTAACCGCTTTAATCTCGATTAAAGTAACCTTCAGCCACTGGGCTACGCATAAGAACAAAAACTGCTCCGAATAGACAAGCTTTTAATGCACCCTTCACTAGGTCGATCGGGGACTATGAAAAAGAGAGAGAAATTAATTTGGAATTCAAAGCTCGCTTTAATTGAGATCAAAGCGGTTGCTCACTGCCTCAGTGTGCTTTGTTCGAATCCCACCCCAGTACTGATTTTTCGAATTAGGAAATAACATATTTTTTTCGAAGAAAAAAAAGGTTATTCCCTTTTTCTCTTTCTTGCGTATGCTGGATTTATTTCATCATTCTCTTGTGCTCATGAGAGATATATATTGTATATTCGCCGCGCGTTTAACTCAATTTCTCCTTCAATTAATTTTTTTCTCTTTCATTCACGATCGAACTAGCGAAGCGTGCCTTAAAGGCTTGTTTATTCGGAAGAATTTTTGTTTTTCCGCGTAGCCAGGTGGCCAAAGGTTTGCTTTAATCGAGATTATAGCGGTTGCTCGCTACCTCAGTGTGCTTGGTTCGAATCATACCCCAGTACGGAATTTTCGAATTAGGAAATATTTTTTTCATAATTATTCCGTTTTTCTCTTTCTTGCGGTATACTATATATATATATATATATATATATATATATATATATATATATATATATATATATATATATATATATATATATATATATATATATATATATATATATATATATATCAATGGCGAGTTATGGTCTCGTTTTGTGTTTGTTTGTTTTTTTTTGTTTTTCTGATCTGTACGCTATTTATAGACTTTTGTAACAATTGCATTCTCAGTATACGACTGAAGAGGCTATGATAAACTACATACTGAAACTAGTCTCGTAAATTAAACATTGGCTCCTATACAGTGGTTTCACTATTTTATATATATATATATATATATATATATATATATATATATATATATATATATATATATATATATATATATATATATATATATATATATATATATGAAAACACTGTTCCAGTCAATAACGAGTAAATAAATGCACAAGAAAACCACTGTTATTGGAGCATAAAGTTTATTATTACAATTAAAACGGGACTAGTTTCGATATGTAGTTTACCATATCATCTTCATCCGTTAACTGAGAGAAATCGACAAAGAAACTAAAACATTGCAATATATAATAACAGGCAACTGACATTAATCTGGAGGCGTTAGCTTTAGGTGATTAACAATATCCTTTAGAATGAGGTTTGATATATAGGGGCTACATTTATGCTGGCCTTCCGACAAATAGAAATTTGGAATTTCTTTGATTAGTAAGGATTCAATTATTTTTCTTTTATTATAATTGCTACAATGGTAAATTATGCGGGGACTAGGTAAATCTATTACTCGTATATGATTGGCGTTTTTTACACGGTAAAAAAAATCTGGAAGCATTGCTCGCTCTACGAATGCACATAAAAAAAACGAATTAGTTAAATAAAGGGGAGAAGGCTGGCCTCCTCCAAAAAGTCTAAAAGTCCACAGGTCGGTGTGCACTGTGCACGACCCCCCCCCCCCGAGTACAAGGGACAAACGGTAGCGACCCCGCACATCCTGGTATCGGGGCAGGTAACGTGCGCAAAGATCACCCAGACTGGGACATTCGACAAGAATGTGTCGAACAGTCTGGGGGACGAAGCAGTCGTCACAATAGGGCGCAGGCGAGCGCTCTATCAAATGTCGATGCGTCACACGAGTTGCCCGATTCGGAGACAACAGAAAGAGACATGAAGCCGTCGCGGCATTGGGGGATAGGTCCATGTGAACAGTCGTGGCACAATGGCACGCAACTTTAAGTTCCCTTCGACCGTCTCCCATCTTCTTTGCCAAGCAGTCCGAAGAGCTGCCCGTATTCCTGCCAGGTAGTCTGTGTGTGGAAAAGCGAAACGCTGGTCCAGTCGCAGAGTCCTCGCGGACTCTTTGGCACCCTCATTCCCCGCAATTCCTACATGTCCAGGAACCCAGCAGACGATAATCTCGACATCCACCCGGCTCAGAAAAACCGTGGCATCACAGATATCGCGAACCAGAGGGTGCGGAAATTCCAATGCCCCGAGAGCAATCAGGGCGCTTTGTGAGTAGGTATAAATCACGATCCGGTCTCCGAACCGGGCACGTCACGTAATCTCCCGTACCGAATGGTGTATTGCCAACAACTCAGCAGTGAAGACAGACGCAGCGCTGACTTCGAACAGAGGAGATACGGCGTGGAAACCGATCCCCTGTTCGGACTTGGAGCCATCTGTATACACTGGCACGGTTCCAGCGTGACACGAGATGTGCTCGAAAAAGGACAAACGCAATACTCTCGGCGCTGTACAAGCTTTGGGAGCAGAGGGTGGGGCGACAAATAGCCAACGGTGGTGCCCTCCATGGTGGCGTTCTGGGCAGAACCAGGGGCGCCACCAGCGCGAGAGCTATATCTAGCTCTCGAAGGAGTTTCTTAGCCCTAACCCAAAGGGCTTAGGGTATTCATTGCGTCTCTCAGGCGGCATAGGCACCGTCGAGATCAACTGCAGATGCTTTGAGAGCCGTTGGTGACAAAGGGAGAGGCTGCGCTCTTGCGTACAGGAGAGTAATGCACTGTGCACGGTGCATATATAATGGCATCTCTCCAGCGTCGACAAGCAGGCTCTCAATAGGAGAAGTGCGGAAGGCACCGGTCGCCAAACGAAGGCAGGTGTGGTGGATCGAGTCCACCTTCCACAATAGACGTTCGGCTGCGGATACATAGTTACATAAGTAGGATATCCATGGAGCGGGTACAAGAGACACTAAGGCTGCGAATATGAGCCTCCCAGGTGAGGCCTCGGTCAAATACAAGACCAAGGAAAGGTGCGATTCAACCACTTCCAGGCGCACCCCATTAAGAAACAAATCTGGGTCTGGGTCTAACCGTGGATGGCGGCAGAAGTGCACCACTTTAGTCTTGGACAAGGAAAACCGAAACATGTGCGCTTCGGCATAGCAAGAGACGCGGTTCAATGCCTGTTCGAGTCGACGCTCCAGAGTTGGCATCTGGGCCGCGCCAAAAGAGATCGAAAGGTCGTCAACGTAGAGCGTAGCGAGAAAATCTTCTGGCAGCAGTGAGGTACTTACGTTGATGCTCAAGGCAAAGAGTGTAACGCTGAGAACACTTTCCTGCGGGACACCCTCTTCCTGCTCAATTAGGCCAGAGAGGGCTCCCCCCAACCGTACGCAGAATCGGTGATCTCGCAAAAATTCAGATATAAAGACCGGGAGGTGTACCCTCGCTCCTATCGTATGGAGGGTCTCCATGATACCGCATCGCCATGCTGTATCATAAGCCTTCTCCAGATCGAAAAACACCGTGGCGAAGTGCTGTCTACGAAGGAAGGCCTCGTAGACAGCATTTTCCAGTCGAAGCAGAGCATCCGACGTGGAATGGAATTTGCGGAAGCCGCACTGCGCACTAGATAAATGGCCTCCACTGTCCAGAAAAAAGTCTAATCTAACATTTACCAATTTCTCCATCAACTTCACACACAGGAGGTTAGAGAAATTGGGCGGAAACAGGCCGGGGTAGAATGATCTCTCCCCAGGTGGCGCAAAGCTAGCAGAGCAGCGATTCGCCAGAGTCTGGGAGGTTACCCTTTATCCAGATCATGTTGAACAAATCTAACATAAAGGCCATGCCTCGCTCACCCAGGTGTCGAAGCATGGCGTACGGGACATCGTCCGAACCATGGGCGATGTCCGGGAACGAATCAAAAGCGGAACGCAACTCACTCAGAATAAACTTGTCGTTGAAGGGTTGTCCGCCCCGGGAGATAAAATCTAGCCGGCGGGCGTCCAGGACATCACGACGTGCATTGAATGCTGGCGGAGCAGCAAGATTCTGCCACGGACGCAGGGTCCGAGAGTGCGGTCCCATTCTCCTGGAGAACGGAAGGAGGGTCCTGCGAGAACTTGCCCCGAATCCTTTTGATTCGCCTACAGACCTCTCCTAGAGGGGTCTTCCCGTTAAGTGAAGACACTCGGCCGACCAACACGGGAGTGGTCAGCGTGCAAAACGGCCAGACATTCTACCGACCTAAACACCTAGACTGAGATAGATAATTCAGTCATTTACTGAAATGCAGGCCACTGGGTCCGCAATAAGAACCACCAGGTGGGCTCTCAGGCGGCAGCGGCCCAGAAAATGATATTTGAATGGGAAAGTGATCACTACTATGGAGGTCATCGACCAACCCCCAATCAAAATCAGGCTGTGCATCCGAAGAGCACAAAGATAGATCAAGGCAAGAAAATGAAGCGGTTCTCGGGCAGTGATGCGTAAACTCATCCCCATTTAGGATACCTATCTCAAGCTCTTCGATCAGATCGGCAAGGACTTGTGCCCTGAGATTTATTGAGTAGTCTCCCCAGAGAGGATGTGTGCCGTTCAGATCTCCAAGCAAGAGAAAGGGCCTCGGCAACGGTGCCACGACGAGGCTGAAGTCCCCCGCGTCGAAGTCAGGTGACGGTGGAATGTACGCAAAAATAACAGTATACCTCCTATCCAAGTGAAGCTGCACACCCATTGCCTGAACGGAGGTATCTAAAGTGAAAAGAACAACCGATACGTTATGCCGGGTGTAAACTACGCCGCCCCCAGCCAGGCCCCCATATCGTGGTGGTGAGGTCGCAAAACCCTTATATCCCGGGAGGGTGGGCAGGGAGCACGCACTAACATGGTCTCCTGCAGGAAAATGGCCAACGGGGAACGGGACGAGACGGGCTTCCGCAGCTCCTCCAAGTTGGCCCGGAGTCCGCGGCAATTCCATTGAAGGAATATACCCTCCAGGCCAAGCTCGGAGGAGAGGCGGGGGCCCATTTCGAACAGAAGACCCTCACGAAAAAGGCCGACAATTCACGGAGGCAGAATCCCGGGCGCTATTGGCGGGATAATGCGCTGAAGGCGCTGTCGCCTTCGAGGACTTTTTGGACGAGGTTGGGCTCGCCATGCGATGGGTTTCCTCCCTCCGCCTCGAAACCTTAGGCGGGCGCTGCGGCTTCGGAGGCGAGGGGCCCTATGTTCGATAATCCACCCTCTCCGAGCCACTCAGCCCACTATTAGACGTGGGCAAAGGAGCCGAAGCTCCTTTGTTGCTGTCCTCCTTTCGGGGGACAGCTTTACGAACCCCGGAAGATGGCCTGCCGACCAGCTTCAGGGGTGTTGCCCTGTGAGTCTAACGACTCGGTGGAGGAGCGTGACAGTATCGCCTTACGGGAAACGGTCACGCTGGGGGAAAAGGGGGAAGCCCTGGTTTTAGCCGGGGCTGGGTATGAATCCTTTTTGCCACCAGCTTTACCAGGAGAGCGCCCGGGTTAAGTAGAGCCCGCAGAAGGGCTCCGAATGGGCGCGGAAACAACCGTTCTCGTTGGCCTGGATGGGCCAGGAGCAGAGGGTGTCTTTCTAACCATTTAGGCATATGACGTCCCAGGCAGAGCCGGGCGCGCCAGGACCAAGTCCTTAGCCTCGCGGAATGAGATTCGATCCTAGGCCTGAACGGCCAGGATTTCTTTCTCGAGGAGATATGCACCACATTGCTTCGAAGAAGCGGGGTGCGCCTCTCCGCAATTGACACACTTGGCCACACACGATTTAGACTTATCGTGTGCGGCCTTGGAGCAATTTACACAGACTTCGGGTGACCCCGACTTTGCACGTCTACATGAACGATTCGTATGCCCGAAGCGGTGACAGTAATAGAACCTCCGCGTCAGTGGCACGAATGCCTTCACGCGGTAGCGGTACCAACCGGCACGCACCGACTCAGGGAGCTTGTCACAGTCGAACGTGACGAAGACAGTAGGGGTGGGTCTCAAGGCCTCTCCCTGTTTTCTCATCGCACATTCGACCTTGAACGCCCTATGATCGGCCAGCTCTAAGGTGATGTCCTCTATGGAGTAGTCAACGAGTTCCGTCGCATAAACTACTCCTTTCACAAAGTTCATGGTAGAGTGCGGCGTCACACTCATGGGCGCGGAAACAACCAACCGTTCTCGTTGGCCTGGATGGGCCAGGAGCAGAGGGTGTCTTTCTAACCATTTAGGCATATGACGTCCCAGGCAGAGCCGGGCGCGCCAGGACCAAGTCCTTTGCCTGGCGGAATGAGAGTCGATCCTGGGCCTGAACGGCCAGGATTTCTTTCTCGAGGAGATATGCACCACATTGCTTCGAAGAAGCGGGGTGCGCCTCTCCACAATTGACACACTTGGCCACACACGATTTAGACTTATCGTGTGCGGCCTTGGAGCAATTTACACAGACTTCGGGTGACCCCGACTTTGCACGTCTACATGAACGATTCGTATGCCCGAAGCGGTGACAGTAATAGAACCTCCGCGTCAGTGGCACGAATGCACCGAATCAGGGAGCTTGTCACAGTCGAACGTGACGAAGACAGTAGGGGTAGGTCTCGAGGCCTCTCCCTGTTTTCTCATCGCACATTCGACCTTGAACGCCCTATGATCGGCCAGCTCTAAGGTGATGTCCTCTATGGAGTAGTCAACGAGTTCCGTCGCATAAACTACTCCTTTCACAAAGAAGCGTTTGAATCCAGCCGGCTCGAAAACGCCAGGTAATCTCTGAATAAGGCACCCCTACGTAATCGAGGCTCCACTCTGCGCACTTTTGGTCTTATTTTGGGATTCCCCTCCCAGGCGAGCACCGGGGCCGGACGTGCCGATCGAGGTTTGGTCACGTTCAAGGATGTTATCAGCCTCGTCCGTTCCTGCGCCCCCGTGTTTTTATTAGTCCTTTTCTTTTTAGGAGAGGAGGGCGGGGAATAGACCCACTTCTCCCTTCCCCCAACAGGAGCCACCAGGCAAGATGGGCCGGCCTCTGCAGGCCTTCGCCTAGATGGTGAAGGTCCCAGCAGTCGTTGGGGCACCGACCTGAGAAGATACCTCCCCTCCTTGTGCTGTCTTAGCAGCCCGACCCTTCTGGCGAGGGCCACGCACGGGAGCAGACTCGGACCCGGTGTTTGATACCGAGCCCGAATCTGCCCCTATGGAAGGCCCCACCTTCTGAGGCTGGGCTGCGTCAGGAAGCATGTCTATCTCATGGTTGGCCTCCATTTGGCAATGACCCCAATGACATCACAGGTCATTTCAGTCTCGTTTTCTTCTTTGGTGGGCATAGGACTTCACCTCCGCTAGATTCAATATTCGGACCCGCAGGTTTTCAGAGGGAAGCAGCCGATGGGTCCTTTCTTCCCTCTCTTCCCTAAGGGGGTTTGCCCTACCGAGCCGCTTGAACAGGGAGCTGGTCGGTTATGGGCTGCCTGTTGGCTTTCCTGGCAGTCCCCTGTGAAAGCAAAGGCGGGACTGCCATATTTGAGCTGGAGTTACATGGTGACTCCAAGGAAGGGGGTGAGGGGGAGCCCCCTGCACCCGTAGGCACTGGTGAGGAGTAAGCCTCCTCTCTGGTTGAAGAATTATGGAGGGTCACCTGGGAAACCACAGGGGGTAAGGGACCTCCATTTTTTTTCTGTGGAGCTGCCTGAGGGCGGCTCCGTTGTTCTTAAAGAGGAAATGGGGAGAATTTTGTTTTTTTAAAGATTTCATCCATGGGCATGGTGACCCTTTTTTTACGGGATGCAAACGGTAATCACCCTCCGCAGTGACCCGCTCTGCGAAAGGTGAGTACAGGCCTGGCAGAGACAGGTGCCGCCATTTCGGACCACCCCTTCCGCCTGGTGGCCTGGCAGTCCTTCAGCATGGCTGCTCCACCTTGGACGCGGCGTAAAATGGATAGTATTTGAAAATAGAAAGCAAGAAGAGGTGAGGAAGATCTGGGTGGGGATAAAGCAAGTTATTAAAAACCCCACCATCCCAAAATGGAGCTCAGGGGTGAGGGATCATTGTCCCCTCCCCCTTCAGCCCCGATCCGGCATAGTTGGCTGAGAAAAAGGTCAGCGTATATCCTAGAGGCTGACCAGATAAAGTTGTGGGAGTTGTATGGAAAGCGATGAAACGGGGAAAACACAAGTGTTCTGAAGGAAGGAGAGGCGGCTAAGCTGGGGTCGGACGGGCTGCCGAGTCCCGTCAGCACGGCGGCCAGGATGGCAAATCGCTGTGCCCCTTACGGGGCTCACATTAGTGAGTAGATTAACTTAAATATTACTATTTTCTTAATAGACATTAAAAAGTATATAAATAGTGAATTTGAAAACTCATTTGAACAATCACTCAATGATTTATATTTTAAATTCAAGGACCATCTATCTTTTTCATCAAATTCAAGAACTTTTCCAGGATCTCAACGGTAAAAAATAAATTTAAGGGCTTTTCAAGGACTTGAAGGACAGTAGACACCCTGGATTCAGACTCTGCCCCTCGATATAAATATCCAATTCAGACTCCGCCCCTCGATATAAATATCCAATTCAGACTCCGCCCCTCGATATAAATATCCAATTCAGAACCCGCTCCTCGATATAAATATCCAATTCAGACTCCGTCCCTCGATATAAATATCCAATTCAGACTCCGCCCCTCGATATAAATATCCAATTCAGACTCCGCCCCTCGATATAAATATCCAATTCAGACTCAACCACTCGATACAAATATCCAGCGCAGACTCCGCCCCTCGATATAAATATCCAATTCAGACTCCGCCCCTCGATATAAATATCCAATTCAGAACCCGCTCCTCGATATAAATATCCAATTCAGAACCCGCTCCTCGATATAAATATCCACTTCAGACTCCGCTCCTCGATATAAATATCCAATTCAGACTCCGCTCCTCGATATAAATATCCAATTCAGACTCCACCACTCGATATAAATATCCAGCGCAGACTAAGCCCCTCGATATAAATATCCACTTCAGACTCCGCCCCTCGATATAAATATCCACTTCAGACTCCGCCCCTCGATATAAATATCCAAGTCAGACTCCGCCCCTCGATATAATATCCAATTCAGACTCCGCCCCTCGATATAAATATCCACTTCAGCCCCGCCCCTCGATATAAATATCCACTTCAGACTCCGCCCCTCGATATAAATATCCAATTCAGACTCCGCCCCTCGATATAAATATCCAATTCAGACTCCGTCCCTCGATATAAATATCCAATTCAGACTCCACCACTCGATATAAATATCCAGCGCAGACTCCGCCCCTCGATATAAATATCCACTTCAGACTCCGCCCCTCGATATAAATATCCACTTCAGACTCCGCCCCTCGATATAAATATCCAATTCAGACTCCGCCCCTCGATATAAATATCCACTTCAGCCCCGCCCCTCGATATAAATATCCACTTCAGACTCCGCCCCTCGATATAAATATCCAATTCAGACTCCACCCCTCGATATAAATATCCAATTCAGACTCCACCCCTCGATATAAATATCCAATTCAGACTCCGCCCCTCGATATAAATATCCAATTCAGACTCCGCCCCTCGATATAAATATACAATTCAGACTCCGCCCCTCGATATAAATATACAATTCAGACTCCGCCCCTCGATATAAATATACAATTCAGACTCCGCCCCTCGATATAAATATACAATTCAGACTCCGCCCCTCGATATAAATATCCAATTCAGACTCCGCCCCTCGATATAAATATCCAATTCAGACTCCGCCCCTCGATATAAATATCCAATTCAGACTCCGCCCCTCGATATAAATATCCAATTCAGACTCCGCCCCTCGATATAAATATCCAATTAAGACTCCGCCCCTCGATATAAATATCCAATTAAGACTCCGCCCCTCGATAAATATCCGACCCTTGAAAACTATCCGATTCAGACTGTGACCCTTGAAAACTATCCGATTCAGACTCCGCCTCAAAAATGCTATTGCACCCCATAGGGACTGACCCCTTTTAATATGACATGCTGCGGAGCTGATTTTTTTTTTTTTAGGCGGGAAGACAAGATACCAGGAGGAGGGTGAGCCATTTTTAGGGGTGATGGAGAGCAGGTGCAGCTCTAATACTTTGAGATCCACTTTGTGTTAAACGGTTATTTCTTTTCTAAAGAAAAAAACGGAGGCAATTTTACCAGGAAAAGCCCATGTTGATTCCCGAGGATGTATGTAGCTTGCATACAACAACGCATCACAGTAACATTTATTTTTATAGACTTTTGGAGGATCGCAATTAATATATCTTCAGATGCATTGGAATAAATATGGTTACCACTTAATGACTTGTTTAAGAAATTATTATTTTTTTTTTTGCGTGTTAAGAATTATTAACATATTTCCAATTTGAATACCATCGGTCTCGAGGGTGTGCATGACGCCAAGACGACCCGTTTAGAGCGCCAAAAACCATATCCTCCACCTCCAGGGAAAACTCATGGCTGCCGGTGGGTGGGTCGGTGTGCTGGCTGACAACTCACGGCTCCCGAGTCTCTTACTCCTTCACCAACCTCCTCTCATTTTAACTCAATCGGATTAGTAACCCACCAGCCACACGGAGACTAATCTAAGCCCAGGACATCAAAACTAAACCACGCCCACACATATGCAAAAAATGTTGCAACAGACCCATCACATGTTGGAACACGCGTAAAAACTGGCTCTACATGCCCAAAACACAATTACAACCTTGTTTACAATATAAACAACATTTAACAGTTATTCCTCACTATCTACCCTTCGCAAAACTCTACATTCCTCTCAGGTTGTCCATTTGCATTCGTGTCGATATCGTTGCTTCTCTTTTCACATAAATAATTTACCTACCATAACATCAACGTTGGAACCAGCATACCGTCATACAACGCAAGCATTCACTAACTCTCTAATCGCCTCCGAGATTTCCCTACCATTTGTTTCATCACAAAACTTACAGTAGCTTCAAACTAAATATAGGTATGTACATAGCTGGGCGCGACTTTAACTTTACTGCCGGATCTTGTGCGACTGCGACTTTGCGACTCTTATTTTTAGCCATCCCAGTGCGACTTGCGACTGCGACCTTTTTTTCCCTGTGCGAATCCGCTAAATTACAAAGTAAACTTTAGCGCGATAACAGAAAAACGCATATATAAAACAGCCGCGGTAATTTCTTAAAAAAAAGTAGTAGTCTTTGTTCCTGTTCAAAGTCGCGGAAAATTGGCGGTGCGACTTTGCTTAGTCAGACTTTTTCAAAACGTTTACGACTTCGAAATTCATAGTGCGGCAAAGTCGCAACTCGTTGTCGCAACGCCCAGCTCTGGCTATGTAATACATGATAAAGTACAGATATAACTAAGCATGGCTATAAGTTGTATATGTTAGGATGTATGAAACCAAGTTACGTGTAAAAGAGCATTGTTTTTATTGTAAAAATATGGTCAAAATGATCCAGACAGCCTAATTCTATTACTTTTATCTCTGAGACAACCAACTAATTTACAGTAGTAACGTACTTTTATGGATTCATAGCACTTTCAGTCATTAACTTGTCAAAATCCGAGCAGCAAACATGCCTAAGAGTCCCCCTACACCCACCTATATCCAGGAGCTATATGTTAAGCTGTGTCAAAGGATCATCTTTCCATCAGAGCCATAGCTGAGAGGGTTAAACAGTCCAAGTGTCGTACATAATATTATATCACATTACGATACCACGGGCTCATATATCAGTTGAATTTCTACTGGTAGGTCTAAGAAACGAAAAACAAGAGAGATGACAAAGCCATCGTCTGAATGTCAAAAAAGGATCGATACAAGACAGCAACTAGGATTTCCTGAGAAGTAAATGAAACTATGGGCCTCCAAGAAGCCAGTATCACGCCGCCTAACGGAAAGGTCTTTAAAATCTCGCACACGAGCAGTCAAGCCATTGGTTAGCCCGAACAACTAAAAAGCTAGATTATCCTTCGCCACTAAGCACGTGCTATGTACGGACAGAAGACCAATGGTTCAAAGTACTCTTCAACGATGAATCGAAGTACAATTTGTGTGGTTCAGATGGCAGGAGGTTTTGGCTGCGGGCTAGTCCGTTTGGGCTTTGTAGCATTAATTTTCGGCATTATTCATTCATGGCAGGAGGTTCGTCCGTCCAAGACCTAGCGAAAGATTATATGTGAACTGCGTAAAGAGTAGCGTCAGTTTGGAGGAAGGTACTACTGGCACACTTCTCCCCTTGCATGGCAGAGTGAATGCTCACGCGTATAAAGAACTAGTGCACGTACATGGTGTACCCCGTATGAGAGCCGCATCTGCCCAACCTGACATTTTTAAGCAGGATAAGGCACCTTACCACACGGCAAAGTTGGTGAAGAATTTCCTGGATTAATTTTGAAGTGTGTAATGAACTGGTCTGCTCAGAGCCCGGACGGACCTCAATCCGATTGAGAATTTGCTGAAGACGCTAAGAAAGAGAGAGAGAGAGATTTTTTTTTTAGGAGCCTATCTGGCGACTGCCCACTTGGGCATAAGTCGCCGGAATCACGACAGCCTAGCGCTAGGCTACTTTAAAATAAGAATATGAAAACACAACAACGATAAAAAAGGGAAGATCGTAACAATTCGGAAGCAATCTCCGGCGTCGGGGGCGGTTTTCTTCCCCCCGGCGCAGGAGCTACAAGGAAAATAAGTACCCTAGAAGACCTTACGGTCCATACAAGTAGGGTACTTTTAGCGCAAACTTCCAAGGTGTCCGTTGGCAACCTCGAAGATCACTCACGAGGATCTTGACAGCGATTTCGCAAGACTTTATCTAGTCTTGACTTAAACTGGTCAACAGATTCACTGTTGACAACTTCCGTCGGAAGTGCGTTCCAGCTACCGCAGATACTGTAAGTGAAAATTTTCCCACACAGATCACGGTGGTATCGCTTCAGTTCAAGTTTAAAGCCGTGATTTCTTGTTCTCCCCTCGCTGAGCTGGAAAATATCCCCGTAGTCCAGTCTGTCAAAGCCTCGAAGTATTTTAAATACTTCGATAAGCTGACCACGTAGTCTCCGGGTCTCCAACGAGAACATATCTAATTCTCTTAATCTATCTTCATAACTTTTATGTCGGATAGAGGGAATCAGTTTGGCTGCCCTGGCTTGCACGCGTTCCAATCTCACGATGTCTTTTCGGAATGAAGGACTCCAAAATTGGACGGCATACTCCAGGTGCGGTCGGACGAGGGAGTTGTACAGACACAGTACTATCTCCTTGTTCCGATATCCAAACTGTCGCTTTATATACCCTAACATCCTTTGGGCTTTCTTCTCCACCTCAATACACTGTTTCGAGAACTTGAGGTCACTCGTGATAGTTACACCCAAGTCCTTCTCAGTGTCGGTGAGAAGGACCTACAAAGAAAACAACAATAACAAAAAAATAAAACCTAGTTAAATAAAGGTGAGAAGGCCGGCCTCCCCCCAAAAGTCTATAAGTCCACCAGTGAATGTGCACGAACTCGTCCCTAGTACAGGGGAGAGAGAGAGAGAGAGGTAAGAGCCTGGGAAACCCAAGCACTGTCCAAGAACTCTGGGAAATACTAAAAGAGGAACGGAGAAATATAAAATCACAAGAATGCTTTCGGTTAGTGCGCTCCTCTGGTAGATGTCGGTGCGTAATTGATAGTACCAGACTACTTACCAAGTACTAACTTATTGTAACAACCGAAAATTATTTGTTGAGTAACTTATATAATTGTACCTGGTTATATGTCCGTATCATTTTGACCACCATATTTTTGGAGTTAAAATGCTGTTTTGCACATAACGCCTCGTTTCATCTACCCTAACATTTACAACTTATAGCCATGCTTATTTATGTTGCATTACTTACCATTATTTGGTTTGAATCTACTGTAAATTTAGATATTAAACAGCCATGGATGGGGGATATCACACCTCCTTGTCTAACCCTTCACTTATGTCGATAAAACCACTCCAACTATCTTTTACCGAAGGTACACCTTACTCCTAACCTATACCTTGCGAACCATCTAACAGTTTATCACTCCTTCCATATATTATTAGCGCTGGTCAATGATTCCCTATCTATACGACCCTAAGTTTGTCCAAATACACGAGACCAGACCCACCCAACCCCACTTCATAACCCGAGACAAATAGGATACAAACTCCCATAACATATCTGAAAACCTCGGGAGCGACAGGTCTATCCCTAATATCCAACCATCACCTATAATACCTCGGCCCCAAACCTACTCCTGGATCCACAACCATTTCCATACAATCAGGAAAAACCTAACAAACTCCCTAGTCTGAAACAACAACAAAAACCTAACAAACCATCATTACACAGACCAGTCTATCGCCTCTTATCACTGCCAAGACATTAGAGAATCTAATAAAATTGAATATCAACACAACCCCACTCGACTAATCCATCACCTCATCTCACTAAATAAAACACCTACAATATTAGGCATCACTAAATGAGGCACACATGAACTTCACTCACCACATCACAAACATAAGCAGCGAAACCACTCAAAACCTCAATGCCTTACAAACCCTCCCCATAGGTACTACCTTTGGGCAATAAAAAGAAACGGCAATCATCGAATATAAACAATTTATCCGCACCACACTCAATTATGCATCACCTTCCTAACATTCCACCACCACTGCTAAATCTAGCATAAATAAACTCAAAAGAGCACAAATTAAAGCCCCCAGAACGATCACCCCTCAGTACATAAACCACCCGGTCTCCCCGCCTACACACACAAACCAAAGTTCTACGCACACGCCCCCAATCATATCATGCCACACCCTCAAAACAAACTCATTGCTCTATGGGCCAAAGTAACACCTTCACTATATTCCAACAGAATCTTGCCCGCCGCAACATAGCGAAACCACTCCCGTTCACACTCAAATAGTCAGCCAACATTCCCCTAAAAATAATCACACTCCAACTCAATCAGGCTACCAGCACAACCTGCATGCAAACGCCTCATAAACCGGACAGAAAACCAAACTTGCCCTCACTGTGACCACCCCTCAGAGAAAAAAAACATCCCCAACCCTTCATGACACTGTACATCCTCAGTCGGGGTGGGTTGGGTCATCCGCGGTGGCGCCCACCATAGCAGACGCGGGCTGGCCCTAATAGCGAGTCGAGGAACAATAACAGGAAGCTTAAATTCCACTTGCCCTAATGGAAGGTTTCATAGGCGATTCGATCTCATTCAATAATTGTTGGAGGTTTTTGTGTGAATTAATCATAAATTGATGCCGAAGTTAAGTTCCAGGTAATTTATAACAACACACACACACACACACCTCGCGAATGTTAGTATTAACCTACTTACAATTAAAAGGCGCAAACCAACGAAGGCATTTCTACCACAACGTTCGTTAGGAGAGAATTGTAAAGTGAAATGGAGGAAGTGCAAATGTGCGCGACACTATTTTAGGTGCTAGGGATCACTGGAGGGTGCAACAATGTTGTAGACGACATATGGAGGCTTGCGTGCCCTCCCGGCCCTAATGCCCGCAGGAAGATATGTGGCTATATATCTTCCTCACATCCCCCCCCCTCTTCACCATACGGTGTATAAGGAGGAGTTTGCCGCTGCTACAACTGAAACCTCAAGGAACAACACGCCTCCCAACCCCAGTGCACCCTACCTGCCCCAATGCCTTTCGGAGGACCGGAGGGTAAATATCTCACTTTCTTTACCCATCTCTCCCCCTCGTTGGTTTTCACCTTTAATTGAACAAAACTCCCCCTGGTGGTCGTTTTCAAAGAAAAGTAAACGAGTCGATTAACACCAAAGGGCGTCGTTTAACCAACGAGAGCACTCGATGAATCCAGGCAGACAGAAGAGGAAGGGGGGGGCAGGTGCGAGCCGCTACAATCCTAAGCACTGGGGCAGGAAGAGCAAATTAAGAGAGCCGGGATGAGAAAGAAAATTACAGGGCGATCTCCTTACCCCCCCCCCTTTAGGGAAGGACGTACCTTAAACCAGTGCGGGAAGAGGCTCGATATGGTTTGCAGGAGGTCCTTGTCGAGTTGCACGGGCCAGTATAGGACAGACGTCCCTCCCACGGAGACTCTACTGCCGCACTCTGGACCACGAAAAGAAAAGATACCGTGAATAACACAGATAATAACAAAATAGTTAGTAATGATATTACTTGGTGGTGGGATTGATTAATCAGAATGGGGGAAACCCCTTCCCCCCCTTTTTTGATTCATATTCAGATGCTCACGTTTTAGTGCAATAGAAGCAACTGAATTTCCTAAATATTTAGACTAAAAGTATATTATTATTTAATAGCACTAATCAAGTGCTGTCATTAAAGACAAATTTTTCCACATTAAATTACAAGTTTCCACTGAGAAAGTAATAATAAAACAAAGTGCAAATCAGCGATAAATCCACACTAATAAAGTTAATTATGCTCGTGAATCATTGATGAATTGGGAAACATTTGCCGGTTCTTTTTAATTATTTAAAAAACAAACAAACATCGAGGATCAAATTCATCAATTGGGGGAACTTTCGATTACATTGGCGGATTTTCGCCGGTGTTACTAAATTTCATGTTTATTAAAATGCCCAAGGGTTAAATATTTAAGATCCCAATTATGACCAAAGGTCATCCCATATTAAAGGATTTCCCCTCCTTTTCGCTTTGGTACAAAGTCTTTCTTTATCTTAAAAGTTGGCACCCGTGAATTATACAACCCCTACCTTTTGTGTGTACTGATATCTAATCCTGAAAGCGTTTCTCTTCACAGAGGTCTGTTTTTTTTTCTTAAGAGCTCATCTGGCGACTGCCTACTTGGGCACAAGAGGCCGTAGTCAACACTGCTTAATACTAGGCATCTTTAGAATAAGATGCAAAACCCCCCCACAAAAAACAAGGATAAAAATAAGAGGAAAAAGGCAATAAGCAGGAAGCAATCTCCGGCATCGGGGTGAGGTCCCCCGGCGCAGGAACGTGCGGCCTACTAAAATAACAAAAAACCCAACTAGTTAAATAAAGGGGAGAAGGCCGGCCTCCCCCCAAAAGTCTATAAGTATACCAGTCAATGTGAACGAACTCGTTCCGAGCACAAGGGACAGGCGGTAGCGACCCCGCCCATCCCGGTACCGGGACAGGTAACGTGCACGAAGATCGCCCAGACTGGGACATTCAACAAAAATGTGCCGAACAGTCTGGGGGACAACCCAGTCTTCACAGTAAGGCACTGGCGAGCGCTCCATCAAATGGTGTTGCGTCCCGCGAGTGTGCCCAATTCGGAGACGACAGAAAGCAACCTGAAGCCTTCGCGGCATTGGGGGGGTAGGTCCATGGGAACAGTTGCGGCGCAATGGCACGCAACTTTAAGTTCCCTTCAACCGTCTCCCCTCTTCTTTGCCAACCGTATTCCCGCCCTGTAGTCGGTGTGAGGAAGAGCGAAACGCTGGTCCGATCGCCGAGTCCTCTCTGGTGCCCTCATCGGCGCGCTCATTCCCCGCAATTCCTACATGTCCAGGAACCCGCAGAAGATAATCTCGACATCCGCTCACAGAGGTCTGGATACCCCAGGAATGAGCTATTGTAGTTTTTCGCCCGATCAATCGAAAAGATTCACTTATCTAAAACATACAGTTGCTGCAATTTCGTTTAATTTCAATGCACTCCTCTGGCGACTGTCAACAGGGTCAATGTTGTGACATTATAATCTAGCCTCTTTATAGGCTATTTAAAGTCAAAACTAATACTAAAAGAACAAAAACAAATGAACAAATGATTAAAAAAACAGCCTACAGCGGTATGCTCAGCTGCCGGAGGATGTTCGCTACCTCAATGTTACTGCACGTAACGCAATACTGACGAGAGATAAGCGGGACACTAGGTTTTTTTCACGAGGGCTTTCTCACCGTAAATGTGAGATAGAATATTGCGTTCTGTCCGTCCAGAACTTATTCTGTCATTTTACTGGGCACTCCGGACAATAATGACGACGAGCACAGTATTCAAGCTTGGTTCAACATAACAAAATGGATAATCTAGTAATAGCATAACTGGCTTTAATCACAAGCATCTTCGTGTCATGATTCAAGGATGAATTTACTATTAAAGCATTTGTATTATTGTAATAAATAATAGTAAGAAATAAAATAGAATTTAAGAAATCGGAATTTGTTTTGGTATTACCCATCACTATTTTTTTAGTTGTAAAATAAACGGTGTAAACTTACATAAACGACACGGCTAAAGAAAGAAGTTAAAAAGAGGTGATGAGACGAAAAGGTAAAAATGAACGGAAGGTAGTCAACCACAGTAGACACAATTTCGGCCGCTAGGGAGAGGGATGCGCGACATTCGGGATAAATAATAACTGATAATTGCGCCCGACGAGATGAGATCGGGTCGGAAAGAGACAGGTGTGGGCGGAGCCCTCGACAATCATGTCTCGGACCCAATGTCAGCGTGTACACGGAAACGACTCGGTAAGTGCGGTTGTCGGAATGGCCGCGACAAAGACCAGGATCGACAAACCTGCGATTTCAAACACTGGACGATAGTCTCACACTGCGCCGTTCACGAGATCCGCACGCCATGGCGCTGTCCTCGGGTCAGCAGGCTGCTGAGCCCCTGAGAGCGGGCCAGTTACAGCTCCCTTCTCGAAACTTCCACGTCTCGGATGCAAACACACTCGAGATTATTCGGAGAAGTGCATTACGCGGCGAGTGGGCGCCTTGCGGAAGACGCCCATGACTCGGCGGGGCGCGTGGGCGACTACCGTGCATTAGATTGGATACCAGCCTCCAGGTACAATACTCCACTGACCAGAACACATCATAAGGGCAGATAGATCCGTTTGTGCAACTCACCACTGACAACACCTCTCTTCCATACAAGTACCCATACATGCAAACACACATTGTATAAAATGGTTCGATTGTATTGGTTTAAAGGTTAAGGAAAGCGAAATTGTAGTGGATGTAGAACCTCACGACTAAGGGCGTTCGAATTAACAAGAGCACCGCGATATCCACCCACCAATATGAAGAAAAGGAATTCGAAGTAATCCAACGAGGAGGCCGCTTGCTAATGGGAAAAATCGACGCTGGACAGACAGAAGAAAAAGCGAAGAACGTGACACTTAGATCAAGGGTGAAGAAGGCTGCTATTCTTAACCCCACCACCCATAACTCCTGGGGACGGCGATTATTACTACTACTACAAACTAAAAAGCGAAACACGAGGGAATCTCCCCCATAAAATTTGTAAGGAGAGATCTAAAGAAAGTGGTGAAAATAGGAAGATATATTAGCCGCAGATCCTCGTGCGGACGTTGGGGGTTGGGAAGGCACGTATTCCTTCAACAAGGATGTCCATATTTCACCCGACCGCCCTTTGCGGGGGATTTAATTTTAGCCTCTCTTCTGCCGGTAGCCCCTTACGAGGAGGGGGGGGGGAGGCTTCCAGGGGCAAGTTCGTGGAAAGACCAAAGGAGTGCAGCGGTGTGAATTAGGCCCATCAAAATGGCGTCGCCATCCCCCTAACACACCGCGATGCCGGAACTCAAATAAACAAAGACGTCTTTATGAGAACACCGGTAAACGGGAACTGAAAAGGTATGGGGGGGGGGAACCAAAGCCTCCAATCAGGGGACTCAGCAGCCAGAAATCGTGGCACCACAACATCAGGAATGTAAACACCGCAACGCACGAGGGAGGCGCCTTGGTCAAAACATCGCCCAAGCTTCAACGGAAGTGCGATGGGAAACCGCAATGCAAACGGCGCTAGACGGAAGGGCGAAAACAACCGCACACTCGTATGCACGCCTGCTATAGACTCCTGTTCGTCTCTGCCATTTATCCGGTGGCAAACAGCCCCTCCCCAAGGGATCTCTCTCAGTGCCAGGACTTAAGCTCTTTCCCTGAGTAATAGGATTCCAAGCACGCTTACACACGATTCTCCGCCTTGCAATTGAATTCTCTCTTCGTTAAATATTTTGGTTCGTTCTCAATAAATTAACATTATTCCGTGCATCATACTTTTCGTCCGCGCCCCCCTCCCCCCGCCTTTTCCTTACAACCGTGCCTCGTGCCTGCCCCTCCCCCCGACTCAGGGTTACGCCCAGCCCGATGAAAAACAACGCAACTCCCCCTTACCCCTCCTCCCTATTTACAACAGAGGCAGATCCCCTAAATGGGAAGACCGAGTGTGCTAGCGAGCACATCTGGTCGGGGTCGCGTGTAAATAAACGCACACACACACACGCACACAGAGTACATAAAATCGCAGGTGATCCATTGTGATCGGCAGTCCAGTAGTGCAGCGTGATTTTTACTTGGGGGTGGGGGGAGGCTATCTCAAATATTGTGTGAGTAAAATAAATACACGATTGTCTAAAAAAAATACTTTGTCCGGTAAATAACATTTATTTAAAAAACAAAACAATCCTTAGTGCGAAGCTCAAAGTAATCGCCACCCTGCAAAGGGTATTAAATGAATCAACCTCATTTAAGTTGCCAGAGACCTCATAATTGCATATGTGTTTTATACATTGTATTCAATTTTGTATACAATCCTGTATAAGATGAAAGTCGGTCATAAAAATAAAAGAGTAGTCATTTTGTTTACCTATCAAATATCTTATTTATAAACAAATTTAATTGGCTTGTTTTCACACCGAACAAAAAAAAAGTGTTTTATGAATTCTTTTACCGTTACACAAACATCCCATTGAAATTAGTGCAAGCGTGTTTAACCTGTACTCATTTCACAGCAGTTCTTAAGAAGGTTTTGATTCTTTTTGATATTGAACAACGTCCAACCTCGAATGTCGTCGTCGGGATAGTTTTTTTTTCTTATTTATTGTTGAAATGGTAAAAAAAAACCCCTCAAAAAACCTAACTTGAAAAAAAGAGTAAAGGGTTGGGGATAAGGAAGCTCACGATCCCCACTATCTAAATAGTGGGGCAGAATAATGTATTCAAAGCCTTCAGGACAAATTCGCACAAACCATTACACACTCGAACGATTCCTAGTCTAAACATGTCAAACCAGATTAGTAGCTACCACGGAATCCGAACCATGGGTATCTCATGGGTATCTGCAAGGTATGATAACCGCCGTGAGGGTGACCCGAAACGCGTCTCCATCGGGTAATAAACCACACTCGATGTGGCTTAACCGTTAACATCGGAGGCGGTTTTACCAGTGGACTTGTCTCGCAAGGGCGTGTGACCCATGTAGACACACCTGGAGGAGTGGCAGGCCGATAATGTCCAGATACCTCCCCCCCTTTAGACATTTACATTGACCCCCTTTTCGCAACTTTCTACAAGCTTCTTGTCACCTTGACCTGCAGGCTCGTCGCGGACCAGCCTTCGTCCATTCATTCATAAAAGCGGTTATAGAAGAATAAGGAGGACACATCAAATATTAATTATTGATAGAATATACGCAAAAATATTTATTTAAAATATGTCAAGTATGAAATACACGAGTTTCAATTATATTCTTCACCTTTTCACTCCTGATCCATAATTTTGGCCAATTTTGTATATCCACCACCCGTTTTTCACATAAGATGGGGTTGACGCCTATCACCGCCACCATATGTCCATGCTAAAGTGACCCTTCATAGCAATGAGGTGCTATGTGCTTTAGTATCTGGTCAGGTCAGGGCTCATCCCTGGGCAGAAGGGATGATGGGGGCAGTGAGAAAAAATACGCATGGTAGTTAATTCGGACGGGCAAATTCATTCGCTTGGGTAAAGAAAGGGTGCACCTTCCCCCTCCCGTATCGACTACAAGTCGCGTTGAGCCGCGGCGATGCTTTGGGTATCTCGGGAGTGTCGCGAATGGTAGGAGGAAGGAGCCGACGTTCAAAGGCGCTTCAGACGGTCGGGGTCTGAGGGTGGCAAAGATGTGGAAAGAGAGCCAGCCGTGGTAATGGGCAATTTGAGGGATTCTCGTTGTGCAAAAGGGAAAAGAGAGACTGGGTGAGAGATGTGTGAATGAGGTTGTGACTGAAAGTTTTAGATGTCACGAAGAAGAAATGTGACGACAGACTTGTGAAGAAAATATAACATGGGAGTGTGCGGAAGTTCGGAGGAGAGTGATTGCGCCAGTGGCGAGAAAGCGAATTAGTCCAGTCAAAATATGACCTGAACCCCTCTCACTCCAAACAAATTGCAAGAAATTGTTTTATTGCATTATTTTGCTGTTTCAAATGTATATAACGATACAACAAAAATGTACCAAAATTGGGTAACCGAAAATGGGTCAAAATGGCGTCATACTAGAAACGCCTAATTTTCCAGTTAGGAAGGCGGTTAGCTCTTCCGTACTTTGATAAGTGTTGATTTCAGTGAACAAGTGACTTTGGAAAACTCTAAACAACAATAACCCCATTATTCGGGGCTCTCAAAAGGTTATAGGCGCGGTCATAATGTCGTGACGTCATCCTGCAATGACGTCAATTTGGTTGGTACATGCAGTGTTAAGTTATTGTTTTCATTCAGCCATTCAAGATTTTAGATTTTACTAATACTAATTTCTTTTTGCATTTCAGAGCAAGAGAAGATAACAAGTCGAGGAAATTGTCCATTACGTGGCAGTGAGATAGATGGTGAAACGGTGGTGATTGGTGAAAAGGGGGCTGAAGGAATCAACAAGACCAGAATAGACAGAGGCGACAGTATCGTGGTAGCTGCTGGTACCGAGGTGCATAAAAGATGCAAAGTGAGCTATATTAACAAGAAGCAAAAATATACCTGCTCAAGAAAGCCAAGCTACAACCACCCCAACCTGTCAAAAGGAGTGCGCATGTTTCTGTCGCACCTTTCAACAGTAAATCGCACTGTTTGTTCTGTGGCAATGAGATAATAAAATCACTGGGTAGTGCCGATTTTGATGAATTCAGCTGGGTCAAAACAGATTCATTCGTGGAGACAACCCTCTTACATTGTAAGGATCGTAATGTTGACTGGGCATTCACTGTTCGTGGTAGAATAGAGTATTTCGGAAAGGACCTCCACGCTGCTGATTGTGTGTACCATCGGTCATGTGACATAAATTTTCGCACGAAACGGGAAATTCCTTTGCAGTACAGAGATGGTACAACTGAAAAGAATCCACGGAAAACGCTGCCACCTATACTGCTCTGGATTTACTAGGCGATGGCGACATAGAAGGACCAAATTCGGCACTGATGTTTGCAGCTGATAATGTTGACCACAACATAATGACATTAGATGGGAAGGGTACATTTCACGGAATGGGGATGCTTGCAGCCATCACTCCAGGGAGGCAAGTCTGCCGAACAATCCTTAGAAGCCGGATTGAAGATCTGAAGATTGTTGAACTGACTGAAGTTGATGTAAAGGAATACCGGTTCACGAAATATGCCCGTGAAATCAAGTTTGATCCTCTGCCATCCCTTGAAGCTGCTGATCAAAAGATTGACCTACTGTGGGAGATGTCCCTGTACTTCAAACAACCTGCGCCAAACTGGAATGGCATGATGCATCTGTTGCATAAGGACTGCAGTTATCCAGAGCAGTCCTCTGTGATATTCCTTCCAATCATTGACATGTATTCTTGGGACAAGTCATGCATCTTCACCACCCTTCAGCACCTTTGCAAAATTGCAGATGATCACAAGTCCCCGGCAGTTGTGACATTTGACCAGCCACTGTACTGGAAAACGTCCCAAATCAAACATGAGGTGCCTGCACAGCCAGGTTCGAGATGTGGTGTTGCTGCTGGGATGCTTCCACACTCTAATGAATCTTCTCGGTGCGATAAGAACGTTGATGGATAGAAGTGGAATCAACGAAATCTTGAGAACCATCTATGACGAAAATGCAGCACACCACATCTTGTCAGGAAAGGCAGTTCAGCGTGCTCTCCGTGGTCATCTGCTCCTTTATCAATGTCTCGCACAACAGGTTGTAGACAGGATCATTTGTGACGACCATGATTTTGAAAAACTTGTGAATGACATTGAAGAGCTGTATATGCAAACACTGACAGGGGACACACCACTGGATTCGCTCATCTCATCTGTCTGGCTCACTACTATTGACCAAGTCTTGTCTACCAAGAGAAATGAATTCTCAACTCATTCTAAAACAAGCAAACTCTGGGTCAGTTACCAACAGATGCTAGGCGTTGTCAGGGAGCTTATCAAGGCTGATCGCACAGGATCCTGGCTTATGCACCTCCACGTCATGGCTGACTGTTTGCCCATATTCGCCGCAGCTGGACATGCAAACTACTTAAAATCGGCCTAACTTTATTTCCAGTCCATGCAGAAACTAGAAAAGAACCACCCATCCGTCTTCCATAGGTTCATGAATGGCTTGCATGTCATCAGGCGTACTGATCAGTACTGGGCTGGCCTTGGATGTGACCTAGTTATTGACCAAGCTCTTATGAGATCCCTCAAAACTACAGATGGACTCACACGAGGAAGTGGAATGTCCGACCATCAAAGGGCCCTGTAGACCATCTCTTTGCCAGTGTCTTCAACGTACAGTGAGGCAATGCAGAATTTCATCGGACAAAGCTTCATCATCAGTGAGCAACATAAGGAGGCAACAGGGTCAAGGGTGAGAAGAGATAATGAAGACCTGCAGAAAATTGCAGACAAACTTCAAGCATTTTCTCATTTTGCTGATGAAGCATCTTTGCACATTATAACAGGTGTAAACGCAAATGAGGATGTGAACGTCCATGACCTGTTACTATCGGCAAGGAAACACTAGCGAAAATGGAAGACAGTCGGTGTTTTCATTTTCATACAGAAGGAATTCTGATTGTCGACGCCTTGACATCGGCGTCGACAATCAGAAGTGCCGAAGACAGAGCAATAAACTTAGCTTTGTTGTTCCAAAGGTTTCACGTAGTGTCTCAAACTGCAGAACTTTCACTCGATGAGATCATGAACTACGAACTCTCGCCTTATCCTCAAGCACTCTTTGAAGCAAAAACAGGTTTTACGGAAGGCAGACAAAACATAACTGATGCACGCTATTAAAGCCCATGTCAAAGCCATTTCGGATGAAGCGGTCCCGGAGACTGCTCCTGAAGTGGTCTGATGAAGGACCTACACCTCCATTGCCAACGACTATACAGCATTCACTGTGAAACCCTATGGCAAGGCTATGGTAGTCTTCGATGGTTAATGGTGGTCCAAGTACGAAGGACAATACACATCAGCGACGGGGACAAAATCGTAACCGTCATAAGGTGAATATAACTGAAACAATGAAATTCAATGGAAAGATGGAGGTTTCCTTTCCAATAACGAGAACAAACAGACACTGATCCATATGATTGCCGATAGCATAAAAATCAGAGGATGTCATGTGATACATGCTATGGGAGATGCTGACTTGGACATTGTGAGGACAACAGTATCAATGTCATCTAAAAAAACTACCACGCTCATAGGCGAGGACACGGATTTGTTAGTGAGATCTGTCAAAGTCTGCTGTTTCTGCATGCGTTCACAGGATCCGACACCACATCCAGGATATTTGGAATTGGAAAGCAGTCTGCTCTGCAAAAGCTGATAAAAGGTGATCCAGTCCTGTAAAGTTGTGCAAAGATTTTTAGTACACCTGGACAAAACATGGATGTTATTGTAGACTCTGGGTGTGCACTCATGGTGCCCCTGTTCAATGGAAAAACTGGGGACAACCTATCTACTGTCAGATACACCAGTCTTTGCAAAAAAATGAGTGCGGCAAAAAGCTTCGTGACACCCAAACGACTGCCTCCAACATCTTCGGCTACAAAGTATCATTATCTGAGAAGCTATCTCCAGGTAATGCAATGGATGGGCAAGAGTGAGGATATTAACGTCACTAAATGGGGGTGGAGCCTACAAACCAACAGACTAGTTCCAGTGATGACGGACACTGCACTCGCACCAGAAACACTCCTGAAAATGATTTGCTGCAGTTGTTCCGATGTTTGCCGAAAGCATGGGCTAGATTGTTCTCAAGCATGTGGACAATGCCAAAATGGCCATTGTTACAACACACGTCAAGATCCTGTATCAGATGATGAAGGGGAAATTTGTAATATGGAAATATGAAGCATTGGTCGCCATCTTGGCATGAGGCCATTTTGACCCATTTCCGGTAAACTTTTGTTGTATTGTTGTTCACACATTAAAGAACAAATATACACCATAAAACAATTTCTTGCAATTATTTTAGGGTTGTTGACTACTTTTACTAGACTAAATTGACGCGTGGAGGGATTAGTTGATAATGGTGTGTATGAGAGGTGCATAATTATTTTTTTTTATTTTAAGAGTCCATCTGGTGACTGCCTACTAGGTCAAAAATCACCGTAATTCACGCTACAGCCTAATATTAGGCTAGATTAAAAACAAAAATAACGTGTTATTAACAATTATAAGAGAGAAGCTAAAAAAGACAACAAGAAATACAAAACCCACCAAGATAAGCAAAAAGGCAACTAGAAGGAAGCACGCTCCGGCGTCGGGGGTAGGCCGGCCTTCCCCCGGCGCAGGAACCTGCAACATACAAAGTTTTTTTGTTTTTTTAATTTTGGGAGCCCATCTGGCGACTGCCTGCTTGGGCATAAGTCGCCGTACATGACACAGCCTAGTACTAGGCTAGATTAAGAACCAACCCCCCAAAATCCCAAAGAAAACAATATGTAAATAAAAAAATAACGATAAGAAGTACAAGGGTTAACAAAATAACAAGAAAGCAAAGCAAGAAAGCAAAGCAAAAAAACAAGGAGGCGGCGCGCTCTGGCGTCGAGGGTAGGCCCGCCTCCCCCCGGCGAAGGAACATACAAAACAACAGTCAAATAAAGGCGAGGAGGCCAGCCTCGTCGGAAAAGTAATAAAGTACACAAGTCAGTGTGGACGAACCCGTCCCTAGTACAAGGGACAAGCGGTAGCGACCCCACTCGTCCCGGTACCGGGACAGGTAACGTGCGCGAAGATCGCCCAGACTGGGAAGGGGGGCGGGGCAACGCAGTCTTCACAGTAGGGAACAGGCGAGTGCTCCATCGAATGACGTTGCGTCATGCGAGTGTGTCCGATTCGGAAACGACAGAAAGAAACCTGAAGCCGTCGGGGCATTTGAGGGTAGGTCCATGTGAACAGTCGTGGCTGCATGGAGGCGGTCTGGCGTGCTCAGGGTCCTTCTGTCCGGGAAAGAACCTCAACTGGAGGAAACCAACAAGGGCACATTCCGCAAGGTTTGAACAGGAAAAAATCTATTGAGACAATGGGGAAGAAGGAGTGGAAAATGTGCGGAAGAGATCCAGCCGCAGACTTTTCTACTGGGAGGAGGATAAATCTTCCAACCTGTTGGCCCATTCTACACCTGAGCACCCTTTTGCAGGGTACACAAGGGTTCCTGGAACGTGTACCATTCCTTCAAGCTTCAGGTGTAGGAGCCCTGCATACCCTTGGGACCGAAAGAATGGGTGGGACGAGATTCCCATCAGGTATCGGTTGCCAGCTCGCAACCGATTCAGTTTGGTCCTAGGTGCGGGCCATAGTTCGAATGTAGAGGCGATAAAGACCTTGACAAACAAGGTCTAATGTGTTACCCCTCTCCTCCCCCCATCAAATCTCGCATACTATGTACCAATGGATGCCCAAACTACCTCGGGCCTCTCGGGCCGCTCAGCCCGACTCTAAATATCAAACGAACGAGGACTTAAGGGGGCAGGAAAAGCCCTGTAAATGGTTAGAGGTATCCTCACTATATGACTGGAATCCTCTTTGTACCATTTTAGCATTCATTGAGTAAATTTTCAATGATTTCATCAAACGACTTCCGATTGCATTCTCTATATTTGCGCCTATAATGGGGAATTACCTGCCTGGTGTCACACGATAATACCCATCCTTCGGTGCCTTAAAGACGCAATCTTTCAAGCCTTTCCTTAGTTCATGGATGGGCGCTCTATGAAGACCATCATGACCTTGAAAAGCGCCATAAAAAAATGTTCATTAGTCACGAAATTCTGATCATTCTTTTCCGCTAATACAGGAACTGATTAAAACCAAGCCACTCCACGGGGTTTCCTACTAATTTAAACAGCCCACCTCTTACTTCTCCTTCTTTCATACTCTCTACCAAACCACAAAAAATGGATAATTTTTAGACCAAACCCATTTCTCAAGGCTGATCTTACGAGGAGGAGGGCGTTAGGAAGATCCTTTCGAATTTGAATCTTATTTCGTTCATTTTCTTGGTTCTTTTTATCATCTTTTAAAAGATAAAATGTAAAAATAAATAAGTAGGTTTGCGTCTGAAAGGCTAAACAATACCCAAACCTGAAGCGAGGAAGAAACCAAAAATATAAAAGAGAGTAAAAAAAAGTCAAAACTATGGCATTCATGAGGCTAATGCAGAAGGGCACACATGAATAGTTCCAGGGGCGCTTAATGCAAAGGAGCACAAGGAAATAGCTAAAACTAAGACTCCTATGACGCATTTAAAACAAGACCGTTGAAAACAGCTTCTAAATTCCTTTACAAATAATTGAAATTGCATCAGTTATTTTGCAATGCAAAAGCGTGGTACGAGTTTAGTATAAAAATGGAGAGCCACGGGTGCCTACATTGCCCCTAGCTAAATAATTATAATAAACAGTGAGTGGGAAGATCCCATCGCTATACTATACACATGTGCAGTGATTGACAATATGAACATCCACAATAAAGCGAACCCATTCTATCACTTGCAAACCGCTTAAGCCAAGGACACAAACGATGTCCTCTTTTAGAAGTTTTAATTAAATGATGAGACGCCGTCCTTAATGAAGAGAAAATAACCAGATAAAAATCATGCCTCTTGCCAAAAACCTCTCTTTTAGGCATTTTTTTGTGGGGAAAGGGAGCGGCAGTGTGTGTGTGTGTGTGTGTGTGCGTGTGCATAATATGTTCCCAAATGAAAAGGGAGGGATCGTCTTAATTAGTGGGCACTGAGAGGGATTAGGTTCTGCTAAGCGATGTAAAATAAACCTAAGAAATAAACGGATGCTCGGATGCGAGAGCGATTTTTTAACTCACATCAACAGAAAATCAGGTGGCTCGAAAAGGATAGATAGAACGTTTGTCAGGCAGTTTTGCCAGACAACAGTTTATTAAAATCTTTCCTCATCCTTGTTTTAATTTAATTTAAATACTTAAAATAAAAAAAAACGAAAACTAGCGAAAGCCATCAACGCCAGAAAGTTTGTAAAGAGAGATGGGGAAAGTGAAAATTATCTGTGAAAATAGATATATAGACACAAATAAAGCTGCGGGCGTTAGGGTCGGAAAGACACGTAACCCTCCAGATGTTAGATGTAGCGAAATTGTCCATGAGGCAGTTGATAACCCCCCCCCCCGACTTTTGCAGGGTTATTTTAATTAAATACATTTCAATTTAATGACAAAATCAATTTTCAAATAAATATGCTAATAATCGTTTAGTGCGAAAAGGTTGGCAATGGCAGCCCTTCCGTGGTATCCAGCTGCATTGAACTCTCGACGAACTCTTTTGGATAAGACTGGGTTGGCAAGATGTTGCTTCAGTTCGACAATCATAGTCGTAGCGCAGGTTTTGTGATTTATCGACCCTGCGTTTCAATGATCTGCGCTCTCTTTCACTAAGTTACGCTTCCCAGAAGTAGTTTTGCATCGCTTTTTGGTATGCCAGATTGACTTAAGACAGTTGCTTTTGAAACGTGAAACAACTAGGCAGTTTTTGTTTAAGAATACCCCAAAGGGAAACGCCTTGGCCATTACATTAAGTGCAAGTGGTCTGCAGTGCATATCAATAGCATTTATGTACCATTGGATTAATATGTACAAACTGACGAATATATAAATATATATATATATATATATAAATATATATATATATATATAAATATATATATATATATATATATATAAATATATATAAATATATATATATATATATATATATATATATATATATAAATATATATATATATATATATATATATATATATATAAATATATATATATATATATATATATATATATATATATATATATATATATATATATATATATATATATATAAATATATATATATATATAAATATATATATATATATAAATATAAATATAAATATATAAATATATATATATATAAATATATATATATATATATATATATATATATATATATATATATAAATATATATATATATATATATATATATATATATAATATATATATATATATATATATATATATATATATATATATATATATATATATATATATATATATATATAAATATATATATATATATATATAAATATATATATATATATATATATATATATATAAATATATATATATATATATATAAATATATATATATATATATATAAATATATATATATATATATATAAATATATATATATATATATATAAATATATATATATATATATATATATATATATATATATATATATATATATAAATATATATATATATATATATATATATATATATATATATATATATATATATATATATATATATATATATATATATATATATATATAAATATATATATATATATATATATATATATATATATATATATATATATATATATATATATATAAATATATATATATATATATATATATATATATATATATATATAAATATATATATATATATAAATATATATATATATATAAATATATATATATATATATATATATATATAAATATATATATATATAAAAATATATATATATATATATATATATATATATATATATATATATATATATATATATATATATATATATATATATATATATAGGCATGGCTATAAGTTGTACATGTACCGTGTAGATGTTAGGGTAGATGAAACGAGGCGTTATGTGCAAAACAGCATTTTAACTCCAAAAATATGGTGGTCAAAATGATACGGACATATAACCAGGTACAATTATATAAGTTACTCAACAAATAATTTTCGGTTGTTACAATAAGTTAGTACTTGGTAAGTAGTCTGGTACTATCAATTACGCACCGACATCTACCAGAGGAGCGCACTAACCGAAAGCATTCTTGTGATTTTATATTTCTCCGTTCCTCTTTTAGTATTTCCCAGAGTTCTTGGACAGTGCTTGGGTTTCCCAGGCTCTTACCTCTCTCTCTCTCTCTCCCCTGTACTAGGGACGAGTTCGTGCACATTCACTGGTGGACTTATAGACTTTTGGGGGGAGGCCGGCCTTCTCACCTTTATTTAACTAGGTTTTATTTTTTTGTTATTGTTGTTTTCTTTGTAGGTCCCCCGCTCCTGCACCGGGGGAAAGGGGGAACTCCCCCCGACGCCGGAGATTGCTTCCGAATTGTTACGATCTTCCCTTTTTATCGTTGTTGTATTTTCATATTCTTATTTTAAAGTAGCCTAGCGCTAGGCTGTCGTGCTTCCGGCGACTTATGTCCAAGTGGGCAGTCGCCAGATAGGCTCCTAAAAAAAAAATAATCTCTCTCTCTCTCTTAGCGTCTTCAGCAAATTCTCAATCGGATTGAGGTCCGTCCGGGCTCTGAGCAGACCAGTCCATTACACACTTCAAATTAATCCAGGAAATTCTTCACCAACTTTGCCGTGTGGTAAGGTGCCTTATCCTGCTTAAAAATGCCAGGTTGGGCAGATGCGGCTCTCATAAAGGGGCACACCATGTACGTGCACAAGTTCTTTATACGTGTGAGCATTCACTCTGTCATGCAAGGGGAGAAGTGTGCCAGTAGTACCTTCCTCCAAACTGACGCTACTCTTCACGCAGTTCACATATAATCTTTCGCTAGGTCTTGGACGGACGAACCTCCTGCCATGAATGAATAATGCCGAAAATTAATGCTGCAAAGCCCAAACCTCCTGCCATCTGAACCACACAAATTGTACTTCGATTCATTGTTGAAGAGTACTTTGAACCATTGGTCTTCTGCCCGTACATAGCACGTGCTTAGTGGCGAAGGATAATCTTGCGTTTTAGTTGTTCGGGCTGATCAATGGCTTGACTGCTCGTGTGCGAGATTTTAAAAATATTTCCCTAAGACGGCGTGATAGTCTTAATGGATCGATCCTTTTTTGATCTCCAGACGCTGGCTTGGTCATCCCTCTTTGAGGATTTCTTTTTAGCCATGGCTCTGATGGAGATATATTCCTCTTGTCGCAGCTTAACAATTAATTACTGGATAGAGGGCAGGTGTAGTGGATACCCTAGGTATGTTTGCTGCTCGGAACTTGAAAAGGTAATGACAAAGTGCTAGGAATTCATGGAAGTAAGTTACTACCCTAATTAGCAAGTTGTTTCGATAGAAGTAATAGAATTGCACTCTCCGGATCATTTTGATCACCAAATTTTGGAATAAAAATGCTCTTTTGCAATTAACTTGGTTTCATCTATCCTAATATGTACAAGTGTCACACCTAATAGCCTGGATAACAACTGCAATTGGACGTGGCATGGAGTGTATAAGGTTCTGGATGGAGGATGAGACAACGTTCAGCCAATTTTTCATCAAAGATTTGTGCACTTCAGTAAAATTGCGTTATTCAGGTAGTCCCATGATTTTCGATGGAGTTCAAATCCTGTGATTTTGCGAGCCAGTCCAGAAGATGTGTGGTTGTTTCTGAATGTTCTTCACCAGTCAATCACAGTTCTAGCCCGGTGAATGCAGGCGTTGTTATCCTAAATGACATGGATTGGAATGTTACGTTCTGAGTTAAGATGGAAAAATCTGGTGTCAAGCAGCTCGATGTAGGCACAATGGTACGATTTTTCCCCCCTTAACCAAAGGACCAATTTCTGCATAATTAAAACAACCCGGGTACACCACAGAGCCTCCTTCAGCTTTTCAGCTTGAACCAACCATGCACGCAGTATTCCTTGAAAGCCTCATGAGGTCTACGATGAAAACGACGCGGAGCCTCATTCACATATAGGCAGAAACTGGATTCATCTGATCAGATAACGCGTTTCCAGTCCTCAGCGGTCCAGTGTTTGTGTCTTCTCGCCCTCTGTATCTAGGTAACTTTGCAAGAAAAATTGAGTAAAAACTTCTTGCATGTCAATCTGCTCCATATGTTCATACTATGTAGTTCTCTGCGAAGTGTTCTTTCACTAATAGGTGCCGAAGGACCGGCGTTAACGTCTTACAGCAAATCCTGTCTTGAAGCGAAGCGGCTTTTCGCTACAAGTCGTGAAACACTCGGGCGGTCCGTTAGTATAGTTTTTCGGACACAAATCTACCTGGGATTTTCTGTAGACCGTGATTTCTGCCATTGCAGGTGGACCCGTATGACCGTACGCGTAAGTACACTTGCAAATTCCGCTACATCCTTCACAAGCTGTCCTTTGGTGCGCCCAAATGCAATCACTTCTTATTGACATTCAGTGACGTCTGCTTTGCGTCCCCATTTTATACACAACGTACGAGCCAGGCGCTGCGATGCACTTTTGCGAAATCTATGAATACTGTCACACAATTTCCAGGTAGTCAAAACACAGGCCCTGTAATTTAGACTTTTAAACACTGAAATTTCGTGCAGCTTCGGGGAAAAAACTAATATGCTTTACTTCTTTATTGTACATGATCCGTTCAACCATGCTCGTTCCTGTCAATATACTAAAGTCTAATATTTTCTTGAAAAAGCTCGTTTAATTTCCATGAAAATTGCACATAATATTTGAATTTTGACTCTGCTAATGTCCGAGTTTCCTCCTTGAATAAAAAAGCGGCTTTAAAAAGTTACGAGGAATATAGTATGTATTTGAAGAAAGTGTCCCTATAGTTTTTGGATGCATCCTAACAAAATTTTGCAGTTTACTCATAAAAATTCTTAACCTATGTATGGCAACACTGCCTCGCGTTTATTGTAGACTGATGGTATTACTCGTTTATCAGGATAAATGGTGTCAATTATCAATGTTGTTGACATGCCCCATAAAATGAACTAAATTATTAATATATCTGGATGGCGAGACTAGAAAGGTCGATAAATCAATAAAAAAAAGGCTGGTTGTCCAGTGGATGAGTGAAGGAACGATAGTGTCAGACATTTCAAGGCAATGTAATCGGTTGGAAAGTGTGATTTCACGCATAATGATTCATGAGATCAACGAAAAAAGACGGGTCACCTTTGAAAAACTACTCCAGAAGTTCACACAATTCAACGGATGTAGATGGAGGACCGATTTGAGACAGCAGTAGGTATTTCTCACGTCAAGTTGCCGAGAACATGAACCTGAATGCATCTCGACAGATTGCCCCATGTCGCTTGAGAGACGTGAGACTCTTAGAATGCTCCCCTGCTAAGACAATACTCTATAAAAAGAATTAAGCGGCTAGGTTGACCTTCGCTACTGAGCATACCATATGGAGTGTTTAAAATGCGATTCTTTAAGCGAGGAAAGTAAATTTAATTTGTTCGGATCGAATGGGAAGCATCATATAAGGCGTAGTACATGTTTGTAAGCGCTTGAGTCTGTCCGCCCGTCCATTTAGTTGACAAAGTAAACGCTGCGGTGTATAAGAATCTGCATAGGGAACATGTGATCCCCTCTCTTCGAACATCAAAGTACGTGAGCCTGTTTCCATGAAGGGCAATGCTCCGTGAAATAAAACAAAGCTGGGTTCAAGGATGCCTGGTATCTATGGGAGATACCGAGTGAAAAGGTTATGGCTTAGAAATTGACAAATGTTGAAGATTTCTGGCAAATATTAGAAGAAAGGAATAAAATTACGCTCGAACAAAGCGACAAATTAATGAAGTCCTGGGCCGAAGATGTGTTCGAGTAATTCAGAACAGGGGTCTGTATCCTTATTAATATTTTGTTCAAATGTTTGAACTAATTACTTTGTTTTCTGGTTATGGCTGCACTTATACCTATCGTTATCTACATAGTTTTGAACATCATTTTATTCTAATATCAAAGAGTCATAGTTAACAACAAATTCAAATAATTAGCGAAAGCGTTAATGGAAAAATCCATTAAACTTTAATGAGGCGACCGAAAGAAATCGCTTGACAAGTTCGACTCTACTCTTAGTTACGTGGATAGAAGTAAATAGGTCGCATCAAAACTCGCAATACCGGTTGGTGAATCTATGAGTTTAGAAGTTTCCTCTAAAAAATCCATAACTTTTCTATGTGATACCAATTACGACGAACAGGGGTAAGCAGATGAACTCCAAATGCTCTGTGAATCTTATGCAGGCCATACAGAAGGCCTAGTTGAGTGAAGGAAAAAAAAAGGATGATTAAGTGCGTCGTCATCTATGTATAAGTTTTTTCTGATTAAGTTTCTTCAGAATCGTTTTTACTGTCATCGAGTGGAAGGGTAGTTTTTTTTCGGGTTCATGATCACGAATCACCATCAAACTTTTTAAAATTGTTAGGACTATTAATCACCTTTGCCACATAATCTTTACGAGTGAGACTAACTATTCTAGTTTCTTTGTCAGGGTTAGTAATGAATGATATCTTTATGTTACCAACTTACCAAGGGAAAGATAGTCTTTACGGAAGATTAAAGAGGCGTTTAACTTTAAGAAACTAATGAGTGACGTCAGCGGAGTGGACGGGTCTTAGGGTTGGTTGCCCCCTCGTTGGTATAAGTTCGCATTGTCCAACATGAAAAAACAGCTGGGTGACGTCTAACGCGACAGGGTGGGAGTCCATTCCCGACGTGGAAACCACTCCACTAAACTCCAATAACCTCTCTACTTTCCTACCCCCCATTCTTTTTTATTAAAAAACGCTAAAATCAAGCGGAGCATCTCAACTAAAACGTTTTCGGACAAGAACCAGGTGAAAATGGTGAAGTTAGGAGAAATTAACAGTGGTGGAGGATACATAGCTCAAGTGGACTCATTGTGGGGCTTGGAACCACGTGTGGGAGATGCGGGTTCGAGCCCGTCTGCAGTTCCCTCGCTAGAGGGAGGAATCTCTCCAACACAATCCACCACCGGGATTTCACAACGCTGGAGGAATGGCGCAGTCTAATGGGGAGGGGGGGGGGATTGGGAGAAGGCAACCCGCATGGACAACCATCTCCTCAACGCCAGCGTCGACCGGAAAACTACCGGGTGACTTTTTATGATTTAAAAGCGAAAACCGACGAGGCCGCATCACGCAGAAAGTTTATAAGGAGAGATATGACAAGATGAAAAAAATGGACATGCTTGGAAGACAGCCACAGATGCACCCCGCGGCCGTTGGGGCCGGAGGGCACGCAATTCTCGATATTATCTGCGGCATGATGGAGCGCAACGGAATTACGTCTCACCCTGGTCAATTTTTTTAATGAGTTGAAAAGATAAAAACAACAACGGGGGAGTAAACAGTAGTGGGATGAGAGATTAGTGGTAGAAATGAAGGTAGGGGGAAATGTGTGAAAGGTACACAACTAGTAGGGGCGTGTTGATCGCGCAATCCTCCCCCAAAGCTTCTTTAAACCGAGCTTATAAACTAACCACATCGCATTTCACCACAAACCCATTAATTGGGCTAAAAAGCAAGTATTTTTGCTTCCCTGTGCACGTTCCGCTGATGCCGAGCCCCCCCCCCCCCCTTGGATTAACGGACAGTGGGTGGTTAAGAACAATAACTTGAATCACTAAATCGCTCCTCGAACCCGAGCGAGCGCCAATTTCACACCTCCAATTTCGAGTGACCAGACGGCGGAACCGATCCCAGCAGCAGATACCTTTCGTGTTTATCTTCCCCATTTTTCACTCTCTCCAACATTACACACACTACTGTTCTATATCATCGCTGTTTACTCGGTCTCATCGGGGTATTACGTAAGGGCCCACTTCATCGTCAGCAAACCGCTGACGTCACGCGGCAGTAGTACAAACAGAGCCTTGTTTGTTTGCATTGGGGCTTCACCAATACCGACCAGCCCGCAATTATGCTTGCCTTTTCACTGCTTAAATGGGGGTGATTGGGATTATTTAGTGTTGTGTGCGTGGGTGTGGAGCGGAGGGGGGGGGGGGGGGAGACAACAAATGGAAACGTGAAATAAGGATAAAGTAAGCTAAGAATCTAGAGGGAGGTTATCCCTTCCTTTTGGTAATAAATTTATCCTTTGAAACAGAGAAACTCCATCTAAGCCGCAACCCCGGGGGCCGGCGAGACGGACATCCTTATTTATAGAATTCTTAGCGTCCTTCCAAGGTACTCCCTTTACTTCGTCTATTCAAGGATCGGGGAAAAGAAAACTGCTCAGCTGACGAGTGTCCATGAGGGTAACCTGTTCGATGGATTGGGGACGTTAAAAAATGGGTTACTATTATTAAGATAAGCCACGCAAAACAAAAAGATCCTTTCACCCGAAAACAACCCTTCTGAAGTGCGCCGAAATAGTGGAAACAAACTCAAACCCGAAACCCGCCCGTGAGCACCTACTCTGCCACCCCTCGGAACTATGGCAACGGAAGCAACGACAAAATCTAAGTGCTGGCCAGGCAACGGAAACTTTCCGGTGGCTTGGAAAAAGTTGCTTGATGACCGGGGACCGAAAAAAAAGGTACTGATGGGCAGAGGCAGGACCGATGGGAATGGTAAACGTAAGGACAGGATGATGGGGTCCATGACAAAAGTGTTTAGTTGAAGAGAAGGAGGGGGGGGGGATAGGCCTATCATCTATACGAAATTTTGTTGTTCCAGGTAAAGTTCCGAGAAACCAAAATATTTTATCACTTGGGCACGCAACTCACCGAAGCAAACTAGTTTTCCAATAAAACCAGTTTCAGTAAACACCCAGAAGGGCAATAATTCCAACAGGCATTAGAGCTTTGCATAAACTTTTCAGAAAACGAAAATGCACAGAATTTATAACTAAAAATGCAAAAGAAATCAAGTTTCCTCATAAGCTCGTCACACGAAGCAAGGAAATTGAACAAACGTCTACGATGAGATATCACAGTGAGGTCAAACTGATAAAATCTTTTTAATATATATTTTGGTCCAATTCAATGCCTAATCATATAGGCGTCGCATTCTGACGAGACTATAAACTACCGTCCAGAAATAGAAAAAATACCCAAATCTATTTTCTTAAATATTCTTTGAATTTTGCCTTTTTCTACTAAGTTTCATTTGATAGAACACCGGAGGAAAAAATCGAGGACTGTAATGTGCATTTGAACGAAAGGCGCCCAAAATTAGAGAACATAAGTAATCAATTTTCAATTACATATATAAATTCTTAACCTATGCATGGGAACACTGCCCCGCGTTTATTGTATGTAGACTGATGATCAATGTTGTTGGAATCTACATGAATATGATTTTTTTTTTTTAAGGGGCTATTTGGCGACTGCCCACTTGGGCATAAGTCGCCGCAAACAAACAGCCTAGTTCTAGGATACTTTACCTCCCCCCCCGGCGCAGGAGCGTGCGACCTACAAAGAAAACCAATAACAAAAAACAACAAAACCTAATTAAATAAAAGGAAGAAGGCCAGCCTCCCTCCCAAAGTGAACAAGTCCACCAGTCAGTGTGCACGCACTCGTCCCGAGTACAAGGGACAGGCGGTAGCGACCCCGCCCATCCGGTACCGGGACAGGTAACGTGCGCGAAGATCACCCAGACTGGGATATTCGACAAGAATGTGCCAAACAGTCTGGGGGACGACGCAGTCGTCGCAATAGGGCGCAGGCGAGCGCTCCATCAAATAGCGATGCATCACACGAGTGTGTCCGATTCGGAGACGCAATGGCACGCAACTTTAAGTTCCCTTCGACCATCTCCCATCTTATTTGCCAAGCAGTCCGAAGAGCTGCCCATATTCCTGCCATGTATTCGGTGTGAGGAAGAGAGAAACGCTGGTCCGGTCGCAGAGTCCTCGCGGACTCTTTGACGCCCTCATTCGCCGCTATTCCTACATGTCCAGGAACCCAACAGAAGATAATCTCGACATTCGCCCGGCTCGCCAAAACCGTGGCGTCACGGATATCGCAAACCAGGGGATGCGGAGATTCCAATGCTCCGAGAGCACTCAGGCCGCTCTGTGAGTTGCGATAGATCACAATCCGGTCTACGAACTCGGCACGTCGCGTAATCTCTCGTACCGAGTGGTTTATTGCCACCAGCTCGACCGTGAAGACAGACGCAACGCTTGGCAGGGCCCCGCTGACTTCAAACAGAGGGGATACGGCGTGGAAGCCGACTCACTCTTCGGACTTGGAGCCATCTGGATACACTGGCACGGTACCAGCGTGACACGAGGTGGCTCCAAAAAGTTCGAACGCAATAATCCGGGCGCTGTACAAGCTTTGGGAGCAGAGGCGTGGCGACAAATAGCCGAATGTGGTACCCTCCAGGGTAGCGTCCTGGGCAGAACCAGGGGAGTCAACGGCCCGAGAGATATATCTACCTCTCGAAGGAGTTTCCTAGCCTTACACCCAAAGGGCTTAGGGTATGTCTGGCGTCTCTCGGTGGCATAGGCACCGTAGAAATCAGCTGTGGATGTAGGGAGAGCTGTTGGCTGCTGAAGGAGGCACCGGGCTCGCGCGTACAGGCGAGTGATGCACTGTACGCGGCGTAGAGCGAGTGGCATCTCCCCAGCATAAACCAACAGGCTCTCAATGGGGGAAGTGCGGAAGGCACCTGTGGCAGGGCGAAGGCCGTTGTGGTGGATCGAATCCACCTTCAGCAATAAGCGCTCGGCTGCGGATGCATAAAACTCGCATTCGTAGTCGAGCTTCGAACGAACAAAGGATCGATAAAAAAGTAAGGCAGTAGCCCTATTAGCGCCCAAAGCGCTGAACGTCACGGAACGGAGAATATCCATTGCGGGTACAAGAGACCCTAAGGCTGCGAATATGAGCCTCCCAGGTGAGGCGTCAGTCAAATACAAGACCAAGGAAACGGTGCGATTCAACCACTTCCAGGCGCACCCCATTAGGAAACAAATATGGGTCGGGGTGTAGCCGTGGTTGGCGGCAGAAGTGCACCACCTTAGTCTTGACCAAAGAAAACCAAAACCTGTGCGCTTCGACATAGCGAGAGACGTGGTTCAATGCCTGTTCGAGTCGACGCTCCAGAGTTGGAATGTGGGGCGCGCCAAAAGAGATCGAAAAGTCGTCCACGTAGAGCGTAGCGAGAACATCTTCCGGCAGCACCGAGGTGATGCCGTTGATGCTCAGGGCAGAGTGTGACACTTAGGACACTTCCCTGCGGGACACCCTCTTCCTGCTCCTTTTGGGCAGGAGAGGACTCCCCCCACCCGTACGCGGAATCGACGATCTCACAAAAATTCAGATATAAAGAACAGGAGACGTCCCATCGCATGGAGGGTCTACATGATACCGTATTGCCATGCTCTATCATAAGCCTTCTCCAGATCGAAAAACAACGTGGCGTAGTGCTGTCTACGAAGGGAGGCCTCGCAGACGGCATTTTCCAGTCGGAGCAGAGCATCCGAAGTGGAGTGGAACTTGCGGCAGCTGCACTGTGCACAAAACACATGGCCTCCGCTGTCCATGAAAAAGGCTAATCTGAAAATTAACCAATTTCTCCATCAACTTGCACACGCAAGGTGTTAGGGAGATTTGGCGGAAACCGGCCGGAGTAGAGTGATCTCTCCCCGCTTTGCGAAAGGCAAGCACAGTAGAGATTCGCCAGGAATCTGGGATGAGACCCTCCACCCAGATCCTGTTGAACCTAACTAAGAGAAAGGCCATGCCTCGCTCAACAACTGTCGAAGCATGGCGTACGGGACATCGTCCGGACCATGGGCGGTGTCCATGCACAAGGCAAGAGCGGAGCGCTACTCACTCACAGTAAACCTGTAGTTCAAGGGTTCTCCGCCTCTGTAGGTAAAGTCCAGCCGGCGATCTTGCGCGACATCACGACGTGCATTGAATGCTGGCGGAGCAGCATCCCGGCTAGAGAATGCGGAGAAAGGTCTTAAGGATTCCGCCAGGGACGCGGGGTCCGAGATTGCTGTCCCATTCTCCTAGAGAACGGGAGGGAGGTCCCTAGCCCGACGAAATTCAGCGACATTGGGATCGTTCGGGCGGCGCTTATAGCGGATGTAGGCATAACGCTTCTGTTTGGCCACCATCGGAGTGGTTGGGGTGCAAAACGGCCACACGTCCTAGGAATAGTAGTCAGGCCCAGGGCGATGAGGTTGCCGGAGAAGAACTCAACGGCCTCATCTGCGGACCTAAAATCCTCGACTGAGATAGAGAATACAGTCATTTCCTGAAATGCAGGCCACCGCGCCCGCGCCAAGCACCACAGAGGTGGGTTCTCGGGCGGCAGTTGCCCTGAAAATGATATTTGAATGGGAAAATGATCACTACCATGGAGGTCATCGACCAACCCCCAATTCAAATCAGGCTGTGGATCCGAAGAGCACAAAGATAAATCAAGGCAGGAAAATGAAGCGGTTCTCGGACAGTGATGCGTAAACTCATCCACGTTTAGGACACCCATCTCAAACTCTTCGATCAGATCAGCAAGGACTTTTCCCCTGGGATTTATTGATCTCCAAGCAAGAGAAAGGGCCTAGGCAACCATGCCAAGACGCGGTAGGAGGCCCGCGCGTCGAAGACAGCTGACGGTGGGATGTACGCAGAAATGATAGTATACTTCCTATCCAGGTGAAGCTGCATAGCCACTGCTTGAAAGGAAGAACGGAGACATCATGCAGGGTGTAAACCGCGCATCCCCCAGCACGGCAATCTCGTGGTGGTGGGGTCGCAAGACCCTTATACCCCGGGAGTGCGGGCAGGGGGCACGCGCCTAGCATGTTCTCCTGCAGAAAAATATCTAACGGGGAACGGGACGAGACGAGCCTCCGCAGCTCCTCCCAGTTGGCCCGGAGTCCGCGGAAATTCCACTGAAGGAATATGCCCTCCAGGCCTAGTTCGGAAGAGACGTGGGGGGCCCTCTTAGAACAGAAGACCCTCACGGGAATGGCTGTACGCTTCCCGGAGGCAGAACCCCAGGCGCTGTTAGCCATACAAAGCGCCAAAGGCGCCGTCGCCTTCGAGGTCTTACTGGGGGAGGTTGGGCTCGCAATGCGAGTCTTTTCCTCCCTCCGCCTCGAACCCTTAGGCGGGCGTTGCGGCTTCGGAGTCGGGGGACCCTCTTTTCGAGGAACCACCGTCTCCGAGCCAATCAACCCACCACTAGGCGTGGGCGAAGGAGCAAAAGCTCCTTTATTGCTGTCCTCCTTTCGGGGGACAACTTTAGGAACCCCGGAAAATGGCCTGGCGACCATCTTCAGGGGTGTTGCCGCGGGGGAGGCGAGTGGCCGTTTCGCCTTACGGGAAACGGTCACGCTGGGGGAAGGGGGGGGGAGCCCTGGTTTTAGCCCGGGCTGAGGGTGAACCCTTCTGGCTGCCAGCTTTAACAGGGAAGCGCCCGGGTTGAGTAGAGGCCGCAGAAGGGCTCCAAATGGGCGCGGAAACAACCGTGCTCGTTGGCCTCGATGGGCCAGGAGCAGAGGGTGCCTTTCTAACTATTGAGGCATAAAACGTCCCAGGCAGAGCTGAGCGCGCCAGGACCAACTCCTTAGCATCGCGGAATGAGAGTCGATCGTGGGCCTGAACGGCCACGATTTCTTTCTCAAGCAGATATGCACCACATTCCTTCGAAGAAGCAAGGTGCGGCTCTCCGCAATTGACACACTTGGCCACACACGATTTAGACTTGTCGTGTGCGGCCTTAGAGCAATTTACACAGACTTCGGGCGACCCCGACTTTGCACGTCTACATGAACGATTCGTATGGCCGAAGCGGTGACAGTAATAGCATCACCGGAGCAGTGGCACGAATGCCTTCACGCGGTAGGGGAAACCAACCGGCACGCACCGACTCAGGGAGCTTGTCATAGTCAAACGTTACGAAGACTGTAGGGGTGGGTCTCGAGGCCCCTCCCTGTTTTCTTATCACACGTTCGACCTTGACCGCCACATGGTCAGCCAGCTCTAAGATGATGTCCTCTATGAAGTAGTCAACGAGTTCCCTCGCATAAATTACTCCTTTCACAAAGTTCAGGGTAGAGTGCGGTGTCACACTCACCGAGGTGCCATCAAGTGTCCGAAGAGCACTTATCTTAGCCGCCTCGGAGGGCTCCGCCGCATTCGCCAGAAGGCTCCCTTCCGAGAAACGGGTAACTTTCGGCTCTCTACCAATTACACTAGCTAATGCTCTCCTCTAATTGATCATGTTGCCCTTTGCTAACATGGTGCCATCAGTGGAGCAAATAACGAGGAAGCGTTTAAAGCTAGCGGGCTCGAAAACGCCAGGCAGCCTCTGAATGAGTGGCCCCGATGATATCGAGGCTGCGCCTTCGCTCTTTTCGTCTTAGTCTGGGGATCCGAACCCAGGGGGGGGGGGAGCAGAGGGGCCGGATGTGCCGATCTTGGCTTGGTCGCTTGCCAGAGTGGCAGCAGACCCATCCGTCCCTGCAGCCCCCGCGGATCGAGAGGAGCCCCGAGTCTTTTTAGTCTTTTTCCTGTTTCTTTTATTTTTAGGAGAGGAGGGCGTGGAATGAATCCGCTTCTCTCCTCCGCCGGCAAGAGCCCCCAGGCCAGATGGACCGGCCTCAGCCAGGTTTTTCTCCGAAATATAGAAGATCCTGGCAGTCGTAGGGGCACCGGTCGGAGGAGATCCCTCCCCTCCTTGTACTGCCTCGGAAACCCTAGCCGTTTGAGGAGGACCTTGCATAGGGGCGGATTCGGGTTCGGTGCTTGGCGCCGAGCCCGGTTTCCCCCCCGTGGAAGGCCCTGCCGTCTGAGGCTGGGTTGCCGCAAGGACCATGTCCATCTCAGGGGGGGGGGGGCTTCAGTTGGCCATCGCAGGTCCCGTTGACCTCATTTTTACTTGTCACGCGTGGGGAGGCACAGGCCTTAACTCCGGCAAGGTTCAATATTATTGCCAGCAGTTCTTTTGAGGGAAGCGACCGAAGGGGCCTGGGTTCTCTCTCCCCCCTAAGCAGATTTTCCCTACCGAGCCGCTTCCCTGCGAGCGGTCGGCAATACGCTGACTGCTGGCTTTCTTGGCAGACCCTTGGAAAAAAAGGGGAAACTGCTGCTGGAAAAACGGAGGTGCTCGAAAGCACCTCCAGATAAGTGGGTGAGGGGGAGTCCCTTACACCCGTAGGTGAATGAGAGGAGTAAGCCTCCTCTCCGGTTAGAGAAATATGGAGGGTCCCCTGCGCAGGCACAGGAGGGGGTGACCTCCATTTTTCCTGTGGAGCTGCCCGAGGGTCACTCCGACGTTGGATGCGGGGAAATTAAGTTTTTTTTTTAATAGACTCATCATTGGGCATGGTGACACTCTTTTAATTAAGGGCTGCAATTACTCATCACCCCTCGCAGTAGCCTGCTCTGCAAGGGGTGCATACGGGCTTGGCAGAGCCAGGTGCCGCCATTTATGGCCACCCCTCCCGCCTGGTGACCTGGCAGCCCTTCAGCATGGCGGCTCCACCTTGGGCACGGCGTAAAACCGATAGTGTGTGAAGAGAAAAGGTAAAGGGGTGTGAGGAAGGTATGGGTGGGGATGAAGCAGGTTGTTAAAAACCAACCACCCCAGACCGGAGCTCAGGAGTTAGGGAACATTGTTCCCTCCCCTCTCAGCCCCAAATTCAGGACTGTTGGCTGAGAAAAAGGTCAGCATCTACCCTGTCAAATTAGAGGCTGACCAGAGAAAGTTGTGGGAGTGGTTGTAGCGGAAGTGAGGAAGTAGGTGAGAAATACAGGCTATCTGGAGAAAGGAAGAGAGGCTAAGCTGGGGCCGGAGGGAGCGCTGGATCTCGTCAGCACGGCGGCCAGGATGGCACATCGTCGCGCCCCTTACGGGGTACCTTAATTTATCTGGATAGCGACACTAAATAAGGTCGATAAATCAATCAGAACGCTCGTTGTCCAGGGGATGAGTGAAGGAGCGATAGTGGCTGACATTTCAAGACAATGTAATCGGTAGAAAAGTGTGATTTAATTCATAATAAATCTCCAAGAGGATACCGGGTCCTGCGAGTCAACGAAGATACAAAGTCAGAAGGTTTACGCCCTCCTCAATAACTGACGAATATTGAAGATTTCCGATATAGATTAAAAAGAAAAAGTAAAATCACGCCCAAACAATGGATGACTCCAATTGGTAAAACTTCGGGGGAGAAGTGGTCTTAAGAGTCATTCAGAACACAGAGCTGCGTACTTCTTAATATCTTCTTAGTCAATAGCCTATGAGGATTTCTTTTAATCAATTGTTGCATTTGTAATCGTTCTCTAGTTTGGGACGCATCCCTTCTTAAAAGACATTATCTACTTTCATCATAACTTTTTTTAGCCGCTGTTTTATCAAATGAGACTTGGACACTATCGGAGGCAAACTTCAATGAAGCCTCTGTGAAATTTTCATGGAAATTAAACGAGTATTTAATTAAATGCAGATGTGTACTTTGTTTGGTTTTGGGCTGCAATTAGATTGTATATCGTGGTCCCTAGAATCCCAAGTACAGCCATTGACATATGATTTGACCATTTGAAATTTGGTTTATAAGCTTTATTGCTACACCATTCTCATGTTTCTGGGTATGTTAAAAGGAAATCGAAATGAGATATCTACGTTTTATAAGTTTTTGACCTCTCCTCTCCAACGCGCACCCCAAGAAAACAGTGAATGACCTCTGCGATTCGTTCTAACTGGAAAGCAACCTGGATCAGTAAATCCTGAACGATGGCTCTCCCCGTTCTTCCATTAATATCCGTCCATGTTCGAGTTTTTTCCTACCCTTTGATTGTAAAAAGCATCGCTCAAGTCAAGAGGCACCGATTCAAACACCCATTTTTTTTTAAGGTCCATTCTTAAACTCACAAACTTCCTTAAACCACCTTCATTTTTAACGCCTTGTTAGCACGATATCGTCTCAATTATTGAACACACTTGCACGATTGACCGTTTTTGTACATTTTTCGCCCTCTTTATCCGGTTCAGCGCCTAAAAGATGCTAGGAGTCCCGTGGGAGGGCTCGATGCATGGACCCACGCACACCCCGGTACATTGGGTTGACTTATTAAAGGGAATTGCGACGCCCAGGGGTTATAGTCTGGCGGGAGGCTCCCTTTTTCCATTAAAAGGCTTCCCGTCTGTGCTCACCATAATCTTAGGAGCGATTCGAAGTGCGGGTTATTCAAGAGGCTCAATCGACCTACCAAGGTCTTTCAGGGGTTAAATAAAGATGCTCGACCTGATTTACTTTAGGTCATGTCCATTTACACCCCCCCCCACCCCACCCACCAAGGGTTCGCAATCAGTTTCAAAATTTTACTCTCTTGAGTCTTTGTGCCCTTTGTACGAAATTCTACCTGAAGGTTCGGGACACGAACACCTGATACTAGTCCTTACGGTTTTGTCTTGCACCTTTTCCATCTCTTATCAGCACATTTTTTTTGTCCGTATCCAGGCATTCCTTTCCCATGCCAGACCCGATCAATGGTTGAAAGAGGTTATTAAGTGACTCAAAAGCAATCCAAAGATCCAAAATGAAGAAAATCAATCCTACGTGACAACAAAATTTGTCCCTGCAAATTATTCTCAATTAAGAGGCAATCAATTCCGACCTCGGTCAATTTCAACGCGCTCGCTGCACCAATACACCACCCGCCAGCATAATCGTGCCACCAAATCGGCGATTAGTTTAACGCCCTCTTTCATCGGTAGTGGGGCAAGATCAGGGGGCAACAGATAGGTAAAAGGCGGTTTGGCACTCACACTTTAGGGACGAGAGTTAAATCGCCGGCCCTCGGCGGAGAATCTATAACATCCTCCCAACACCATTCCCCATCATTCCACTTCAATATAAATGACCCTTAACACACATGGGCACGTGCAGCACACAGAACCACCGAACAAAAACACTAGGCAGCGCGAAGTCCTGGTCAGAAGCTGATCCCAGCCAGCGTGGCGCAAAGCCACCTGGCTGCGATTAGGGTTAGGTGGAGCGGATCTAAAACGCCAGTCGGCTGATAGCGAGACCGATGCAAAGAAGGGGGGGGGGAGTGCAAAGAAAGGGGGGGGGGGGAGTGCAAAGATACTGCGTTTTACAAGGAACAAGAAAAACTGGGGGATTCCAATGAAGGTACACTCGGTCCCTGGTCAAGGGGTAGGCAGACACAGGAACAGAATGTGTATATAGAATGGGCGCGGGTAATGAGAAAATCAAGGAAAGTCGGGTAAACGAAGGCATTTTTATTCAATAGAAAATTAAATGAGGAAGGGAAAATGGGAAGATTGAGAGACAAGCTTTTTTTTTACGAGAACAAGGCCGTTCGAGAGTACACATTTGAACCCCTTTACAGGGGATGCAGCCTCCGTCCCCGCTATCATAAGAAATAGCGTCGATAATAAAGCGCGTTTCCAGTTAAGCGTGCGAAGCACCTACGCCCACAGCTCCAAGTGACCTAGCTCGAGCCGCCTCCAAGCACGCCCACACACCCAATTTTGAGTACATGGGATCGCCCATGATGGGTGGACAGCGAGAGAAAGCATCAAAGCCAACACACCAATCCCATTATCTCTGTCTGACACACACATACATAGATACATATATACATACAAGTTTTAATTTTCTTTTCATATATATATATATATATATATATATATATATATATATATATATATATATATATATATATATATATATATATATATTGAGAGAGAGAGAATTGTAGAAATTGGCTTGGTTCGCGGACCCTTAATCTCAGTAGGAAAATGAAGACCCACGAGGAGATTGAAAAGGACATTTATTTCCTCTCAGACGTTTCGTTCCAAACATTGGAACATCTTCAGTGATTCTATTAAAGTAAAGTAAAGCCACTCAATTTAGGAACGTACATCAACAAACAAAACTAAAAGGAATAATAAAAACATGAAAAACCCCCACTAAAAAACAGGCTTAGGACAGATCAGATAAAGCCAAAGAAGCGAGACTAAAGTTAAAATATGACAAAGTATAAAAATACAAAATTAATATATTAAAAGAACCGAATACATTAATGATATACACATTACCTTAAACAGATCGTCGTTCTAGGATAAGAATGAAAAGGTGAACGACAAAGGAGCATAAAAATCACTTGGTAGGTTGTAGGTTTGTGGGGGTACGTAGGGGAAAGGAGGAATCAGACAACCAGGTTGAGTGTTGGTTGTTTTTTTCTTTAATATAGAGCAACTCGAGTATTTTTAATTAATGGACTGAAGGAACCCCAAAGAGAATGGAAAAAAAATGTTCCGATGAAATGAGGTGGCCATTATTTTCTGAGCGATTTCGTACGCTGGAGAATTCGGGTGTAGTTAAGGGTTTTTTCGTTCTATGGGATAATCGAAGATGTTTATTGACCCTCTGTTTAAGATGTAGGCTAGTCTGGCCTACGTAGAAGGCATTGAGGCAAGAGGAGGCCTCGTTAAATTACGCGGATTTTGTTCGTATTAGAATTTTGTTTTTAATAATTTTAAGAGCCTATCTGGCAACTACTCACGTGGGCATGTCGCCTCAATCACGACAGATTAGCACTGGGCTAGTTTAAAATAAGAATATGAAAACACAACAATGATAAAAAGGGAAGATCGTAACAATTAGGAAGCAATCTCCAGCGTAGGGGGAGGTCCCCACGACCTACAAGGAAAAAACAATACGAAAAAAAATTAAACCTAGTTAAATAAAGGAGAGAAGGCCGGCCTCCCCCCAAAAGTCAACAAGTCCACCAGTCAATGTGCATGAGCTCGTCCCGAGTACAAGGGACAGGCGGTAGCGACCCCGCCCAGGTAACGTGCGCGAAGATCACCCAGACAGGAACATTCGACAAGAACGTGCCGAACAATCTGGGGGACGACGCAGTCGTTACAATAGGGCGCTGGCGAGCGCTCCATGAAATGGCGATGCGTCACACGAGTGTGTCCGATTCGGAGACGACATAAAGCAACCTGAAGCCGCGGCGGGATTGGGGGATAGGTCCATGGGAACAGTCGCGGCGAAATGGCACGAAACTTTAAGGTCCCTTCGACCGTCTCACATCTTCTTGGCCAAGCAGTCCGAAGGGCTGTCCGTATGCCTGCCATGTAGTCGGTGTGAGGAAGAGCGAAACGCTAGTCCGGTCGCAGAGTTCTCGGGGACTCTTTGGGGCGCTAATTCCTTGCAATTCCTACATGTCCAGGAACCCAACAGAAGATAATCTCGATATCCGCCGGGCTCGTCAAAACCGTGGCGTCACGGATATCGCGAACCAGGAGATGCGGAGAGTCCAATGCCCCGAGAGCACTCAGGGCGCTTTGTGAGTCGCTATAAATCACAATCCGGTTTCCGAACCGGGCAAGTCGCGTTATCTCCCGTACCGAGTGATGTATTGCCACCAGCTCGGCCGTGGAAACAGACGCAGCGCCTGGAAGAGCCCCGCTGACTTCAAACAGAGGGGATATGGCGTGGAAGCCGAGCCTCTCTTGGGACTTGGAGCCATCCGTATACACTGGCACGGTTCCAGCGTGACACGATGTGTGCTCCAAAAAGGTCGAACGCAATACTCCCGGCGCTGTAGAAGCTTTGGGAGAAGAGGCGTGGCGATAAATAGCCAAATGTGGTACCTCCAGGGTGGAGTCATGGGCAGAACCAGGGGTGCCACCGGCCCGAGAGCTATACCTAGCTCTTGAAGGGGTTTCCTGGCCCTAAACTCAAAGGGCTTAGTGTATGACTGGCACCGTCGAAAATAGCTGCGGTTGAAGTGAGAGCTGTTGGCCTTTGAGGGAGGGGCCGGGCTGGTGCGTACAGGCGAATAATGCACTGTACACGGCGTAGAGCGAGTGGCATCTCCCTAGCATGGACTAGTAGGCTCTCAATGGGGAAGGTGCGGAAGGCACCAGTCGCCAAGCGAAAGCCGGTGTGGTGGATCGAGTCCAACTTCCGCAATAAACGCTCGGCTGCGGAAGCATAAAATTCGCATCCGTAGTCGAGCTTCGAACGAACAAAGGATCGATAAAAAAGTAAGGCAGTAGCCAAATCAGCGCCCCAAGCGATGAACGTCACGGAACGGAGAATATTCATGGCGCGGTTACAAGAGACCCTAACGGAGCGATTGAACCACTTCCAGTCGCACCCCATTAAGAAACAAATCTGGGTCAGGGAGGAACCGTGGATGGCAGCCAAAGTGCACCACCTTAGTCTTAGCCAAAGAAAACTGAAACCTGTTCGCTTCGGCATAGCGAGAGACGCGGTTCAATGCCTGTTGGAGTCGACGCTCCAGGGTTGGCATCTGGGCCGCGTAAAAGAGATCGAAAGGTCGTCCACGTAGAGCGTAGCGGGAACATCTTCCGGCAGCACCGAGGTGATGCCGTTGATGCTCAGGGCAAAGAGTGTGACACTGAGGACACTTCCCTGCAGGACACCCTCTTCCTGCTCATTTGGGCCGGAGAGGGCTCCCCTCACCAGTACGCAGAATCGACGATCTCGCAAAAATTCAGATATAAACATTGGGCGGCGTCCGCTCGCCCCCATCGTGTGGAGAGTCTCCATGATGCCGTATCGCCATGCGGTATCATAGGCCTTCTCCAGATCGAAAAACACCGTGGCGTTGTGCTGTCTACGAAAGAAGGCCTCGCAGACGGCATTTTCCAGTCGGTGCCGAGCATCCGAAGTGGAGTGGAATTTGCGGAAGCCGCACTGTGAAGAACACAGATGGCCTCTGCTTTCCAGGAAAAAGGCTAATCTAACATTTACCAATTTCTCCATCAACTTGCACACGCAAAAGGTTAGAGCGCTTGGGCGGAAACCGGCCGGAGTAGAGTGATCTCTCCCCGGTTTGCGAAAGGCGAACACAGTAGCGATTCGCCAGGAATCTGGGAGGAGACCGTCCACCCAGATCTTGTTGAAAAAATCTAACAGAAAGGCCATGCCTCGCTCATCAAGGTGTCGAAGCATGGCGTACGGGACATCGTCTGGACCATGGGCGGTGTCTGCGCACGAAGCAAGAGCGGAACGCAACTCACTCACAGTAAACTTGTCGTTGAAGGGTTCTCCGCCTCTGGAGGTAAAGTCCAGTCGGCGGCATTCCATGACATCACGATGTGCATTGAATGCTGGCGGAACAGCATCCCGGCGGAGAAAGCGGTCGCGAAGGATTCCGCCACGGACGCGGCGTCCGAGATTGCGGTCCCATTCTCATGGAGAAGAGGAGGGGGGTCCTGCGAAAACTCTCCCCCTAATCCTTTTGACTCGCCTCCACAGCTCTGCTAGAGGAGTCTTCCCGTTAAGTGAAGACACGTATGCCCGCCAAGAAGAGCGGCGGGCGTGCCTCGAAATATACTGGAACCTAGCCCTAGCCCGACGAAATTCAGCGACAGTGAAATCGTTCGGGCGGCGCTTATAGCGCATGTAGGACGTACGCTTCTGTTTGAGGGACGTCTCACACTCGGCCGACCGATACGGGAGTGGCCGGCGTGCAAAACGGCCAGATGTTCTGGGAATAGTAGGCAGGCCCGCGGCGATGAGGTTGCCGGGGAAGAACTCAACGGCCTAATCTACCGACCTAAATGTCTCGAATGAGATAGAGAATTCAGTCAGCAGTTACCCTGTAAATGATATTTGAATGGGAAAGTGATCACTACCATGGAGGTCATGGACCACCCCACAATCAAAATCAGGCTGTGGATCCGAAGAGCACAAAGATGAATCGAGGCAAGAAAATGAAGCGGTTCTCGGGCAGTGATGCGTAAACTCATCCACGTTTAGAACACCATCTCAAGCTCTTCGATCAGATTGGCAAGGACTTGTCCCCTCGGATTATGGAGTAATCTCCCCAGAGAGGATGCCTGCCGTTCAGATCTCCAAGCAGGAGATAGGGCCTCGGCAACCGTGCCACGACGCGGCGGAAGTCCCCCGCGTCGAAGTCAGCTGACGGTGGAATGTACGCAGAAATGATAGTATACCTCCTATCCAGGTGCAGCTGCACAGCCACTGCCTGAAGGAGGTATCTAAAGAGAAAGGAAGAACGGAGACATCATGCCGGGTGTAAACCGCGTATCCCCCAGCACGGCCATCCCGCGGTGGTGGGGTCGCAAGACCCTTATACCCCGGGAGGGCGGGCAGGGGGCACGCGCCTGGCATGGTCTCCTGCAAAAGGATAGCTAACGGGGAACGGGACGAGACGAGCCTCCGCAGCTCCTCCCAGTTGGCCCGGAGTCCACTGCAATTCCATAGAAGGAATATGCCCTCCAGGCCTAGCTCGGATGAGACGCGGGGGCCCGCCTCGAACTGAAGACCCTCACGGGAATGGCCGTACGCTTCCCGGGGGCAGAACCCCGGGCGCTGTTGGCCGGACAAAGCGCTGAAGGCACTGTTGCCTTCGAGGACTTATTAGGGGAGGTTGGGCTCGCCATGCGAGTCTTTTCCTCCTTCCACCTCGAAATCTTAGGCGGGCGTTGTGGCTTCGGAGGCGGGGGGCCCTCTTTTCGAGGAACCACCGTCTCCGAGCCATTAGCTCCACCTCGGGGCGTGGGCGAAGGAGCCGAAGCTCCTTTGTTGCTTTCCTCCTTTCTGGGAACAGCTTTAGGAACCCCGGAAGATGGCCTGGCGACCAACTTCACGGATATTGCCTCCTGTGAGTCTAACGACTTGGTGGAGGCGCGTGGCCGTTTCGCCTTACGGTTAGGTCACACTGAGAAGGGGGGGAGCCCTGATTTTAGCTTGGGTTGGGTGTGAAACATTTGTGCTGCCACCTTTACCAGGGAAGCGCCCGGGTTGAGTAGAACCCGCAGAAGGGCTCTGAATGGGCGCGGAAACAACCTTACTCGTTGGCCTGGATGGGCCAGGAGCAGAGGGTGCCTTTCAAACCATTGAGGCCTAAGACGTCTCAGGCAGAGCCGGGCCCGCCAGGACCAACTCCTTAGCCTCACGGAATGAGAGTCGATCCTGGGCCTGAACGGCCAGGATTTCTTTCTCAAGGAGATACGCACCACATCTTCGAAGAAGCGGGGTGCGGCTTTCCGCAATTGACATACTTGGCCACACACGATTTGAACTTATCGTGCGTGGCCTTGGAGCAATTTACACATACATCCGTCTCCGAAATTGACACACTTGGCCACACACTTATCGTGTGGAACCTTAGAGCAATTTGCAATACTTCGGGTGACCCCAACTTTGCACGTCTACATGAGCGATTCGCATGCCGAAGCGGTGACAGTAATAGCACCTCCGTGGCAGTGGCACAAATGCCTTTACGCGGTAGCGGTACCAACTGGCACGCACCGACTCAGGGAGCTTGTCACAGTCGAACTTGACAAACAGTGTAGGGGTGGGTCTCGAGGCCCCTCCTTTTTTTCTCATCACACGTTCGACCTTGACCGCCCCGTGGTCGACCAGCTCTAGTGATATCTTCTGTGCAGTAGTCAACGAGTTCCCTCGCATAAACTACTCATTTCACAAAGTTTAAGGGATAGTGCGTCGTCACACTCACCGGGATCCCATCAAGTGCCCGAAGAGCACTTATCTTGGCCGCCTCGGAAGGATCCGCCAAGAAACAGGTCACCTTCGGCTCTCTACCAATTGCACTAGCTAAAGCTCTCCTCTTATGGATCATGTTGCCTTTGGCCAACATGCTGCCATCAGAGGAGCAGATAACGAGGAAGCGTTTAAAGCCAGTGGGCCCGAAAACGCCGGGTAACCCCTGAGTGAAGGGCCTCGATGTCATCGAGGATCCGCCCTGCGCCCTTTTCGTCGTAGTCAGGGGCTCCGTACCCAGGGGTGGAGGGGGCAGAGGGGCCGGATGTGCCGATCTTGGCTTGGTCGCTTACTGAAGTAGCAGACCCATCGGTCTCCGCTGGCCCCGCGGATGGAGATGAGTCCCGAGTCTTTTTAGTCTTTTTTCTATTTTTTTTCTTTTTAGGAGAGGAGGGCAGGGAATGAACCCGGTTCTCCCCTCCGCCCGCAGGAGCCCCCAGGCCAGATGGACCGGCCTCAGCCAGGTCCTTATTCGAGATGGAGGTCCTGGTAGTCGCAGGGGCTCCGGTTGGAGGAGATCCCTCCCCTCCTTGTACTGGATTGGATACCCGGGCCATTTGAGGAGGACCTTGGATAGGGGCGGATTCAGGTTCGGTGCTTGGCGCCGAGGCCGGATTCCCTCCCATGGAAGGCCCTACCGTCTGAGGCTGGGTTGCCTCAAGGACCATGTCTATCTCAGGGGAAGGAGCTCCAGTTAGCGACCCCCCCCCCCCCCAAGACATCACAGGTCTCGTTGACAGAGCTGTCTCTAGTCACGTCTGGGGAGGTACAGGACTTGACCCCGGAAAGGTTTAATATTCTTGCCAGCAGGTCTTTTAAGGGTTAGCGACCGAAGGGCCGGGCGTCCCTCTCCTCCCTAAGGGGACTTGCCCTACCGAGCCGCTTTAATGGGGAGCGGTTGGATATGGGCTGCCTGCTGGCTTTCTTGGCAGTCCCCTATGAAAGAAAAGGGGGGACCGCCGCTGGAAAGAGGGAGGAGGTGCCCGAAAGCACCTCCAGAGAAGAGGGTGAGTAAGGAATGGAGTAAGCCTCCTCTCCGGTTAAAGAAATCTGGAGGGTCCCCTGCGCAAGCACAGGGCGGGGGGGGAGCTCCATTTTTTATGTGGAGCTGCCAAAGGGCGGCTCCGTCGATGGAATAGGGGGATTTTTTGTGACTCATCATTGGGCATGGTGACCCTCTTTTTATTACGGGATGCAATAGCTCTTCACTCCTCGCAGTAGCCCGCTCTGCAAGGGGTGCGTAGAGGCCAGGCAGAGCCAGGTGCCGCCATTTAAGGCCACCCCTCCTGCCTGGTGACCTGGCAGCCTTTCAGCATGGCGGCTCTACCTTGGGCACGGCGTAAAATTGATAGTGTGTGAAGAGAGAAGGAAAAGGGATGTGAGGAAGGTATGAGTGATGATGAAGCAGGTTGTTAAAAACCACCATCCCAAATCGGAGCTCAGGGGTGAGGGAACATTGCCCGCCCCCCTCCCTAGCCCCAATCCGAGACGGTTGGCTGAGGAGAAGGTCAGCATCCTTTCTGTGAAATTAGAGGCTGACCAGAGAAAGTTGTGGGAGAGGTTGTATGAAAAGCGAGGAAACACAAGTGTCTGAAGGAATGAAGAATAGGCTAAGCCGGGGTCGGACGGGGTGCTGAGTCCCGTCAGCACGGCGGCCAGGATGGCAAATCACCGCGCCCCTTGTTCGTATTCGAAATAAAGTGAGCATCTCAGCCAGGAAGTTGGAGAGGTGACCTCGGTAAAGAAAGTGAAGAGGGCGGCCGCTCCATAAGGAGACTCCTCAGGACGGGGTGGGAGCGCAACTCCCCCTCCCCTCGACAATGAAGGCAGACCAACCCCGCGCTTCCTTTGGCGAAGGCGAGATCAAAAGTGATGAGAAATGATTACCCGCGGGAAAAAGAAAAATCAGATTACGAGCGCTGAATGATGCCTGTTTAATAAAAGGCGAAATTTTACCTTTTTTATTTTTCCCTCGTGTAATATACATACAATCGACCAATACGAGAGGCGACCATCCGTCTTCTACAATAGGGAGGACAACGCCCCCTATGTACTCTCCACCTCGTTGGTTGCCGCCATAATTAGACCCTGAATAATAAAAAATATCTCCCCATGTGGGGGAGGGTCGTCGGGTGGCACCATTGCACTGCGCGGCCGGTCCTGATCGTTCGAGTTCGTATCTTCTCGCGCCGCGCCTCTCTCTCACATGCGGGGGCCGTCTGCGCTCTTGAGGCTTCGAGCTGAGGAGTAAATCAAGTCTTTTTGCTCAGAATTCTGAGGCCATTATTTGACAACCCCCACCCCCCCACCCCTTTAGTCTATCAGAGTAGAGTTACTGACCCTAAATTGTGTGAGGGGAGCGGGGGGGGGGGCATCATTAAGGGTCTAGCCACGAAGTCCCGGCAAAGATATCGCCGTAATTTTCTCATAGCCTTTTAGATCCAGCCACCGTTGAAGGTACACCCGAAACGATGCTGACCAGGGATGACCTGGGTGGGGGGTTAGCAGCGGGGCGTTGCCAGTGAGATGATCACCGAATTCCGAGAGGGCGGAGGGAAGCAGCTCCAGGCAAACCCTTCCTACCGATGCCTCCCAGCTGGAAACGCCCCCCTCCCCCAAGCGTTATGACGCGGGATGGTGGAGGTAGCAGGGTGAACACATCGAGGGGGCAGCGGCGTCACTTTTGAAATCGACTCACCAGGGGTAGATGCAATGAAAAGACAAAGCGAAGAACAGGTGAGGGTTTGTAATTATTAAATCTGCTCCAAAAAAGCACTTCTTTGGAGGGACTAAATAAATAGGAGCCCCAAAGAAAGGTAACCCTGAAGACAAAATAGAAAGGGAATTTTTAGCAATTTGGCTGCCATATTTTTATTTTCCCTTAGCAACGACTAATTAGAGCCGATCGACAGTCATGGATTGTTATAGGTTTTATGATTTTTCCATGGCATTTTATGATGTTCCAATTGCTTTTTATGATTTCCCCATGGCATTTTATGATGTTCTAATGGCTTTTTATGATTTCCCTATGGCATTTTTTTAAAACATTAAACTGGCGATTGCGACCAAGGGCATAGTTGCAGAAATTACAATTCATGAAGCCTATTACTAGGCTATTTTAATAAAAGCAACAACAGCAAATAAAGAAACACTCTAAAGGTAAAAAAAAGAATAAAAAACTACAAGGTCATGTTCCGGCGTACGAGGAGTTCCGCTTACCTCCGACCCCCGAGCATGCAACCGACAAATATAATAATAGTGGAGGACTCATGCCTCTCCAAAAACTCGAGAATGTCACAATAATCAGGAGTGAACGAACTCGTCCCGACTACAAAGGACAAGTGGTGACGGGGACATGCAACAACAAATGTGTAGAACAGTCTGGAGGACAACGACGTCGTCGCAATGAAGTGCTTGCGAGCGCTCCATCAAAGGGCCCTGCGAGGGTGTCCAATTCGGAGACGACAGAAAGCAAAGAGAAGCCGTCGCGGCATTAGGGGGTAGATCCATGGGAACAGTCGCGGCGCAATGGCACGCAACTTTAAGTTCCCCTCGACCGTCTCCCATCTTCTTTGCCAAGCAGCCCGGATCCCTGTCATGTAATCAGTGCACTCGACAAGAACATGTTGGACAATTAAAGGAATCACGCAGTCGTCTCAGTAAGGTACAGCGAAGAGTGCCATCATATGACGGTGCGTCCCGCGAGTGTACCCAATTTGAAGAGGACAGAAGACAACCTGCAGTCGTCGGGGGCATGGGGGGAGGGGGGTAGGATCTAGGGAACAGTCATTGTGCGATGGCACGAACCTTTCGCTTCCGTAGGCAGTGTTCCATTCTTTGGCACGCAGCTCGGAGGGCTGATCTGATTCCTGTCATGTAATCGGTGTGAGGAAGAGCGAAACACTGGTCCAGTCGCCCAGTCCTCGCTGACACTTTGGCGCGCTCATTCCCCACAATCTCCAGGAACCCAACAGAAGATAATTTCGACATCTATCAGGCTCACAGATTTTTTTAATTTTTTATTTTAGGAGCCCATCTGGCGACTGCCTACTTGGGCATAAGTCGCCGGAATCACGACAGCCTAGCACTAGGATACTTTAAAATAAGAATATGAAAACATAACAATGATAAAAATAGGAAAAATGTAACAATTAGGAAGCAATCTCCGGCGTCGGGGAAAGGTCCCCCTCGCCCCGGCGCAGGAGCGTGCAACCTACAAAGAAAACAATAACAAAAAATAAATAAATAAAACCTACTTAAATAAAGGGGAGAAACCAGGCCTCCCCCCAAAAGTCAACAAGTCAATGTGCACGAATCGTCCCGAGTACAAGGGATAGGCGGTAGCGACCCCGCCTATCCCGGTACCGGGACAGGTATCGTGCGCGAAGATCACCCAGACTGGGACATTCGACAAGAATGTGCCGAACAGTCTGGGGGATGACGCAGTCGTCACAATAGGGCGCAGGCGAGCGCTCTATCAAATAGCGATGCGTCACACGAGTGTGTCCGATTCGGAGACGACTCAGGCTCGCAGAAACCGTGGAGTCAGGGATACCGTGAACCAGGGGGTGTGGGGATTCCAATGCTCCGAGAGCACTCAGGGCGCTTTGAGTTGCTTTAAGACCACAATCCGGTCTCCGAACCAGGCATGAGGCGTAACTCACGAAACGAGCGGTGTATTATGAGCCAGCTCGGTCATGAAGAGGGACGCAGCGCCCTGTAGAGCCGACAGAATCGAACTCACGCCATCTAAAAACTACAACACCTATTTGAAGGTGGCACCGACTCCTCCAATAATTTTAGAACCACACAACGAGGCAGGCAAGAACATGAAAAAAAGAACTGCGGACATGAGTTATCTAGCCTTCCAGGCTGGCCTCAATGCTATTCAATTCACTTTCTGTCGTATCCGAATCGGACACATTCGCGGGTTGGATAACTCTCCTGAGCCCTTCTGCCATGAATGCTTGGTCTCTCACTTTACGCCACTTTGTTTTGGTGTTGTATGAATTTTTGTGTTACCTTTGGCAACACACACACACACACTATATATATATATATATATATATATATATATATATATATATATATATATATATATATATATATATATATATATATATACACACTAGCGGCCATAATATAAGGGTCAGTAAGAACAAATGTATTTAAATATTTATTATAGAATTTAACAAAGCGTCGAGACTATATATTATACACATACGAGGGGCGGTCAATCGGTTTTGCGACTCGGTAGGGCAAAACAGAGGAAAGGGGATGGCTGTTTGTGCGGGTGTTAGGACAAGTTATGACAAGTCAGGACCTGCAGCCGCACACTCCTGCTTAGTCTATTTAAGAAGCAATAGCTGATCGCAGATCGTCAGTCACAAAATTTTCAACAATGGAGAAGGTTGAGCACCGCGCAGTGATCAAATTTTTGACCAAGGAAGGCAAGAATGCAAAAGAGATCCATGAACGCATTGTTGCAATGTACACCGACAAAAGCCCCTTCCTCTGCAACCATTGTTCGCTGGAATAGGGAGTTCCGCCATGGTCGTGAGTTCCTTGAAGATGACCCCCGTCCAGGATGCCCATCATACGTAACCAACGAGGACAATGTGGCCCGTGTGGAGAGGATCATCCTCGAAAATCGACGGGTGAAGGTCGAAGAAATCGAGCGACAACTTGGAATATCACATGGAAGTGTTATCAAGTTGGGTCCCTAGAAACCTCACGCCCCATGATCGACTTCAACGTCGCCAAAGTCCACAAGGCCAGAGTTGCACAAGCTGCCCTGCGCGAGTGCGGATTCGAGGAGCTCAGCCATCTCCCCTACAGTCCAGATCTGGCCCCTACCGACTTTTTATTCCGCCAGCTCAAGGCTGCACTGCGTGGGCGCCGGTTTGGGGACGATGAAGATGTTCAGCTCGCCGTCCAGGAGTGGATTGAACAGCAGTCGGGAGATTTCTGGTTGTCGGGAATTCGAAGCCTCAGGGACAAGTGGCGCAAGTGCATTGAAGTCGAGGGTAGTTATATTGAAAAATAATAAAACACTTTTCCTCATATCTTGTTTCCTTATATCCGAATTGCAAAACTTATTGACCGCCCCTCATATTTAGATATATCTAATATCTATCTTTTGTGAAAATTTCAAGTGAATGGATTAAATATTTCGTAAGTTGTGAGGAAATAAACTATCTTCCAGATTGCAGCTGCCAAAAGTTAAAGGTCATTTAGAAAAACAATGTAAAATGGAACAAAACAAAAAAGGAAACCCTAACTATTAATATTTTGTGAACAAACCTTTACAAGCAATGACCTCCCGACATCTGTTACCTACCACAGGACTGAATTAATTTCTTGCAAAATAATGGGGTAATATTGTTCCATTCGTTTTTCAATAATTCCCAGAGTTCATCTTGGTTCTTTGGATGTCTCCTTCGCACCCCATCTTCAATAATCTTCCAAACGTTTTCTATAGGGTTGAGATCGGGATTTTGATGTGGCCAGTCCATGAGATCAACACCTTTATCACTCAAAAAATCTTCGACTCTCTTCGCAGTGTGGCAGGGAGCGTTGTCTTGCACGAAGATAGGAGATGTGAACGGCATGCTGTCTAAGAATCTGCTTGTAGATTCAGCATTGACAGTTCCTTGTAAGCGAATAATTGCCGCATCCATATTTTACTGTCTCTTCGCACATGCACGTGATAACCTTTCGCCACATCTTCGTCGGACGTACATTCGCCATTGGAAACAAGCACATTAAATTTTTATTCATCGCTAAAATGAACCTCCGCCCACTGCTCTTTTGTCCAAACATGTTCGCGAACGTAACGTAGACAGGCTCTTTGATTCTACTGGACGCTGGTTTGTTGATTGTCCTTGCCTTAAATGATGGGCGCTTGTCCCTTGATTATCCTACCTTAAATGATGGGCGATTGTTTGTTGAGTCATTGCCTTAATTGCTGGTCGCTTGTTGATTGCCATTGCCTCAATTGGATTACGCTCCAAATGAGAGTGATATGGTTTTTTTTCTGGATTTACGACGCCGATGAGCACGATGGGGTATAGACTCCTTTCTTTGAAGTTTTAAAAAATTCTAGTTGCCCAAATACGAGCGAGGGTTGGGATCTCTGAGGATGCTTATTTCAATAGGTCTTAAATGGTGTCTGACTAAGTCCCCCAAGGGTAATGGAGTGTGCTTAATTCGGAGATAACAAAATAACCTGAAACCGTCGTCATTGGAGGGTAGGTCCGAGGGAAAGGTCGTGGCGCAATTCCACGCAAATTTAAGTTCCACTCGGACGTCTTCCCTAGTATTTGCCAAAAGGCCATGTAGTCGGTGTGAGGAGGAGAGAAAAGCTAGTCTGGTCGTCCAGTCACCAGGGAGGCTTTGGCACCCTCATTGCCCGCAATTCTCACATGCACAAGAACCCAAGAGTAGATAATCTGAACATCCACCCGGCCCGCGGCAACCGTGGCGTCACGGATACCGCGAACCAGGGGAAGAACGCTCCTCGATCCCATCGTGTGGTCTCTATGATATCGTATCACGAGACGGTCTCAGGGGTTTTCTCCAGCTCGAAAAACACCAAAACACGGTGCCGTAGTCGTGGCTACAGGGCAATGCATCACAGACGTTATTTTCCAGTCGGAGCAGAGTATCCGACGTTGAGTAGAACTTGCAAAAGCCGTACTGTGCGGAAGATAGGTGACCTCCGCTGTCCAAAAAGGGCTAGCCTAACATTTAACAATTTATTAATCAACTTGCATACACAGGATGTTAGAGAGACTAGGCGAAAAAACGGCAGGGTTAGAGTGATTTTTGCCTGCGAAAAGTGAGCACAGTAGCCATTCGCAAGGAGTTTAGGAGGATACTCTCTATCCAGATCCTGTTGAACAAAGCTAACAGAAAGGCCAGGCCTTGCTCACCCAAGTCTCGAAGCATGGCATAGGGACATCGCGCGGAGCACGAGCGATGTCCGCGCATGAAGGGACAGCGAAACGCAGCTCAATCAATGTAAACCTGACGTTCAAGGGTTCTCCTCCAATGGGCGAGCTTCAACGACATCACGACGTGCATTGAATGATGGCGATGCAATATCAAGGCTAGAGAATGGGAGAAAGCGATCACAAAGGACGACGTATGGAACGGGATGAGGATCGTACCATAACTTGCCACAAGTCGTTTTGACTCATTTTCATATCTCTGCTAGAGGGATCTTTCCGTTAAGTGAAGACAGGTATGTCCGAAAAAAAGAGCGGCGGGCGTGCTTCGAAACATACCGGAACCTAGCTCTAATTCGACGAGATTCACCGAAAGTGAAATTGTACGAGTAGCGATTATAGCGCATGTCGCCATGACGCTACTCCGGGAGCGGTCGGCGTGTAAAACAGCCAGAAGTTCTAGGAATAGTAGTTAGGCCCACGGCGAAGAGGTTAGGGGAGAACTCAACGGCATCATCCATAGACCTAAACTCCTTGACTGGGCAGATAAATCAGTAATTTCCCGCACCAAGCACCACGGCGGGGATCGTTCAGACAGCAACTGCCCAGAAAATCATATTTTAATAAGAAAGTGATCATTACAATGAAGGTCCTCGACTACCTCCCACCAATATCAGGCTGTGCATCTGGAGAGCACAAGGATAGATCAAGATAGCTAAATGATTCGGTTGCTCGGCAGTGAAGCGTAAACTCATCCACATTTAGGACACCTATCTCAAACTCGTTGATCAGGTCGGATAAGACTTGACCCCAGAGTGATTGGATAGTCTCCCTGAAGGGGGTGTCTACCGTTAAAACGCCTGAGCAGTAGAAAGGGCCTCGGCAACAGTGCCACGATGCGACGGAAGTCCCACACGTCGAAGTCGGCTGATGGTGGAATGTGCACAGAAATAACAGTATAGCTCCTATCCAGGTACAGTTGCACTGCTAGTGCTTGAAAAGAGGTATTTAAAGCGAAGAAAAGAACAGAGACATCATGCCGGGTGTAAATGGCGCATCCTCCCGCTCGGCTCCGATCCAGTGGTAGTAGAATCACGAAAATCTTATACCCCGGGATGGTCGGTAGGAGTCACTGGCCCAGGATGTTATCTTTTAAAAAAAGCTAACGGGAAACGGGAGCATCTCCCAGTTCACCCGGAGTCCACCGCAATTCCATTGAAGGAATATGCCCTGCAGGACTAGCTCGGAGGAGATGCGGGGGCCTTCTTCTAAGGAAAGACCCTCACGGGAATGGGCGTACGCTTTCCGGAGGCATTTCTCCAGCCGCTGTTGGGCAAAACAAGGCGCTGTCACCTTCGAGGACTTATCGGAGGGGGAGGGGGGGCTCGCCACGTCTCTTTTTCCTCCCTCCGCCTCTCAACCTTAGGTCGGCTGGAGTCCTTCCTTTGGAGGATCCATCGTCTTCCAGTCATCCAGGCTAGCACTGGATGTGAGCGTAGGAGCTAAAGCTCTTTTGGTGCTGTCCTCCTTTCGAGGAGCACCTTTAAGAACCTCAGAAGACGTCTTAACGACTAACTTCAGGGGTGTTCACTCCTGCGAGTCTAACGACTCGGTGGAGGCGCGCGGCCGTTTCGCTGGGAGAGGGACGAGCCTTGGATTTAGCCGACGATGGGTATGGATCCTTTGTGCCGCCACATCTAGCAGGGGAGCACCAAGGTGAGTAGAACTAGCAAAGGTTCTGTATGGGAAAGAAAAAGACCGTGTTGTAGGACACCAGAAGACGGGAGGGGAGGGTGCCTTTTTTAAAATTGGGTCATAAGACGTCCCCGGTAGCGCCGGGTTCGCCAGGATCAAGTCCTTAGCCTGGCGAAATGAGAGACGACCAGAGTTTGGATGTCTACACAAGCGATTCCTATGGCTAAAGCAGTGGCAGTAGTAGGAGTCCCGCAGCAGTCGCACGAAGGACTTCATGCGGTAACGATACCAACTGGATGACACCGACTCAGAAAGCCCGTCACGGTCGAACGAGACGACGAGTCTATGGGTACCCGGGTATCGAGGCCCTTCGCTCGAGATGCAGTGTGGTTGCCCACGCTGCCCCTTAAGCCTCTTTGTTGGGGGGAGAGGGGTATTTTAAAAGGATGGACGATTACATGGCGGTTAATTTTAATATTCTACTATGGCGATTCATTGTTAATCTTTGACTAATAGTGGCATTCATTCTTTCTGATCCTCGCAAACAAGCGAGGTTTCGGATCACATTTACTTAGCAGAGGTGTGGTGGGAGACAACGCGTCAAAGTAATTTCAGATTTGAAGTTCAATCGTTTGTTTTGGAAGCATCTACGCATATTAATCCTAGCAGCAAAATAACCTAAGCTACGAGTGCCTCTGTAATAAACTTGGCCAAAAACAACCTGAATCTATACTTCTGGCATTAAGTGGCGGAGGGTATGAGGGCACGCAACTCTCTTAAATCAGACCCGATGCGAGACAAAATTTCCGCAACGCTCAAATCTGAGGCGAGTTAGGGTATCTCTTTCGAGGGGCATACAAGATTATACACACGAGCGGAATTAAAAGAAGACACGTTCGCTCGGTGGAGGAAAGGTGATTCGAGGAGATCAAAAAAGAAAAACAATCAAATGTTAATTTGCTGTTGTGGGGTAACGTGTTTGTGTGTTGTGGAATCCGGCCCGCACACATGTAGTGAAACAGTCAGGGCGCTTTCCTTAGACTTTCGAGGGCAGATCTAAGTCGTCTCGAAAGGGAGGAAGGGGCGACTTGTTAGTATTTTTCGAGCCCCTGTGGTCGTCATTAGAACTCGTGCCTAGAACAGAGATAGCGTGCGGGCCAAAAGTGACACGCGTGTAATCTTCTTTGGCCGCAAACGAGGCTGAGCGCAGGCTGTAAAAACTGGAATCTCAAAGTCATCATTGAGGTTTAGGGGATTTCGCATTAACCCTTTTGCTCCCAATGATTCCATATGGCATCATCAATAGTTATCTTCGTAATAACACTTATAAAGTGTCCAATGAGTTCGTGTGGCATCAAAATGTTTTCATGGGTTGCCAATGAGGAACTTGGCATGCTAGGGATATGAAATAGTTTTGACAGTCAATGCCATTGGGATCGGTGCGTTATACGCAGATATTTGACTGATGAATACGATAAAATAAGCATAGTTTTTCATTTCCATTTCAATTTTATTACATAGAAGAAAGTTTATAGATGAGATAAGATGTTAGTTATACCTTCAGCATATAATTTGTATGTGCAATATTTTTCTAACTTAGTGATTCCATGTGGCATCATTGGACTTTTCATAAGTATTAATATAGAGATAAAGGTTCATGCAACTTTCTGAGTTAGGCTACGTAAACATCGTCTAGAACCGCACAAACCTTCTTATTTGATATAAGTAATCTACTTACACTATATATATTAGGTTGAAGAATAAGTTCTTGCGGTTTTTTTAATGTGTTGATATAAGTTTTGTTTGACGTGATTTGTGCACATATTAAGAAACAATAATAACTAATGAGAGCAAAATTTGCAAAGGTTAGGCTACGTCTCTTAACAGCGTAGACTATTAGGCTTTTGCTTAGGGTACGTCTTGAAGTTGAGTAATAAGTCATTGCGGTTTATTTAAAAGTTGTGTCAATTTAATTTTTGTTCTGTACCCTCAAAATGGAATGTCAAGTTGAAAGAAAGGCGCATTTTCGACACTTGTTGTTATTCATTTTCAATCGAGCGGGAACAATGCAAACGCAGCCAAAGCTCGTCGCGATATTTGTGCTGTGTACGGAGAAAATGCTTTATCAGAAAGGACAGCTCAATGGTGGTTTACACGTTTAAAAAACGGTCCTTTCAATCCTAATGACGAAGAACGTTCTGGTAGCCCCATTAAGTTGGATGAAGATCGATTGAACGACCTTCTTCATGAAAATCTTCGTCAATCAACTAGAGAATTGGCTGTACAATTGGCGTGTGATCAGAAAACTGTAGTGAATCACCTTCATTCGATGGGGAAAGTTAAAAAACTCGGTGCATGGGTTCCGCACGCTTTGAGCGAAAGCAACAAACTTCATTTTTTTATTTTTTTTTTTAAGAGCTCATCTGGCGACTGCCTACTTGGGCATTAGTCGCCGTATTAAAACTGGCCTAGTTCTAGGCTACTTTAAAATAAAATTAAAGAGAGAGAAAAAAAAAACAACACCCCAAAAGGGGGAAAGGAAGCAAGCTGGTGCGTTGGGGAGAGGTCCCACCGGCGCAGGAGCGTGCAACTAAAGGGGGAAAAAAAAAAAAGCTTGCTTAAATAATAGGGAGAAGGCCGGCCTCCCCCAAGAAGTCAACAAGTCCACAAGTCAATGTGCACGAATCTGTCCCGAGCACAAGAAGCAGGCGGTAGCGACCCCGCCCATCCCGGTACTGGGACAGGTATCGTGCGCGAAGATCACCCAGACTGGGACATTCGACAAGAATGTGCCGAACAGTCTGGGGGACGACGCAGTCGTTGCAATAGGGCGCAGGCGAGCGCTCCATCAGATAGCGATGCGTCACACGAGTGTGTCCGATTCGGAGACGACAGAAAGCAACCTGAAGCCGCCGCGGCATTGGGGGATAGGTCCATGGGAACAGTCGCGGCGCAATGGCACGCAACTTTAAGTTCCCTTCGACCGTCTCCCATCTTCTTTGCCAAGCAGTCCGAAGAGCTGCCCGTATTCCTGCCATGTAGTCGGTGTGAGGAAGAGCGAAACGCTGGTCCGGTCGCAGAGTCCTCGCGGACTCTTTGGCGCCCTCATTCCCCGCAATTCCTACATGTCCAGGAACCCAGCAGAATATAATCTCGACATCTGCCCGGCTCGCCAAAACCGTGGCGTCACGGATATCGCGAACCAGGGGATGCGGAGATTCCAATGCCCCGAGAGCACTCAGGGCGCTTTGTGAGTCGCTATAGATCACAATCCGGTCTCCGAACCGGGCACGTCGCGTAATCTCCCGTACCGAGTAGTGTATTGCCACCAGCTCGGCCGTGAAGACAGACGCAGCGCCTGGTAGAGCCCCGCTGACTTCAAACAGAGGGGATACGGCGTGGAAGCCGACCCCATCTTGGGACTTGGAGCCATCCGTATACACAGGCACGGTACCAGCGTGACACGATGTGTGCTCCAAAAAGGTCGAACGCAATACTCCCGGCGCAGTACAAGCTTTGGGAGCAGAGGCGTGGCGACAAATAGCCAAATGTGGTACCCTCCAAGGTGGCGTCCTGGGCAGAACCAGGGGCGCCACCGGCCCGAGAGCTATATCTACATCTCGAAGGAGTTTCCTGGCCCTAAACCCAAAGGGCTTAGGGTATGACTGGCGTCTCTCGGCGGCATAGGCACCATCGAGATCAGCTGCGGATGCAGTGAGAGCTGTTGGCGACTGAGGGAGGCGCCGGGCTCGCGCGTACAGGCGAGTGATGTACTGCACGCGGCGCAGAGCGAGGGGCATCTCCCCAGCATAGACCAACAGGCTCTCAATAGGGGAAGTGCGGAAGGCACCGGTCACAAGGCGAAGGCCGGTGTGGTGGATTGAATCCACCTTCCGCAATAAACGCTCGGCTGCGGATGCATAAAACTCGCATCCGTAGTCGAGCTTCGAGCGAACAAAGGATCGATAAAAAAGTAAGGCGGTAGCCCTATCAGCGCCCCAAGCGCTGAACGTCACGGAACGGAGAATGTCCATGGCGCGGGTACAAGAGGCCCTAAGGCTGCGAATATGAGCCTCCCAGGTGAGGCGTCGGTCGAATACAAGACCAAGGAAACGGTGCGACTCAACCACATCCAGGCGCACCCCATTAAGAAACAAATCTGGGTCGGGGTGAAGCCGTGGATGGCGGCAGAAGTGCACCACCTTAGTCTTGGCCAAAGAAAACCGAAACCTGTGCGCTTCGGCATAGCGAGAGACGTGGTTCAATGCCTGTTGGAGTCGACGCTCCAGAGTTGGCATCTGGGCCGCGCCAAAAGAGATCGAAAGGTCGTCCACGTAGAGCGTAGCGAGAACATCTTCTGGCAGCACCGAGGTGATGCCATTGATGCACAGGGCAAAGAGTGTGACACTGAGGACACTTCCCTGCGGGACACCCTCTTCCTGCTCCTTTGGGGCAGAGAGGGCTCCCCCCACCCGTACGCGGAATCGACGATCTCGCAAAAATTCAGATATAAACATTGGGAGGCGTCCCCTCGCCCCCATCGTGTGGAGAGTCTCCATGATACCGTATCGCCATGCGGTATCATAGGCCTTCTCCAGATCAAAAAACACCGTGGCGTAGTGCTGTCTACGAAGGAAAGCCTCGCAGACGGCATTTTCCAGTCGGAGCAGAGCATCCGACGTGGAGTGAAACTTACGGAAGCCCCACTGTGCAGAAGAGAGATGGCCTCCGCTGTCCAGGAAATAGGCTAATCTAACATTTAACAATTTTTCCATCAACTTGCACACGCAAGAGGTTAGAGAGATTGGGCGGAAACCGGTCGGAGTAGAGTGATCTCTCCCCGGCTTGCGAAAGGCGAGCACAGTAGCGAGTCTGGGAGAAGACCTTCCACCCAGATCCTGTTGAACAAATCTAACACAAAGGCCATGCCTCGCTCACCCAGGTGTCGAAGCATGGCGTACGGGACATCGTCCGGACCATGGGCGGTGTCCGCGCACGAAGCGAGAGCGGAAGGCAACTCACTCACAGTAAACTTGTCGTTGAAGGGTTCTCCGCCTCTGGAGGTAAAGTCAAGCCGGCGGCCTTCCGCGACATCACGACGTGCATTGAATGCTGGCGGAGCAGCATCACGGCTAGAGAATGCGGAGAAAGCGGTCGCTAAGGATTCCGCCACGGACGCGGGGTCCGAGATTGCGGTCCCATTCTCCTTGAGAACGGGAGGGGGGGCCTGCGAGAACTTGCCCCGAATCCTTTTGACTCGCTTCCACACCTCAGCTAAAGGGGTCTTCCCGTTAAGTGAAGACACGTATGCCCGCCAAGAAGAGCGGCGGGCGTGCTTCGAAATATACCGGAACCTAGCCCTAGCCCGACGAAATTCAGCGACAGTGAAATCGTTCGGGCGGCGCTTATAGCGCATGTAGGCATAACGCTTCTGTTTGAGGGCCATCTCACACTCGGCCGACCACCATGGGAGTGGTCGGCGTGCAAAACAGCCAGACGTCCTAGGAATAGTAGTCAGGCCCACGGCGATGAGGTTGCCGGAGAAGAACTTAACGGCCTCATCTACCGACCTGAACTCCTCGACTGAGATAGAGAATTCAGTCATTTCCTGAAATGCAGGCCACCGCGCCCGCGCCAAGCACCACCGAGGTGGTCTCTCAGGCGGCAGTTGCCCTGAAAATCATATTTGAATGGGAAAGTGATCACTACCATGGAGGTCATCGACCACCCCCAAATCAAAATCAGGCTGTGCATCCGAAGAGCACAAAGATAGGTCAAGACAAGAAAATGAAGCGGTCCTCGGACAGTGATGCGTAAACTCATCCACGTTTAGGACGCCCATCTCAAGCTCTTCGATCAGATCGGCAAGGACTTGTCCCCTGGGATTTATGGAGTAATCTCCCCAGAGAGGATGCCTGCCGTTCAGATCTCCAAGCAAGAGATAGGGCCTCGGCAACCGTGCCACGACGCGGCGGAAGTCCCCCGCGTCGAAGTCAGCTGACGGTGTAATGTACGCAGAAATGATAGTATACCTCCTATCCAGGTGCAGCTGCACTGCCATTGCATGAAAGGAGGTATCTAAAGAGAAAGGAAGAACGGAGACATCATGCCGGGTGTAAACCGCGCATCCCCCAGCCCGGCCATCCCGCGGTGGTGGGGTCGCAAGACCCTTATACCTCGGGAGGGCAGGCAGCGGGCACGCGCTTAGCATGGTCTCCTGAAAAAAAATAGCTAACGGGGAACGGGACGAGACGAGCCTCCACAGCTCCTCCCAGTTGGCCCGGAGTCCACGGCAATTCCATTGAAGGAATATGCCCTCCAGGCCTAGCTCGGAGGAGACGCGGGGGCCCTCCTCGAAATGAAGACCCTCACGGGAATGGCCGTACGCTTCCCGGGGGCAGAACCCCGGGCGCTGTTGGCCGGACAAAGCGCTGAAGGCGCTGTCGCCTTCGAGGACTTATTGGGGGAGGTTGGGCTCGCCATGCGAGTCTTTTCCTCCCTCCGCCTTGAAACCTTAATGGGGCGCTGCGGCTTCAGAGGCGGGGGGCCCTCTTTTCGAGCCACCGTCTCCGAGCCACTCGCTCCACCTCGGGGCGTGGGCGAAGGGGCCGAAGCTCCTTTGTTGCTGTCCTCCTTTCGGGGAACAGCTTTAGGAACCCCGGAAGATGACCTAGCCACCATCTTCAGGGGTGTTGCCTCCTGTGAGTCTAACGACTCGGTGGAGGCGCGTGGCCGTTTCGATTTACGGGAAACGGTCACGCTGGGGGAAGAGGGGGGAGCCCTGGTTTTAGTCGGGGCTGGGTATGAACCCTTTTTGCCGCCAGCTTTACCAGGGGAGCGCCCAGGTTGGGTAGAGCCCGCAGAAGGGCTCCGAATGGGCGCGGAAACAACCGTGCTCGTTGGCCTGGATGGGCCAGGAGCAGAGGGTGCCTTTCTAACTATTGAGGCATATGACGTCCCAGGCAGAGCCGGGCGCGCCAGGACCAAGTCCTTTGCCTGGCGGAATGAGAGTCGATCCTGGGCCTGAACGGCCAGGATTTCTTTCTCAAGGAGATATGCACCACATTGCTTCGAAGAAGCAGGGTGCGGCTCTCCGCAATTGACACACTTGGCCACACACGATTTGGACTTATCGTGTGCGACCTTGGAGCAATTTACACATACTTCGGGTGACCCCGACTTTGCACGTCTACATGAGCGATTCGTATGGCCGACGCGGGGACAGTAATAGCACCGCCGCGGCAGTGGCACGAATGCCTTCACGCGGTAACGGTGCCAACCGGCACGCACCGACTCAGGGAGCTTGTCACAGTCGAACGTGACGAAGAGTGTAGGGGTGGGTCTCGAGGCCCCTCCCTGTTTTCTCATCACACGTTCGACCTTGACCGCCCCATGGTCGGCCAGCTCTAGGGTGATGTCCTCAATGGAGTAGTCAACGAGTTCCCTCGCATAAACTACTCCTTTCACAAAGTTCATGGTAGAGTGCGGCGTCACACTCACCGGGGTGCCATGAAGTGTCCGAAGAGCACTTATCTTGGCCGCCTCGGCGGGATTCGCCGCATTCGCCAGAAGGCTCCGGTCCGAGAAAAGGGTTACCTTCGGCTCTCTACCAATTGCACTAGCTAATCCTCTCCTCTGATGGATCATGTTGCCCTTGGACAACATGGTGCCATCAGTGGAGCGAATAACGAGGAAGCGTTTGAAGCCAGCGGTCGAAAACGCCAGGTAACTCTGAATCAGGGGCCCCGATGTCATCGAGGCTCCGCCCTGTGCACTTTTGGTCTTTGTCATCGTCAGGAGCTCCGTACCCGGGGAAGCAGAAGGCCCGGATGTGCCAGTCTTGGCTTGGTCGCTTGCCAAAGTGGCAGCAGACCCATCCGCCCCCGTAGCCCCCGCGGATTGAGAGGAGCCCCGAGTCTTCTTCGTCTTTTTGATCTTTTTCGTCCTTTTCTTTTTGGAGAGGAGGGCGGGGAATGAACCCGCTTCTCACCCCCACCGGTAGAAGCCCCCAGGCCAGATGGACCGGCCTCAGCCAGGTCCTTCTCCGAAATGGAGAAGGTCCTGGTGGTCGCAGGGGCATCATCCGGAGGAGATCCCTTCCCTCCTTGTACTGCCTGAGAATCCACAGCCGTTTGATGAGGACCTTGCATAGGGGCGGATTCGGGTTCGGTGCTTGGCGCCGAGCCCGGATTCCCCCCCATGGAAGGCCCTACCGTCTGAGGCTGGTTTTCCTCAAGGACCATGTCTATCACAGGAGGGGCCTCCAGTTGGCCATCCCCTCCCAGGACATCGCAGGTCCCCTTGGCAGCGTCATAAGTCTTTAGTGGGGAGGCACAGGCCTTGACCCCGGCAAGGTTTAATATTTTTGCCAGCAGGTCTTTTGAGGGAAGCGACCGAAGGGGCCTGGCTTCCCTCTCCCCCCTAAGGGGGTTTGCCCTACCGAGCCGCTTGTACGAGGGGCGGTCGGCAATGGGCTGCCTGCTGGCTTTCTTGGCAGTCCCCTTAGAAAGCAAAGGAGGGACTGCCGCTGGAGATAGGGAGGTGCCCGAAAGCACCTCCAGAGAAGGGGGTGAGGGGGAGTCCCCTACACCCGTAGGCGTAGGAGAGGAGTAAGCCTCCTCTCCGGTTAAAGAGGTATGGAGGGTCCCCTGCGCAAGCACAGGGGGGGGGGGATACCTCCATCTTTTCTGGGTAGCTGCACGAGGGCGGCTCCGTTGTTTTAGGGGGAATTATGGGGAGATGTTTTTTTTTTCATCATTGGGCATGGTGACCCTCTTTGTTTTACGGGACGCAATCGCTCACCACCTCTTGCAGTAGCCCGCACTGCAAGAGAGGCTTACAGGCCCGGCAGAGCCAGGCGCCGCCATTTGGGACCACCCCTCCCGCCTGGTGGCCTGGCAGTCCTTCGGCATGGCGGCTCCACCTTAGACACGGCGTAAAACAGATAGAATGTGAAGATGAGAGGAAAAGGGATGTGAGGAAGGTATGGGTGGGGATGAAGCAGGTTGTTAAAAAAAACCCATCCCGAACCGGAGCTGAGGGGTTAGGGAACAATGTCCCCTCCCCCCTCAGCCCCCATCCGGGGTGGTTGGCTTGAGAAGAAGGTCAGCATTCTACCCTGTGAAATTAGAGGCTGACCAGAGAAAGTTGTGGGAGAGGTTGTATGAAAAGCGACGAGGTAGGGGAGAAATCGGGCTATCTGAAGGAAGGAAGAGAGGCTAAGCTGGGGCCGGACGGAGCGCTGGATCCCGTCAGCACGGCGGCCAGGATGGCAAATCGCCGCGCCCTTTACGGGGGCAACAAACTTCAACACTCCACGATTACCGCAGGGTGGCTTGCTCCTCACAAGGCTACTCGTAGATATAAGAACAGATTTCTTCACCGCATCATCACTGGCAACGAAAAGTGGTGTGTTTATGTCAACATGAACCATCGAAAACAATGGCTTAGCCCCAATAAAAAAACACTTCCGCGATTAAAGCAAGGACTTCATCCACGAAAGACAATGTTTGTGTGTGGTGGGATTGTGAAGGCATCATTCTTTATGAGCTCCTTGCGAACAACGAGATTGTCAATGCAGAACTCTACGTTCAACAAATGTATCGACTCGCCCAAGCTATTCGTGAAAAGCGACCTCATCGACGTTATGGAGTCCTTCTACAATGCGACAATGCTCGTCCTCACATTGCCAATATGACAAAAGATGCCAGCCAAACGCTTAATTGGGAAATCCTGACGCATCCTCCATATTCGCCGGACTTGGCTCCATCGGATTTCCATCTGTTCCGATCGCTCTCCAACAATTTGCGCGGCGTTTCGTTCAATACTGATGCGGAATTAAGAACCTGGTTAGACAAATTCTTCGAGTAAAAATCCAGAGATATTTATATATATATATATATATATATATATATATATATATATATATATATATATATGTATGTGGTGTAGTTTACATATGTATATATATTCTAGTACCTCTGCTACCTATAATTTGTTTTTAGTTCTATAGGGGCTATTTAGCTAAATGCTAGGTCTACATCGTCTATAACGGCACAAACTTTATTATTTGATACAAGTACTGCTTACACACACACACACACACACATACTATACATGTACAAGTACTGCTTACACACACACACACATACTATACATGTACAAGTACTGCTTACACACACACACATAGTATATATGTATGTGGTGTAGTGTATGTTTGGAATTGTTCTGTCTCGGAAGACTGGAGATTGCGCCATGCAAGTGTATGGAGATCCTGGGTTGCCAAGTCGTCAAGATCCCCCTCTCGGCCTCGCCGGTGTCATCCAAATGTATGCAGAGCAGTGCGTTTGGCACCAGGTTGGCTGCAGGAGCTGCTGGAGTCAGTGAGCACAGCGCACTGGTCCGCCTCCGGGGCTCTACTCCTGATTCGGAAGGCTTACTGACCTAAACTTGGCCGTTGGATCACTCGAGGATCTCCTCCGCCCGGTTAGCGGTTGGCTGCTAAAGACACCATTCCTTCACGTGGTTTAGCCCGCCGGCTGAGGCGGTGTATGTATGTATATATATTCTATTATTCGTGCTACCTATAATTTGTTTGAGTTCTATAGGGCCTATTTAGCTAGAAGTGCTGCCATGTCAGCCGAGGTCGGTAATGGTCTGGCGGGGCGGTCTCGGCCCCTGAGTGGGAGTACATGGCCAGTCTCAATAGCCTATCCTAACCTATAGTTATATAAATAAAATAATTAATTTTCATTCATTTAATCTTCAGATGCCTCATAAAAAAAAACGATTAGAGGAGAAAGTCTCACTAACTAATGCTGGAATAAGTACAACAAGGCAAAATGGTAGGCCCTCGAATGAGAGTAAACTCAGTCTAAATGCAAAAAGAATGACAGCAACAAGGCCAGTCGACGATGTTGATTTGGATGGGTTTGATCATTTTCCTGTGCCAACTAATCTAAAGCAAAGATGCAAATGCTGCATCAAAGCTTACGCACATATGAAGTGTAACATCTCATTATGCCGGTTGAAAGAGAAAATTTGTTTCATTACATTTCATAAAAAATTGTTGTGTAGATTACTTTATTAAAATTAATGAGAAAAAAGAATTAACTTTTACTTTCAGGAAAAGTAGTTACTAAATTCCAAGTTTTCTTTTTGTTATTTTCCCAATGATTTTAGTTTTTAGTTTTTTCATGTTTGCATCAATATTTCCCAATGATCCCATGTGAAATCATTATATTTTCATGCATTTCGTTCAATGTTCAATAAAAAAAGGTTGTATATGTGTGTTTTATGTCAATGGAATACGTTTTTACATAAAGCAACATTTCGGGGAAAAAAAGAGTTTATGAAATCCATATTTATTAAAGGCGACTCACACCAATGAAAATGTGATACAATACCGCACAGACATTGGAACATATTGACTTATTCTTCAACCAAGTCGTCAACTGAAATTTCTAACATTTTCCCAACAACTATTTGCCAAATTTTTGCAAGCAGTGAACCAGGTTCACCCCAACCCTACAAGATTCTAATGAGCCCTCCAGGCCCCAACACTAGAAACTCGACCACATCAATGACTCAAAGCGGGATGTCTGACTAGTGCTGAAGGGGGAAGGGGTATTGGGGTATTGCGAAGCCGGAAAACGTTTTATGGACAAGAAAAAAATAGGGAGAAGGACAGACGAAAGGAGAAAAATGGCTTAGCAAAGGATAGGAATTTACCTCCTCTCCACCTTCGAATGTGCCCCAATTTTACAGGCGTAGGTCCTCCTGACCCCACTGAAGACACCCGAACTGGATTTAGGTGCCATGAAAAAAGGTTCCCTGTGGTGATAAAAAAAAAAGAGGAAATTTGACCCTGACGGATTCTGAAACGTTCGGGGTGAAAATATGGAAGATAAATAACACCTGCTCCCGAAAGAGGGGACTCCTTGGAGCCATCCCATTGAAACAGACATACTAACCTTCGTGAGGCGGCACTGAGATTCGGCAGAACGTTTAAAAAAGGAGTCTCATTAGAAAGGTACAACTCGCAAATGCCTAGGGAGACGCAGTGTTCCAAAAATGATCACACTCCAAATGCCTAGGGACGGTACAGAGCCCCATATAGCAAGGGTAGTCTACTGCCTATCTCCTGAACCGAGGAAGAACATCGAACCACCCTCGCGGGGGAGGGAGGGGGCGAGTTCGGAGCGAGGCGCCAGCAACCCGCCTTATATATATATATATAATCCATAGAGACATCCCTCAGCGCACTCACGGGTGAGTCACGGGAGGAGCGAGGGAGAGAGAGACAAATGCACCCATGGAGCACATCTCTGAAAATGGGCGATTACCAAGGTATCGAATTAGTTTCGAAACGACAAATATCGCGCCCGATTTACACTCCCAGCTGACGCCGTGTGTGCGTGAATGTGTACGTTTTCTCCAGGGACACACGCCAGCCTCGCTTCAGACACAAATAGCCAAAGAAACGCTTCCGCTTTGGGCATCGCTAATTGAATGGCTCCATTAACCACATTGGCGTAATCCAACTGGGAAAGGTTCGCTCAGCCTAGAAGCAGTTGGGGATGGGAGGAAGGAGGTAGAGTGGTTTAACCAACGCGGGGCATAATGGATAGATCGAGGGTATTAGGGGGTTTTAGAACTTCAAACTGTTAATGCCTTCCCAACTTTAAAAATGGGGCCGGAGGGGAATGACATTTTTTTTTTTAAAGAGCTCATCTGGCGACTACCTACTTGGGCATACTCGCCGTAATAAAAACTAGCCTAGTACTAGGCTACTTTAAAATAAAATTTAAAAAGACAAAAAACAACCCCCCATCCCCCCCAAAAAGGGGAAAAGGAAGCGAGCAGTAAGCAAGTTCCTGCGTCGAGGGGAGGTCCCCCGGCGCAGGAGCGTGCGACCTATAAGGGAAAAAAAACAAGAGCAAAAAAAAAAAAAAACTGCTTAAATAATAGGGAGAAGGCCGGCCTCCCCCCAAAAGTCAACAAGTCAAAGTGCACGAACTCGTCCCGAGTACAAGGGACAGGCGGTAGCGACCCCGCCCATCCCGGTACCGGGACAGGTAACGTGCGCGAAGATCACCCAGACTGGGACATTCAACAAGAATATGCCGAACAGTCTGGGGGACGACGCAGTCGTCACAATAAGGTGCTGGCGAGCGCTCCATCAGATAGCGATGTGTCACACGAGTGTGCCCGATTCGGAGACGACAGAAAGCGACCTGAAGCCGTCGCGGCAGTGGGGGATAGGTCCATGGCAACAGTCGCGGCGCAATGGCACGCAACTTTAAGTTCCCTTCGACCGTCTCCCATCTTCTTTGCCAAGCAGTCCGAAGAGCTGCCCGTATTCCTGCCATGTAGTCGGTGTGAGGAAGAGCGAAACGCTGGTCCGGTCGCAGAGTCCTCGCGGACTCTTTGGCGCGTTCATTCCCCGCAATTCCTTCATGTCCAGGAACCCAGCAGAAAATAATCTCGATATCCGCCCGGCTCGCCAAAACCGTGGCGTCACGGATATCGCGAACTAGGGGATGCGGAGATTCCAATGCTCCGAGAGCACTCAGGCCGCTCTGTGAGGTGCGATAGATCACAATCCGGTCTCCGAACCCGGCACGTCGCGTAATCTCCCGTACCGAGTGGTGTATTGCCACCAGCTCGTCCGTGAAGACAGACGCAGCGCCTGGCAGAGCCCCGCTGACTTCAAACAGGGGTGATACGGCGTGGAAGCCGACCCCCTCTTGGGACTTGGAGCCATCCGTATACACTGGCACAGTTCCAGCGGGACAGGTTTGCTCCCAAAACGTCGAACGCAATACTCCCGGCGCAGTACAAGCTTTGGAAGCAGAAGCGTGACGACAAATAGCAAAATGTGGTACCCTCCAGGGTGGCATCCTGGGCAGAACCAGGGGTGGCACCGGCCCGAGAGCTATAACTAGCTCTCGAAGGAGTTTCCTGGCCCTAAACCCAAAGGGCTTAGGGTATGACTGGCGTCTCTCGGCGGCATAGGCACCGTCGAGATCAGCTGCGGATGCAGTGAGAGCTGTTGGCGACTGAGGGAGGCGCCCGGCTCGCGCATACAGGCGATTGATGCACTGCACGCGGCGCGAGGGGCATTACAAACCTCAATGAAGATGTTAGTACAAAGAAATAATATAATAAAAATTAAGAATTCTAAGACAGGCTTTGCCTATACCGCTGTCGGTGTACCTACATCAATGCACGTGGAGAGAGGGTAGAATTGGGAAAGAAAATAAAAAGAATAGACTCACTTGTCCAGGTCGGGGCCGGCGCTTTCCTGGACAGGATCAAATGGCATTAAGTGAATGGGATTATTATGCAAACGGGGTAGCTACCCAACCAAGTGTCCCTTTGCCCGGAGTAGGCTGGTACCACGTCAGCGGCACTCTTAGTCCACGAGTAAAAATGCGTGCGGCACGATGGAGCTGGTAGAGCGCATCGCCCTCTTGAATCTGCCCCCTTACGCAACGGAGATAGCCCCCGCCCTTCGCTCGTAGTGTACTGATTTAGAAAAGCGTGTGGAGCAAAGAGGGAAGGAAGTGTGGGTTTTTTTCGAGGTCACCATAAGACGTTACGCTGCGACACTTGTGCATTGGTTTAAATAGTGTCGTATTTACTAAACTAGTCATTGCCAAAAATTTTGAGACTACTATATATTTTTTCATATACAAAAATTAATGGAACTAATCAACGTTGAATTTTGTTTTAGTGTTTCTATCATAATTTGAAGGTGAAATATACGCAAATTTCGAGCCAAGACACATTAATACATACAATAAATATTTACAATGATGTCCCTTCTTCTTCAGGGCTGCTTCAATTCGTTTTGGCACGCTCGAGACACAATTTGTGATGGTATCTTGACTGACCCTGCTCCATTTTTATTCAATAAAACCCCGCAATTGCTCACAATTGGATGGCTTCTCTTTATCAATCGCCAGATTCATTATCGCCCACAAATTCTATGTCGGGTTCAAATCTGGCGAATTCCCGAGCCAAGGTCCCTAAAGGTTCGATGTTATTTTCAGCAAAGAACTTGGTTATTGTCTTTGCTTTTGACAAGGTACGCCATCATACTCCAAAATGCAGTTATCGCAAATTGGTCCTGAACTACTGGGAAAAGGTGTTGAGGAAGCACGTTTTGGTACCATTTGAGTTCATGGCAGTGTTCTTGGGCAAAATTGTTAGTGCTCGAGTTTCCTTAGATAAGAAGTATCCGGATGGTTCACCGATGGCACGACACAAGACTCGTGAAAGCGCTCCCCTTTTCTGAACCTAACGAGGGATGATCTTCCAGAAGCTTCAAACAGGCGTCGGGCAACTTCATCAGAGAATATCACTTTGCCCCACTCTTCAACTGTTCATTATTTGTATTTTCTAAAAAAAAAAAGAAAAGAAAAATGGATCCTATCTGTAAGGTTTTCTTGGTGAAATAAAACTTCTTCGAAGCCCTTCTCGAATTAAGAACTTTGTCGAAAACTCTCCGCCTCACTGTGCGCGGTGAAGAGTTCGGAACTGATTCGTTCCAATCATGAGTAATCTTGACACTGGAAGTAACCTGATCCTTGAGCTGGGGCCTGACCAAGATGCGATCTTGAAGTTCTTTTGAAGCTCTTGGGCCGCCAACATACTTCTTAACAAGGGTATAACTATTATTTTTATAGTCATTAATGATCCTAAAGATAGTGTTCATTGATGCAATATCCTTAGCCAATTATCTCGTTGCCTTTTAGGCCGCTTTAGTGCAGAGCAACAATGGTGACAAGCTTTTCTTTGGATAGAACTATTTCTGGAATTGAAAAATATTAAAACATTTATTTATAAAAATGTTTCGAAATAGATTATAATCATCATCATTCATTTAACCCATAATTCTCATCATTTTACCCTTTTGATCGTTTTTTTTTTTCTTTAATAGCCTACCTGGCAACTACCCACTTGGGCATAAGTCGCCGCAATCACGACAGCCTAGCACTAGGCTACGTTAAAATAAGAATGAAAAACAATAACAATAAAAATGGAAAATGGCAACGATTAGGAAGCAAGTTCCAGCGAAAAGCAAAGCTCCAGCCAGGGCTTGAAACTCTCCTCCTACAGGAACAGAAGCAGAGGGCGATTTTGGATTCAGCGAAGGAATGCAGTTGTTTTTTGTTTTTTTATTATTTTTTAAATGCTTCCGCAAAAATTTAAATATTACAATAATTATTCCTATTACGTAAACTTTAAAGAACGAATGAAAAAAATGTCTCAAAACATTTGGCCATGATTGTAGAGAGATAGGCAGCGTGTTCAAATGAAATAGAATTTCACATGGAATTATTTAGTAATAGTTATTAATATTACCATAGATAACGAATACTTGATTGGTAGCTCAAAATCGGGCGATTCCATAGTCGGGCTAGCCAGGAAAATACAAAAATCGTTCTCATTTCTTTATTTTTAAAGATCTTCACCCCAAATTTAGCATGAAGCACCCTGGGACCAATGTACTTCGAGCTGTGAAGTCAAATTTTTATTCGACGAAGAGATTCGGTGTGACGAACGAAAGTGTGGCTTATTTAATGAAAAAGAAAAAGTAAAAACCTTATATTTATAACCGATGTTGGTTATATTCAATTTTATTTAATAAGGCTGTGTACAATGGGATTCTTAGATACTACAGGGTGTCTACTAATATCAAATTTCAAAATTCCATAGGTTTTCCAGGTACTTAAAAAAAATAAATGGCAACATCTCTAATTAAAACTGTAATGAAAAATGGATATATTACATTTAACTACAAACATATTTGAAGGTATATTCTAATAAATGAAATAAAGTAGGTAGTATCAATTAAAGAAAAAAAGAAGAAATCCCTCTAGGGCCCACACCTGACTAATCCAGCAAACAATTATATTTCCATCAGGTATCATTTAGCTAGACCCCCTCATTTAATTTCATTTTTTAACTTTATAAATCTTTTTCATAGCCCATGGGTGAGTACCGACTATATTATTCTGAAATAGGTATAATAAAGTAATATCTAGTAAGAATCTAAGGTGTGGAGACCCTGTACTAGTAACCTATTTCATGGTTAACCTGGATTCTAATATCTACCCTACAAAATAAAGATGCATAACAAATGTCAGTGGCTACGCACACTTAAATTGACTTAGGACTTTTTCTCACTAGTTATAGAAGAAGACATATATAAATAAATTTTCTGAACTTCACCATTTGGGTTTTTAAAAATTCTCAAAATTTCGATACTTATATTTATTTCTGAACTTCACCATTTTGTTTTTGATATTATAAAAGAATTATTAGAAATAACTTTGATAAAAAACATGAGTCATTACCAAACTAAGATGAAATTATTATTGAAATACTCAAAAAAATACACTTCTTAAATTATAGATTTAGTGATGATGATAAACGACAATAAAATATAATTTTACCGTAATAACTAGCCAGAGATGATTTGATCAACCCAAGGCATCGGTGAAGGTGTAGTTTAGGGTGCGTATCATAGTAACGACTTTTAATGTCACAGTTATGATAAACAGTTATCTATGGATAAACAATACCATAGATTAGGGTTGCACGGATATGCAAATTAGCCGATAACTGATATATCGGCCGATACCGATATATCGGCGCTGATACAAGGTTAACGAAATCAAAATAAAAAATATATATTTCAGAATATTTTTGCCGAATGGAGGAGCTATTGCCGTATAAAAAATGTGTTCAAGGGCGTCATTTCTGACAATTTTAGACGATCGCAATCTTGTTAAGCCTAATCGTCCTCGTTTGTTTACAAACGTATACAATACTATGAACAATAAAATCATTAAGTTTATTGTAGCGTAAATGCACTATTAAATTAAATTAGTGTATTATTTACTTAAGTATTGCTATAACTTTTAAGTTATTTTAGAAATTAAGGCGTGCATTGTGAGGCTAAAGGCTAAGTTTGCAATTTCTAGATCATATAGCGTCCCTCCCCAAGCAAAATATATGTATCATATGCTGGCTTCCCTTATTTAACACACATTATAACTTATTCACCTAAATAGCAGGAGTCTACATCTTCACTATTTACAAGTACTAGAGCTAACAGGCCTACAACGACAAATAAATACAATTAACTTATGATTTCAAAACTTTCCAAGATGGCAGCAGCGTCTCACCCAAAGTAAATCGTAACAATGACTGGAATCGCCCCCTGGCGGGCATAGCGGCAAACAACCGCGCTGACTTATGGCCCGACTATGGAAGTAGCAGAATCCGGAATTTGGTGAAGCTACCAATCAAGTATTCGTTATCTATGATATTACTTATCGACTTGGTATTATCAAAATGGAAGTGCTCATTATTATATAAGACTATTAAGAGACAAGGGATGAAAAAAAACATTAACACGCAAGTGCAACAAGGACCCTGCGTATGCTGGAATATAAACATTCATCCCGGATATTGCAAAAGTCCTGCTACACTCGTTACGCCTCTCAACAAGAGACACAACGATAGTTTTGATGCAGTTAGGCACGTTTTTATTGTTTTAACATAGAAATATGTGTTTAAATTGTAATATTAATCAATGTGGCCGCTCTCGGCGGCGAGCACGCGCTCTAGGCTAGACCTGAATTCTGCCAAGTTGGGGACGAAGTCCTTCTTCATGCTGGCCCACACGCGGTTGATGGAGGACTTCAGCTCGTCGATGTTTCTGTGGCGGACGTTGGAGTCATTGGCCTCGACATGCGGCCAAATGCTGTAGTCGAGGGGATTGAGGTCGGGCGACAGCGACGGCCAAAAGTCCTTCGACCTCAACCACTAATGCACGTTTTTGGCAGTGTGGGCCGGGGCACCGTCCTGCTGAAAGATGTAGTCCACCTTCTTTGTGATCTTTCTCAACCAGTGCAGGACTTTCGTGGCCAAAATGTCCCTGTAATCGGGCGCGGTGAGCCTGTAACCGGCCGCGAACCACACCGACGGCATCTTCTCGCCATTCGAAGCCACGACGCCGAGCATCATCACGGAGGCCGGGAGCTTGGTCGTGGACAAGTAACAGACCTCCGAGACGTCCTAGCCGAAGATTAACATGCGATCGTCCTGCTTGTTGATGACCGGACAACCATGAAGATATTTCCATCATAAGAAAAAAATCAGAATTCGATTGGCATGGCCCCAAGTCGTTGAGAAGGCGAAGACAGCGCTGTGACGCTGTCTATTTTAAAAGATCTGTTTGATTTCGAAGGATCACATTCTGGATATGAACAGCGACAACTTGATTTTTGGTAAAGAACGGCAAACACTGTATAATTACGTGTCCTCCAGGCCCCTACCTTCTCCACTTGACCTACTCTAGCTTAGCTCCACCAAGGTATCATGGTTACCGGCAAACACCGTTTAGAAACATGTCCGGGCGGGGTAGAAAAGAGGATGGCAGCAGAGGTGCACCACCTTAGTCTTGACCAAGGAAAACTGAAGCCTGTGCGCTTCGGTATACCGAGAGATGCGGTTCAATACCTGTTGGAGTCGATGCTACAGAATTGGCATCTGGGCTACATCAGAAGAGATCGAAAGGTCATCCACGCAGAACCTAGCGAGAACATCTTCCGGAAGAAACAGGGGAATACCATTGAGGCTCAGGGCAAAGAGTGTGTGTGATCCCGGGACCCTTTCCTGCGGGACATCCTATTCTTACACCCGTACCTGGAATCTACGATCTCGCAAAACCTCAGAAATAAAGATTGGCAGAGCTGCTAGCCGAGTGGATACGGCGTTGGCCTCCCAACGTCGCGGTACCGGGTTCGATCCCAAATACCGGCATGAGCGGCCACAAATGTCAGCGCAAGGAGAGATCTGGCTACCGATCGGTGGATGCGCTGTGCTCACCCCGTTTTCGGGTGGGTAGATCTTACACCTTACACATAGCCAATCACAACACTGCTTTCTTTCCTCTCCCACCTTCACAGCACAACACAAATACACACACACACTCTCTCTGTTCCAAGGAATCCTGCCGATGGGTATCTATATCCACGTAACTCTGACGCGGAACAGGTCCCTTTCCCCCGAGGTAACGAAAGCTTCCACCTGAACGCTGTTTTGTGTCAAAACATAATACTTCCTGGCACCTCTTCCCAAAAGAGGACCGGCCCCTGGGGCCCTCGGGCCGACCAGCGACCGTCATGCTGACATTATATAAATTTCATTATCCGGTGGGGATGCTCCCAGTATCGTGGAAGGAATGGCGCTAATTAACTAACTAAAGTGTGGCAGGCGTCCCCTAACCCCTATCGTGTTGTCTCAGCATAATACTGTATCGCTATTTGGTATCATAGGCCTTGTCTAGTTCGTAAAACAGAGTAGCATAGTGGTGTCTAAGAAGAAAGCGCTTCGCAGATGGCATTTTCCAGTCGGAGCAAAGCATGCGAAGTGGAGTGGAAATTCCTGAAGCCGAACTGTGCACACGAGGCGATCTCAGCTGTTCAGGAAAAAGGTTAATCTAACATTTATCAATTTATCCATCAACTTGCACACGCAAGAGGTTAGAGAGATTGGGCGGGAACCGGCCTGGGTAGTGTGTTCTCTCCCCGGTTTGCGAAAAGCGAACCCAGTAGCCATTCGCCAGGAGTCTGGAAGAATATCCTCTGTACAGATCCAATTGAACAAATCTAACAGAAAGGCCACGCATCGATCACCAAGTGTCGAAGCATAGCATACGGGACATCGTCCGGACGAGGGGCGGTGTCCGCGCACGATCCGAGATAGGAACGCAACTCACTCAATGTAATCCTGTGATTGAAGGCTTCTCCGCCACTGGAGGTCAAGTGCTGTAGGCGGCCTTCAGCGACATCCCGACCTGCATTGAATGCTCCGCTAGCAAAGGGGTCGCGAAGGACTACACCACGAACGCAGGGTCCGAGATTGCAGTCTCATTCTCGTGGAGAACAGGAGGCGGGGTCAAGCGACAACTTACTCTGTTAAGTGAAGACCTGTATGCCCGCCAGGAAGAGCTGTGGAGGTGCTTCGAAACATACCAGAACCTAGCCGTAGCTAGACGAAATTCACAGAGTTAAATCATTCGGGCAGCACTTAAATATTTTTTTTATTACGGTAGCCCATCTGGCGACTGACTACTTGGGCATAAGTCGCTGTACACAACACAGCCTACTACTAGACTATATTAAAAAAAACAAATAAAAAAATAACAATAGGTAACTAACAAATAACAACGATAAAAAAGAACAAGGGCTAAAATAAACGGGGAAAAGTAAAAGGATAAAAGGAAGCTTTCTCCGGCGTCGGGGGTAGGCCCGCCTTCCCTCAGCGCAGGAACGTGCAACCTCCCCCAAAAATGGTCAAATAAAGTGGAGGAGGCCAGTCTCCTACAAAACATCAAAGTCCACAAGTTAGTGTGTACGAATACGTCCCGAGTACAAGGGACAAGCGGTAGCGACCCCGCTCATCACGATACCAGGACAGGTAACCTGCGTGAAGATCACCCAAACTGGGACATTCAACGAGAATGTGCCGAACAGTCTGGGGGACAACGCAGTCGTCATATTAGGGCGCAGGCAAGCGCTCCATCAAATGGCGGTGCGTCCTGCGAATGTGTCCAATTCGGAGACGACAGAAAGCAACCTGAAGCCTTCCGGGCATTGGGGGGCAGGTCCATGGGAACAGTCACGGCACAATGGCACGCAACTTTAGGTTCCCCTCGACCGTCTCCCATCTTCTTTGCCAAGCAGTCAGAAGAGCTGCCCGTATTCGTGCCATGTAGTCGATGTAGGGAAAAGCGAAACGATGGTCTGGTCGTCCAGTCCTCGCGGACTCTTTGGCACGCTCATTCCCCGCAATTCCTGCATGTCCAGGAACCCAGCATAAGATAATCTCGACATCCGAACGGCTTGCAAAAACCGTGGCGTCACGGATATCGCGATACCAGGATATGCGGAGATTCCAATGCCCCGAGAGCACTCAGAGCGTTTTGTTAGTCACTATAAATTACAATCCGGTCTCCGAACCAGGCACCAAAAAGGGGTGAGGTCAAGGTAGGGGCCATATAACGATAACACCTTCGAGCATGGAAGCGATGATGGTCTAGTTGATGACGAGGGAAAATCCAATCCTCCCCCACCCCCAATTCAAATACAAAACGCTCTTAATCGATGACAGAGGGTCTGACCTGGCTGTCGGCGACTAACAACCGAATTGTCAGTTCAGCTAGTTACCATGATGAGGAGGGAAAGGGGGGGGGGGGTGAGGAGCTACCCGCATGAGCAGAGTTTACTTGTTCTTCTGGAAGCCGCCGGGACGAGGGAGTTTTAAAATGACTCCCTAAAAAGGGGTTAATGAGGAAGGACAGCTAACAACGCTAATCTACAAAATGGCGTCGATGAGGAGAGTGAAATTTCAAAATGGTCTAATAAAAATGCGTACAATGAAGCACAGAAAACCCAACTTGCGAACTAAAACCTACCCAAAGGTCAGCAATAAATATTTAAGACGGTTCATTATCTGTATGGTAAAAGAGGTTGGGGAGCTGTGGAACCGAAAGTTTTTTTTGTTTTTTTTTAAGGAAGCTCGCACGAATATATGAAATCAAGAGAAACGTTTGAACGATCCTTAAAAAATAAAGCGAAAACTACCGAGGGTTTACACCCTGCAAAAAGTTTGTAAGGAGAGCAGTATAAAGTAAGTGAATTTGTAAAAGTGAACATGAAGAGAAGATAGCCGCAAATCCACCGAAGGAAAGAGAATGCAGTCCTTACAATATGAGCTTGTTCATAGTCACCTATGCGGCGTGACACTTCCTTAGGGGTGTAGGAAAGATACATAGCTCTGGCAGCCAGAGTTACAAATTACAAATTACAAATTAGGTTGAAGTGGTGAAATTGTGTGGTAGGTATATAAAGGTGTGAATAAGTTTTCTAGTTTGCCCTGGTGTTAGGGCATCACTAGCATTCTTCATGTTGTGTATTTAATAAATTTTTTATTTCCTCCGTCAAAAAGTAGCTGGCTGTCATTGACAGCCAGTTTCCTCCGTCATAATATTTGTATTTCTTTTTAGGTATTTTCGCCTTCGAAGCATTCAAGCCTTTCAAGGTTGACTTTCTTGCTGAATGATTCTCAGTGTTGGTTGCTTTGTAGTCTCTTAATATGGGCATTTAGCCTCTTTTCTTAGTTTGGATTTTGTTGACTTTTAGTTAATTTATTAACAGTTGGGTATTGGGAGTTGGGCACTTCGCCTCTTTTTATTCTTGACTTTTGATTATTAATAGTTTGGGGCACTTCGCCTCTTTTATATTTAAATTTAGTTTTATTTTATTAATTTTTTACTATTTTTATTTACATTGGGGGGGGGGGGATGGGGGGATTTTTAACGTGGGCACTACGCCTCTTTTTTCAATATGTTACTTAAAATTTGTCAACTTGGTTGTCCAATCATCAAACTTTTTAGTCTTGGTATCTTAGGGTCACATAATATAAGAGAAGTGGACTAGTACTACGTAAATATAGGTAGTACCACTTCTCTCGCGCAGGTTCTACTGCTTGGGAACAAAGCAGTTCTACCTATAGCGCGTCTCCGGTTTGCACGAATGGTTAAGTTTAGGTTCAAATTCGGGAGTATAGTTAGATCTATCTTGTCCCATGTCTTTCTCCCTAGCCTTTGGATCTCCGTATTGATCGGCTTTAGACCGATTCTCTGGTGAAGAGTCGATTGCCGAATACGGTCGATCCTTCGCGTGCCTGTAATCAGCAGCGTGGCTTTATTCTGCACTCTCTGCATCATTCTGAGAGAGGTACAGCTTGCCATCTGCGTGATCACGGCCGGGTACACCAGGACTGGGCGTACCAGGGCCATATACAGTTTCTTGCTGTTAGGCACGCTGAGGCCTCTGAAGCGGTAAAGTTTCTTCAGCTCTCGTTTGGCTAGGGAGACTCTGGTATTTATGTGGGTCTTATATCCAGATTTAAAGAGTCGTAAGCCCAGGACATTACCCTCATTGGAGTACGGATAGTGTTCATTATTGATGACAACGTCATCAGTTTTTCGACGGTTCATTGGAACGATCGTGAACTTCTGGCGGTTGGTTTTTATTTTCCACTTTCTTTCATATCTATTGATATTTTCTATTTCGACAGCTGTCGCCCTCGCCTGGCTTCCAGCGTTCCTGAATGGACTCAGGACGATTTGTGTGATGTCATCTGCGTATTGCAGATACATCGAATCGTACCTCACTGGAGCAGGCAGGTCTATTGTGTACACGAGGTACAGCAGAGGGCTGAGACAGCTGCCTTGTGGAACTCCCGCTTCCAGTTCGAATTCGGGTCCTTTGCAGCCCTCGATTGAAATTTGGGCTCTCCTATCGGAGATGTAATTACAAAGGATCCTTTCCAGGAGTGGGTTAAGCTGGAGGTTGAGGATCTTGTGTTGTAATCCTCTCAGCCAAACCTTATCGAAGGCCTTCTTAACATCACGCAGCACCACGTCTACGTACCGCCTCTCAGCTTTACTGCAAGCGAGTTTCTCCGCAAGAAGGGCGAGGGCTGTTTCCGTCCCTCGTCCCTTGCGGAACCCGTGCTGCTGAGGGTTGTGGGCTCCCAGCTCGGCTAGTTGTTGTTGAAGCCTGTCAGCTAGGAGTCTCTCGTAGACTTTTGCAATGAACTCCAGCAGGGCGATTGGCCTGTAGTTTACCAGTTGATCAGGGGGTTTACCTCCCTTGGGTATGAAGATCATCTTCGCAATCTTGAGACCTTCCGGGAAGTAGCCCGTGTTCAGGGAAGCGTTGAAGATATTAACGATTCCCTGAATGATCTGCTGTGGGGCGTTAACCAAGTTGTTTCTGGTAATACCCGTCCAGCCTGGTGCCTTTTGTCGAAAGGCTTTTACAGTGGCCTTGACGTCCTCTGATGTTATGGGACGTCCGTGACCCGCCATCTCCCTGCCTTCGTTGACTTGCTGTAGTGGGTGTGTGCGATGCGTTTCCTGATTAAGTTGTTCAATCAGTTGGCCTTCGAATTCCTGGTCGAACTCAACGTTTTCTTCGGGTGTAATCCTGAAAACGTTTTTCCAGAAGTTCCTGAACATATCCTCGAGAACCACCGGGTTCTCAATGTGGTCTCCGTTCTCCATTATCCGAGTCTTGAGTCTTGGTGTAAGTCCCTTTAAGTTCCTGACTTGGCGCCAGAACTTGGCCGGGCTAAGTTCGCTGTCGACTTTGGCTATCAAGTTGTTCCATATTTCCCCCTGTTGGAGGTTGATAGCCTCTCTAAGCTCTGAGCTTAGGCGTCGGAGCAGCAAGCTCCTTTCCCGGCTGGGACCCTCCCGTCGTACTTCTTCGAACACTTCCCTGTGAACGCGAGCGATATCTCTCATCTCCTCTGTCCATCTGGGCTGAGGAGGTGTTTTATACCCTGTAACGGGTATGCTCTCGCGGTCCGCGTTTAGTATGGACGTTGTTATCCTCTCCAACTCCCTGTCGATCTCCTCTAACGACGCCGTGCTGAGGTCAGCTGGCGCATAGTCACTGAGTCGTTGCTTGTAACGATCCCAGTTGGCCATGGCGTAATTTTTCCGGAGAGGGGCTGGGAGCTGGATTGGTGCGAGAGATATTGTGGTGAGAATCGCTATGTGATCACTAGGGACTGTCGGGCCTGGCTCACTATGGTAGTTGAAAGGAAAGCCTTCACTTGTTAAGATTATGTCAGGCTTAGTTGCTGACCGGGAAGTGATATAGGTCGGAAAATCCGGCCCTATCCTTTGAATGTTCTTTCTTCCCATAATCAATTCCAAGTTTCGGCCTCTATCGTTGGTGTTACCATAGCCTGCCGCACGGCATCTGGCATTGAGGTCTCCCCCTAAGAATGCCATTCTGCGGTGCCCGAACAGTGTGTAGAAGTTGCATAACGGGAGATATGCTCGTCGAGGGGGTTGATATGCCGCAGCTATCACGAGGTCTCCGACCAGGGTGTGTACCTCGATTGCCACAAAGGACTCATCGAGTTCTGGCAGTTGTTTGAAGGAGATGTTCCTCTTGACAGCTATTGCAGCACCATCAAACCTTTCCTGGGAATGGTTCTTCATGATCACTCTGTAGCCCGGTATTTTAATGCGACCAGCTGTAGTGTCGATACCGTGCTCCGTGATGAGAATGATGTCAGGGTCGTGCACACGGAATATGTTACCATATGCCGTGGCTTTCTCCTCCCATCCATTCACGTTGAGTGTCAGAATCCTCATTCTGTTGCTTACTCTCTCCATCTATTTGTCACTTAGTGCTTCTGGGTGATGTTCTTTTTCCTCCCGTTTCTCTTCTTCCTAAACTCAGCGTTTGAGATCTGCTCGCATGTGCTGTGATGTAGAATCACATTTTGCGCGAGCAGGGCCTCCTCCACAGTTTCGGGATCTACTTCTGAGTCATATTCCCATTTGTAGATCTTAGACCTTATGCCCTGGAATATGCTCCTGGTTTCCATCTCCTCCGGGAAGGGGAATTGCTCACAGGCGTATATCCTAAGGTTGATGTAGTTTGCCCTTATCTTCTTCACTCTCTTCTTCTGCTCTTTCTTATCCTGGGGTTTGGGTGTATCAGTGTCTGAGGAATCTGAGGATTCCGAAGAACTGCTATTGTCTGAGTTGATATTTTTTGCCGATTTTTGTTTACCATGGGTGGGAGCAGGAGTTGTCGCCTCGACTGCTACTTTCCGTGCTTTATTATTAGATTTCTTGGTTGTGTCCGTATGAGTCGTGGTTGCAGTATTCTGTTCCTTCGGGGCCATCTGCAGATGCAGCACGTCCCCCGAGGGTGGGTTGTCCGGGAACCACATTTGTTCCATACCATTCTTTGCTAACATTTGGTTTAGGACTGTTGCAAATGTACCCGGGCGGGCCAAGTTCATGACGTGTGCATGGAGAATGCATGTCATGATTTTGGTGGAGCCCTCGTTTTCTATTTTCAGATACGTCTTCTTGGCGTCCACCTCGGAGATGGCCGCCTTAGCCGCCTGGGCGTAGGACGTGTTCGCTCTACGCGTCTCCTCGTTCTTCTTGGCTTCCTGCTTTCTTCTAATAATTTCTTTTTTGGCGGGGCATGACATGGCCATAGTCCTATGACCTTGCCCACAGCTTATACACTTCACCGTGTTACTGTCACAGTTGCGCCAATTGTGGCCCTTCTGACTGCATTTGGAACAGGATTCTTGGGGCTCCTTACAGTCTTTGGTGGGGTGAGACTCCATCTGGAAGCACTTGAAGCAGAACTGTACTGGGGTGTATTCCCCCTTTTCCACCTGTTCTCCGCTGATCTTGGCATTGAACATTAGTAGTCCCTGTTCCTTTGCCTTATGTGCCATGGTAGTCTCCGTGAAGACCACCTTGAACACATGCGTGTATTCACCGCCGTCCCTTCTATTAAGAAACTTAATAACCTCGGCAACCTTGGCCCAGGCTTGCCGAAGCTCAATCTCCTCTCGGATCTCCTCCGCGGTGTGCTGCCCAATCCATGGGTCGATTCGACGACACACCACGCTCCTATGGGCCAGAATCTGGGGGGGTACTGCTGGCTGTAGTCCAATGGCTCGCAGCGCTTCTACTGCCTTTTCTTTGGTTATCTCCTCGATATCTTTTTCCCTCTCGCAAATGGCGATATAACCTGAGGGGATATCCAGCAGCCTAACCATAGCTATGCCCAGTGCTCCATACACGGCCTCAAAAGTGGATTCTCTGCTGGGTTTGGGTTGTCCGTCGACAACCCGCAGAGGAATCCTGGTCGTGTGGTCCTGGGCCATCTCTTCACAAGAGTGGCCCTTCAGTCCAGTTAATAGCTTGTCTTCGTTTGCTCTCGATGTGGGTGATTGGTGTTTCTTGAGATTGGTGCTCCTTCTCTTCTTGGATTGTTAATTGGGGTAGTTGGTGACTCCCGCTACTTCATCACTAAGCTTACGTGAACTGAACTGCCAAATGGGGGGGGTGAATGATGGAAGGTGGACCCGGGCGAGGCCCCTCAGATGGGTGATGAGTGGCGGACTTGATGATGGGTGGTGATAGAATCAACTACCACCCCCCGGGGGTGCCGCCCCATCTGGGGTTTGGATATCGATGCTGTTTCCAACTTACACAGGGACGGTTGTATGTCCCCCTGTGGTCTTGGCCGGAAGTTACCCTTAGAGATTAGAGCGAACTCTTCCCCAAAGCTTTCAGCATCGCCTCGTAACCGGGCGGTCTCTTCCGTAGAGTTCCACAGTGGGCTAATCCTCAAACCTGCTTTCCTTTACGTCCCCAATTATGTCTATCAAAGTGGACCGACATAGTTGTGGCGAGACTAGATGAGTGGCAGATCAGTTCATTTCAGCTTCGCGACTCCGTAGTGGGAGGGGGGGGGGGTTAGCACGACATCAAATCTTCTTAGTGCCGGTATAAAATTCGTAAAAGAATTCTCCCCGTAAGGATGATGAGGCTCCAAAAAATGGCGTTTTGAGCCTCCCTTGCCTCCGACTTTTCCTCCTTTTCCAAAATTGAGGTCTTTTCAGCGTCGACTTTTCAAGTGAAATTATGCTGCCTTCCAGCCAGAGTTGGAGACCCTTTAAGCCACTAAATAGCATGGGGGTAGAAGCAAGGCAACCCACCCCCACACTCCCCTGAGAATATCAAAGCGAGCGAACAACAGAGGAACGAAAGCTATAAAGAACAGATTCGAGAGAATAGAATATTCGGATATTTAGTCAACACCGCCTCAAAAAAAATTAAGAAAAACAACATTCAAAACAGTCGCATATATCGTGTCGAGACACTGATTCAACGGCGTCTGATGCTTTTGCGCAACCATACCGCGCATCTCGGGGAAAATTTAAGAGAGGGGAAGACATTTAGGGCAAGAGATGAAACGTCAAAATATAGATTCAATTATGTCAAGGAACGGAGATTTTCTCTCATTTTTAAGAAAATCAACAATTACTTGCTTTTAAAAGTGAATTTTCCTCACAAAGAATTACAGTGAGGGGCCACCATTAACAAGATAAACGCATAAATATTAGACCGATAACGACCGGCCATTTAATACTGCACCTTTACGGAACTACGGCCCTGTTTTTAGTTATTTATTTATCGCTCCCTGCTAAGAGGGCATCTCGGCTAAAAAGATTCGGCTAGAAGCTACAAACGTCGAGTCAAAAGAGAAAAGGAAGAGAAACAAAAGTTAGAGACCACCTAATCATGAGGTAGAAGGTGGCCAGATATTTTAGAGGCTGAAGAAGCACCTACCAAAAGATTTGAAAAAAAAAAAAAATCTCCGCTATTGAGTAATACGGGTATTAATTAACATGTCAATACAAGTATTTGAAAATACATAAAGCTATTTTTTTATTTCTATTTTCTTCAAACCCTTTGCATTTAAACGGAAAAAAAGGTAGTCTAGATAAATTCTTAGGCATCAAAATTGTAGTCAAGTATTTAGTGCTGAGTAATGTAGTGTGACTCATACATGAACCACTTGGCACAACCGAACCGAAGTTTTTGTTGGTTATATTTAATATTTTTTAAAGCAAAACCGGTATTGACAAACTCGAGTCTTCAGCTCCCAATGTGGTGAGTTGTCTCCTGTCGCCACTGTCAATGATGGGTCGCTTACATTTCCCATGCAAACAACTCCCATCTTCCCTCAAACGTCCAGATCAGTTGTGCTGGGGCCCGAAGGGATACATACCTTGGTTGTGGGAGTGGTGATAGGTCAAGAAGAGTCACGCAGGCTCCCCATCCTCATTTCTCAGACTATACCTTCCACACCCACCAGGGCAATTTCACCAGGGATCTCTTTTCAAACAATTTATGACCATTTATTTTAAACAAATAAAAAAAGACGGTAGGGAAAAAGCCTCTCCTTCGGAACGAGCTCCGAAATGGCGGCAACAGCTGCGACCTGGCGAACATCGTCGAGACGAGAAGTGGCAAATGGCCACTTGCTCGGTGCCATCTTCAACAAATCGCTTCAAATTGTATATACAAGTGCGGGACCTGAGTGATAACTAACGAATTGCTGATCTTCGAGAAGGATGGGTAAATACGGGGGTAAATAGGAAAGGGGGGCTTTTAGGAACGTTGCCAAACTTTTGTACTGTCAACGGGGTTGTCACACAACTGGACAGGGTTCAAACGTAAAAGTACTCATCTCTTGCCCTACCTCACAAATTCATGGCAAATATTTTATATGGGTTCGTGGGGTTAAGGAACCGGGAGGGCACTAAACTCAATGGAACCTGCCTAAGTTCCTTAACAAATGAGAGCACCGGGCGAGAACCTTTCCCCCAGAGTGAAAGCCAGCGAGCAATGTCCACTAAACTTGAAAATAGGTTGGCTAGTGGAGCTGAAGGAGTATCCAAAAGAAGGAGAGTGCATAGGACGATCAATGACAGAGATAGATTTGTTTACTTCTTCCCAATCCTCCAACAGTCCTTCAAGTGGGACCTTTCGTTGCCCAATAGGCGAGAGCACCTGTTCGACTGGTCTAAAAGGATGACATCTCGCCATAATTCGGTCATGTACCAACAAAACGATGCACAAGTGACATCGAATGAAGCCTTTAATTCTCTGATCTATTTCAGTCGCCATAAATATGGACTGAAGCATCTGCGGTTTGGTAGAAGAGTCTAGGCACAAACAAACTATATTATTATCATTATACAGGGTGAGACACCTCTCTCTGGCACTTTTTAATCACCCATAACTTCACCAGTTTCAGATCGATTTAAATTAAATAGGAAAATTATATATGCATTGATCTAAAACGGGTTTTTCGTCCTACGAAACTTTTATTAACACTTTTAAATTTAGATAAAAATCTAAATTGGTTAAAAAAAAGAAGTCATGCAATTAGGGTGCCACTATCATAAAAAAAAGGTTGAAAACCACTGCCTTAGATGGACCATGCCCGGGAGAACAGAGGCCGAAAAACAGCAAATGAGGTTGGGTTATCAACGATCTTTAATGGCTCCCATACTGGGATGACTTCATTAATGAGGAGCCGATTTGGGCAACACCGATGGATATTGATTGGGTCAACCAAATTTGAAATCAGCCAAGACAAGCGACCGGAAAAGGTGACGTCATTGAGCGCCCCAAGGACCGAGGGGGATAAGTCATAAGTTGCCGTAATTAAGTTTAGCTTATGATTAGGCTACGTTAAAAACAATGTACAAGACACAAGCAAAAATAAAAGCAATAAGACGAATCCATGAATCCCCAAATTTGTGTGCACGAGCCCGATCCGAGCACAAGGGACATGCTGTCTCGACCTCGCGCGTCCCGATACTGGGACATGTAACGTTCACCCAGACTGGAACATTCAACAAGAATATGGAGTCTGAGGGACAACGCAGTCGTCGCAGTAAGGTGCAGAGAGCGGTCAATCAAATAGAGGCGTGTCCCGCGAGTGTGCCCGATTCAGAGGACAGAAAGCGACCCGAAGCCTTCTCGGAATTTGGGGATAGGTCCACAAGAACAGTTGGGGTGTGATGACAGGCAACTTTAAGTTGCCATCAGCCGTTTTCCATCTTCGTTGCAGACAGCCTAGAGGGTTGCCCGATTCGAACCCCAGACACGAAGACTTTTTCTTGCACTTTAACCCATAAAGAATAGAGCCAGCGTAGCTACATCAGATGTTCACTAGAAGCGGTGAAGAGTGAGGAATCCAACACATCACAAACCTTAATACTTCACCCTCCTCCATCAGGTTCTAGACCTCAGGGTATATCTTGCCGCCAGTCTGCCAGCTTTTGATAATTGATCGAAAGGGTGCCTCGGCAACCTTTCGACCAATAATGCGAGGAAAAGTTGGGAAGGGGTAACCTTGCGTATGTAATAAAGATAGGAATAGGCAGGGCCACTAAGGAGCAGGGTGGAGGTCGACCAATTATTATAATACACCGGCACTGTGAACGGGAGGCCATGACTGTCCTGCAGGCTTCAGGTTCAATAGGGATGATACATCTCTGCTGCACTCCGCCTCTCTCGCCTCGTCCCCCCCCCCCCCTTGCGAACCAGAAGTCAAGAAAGCGAGATTCGAAAGCAAATTGATGAATGCAGGAGAGGAGGATCGAAAAATGTGGGGGAAGTAAACTCGGTCCTACAAACAGCGGGCACTCAGTCTGGGAGGTGGTGCCAGAAGGTATTTAATTGCGGGCACTCAGTCCGGAAGGGTGTGCCGATTCTCCAGGTACCAGGTGTAGCGGTCAACGCATTTTTTTAATTTTTTTAGGAGCACAACTGGCGACTGCCTACTTGGTCATAAGTCACCGGAAACACGACAGTCTAGCACTAGGCTACTTTAAAATAAGAAGATGAAAACATAACAATGATGAAAATAGGAAAAACGTAACAATTAGGAAGCAATCTCCGGCGTGGGGGGAAGGTCCCCCTCACCCCGGCGTCAGCAGCGTGCAACCTACAAAGAAAACAATAACAAAAAAAACCTACTTAAATAAAGGGGGGAAGCCCGGACTCCCCCCCAAAAGTCAACAAGTCAATGTGCACGAACTCGTCCCGAGTTCAAGGGACAGGCGGTAGCGACCCCGCCCTTTCCGGTACGGGGACAGGTATCATGCGCGAAGATCACCCAGACTGGGACATTCAACAAGAATGTGCCGAACAGTCTGGGGGACAACGCAGTCGTCACAATAGGGCGCAAGCAAGGCGTTCCATCAAATAGCGGTGCGTCACACGAGTGTGTCCAGATTTGGAGACGAAAGAAAGCGACCTGAAGCCGTCGCGGCATTGGGAGATAGATCCATGGGAACAGTTGTGTGGCAATGGAACGCAACTTTAAGTTCTCTTCGACCGTCTCCCATCTTCTTTGCCAAGCAGTCCGAAGAGCTGCTGGTACTCCTGTAATGTAGTCGGTGTGAGGAAAAGCGAAACGCTAGTCCGGTCGAAGAGTCCTCGCGGACTCTTTGGCGCGCTCATTCCCCGCTATTCCTACATTTCCAGGAACCCAGCACAAGATAATCGGGACATCCGCCCGGCTCGCCAAAACCGTGGCGTCACGAATATCGCGAACCAGGGGATGCGGAGATTCCAATGCCCCGAGAGCACTCAGGGCGCTTTGTAGGTCGCTATAGATCACAATCCGGTCTCTGAACCGTCACGTCACGTAATCTCCCGTACCGACTGGTGTATTGCCCACCAGCTCGGCCGTGAAGACAGACGCAGCGCCTGGCAGAGCCCCGCTGACTTCAAACAGAGGGAAAACGGCGTGGAAGCCGACCCCCTCCTCAGACTTGGAGCCATCCGTATACACTGGCACGGTTCCAGCGTGACACGATATGTGCTCCAAAAAGGTCGAACGCAATACTCCCGGCGCAGTACAAGCTTTGGGAACAGAGGCGTGGCGAAAAAATAGCCAAATGTGGTACCCTACATGGTGGCGTCCTGAGCAGAACCAATAATGCAGCCGGCCCGAGAGCTATACCTAGCTCTCGAAGCAGTTTCCTGGCCCTAAACCCTTGGGTATGACTGGCGTCTCTCGGCGGCAGGGGCACCGTCGAGATACGCTGCGGATGCAGTGAAAGCTGTTGGAGACTGAGGGAGGTGCCAGGCTGACGCATACAGGCGAGTGATGCACTGCACACGGCGTAGAGCGAGTGGCATCTCCCCAGCATCGACCAACTTTTTTTTTTTTAAGAACTCATCTGGCGACTGCCTACTTGGGCATTAGTGGCCTTATTAAAACTGGCCTAGTTCTAGGCTACTTTAAAATAAAATAAGAGAAAAAAGAAACATCCCAAAAAGGGGGAAAGGAAGCAAGCTGGTGTATCAGGGAGAGGTCCCCCCGGAGCAGGAGCGTGAAACACAAGGGGGAAAAAAACAAAAAACAAAAAACAAATGCAAAAAATAAAACAAAACAAAAAAACAAACCTTGCTTAGATAATAGGCAGAAGGCCGGCCTCCCCCAAGAAGTCAACAAGTCCACAAGTCAATGTGCACGAATCTGTCCCGAGTACAAGGGACAGGCGGTAGCGACCCCGCCCATCCCGGTACCGGGACAGGTATCGTGCGCGAAGATCACCCAGACTGGGACATTCGACAGAATGTCCCGAACAGTCTGGGGGACGACGCAATCGTTGCAATAGGGCGCAGGCGAGTGCTCCATCAAATAGCGATGCGTCACACGAGTGTGTTCGATTCGGAGACGACAGAAAGCAACCTGAAGCCGCCGCGGCATTGGGGGATAGGTCCATGGGAACAGTCGCGGCGCAATGGCACGCAACTTTAAGTTCCCTTCGACCGCCTCCCATCTTCTTTGCCAAGCAGTCCGAAGAGCTGCCCGTATTCCTGTCATGTAGTCGGTGTGAGGAAGAGCGAAATGCTGGTCCGGTCGCAGAGTCCTGGCGGACTCTTTGGCGTGCTCATTCCCCGCAATTCCTACAAGTCCCGGAACCCAGAACAAGATAATCTCGACAACTGCCTGGCTCGCCAAAACCGTGGCGTCACGGATATCGCGAACCAGGGGATGCGGAGATTCCAATGCCCCGAGAGCACTCAGGGCGCTTTGTGAGTCGCTATAGATCACAATCCGGTCTCCGAACCGGGCACGTCGCGTAATCTCCCGTACCGAGTGCTGTATTGCCACCAGCTCGGCCGTGAAGACAGACGCAGCGTCTGGTAGAGCCCCGCTGAATTCAAACAGTGGGGATACGGCGTGGAAGCCGGTCCCCTCTTGGGACTTGGAGCCATCCGTATACACTGGCACGGTTCCAGCGTGACACGATGTGTGCTCCAAAAAGGTCGAACGCAATACTCCCGGCGCAGTACAAGCTTTGGGAGCAGAGGCGTGGCGACAAATAGCCAAATGTGGTACCCTCCAGGGTGGCGTCCTGGGCAGAACCAGGGGCGCCACCGGCCCAAGAGCTATATCTACCTCTCGAAGGAGTTTCCTGGCCCTAAACCCAAAGGGCTTAGGGTATGACTGGCGTCTCTCGGCGGCATAGGCACCATCGAGATCAGCTGCGGATGCAGTGAGAGCTGTTGGCGACTGAGGGAGAAGCCGGGCTCGCGTGTACAGGCGAGCGATGCACTGCACGCGGCGCAGAGCGAATGGCATCTCACCAGCATCGACCAACAGGCTCTCAATGGGGGAAATGCGGAAGGCACCGGTCGCAAGGCGAAGGCCGGTGTGGTGGATCGAGTCCACCTTCCACAAAAAACGCTCGGCTGCGGATTCATAAAACTCGCATTCGTAGTCGAACTTCGAACGAACAAAGGATTGCTAAAAAAGTAGGGCAGTAGCCATATCAGCGCCCCAATCACTGAACGTCAGGGAACGGAGAATATCCATGGCGCGGGTACAGGAGACCCTAAGGCTGCGAATATGAGCCTCCCAGGTGAGGCGTCGGTCGAATACAAAGCCAAGGAAACGGTGCAACTCAACCACATCCAGCCGCACCCCATTAAGAAACAAGTCGGCGTCGGGGTGGAGCCGTGGATAGCGGCAGAAGTGCACCACCTTAGTCCTGGCCAAAGAAAACCGAACCTGTGCACTTCGGCATAGCGAGACGCGGTTCAATGCCTTTTGGAGATCGAAAGGTCGCCCACGTAGAGCGTAGCGAGAACATCTTCCGGAAGCACCAAAGTGATGCCATTGATGCTCAGGGCAAAGAGTGTGACACTGAGGACACTTTCCTGCGGGACACCTTCTTCCTGCTCCTTTGGGCCGGAGAGGGCTCCCCCCACCCGTACGCGGAATCGAAGATCTCACAAAAATTCAGATATAAACATTGGGAGGCGTCTCCTCCCCACCATCGTGTGACGAGTCTCCATGATACCGTATCGCCATGTGGTATCATAGGCCTTCTCCAGATCGAAAAACACCGTGGCGTAGTGCTGTCTACGAAGGAAAGCCTCGCAGACGGCATTTTCCAGTCGGAGCAGAGCATCCAAGGTGGAGTGGAAGTTGCGGAAGCCACACTGTGCAGAAGACAGATGGCCTCCGCTCTCCAGGAGATAGGCTAATCTAACATTTACCAATTTCTCCATCAACTTGCACACGCAAGAGGTTAGAGAGATTGGGCGGAAACCGGCCGGAGTAGTGATCTCTTCCCGGTTTGCCAAAGGCGAGCACAGAAGCGGTTCGCCAGAAATCTGGGAGGAGACCCTCCACCCAGATCCTGTTGAACAAATCTAAGAGAAAGGCCATGCTTCGCTCACCCAGGTGTCGAAGCATGGCGTAATGGACATCGTCCGGACCATGGGCGGTGTCCACCCAAGAAACGAGAGAGGAACGCAACTTGCTCAGAGTAAACCTGTCGTTGAAGGGTTCTCCGCCTCTGGAGGTAAAGTCCAGCCGGCGGTCTTCCGCGACATCACGATGCACAATAAATGCTGGCGGAGCAGCATCCCGGCTGGAGAATGCGGAAAAAGCGGTCGCGAAGGATTCCGCCACGGACGCGGGGTCCGAGATTGCGGTCCCATTCTCCTGGAGAACGGGAGGGGGGTCCTGCGAGAACTTGCCCGGAATTCATTTGAATCGCTGCGAAAACCTCTGCTAAAGGGGTCTTCCCGTTAAGTGAAGACACGTATGCCCGCCAAGAAGAGCAGCGGGCGTGCTTCGAAATATACCGGAACCTAGCCCTAGCCTGACGAAATTCAGCGACAGTGAAATCGGTCGGGCGGCGGTAATAGCACATGTAGGCATAACGCTTCTGTCTGAGGGCCGTCTCACACTCGGCCGACCACCATGGGAGTGGTCGGCGTGCAAAACGCCCAGACGTTCTAGAAATACTAGTCAGGCCCACGGCGATGAGGTTGCCGGAGAACTCAACGGCCTCATCTACCGACCTAAACTCCTCGACTGAGATAGAGAATTCAGTCATTTCCTGAAAGGCAGGCCACCGCGCCCGCGCCAAGCACCACCGAGGTGGGCTCTCAGGCGGCAGTTGCCCTTAAAATGATATTTGAATGGGAAAGTGATCACTATCTTGTGGTCATCGACCACCCCCCAATCAAAATCAGGCTGTGCATCCGAAGAGCACAATGATAGGTCAAGGCAAGAAAATGAAGCGGTTCTCGGACAGTGATGCGTAAACTCATCCACTTTTAGGACACCCATCTCAAGCTCTTCGATCAGATCGGCAAGGACTTGTCCCCTGGGATTTATTTAGTAATCTCCCCAGAGAGGATGCTTGCCGTTCAGATCTCCAAGCAAGAGAAAGGGCCTCAGCAACGGTGTCATGACGCGGAGGAAGTCCCCCACGTTGAAGTCAGCTGACGGTGGAATGTACGCAGAAATGATAGTATACCTCCTATCCAGGTGCAGCTGCACACCCACTGCCTGAAAAGAAGTATCTAAACCGCGCATCCCCCAGCCCGGCCATCCTGTGGTGGTGGGGTCGCAAGACCCTTATACCCCAGGAGGAAGGGCAAGGGGCACGCGCCTAGGATGGTCTCCTGCAGAAAAATAGCTAACGGGGAACGGGACGAGACGAGCCTGCGCAGCTCCTCCCAGTTGGCCCGGAGTCCACGGCAACTCCATTGAAGGAGTATGCCCTCCAGGCCTAGCTCGGAGGAGACGCGGGGCCCCTCCTCGAACAGAAGACCCTCACGGGAATGGTCGTACACTTCCCGGAGGAAAAACCAAGGGCACTGTTGGCCAACAATGCACTGAAGGCGCTGCCATCTTCGAGGATCTATGGGAGAGGTTGGGAAGCATCCGGGTTGAGTAGAGCCCACAGAAGGGCTCCGAATGGGCGCGGAAACAACCGTGCTCGTTGGCCTGGATGGGCCAGGAGCAGAAGGTCCCTTTCTAACTATTGGGGCATATGACGTCCCAGGCAGAGCCGGGCGCGCCAGGACCAAAGTCCTTAGCCTCGCGGAATGAGAGTCGATCCTGCGCCTGAACGGCCAGGATTTCTTTCCCAAGGAGATATAAACAACATTGCTTCGAAGAAGCGGGGTGCGGCTCTCCAAAATTGACACACTTGGCCACACACGATTTGGACTTATCGTGTGCGCCTTGGAGCAATTTACACAGACTTCGGGTGACCCCGACTTTGCACGTCCACATGAGCGATTTGCATGGCCAAAGCGGTGACAGTAATAGCACCTCCACGGCTGTGGCACGAATGCAGTGAAGCGGGAGCGGGAGCGGTACCAACCAGCACGCACCTACTCAGGGAGCTTGTCACAGTCGAACGTGACGAAGAGTGTAGGGGTGGGTATCGAGGCCCCTCCCTGTTTTCTCATCACGCGTTCGACCTTGACCGCCCCATGGTCGGCCAGCTCTAAGGTGATGTCCTCTATGGAGTAGTCGACGAGTTCCCTCGCATAAACTACTCCTTTCACAAAGTTCATGGTAGAATGCAGCGTCACCCTCACCAGGGTGCCATGAAGTGTCCGAAGAACAGTTATCTTGGCCGCCTCGGCGGGATTCGCCAGAAGGCTCCCGTCCGAGAAACGGGTCACCTTCGGCTCTCTACCAATTGCACTAGCTAATCCTCTCCTCTGATGGGGCATGTTGCCCTTGGTCAACATGCTGCCATCAGTGGAGAGAATAACGAGGAAGCGCTCGAAGCCAGCGGGCTCGAAAATGCCAGGTAACCTCTGAATGAGGGACCCCGACGTTATCGAGGCTCCGCTCTCGCCCTTTTAGTCTTAGTCTGGGGCTCCGCAACCGGGAAGGGGCAGAGGGGCCGGTGTGCCGATCTTGGCTTGGTCGCCTACCAAAGTGGCAGCAGACCCATCCGTCCCCGCAACCCCCGCGGATGCAAAGGAGCCCCGAGCCTTTTTTGTCTTTTTCTTCTTCTTTTTAGGAGAGGAGGGCGGGGAATGAACCCGCTTCTCACCTCCGCCGGCAGAAGCCCCAGGGCCAGATGGACCGGCCTCAGCCAGGTCCTTCTCTGAGATGGAGAAGGTCCTAGCAGTCGCAGGGGCACCGGTCAGAGGAGATCCCTCCCCTCGTTGTACTGCCTTGGAAACCCTCGTCGTTTGAGGAGGACCTTGCATAGGGGCGGATTCGGATTCGGTGCTTAGCGCCGAGCCCGGATTCCACCCCCATGGAAGGCCCTACCGTCTGAGGCTGCGTTACCTCAAGGACCATGTCTACCTCAGGGAAAGCCACCAGATGCCCCCCCCCCCAAAGACATCACAGGTCCCGTTGGCAGTATCGTCAATATTCTTGCAAGCAGGTCTTTTGAGGGAAGCGACCGAAGGGGCCTAGCTTCCCGCTCCCCCCTAAGAGGGTTTGCCCTACCGAGCCGCTTAATTGGGGCGGTCGGCACTGGGCTGCCTGCTGGCTTTCTTGGCAGTCCCCTTGGAAAGAAAAGAGGGGACTGCCGCTGGAAAAAGGGTGGTGCCCGAAAGCACCTCCAGAGAAGGGGATGAGGGAGAGTCCCCTACACCCGTAGGCGTAGGAGAGGAGTAAGCCTCCTCCCTGGTTAAAGAAATATGGAGGGTCCCCTGCGCAAGCACAAGGGGATGTGCCTCCATTTTTTTCGGTGGAGTTGCGCGAGGGTGGCTCCGTTGATGACACAGGGGGGAAGGGGAGATTATGATTTTTATCATCATTGGGCATGGTGACCCTATTTGTTTCACGGGATGCAATCGCTCATCACCTCTCGCAGTTGCCCGCACTGCAAGAGGTGCTTACAGGCCTGGCAGAGCCAGGTGCTGCCATTTAGGACCACACCTCCCGTCTGGAGGCCTGGCAGTCCATCGGCATGGCGGCTCCACCTTAGACACGGCGTAAAAAGATAGATTGTGAAGAGGAAAGGAAAAGAGATGCGAGGAAGGTATGAGTGGGGATGAAGCAGGTTGTTAAAAACCAACCACACCAGACCGGAGCTCAGGGGCTACGGAACATTGTCCCCTCCCCCCCCATCCCCGATCCGGGATGGTTGGCTGAGAAGGTCAGCATCTACTCTTGAAATTAGAGGCTGACCAGAGAAAGTTGTGGGGGAGGTTGTATGAAAAGCGACGAATTAGGGGAGAAATACAGCCTATCTGAAGGAAGGAAGAGTGGTCAACGCAGGGTACCACCGTGCATGGGGGATATGTGGCGCAGAAGGGCGGGACAAATTAGGGGTTCAAAACGTCTCTCGCAGGCGAAGCCAAAAGTTAGGGCCCCCCTTCCCAAGGGATGAATGGAGGAACAGCCTGCAAAATTAGCCGCCAGCCAAGAAGATAGGCGAGAAGCAGCTAGTAGAGTGGCGAAAGGGGATTGAATGAACCTAGCTCAGGTCCTCTCAATCAAGTTTGAGATTGCTGGGCCCACTAAGGCCGGAATGGAATTCAGCTCCTCCATATCCTAGGTGTAAGTCCACAGGTTGCCCCCCCCCCCTGCAGGGCAGAAACACAAAAGGCTTCTTGTTGGGGACATCATGTATGGAGGAGATTGGGATGATAGCTCGGGGTCTTCACTCACGAACAGGACTTGAGCACGTTTTAGTCTGTCGCCCCCCTCCCTTACGGGAACCCTGGCTCAAATACCTTCTAGGGTTTTCCTTTCTTAGGTTTAGGTACGTGTGTAGAAAGCCAGTAGGACGTACGTGGAAGGCGAGTGGGGACTGTAGGATTAAATTCATCTACTCCTCTGTCCGAACTTGCTCGTCGCCTCGTCGTCGGTGGGGAGGGAGGGAAAATTGGCTATTTGCTGCCTTGTTTCACATATCTCCTCCTGACTGCCATCGCCTTTATCGATGTCGTGGGGGTGCGTATATTTCGAAGGGGAGGCAGATGGTAAGAGAGAGAAGGCCATCAGTGGGCCAGCTCTCGGCCGCACACGAGATAATAAATCTTTGGTGCCAAACACACAGTGCCAAACGTGGTTGACTAAACCTCGACAAAGGGAGGAGTAATCGTTCGCTTGTTTGCTCCGCGAAATACAGCGCTCACTGGCCAAGCCAAGAAAGAGTCAATAATGTGGGGAAGGGGGGGGGGTAAAATCTGCCCGCACAACCACTCCACCTATGGGAGGGGGCTGGGTGGGCGTCGCCCGGTCCCGAAGGAGTTTATTAACGCCTTGATTCAGTTATCCTGCTCTTGTTTTCATTTTCTCTTCTTTCTACGCACATTTCGCTGATTCTATGAGCCTTCGTTGAATAATCCTTTCACTCCACAATGGGGCGTCAGGCGTAGTAGCATGGGCAACATTGCCGGAGGATTGCATGCTCTCCCGGCCCCAACGCAAGCAGGAGGCTCCGCAGCCCTATGACTTCATCACTTTCTTTACAAAAGTCTCAAACTTTTTGAGGGAGATGCTCTCGTTGGTTTTCATTCTCACGTGGAACTGAAATAATAGTGTTTAAGGCCAGTAATTAATAAAATAAATTAATGTGGTAAGTTATAGTGGTGAAATAAGAAGCGAACATGGGAGCCAAGAGAGGACACCACTAGGGCCGAAAGGAAGGACGAATCACTTCCCTCACCCACCCGAGGTGAGAGAAGAGTAGGTAGTGTCCTTGCGCCAGAAGTCCAACAACCCACCAGTAAGTCCCCCAAACCGTACAAAGCGCCGGTACCCCACGAGCTGGGGTACCCGACCTGCCTATGGCAGGAAGGGAACGGATAAGCGGGTGTTAGATGAAAGACCAGAGCCGCAGGGGGAAGGGAGGAGGGAAGGGGGCGGTCGGCGAATAGCCAAAAAACCAGTGCATCTCAGAAGCCTCCCGCTCTTTCTGCATGTCCCCAAGTCCACCATCCCTTCACCAGAACTTCCTACCTTGCAATTGAGGAGGAACACAATGGCACCCACCATCAAGGATGTCAATGAGGCAGAAGACCCTTCAACAAACGGGGTCCATGAAGCCGGATGGCAAATAATAAATATAGAGAAAAAGAATAAAAGGACGACAGAAAATTAAGAGTGGGGCTAAGGGGAGTGAAAATCAAAGTGGCAATTACACATAAAACAAATATAGGTGGGCGTCTTTTAGCGAATTCCGAAGTGCCAAGTCGAGCAAAAGTAATAGGTCGAAAATGGTGTCGTATGCGGAAGCAATTTCAGATGGACGCTAGCTACTGTGCCGGGGCCGGATGGACGCAAGATGACACAAGCGCGCTAGGAATGCAATCGTCCATGGCTCTAATTCGAAAACGATTGGAAAATGAGGTTAAGCGTGAAAGTGGTGCAGTTGGGAGGAATGACAATGGCGCAGATATATACAATGAAAAAAAAGGTAGGACCATCTTCAGCGACTGTGTCGACTAATAAGAAGGGGAAGGGATATTAACGATAACAGTTAAAAGAATGCATTAAATAATAACTAAAAAAGCGGATGAAGACAAGTTAAAATAATAAAATTGACAATTTTGAGATTAAAGTAAAAACACAAATAAAAATATATAGAATTAATTAATACTATCCAGTGTAATGTTAAAAAATAATACAAAGAAGTCAAGTTATAACATAAACTGACTTGAATATCAAATATTAAAGGTAACTGGAGTAAACAATAAAATAACCTATTATATTAAATTATAAAAAACAACAAAAAAAACCCGAAAACAAATTGAATGAATTAAACAGAGGGACTAACCTTTATCGTGGGAGTTGGGAAATCAACTAACTAAAGATATAAAAACTACTAACGAGATTTGTTCGGTTGGTCGGTTGGGTAGTTGATGTATTGAAGTGTGGTTGGTTATATAGTGAATAGTTTAATTGAGGAGGAGTAATTATTTAGGTTTGGATTTATTTTATTGATGTACAGTGACTAAGATTTTCAAATCGAGAGAAGTTAAGGCTGAAGATAAGATGGTAAATGAATCAGAATTAAGAGGATGATGGTGATACTCAGAAGAGGCTTCAGGTTTAGAGATGGGAATACCAGTCCTATGAGATAAACCTAAGTGCTTTGTGATCCTGCATTTAAGTTGTAAGCCAGTATGGCCTACATAACGACTGTGGCAGGTCGTACATGTATAATTGTAAATTATACAGGATCGCAAGCCCAAAGCGATTGGCTCCTTATGGAGAAAAAAGGCATTCAACGATACAAGGTTGGAATTTATACAAATGAATTGGCATTGAGGAAATGATTGTTGAGGGTAGAGAGAAGGAGTTTGTTAAACTCCATTGAGGGAAACTCAAACATTTCCCTCAATGCCAATTCATTTGTATAAATTCCAACCCTGTATCTGTTTAATTCATTCTAATTTGTTTTCGGTTTTTTGTTGGGTTTTTTTTATAATTTAATATAATAGGTTATTTTATTGTTTACTCCAGTTACCTTTAATATTTGATATTCAAGTCAGTTTGTGTTATAACTTGACTTCTTTGTATTATTTTTTAACATTACACTTGATAGTATTAATTAATTCTATATATTTTTATTTGTGTTTTTACTTTAATCTCTATAATTGTCAATTTTATTATTTTAACTTGTCTTCATCCGCTTTTTTTAACCATTATTTAATGCATTCTTTTACCTGTTATCGTTAATATTCCTCCCCCTTCTCATTAGTCGACAAAGTCGTTTAAGATGGTCCTAGTGAAGGTCCGAAACGTCGGGCCAATAAATGATTAGTGTAATCACCTGGGTCTTCATATTCCTACTACATATCAGATTCCCAAGGAACAAATCAATTACAAGAAAATATATAAATACATATACATATATAAATATATAATATATATATATATATATATATATATATATATATATATATATATATATATATATATATATATATATCGACCTGAATTAACACACATTCGCCAGATTAGAAGGAATAAAATCAAGAACAAGAAAAGCTGCTTCCTTCTTACAGACATCCAAGTATATACTTAGCTGCTCATTATTGCTATATAATATTAGGAAATAATACTGAATAGAGAAGACCGAATAACCTCTGTGGTATACTTTTTGAATCTAATCTAAACTTCGGTGGGTTCTAAGGTCCGTTCACACTCAAGAGAAGTACATAAGTAGTTTTGACTTCTGAGAACAACTAACTGGCGAACTGGCAAAGCTCCTGGGCAGGAAAGAGTAATCTAACCTTCCGTGCAAAACCGTATATTGTCAATCTAGACCTCAATCATTATTTTTAGTGGCGTGCGAGTCAGGTCGCGAGCGACTCTACATTTCACTATACGGTCAGTCGGTCTCCGTCTTGCTTTTCTAATAACATTGTAACTATTTGGCCGATTTTAACGAAATTTGAAACCCTTATGTTGTTTAATATTCTATTTTGAATGATAAAATTGTCAAAGTCCTCCTAAGGTTAGCCCGATAATTATTTTGTTTTAGTAATATCATAACTATTCGGCCGATTCTAACGAAATTCAAAACCATTATGTTGCTTTACATTCTCTTTCGAATGGTATAATTGCCAAAATCCTATCAAGGTTATCCCGGGAATTATTTTGTTTTGGCAATAACATCATAACTATTCGGCCGATACTCTGCTAGACTAGAATACTAATAATAATAGGCATTTATAATGCGCCCTTCAGGGCCTGTTAGCCCTCCCAGGGCGCAGGTTGTGTAGCAAGTGTAGAGAAAGTTTACAGGGGAGAGAAGACAATTCTGAAGAGATGAGTCTTCAGGAGACGTTTAAAGTAGCAAGAGAGGGAGAGGATCGGACTAGGGCAGGAAGAGCATTCCAGAGTCTAGGATCACAAACTGAGAAGGAATGGTCACCCATCGAGCAGAGGACAGAACGAGTGTTCAGGATGGGAGCGAGGTAAGACCTGAGTGTCCGAGGAGTTTGACGAAGAGAGAGGGCAGACAAGAAATAAGGTGGAGCCCCAAGTTTTAGGGCCTTGTAGGTGATAAGAATTTTATAGTGGGTACGGAAGCGAATAGGTAACCAGTGTAGCTCCTGTAACAGAGGCATCGAAGGAGAGAACCGGGGGCGGCGAAGGAGGAGGAGCCGGGCAGCATAGTTTTGAACTAGTTGTAAGGGACGCAGTGACGAAGACGGGAGATTCACTAGAAGAGAATTGCAGTAGTCTAAGCGTGAGGTGACGAAGGCATGAATAACAGTCTCAAGGCTTCGACGATCAAGCTGGGATCGAACACGTGAAAAATTGTTGCGGAGGAAAACGAGGCAAGACTTACAGATACGATGGATGTGAGGTTTAAACGAGAGTTGCTCGTCGAAAATAACACCAAGATTAATGACGGTAACAGAGAAGGTGTTATTGGTTTCCTCAAGGTTAAGGGAGGGAAAGAGAGCTTTAGATTTCTCCACCATCGAAGCGGTACCAACAAGGAGAACTTCAGTTTTATCGTGGTTAAGTTTGAGAAAGTTGGCAGACAGCCATTCGTTTATGGAGGTGTAGATTGAAAGGAGCTTGGTAATTGATTGAGAGAAGGACACAGGGTATGAGGAAAGGTATATCTGAGTATCATCAGCATAGAGGTGGAAGGACAGGCCCACATCGCGAAGGAAGCCAAGTGGAAGAGAGTAGATGCGAAAGAGGAGAGGATCAAGGACTGAGCCCTGAGGTACCCCAAAATGAATGGGCACGGGCTCGGAGGAGAGGTTATCGAGTGCGACCGACTGAGTGCGGGGAGAGAGGTATGAGCGGAACCAATCAAGTGCAGTGCCCGAGAGACCAAGGAAAGTGTCAAGACGATCAAGGAGGACAGTGTGGTCGATGGTGTCGAAAGCAGAGGAGAGGTCTAGGATGACTAGAATGGACGTACAATCCCTATCGGCTGCTCTACGTACACTGTCTGAAACATTAAGAAGAGCGGTTTCAGCAGAGTACTTCGCTTTGGACCCCGATTGGTACACTTCATCGACATTGCACTTAGAAATATGGTCAAGGCGAGAGAAAACCACTCTCTCGAGGATCTTAAGAGAGGAATGAAAGCTGTGAGATAGGGCGATAGCTAGATGGTTCAGAGGGGTTAAGGTGTTGTTTTTTAAGGATAGGACGAATTGAGGTATGTTTGAAGGAAGAGGGAACCACCCCTGTGGCAAGTAAAGTGTAAAGAGATGAAGAATCAGTGGGAGGACAGGAGGGAGAATTTGGTGGAGGAGTTTGGGTGGAAGCACATCCTTAGGGGATCCAGATTTGTTAGAGCGTGAGATCAGGGCAGTTACTAACTCAGACGCTAGGCAAGCCTACAATAAGCTATACTATGCTAGGATATTATAGGCTAGGCTATACTATGCTAAGTTATGCTAAGATATAATGTACAGGGGTAAATATATACTATGCTAATTTAGGCTATATGTTATGATAAGATAGCATATAGTATATATATGTTAGGATAGACAATAATAAGCTATGCTTGACTAGGGAAAAATAGTATAGGCTAAGCTATACTAAGCTAGGCAGGGCATGCTAGGTTAGGCTATGATATACTAAGCTATGCTACACTAGCTAGTCTTCGCTATACCAGGCTAGGGTAAGCGAGGCATTGCTAGGGTAAGCGAGGCATTGCTAGGGAAGGCTAGGCTACGTTATGCATGCTATGCAACCCTAGGCTAAGATCTTATAGTCTAGGCAATACTATGATATACTATACTAACTAGGCTATGATATACTGTACTAGGCTATGCTAGTCTAGGCTAGAATATGCTAACTAGGATAGAATAGAATTTATTAGGCTAGGATCTTATATATGCTAGGCTGTACTAGGCTAAGTCATAGAGCCGTCTCACACTCGGCTCACTACCACGGAAGCGGTCGGCGTGCAAATCGGCCATACTTTCTAGGAATAGTAGCTAGTCGATTCTTTGAAACTCATTGGACCCATGTGTTCTGGGGTACGCTTTGTGACCCAGTAATTAGTGACAACGAAGCAAAGCTCGCCAGAACGGCTTTGAAATTTTGCTGAAGGTACACAGACTTCTTAACTCAGCTCAACCTCAGTAGCAAAGTTTGGATAACACAATTCTGAGAGATGCTTTTATGGACAACGCGTGGCGGACAGATACAGGAAGGTCACAAATGGACTTGGGCTTAACAGAGCAGAACGCGATGAAATATCCAATACGAACCACGGAACTGAGGGCTGAGAGATGCATACATAGGGACCAGGGTCTTACCGAAAACCAACCTCAATGACTGCCAATCGTTTTTCCCAGGAATCCCAAGGCTTCGGAAATCCAACCGCCAGAAATGGAATCTCTTCTGAAGAGGAGGGCAAAGATCAAACAAATCACCGAGGACTGTCTGACCCCATTCAAGAGACTCACTCTCATATAAACATAATAAGAGTATAAACCTGCAGAAGCAAGCACACATGCATACACAAAGGCGTAATGGAACAAACGAGGGCAATTGCTTGTTCCTTATTTAAAACTAAGAAGCGAAAACTGACGAAGGCATGTACACCAGAAAGTTTGCAAGAAATGGTCAAGTTCTAGGGCGATGGGGCCGGTAGGGCACCAATTTACGGGTTCTTCAGAAAATGAGAAGCACACAAAGGTACCGATCCGATCTCCTCCGCAGGAACACCCATCAAAGGGGCGGATGGCTTTGCAGAGGTAAAGCCCAGCCACAGGTGTAACAATGGCACGCCTTCCTGGTACCAGTGTGTACCCTTCAAGAGGGTGTCAGGTGTAGCATGGACAAGCATGCCCCGGCGGACATTATAGGATTTCGCCCCTCCCGAGCACATACATTTTGCCTTCCTCCAACTTCACCCCCCCACCTTTTTTACAAACTCTTACCATGAAGAACCCTAGTGGGGGCTGTTCATGTGCCACTCATGCCGCGCCAGACTCCCTACTTTGAAACGACGAAAGGGCGCGAGCAATCTCGATTCAGGCCGGAGGAAGAGACAAAAAGAGCGCAACTAAAGAAAACGCCTACGAGCTCTCAAATTTGTGACCCAACACACAAGTTACTAAACTGGTGCCCCAACCTCAAAGGTGAAAAGCAAGGACATCCATCACCAGGGAGGGGACCCCCCGGCTCACTAAGGAGTCGGTGGTAGATTTCTTCCAAGGGGGAAGGAAGGGTCTACTCTCCCGCAATGAAGATGCCAACCATTTGCGAGGTTGCGTGGGCGAAATGCGCTTTAAGTCTCCCATACAATGGGAGTAAGTGACGAGTCCCCCCCCCCCGCCTCCTCATCGATGACAGTCGCTACTCGACGGCAAGACAGGACGAAATACGCCCCCACCCCACACATAAGTCGACATCCCACCGATTTGGGGTCACTTGTACCTTCCGGCAAAGATGGGGGTGGGGTGAGGGGGAAGCTGTCCCCAGTCACTGACCTCACGACCCACTTTCCTGACAGATTGCATTTAAGACACGCTGGGTAAATGAAAGGTGGGGGGGGGGGCGTCTCTACCTTGTCTTAAGCCGAACTGAGATTACTCTCAGTATCCCCGTCCCCTCTCGCAGACACTCCAAAGCTGGAGTTCCGAGAAGGGAATAGTAACACTCCCGTCATCGAAAGGACCCCAATATAAAGGAGCGAAGATCTAGGCAGCTCTGCCATATAAACGGAGGCAGCGTCGGGGTTACATCCCGGTGTAGACGAATCGCCTGCCAAACGAAGGCACTGCAACGAAGTCGACTTTATCTACGATAATGGTAGCTCCCACCGACCACTTCGACCCATCTTGGGGGACTCGGGGACTCAAACAAGGCCAGCCGACAATCAAAGCCTCCGTAAATACCCGACAACTATTTCAAGGGAAAAGAGAATGGGGGGGGGGGGAAGCGCTTACTCAAAGAGCTGGCACGAAGCTACGCGGGGCACAAATACTAAACCCAGCTCCCCAATATGATGAGAGAGGAAGAAAGCATCGGCTGATCAACCACAGAGACGCCAAAGAATTTTTTTTTTATAATTACGTATACATTATATATATATATATATATATATATATATATATATATATATATATATATATATATATATATATATATATATATATATATATATATATATATATATATATATATATATATATCAGGCAATGGCTTCGCCACTCCCACCTAACGGGGAGCTTGCGCTTCACTACTAACATTAAAATTTAAAATCTAAAAATAAGCAGCCATGGTTAAATTTTTAGAAATTTTCTCAACTTCGCCAATTATAATAATTTTAAAAAGGAACTCTAAACTAAATTTCCCCTCTTACAAAATATCACATTGCTAAAATATAGTTATAGAAGAAGATAAAGAAGATATATAAAAAATAAATTTTCTGGACTTCATTTGTAATTCTCTCGGTTTTAAAAAATTCACAAAATTTCGATACTTATATTTATTTCTGAACTTCACAATTTTGTTTTTTGATACTATAAAATAATTATTAGAAATAACTTTGATAAAAAACATAAGTCATAACCAAACTAAGATGAAATTATTATTCAAATACTCAAAAAATCTCCTCCTTAAATTATAGAGTTAGTGATGATGATGATGATATATAAAGGGTGTTCCATTAAGACGGATCGAAGTTAGCAGTAAATAAAACAGTGTTATTGGTGAAAATTATATGATTTCACTATTTGGTCATGTTATTTGAGTCATGGCAATTATGTGTGAAAAATAATATCGCCTAAATGTCCGCCGATGTTTCGGCGGCACACCTCCACTCGATGGTCAAAACTTTTGATGACGTCTCTGCATAGTTGCTCGCGATCTCACCAATATGCCTTATTATCTCATCCTTCAGCTGTTGAATTGTTGTTGCTTGTTGGCATAGACCTTACTTTTGAGATGACCCCAAAGGAAGAAAGCTAAAGGCGTCAAGTCACACGATCGTGGTGGCCAATTGACCTCGCTGTTTCGAGAGATGATGCGACCTGGGAACTTCTCATTCAATAAAGCCATTGTTGCATTGGTTGTGTGGCATGTGGCGCCGTCCTGTTGAAACCACAAATCTTCGACATCCATAGAATTCAATTCAGGCCATAAAAAAGTTGGTTATCATGGCACGGTATCGCTGGCCTGTCACCGTAACAGAATTCCCGGCATCATTTTCGAAGAAATACGGCCCAATGATTCCGCTAACAAATAATGAACACCAAACAGTGACCTTTTGTGGATGCAGTGGCTTTTCAACAATCTTCCTGGAATTTTCATCATCCCAATACAACAATTCTGCTTATTAACGAATCCACCAAGATGAAAATGGGCTTCATCACTAAAGATGATTTTTTGCGAAAATCACCATCGGCTTGTCTTTGCTCGTGCACCCAATTGACGAATGTACGGCGCTTCAAATGGTCAGCAGTCTTCAGTTCTTGTGTCAATTGAATTTTGTAAGCGTGCAGAGACAAATCTTTTGTCAAAATTCGATGTAACGTTGTTGTGGAGGTTCAGTTCCTGCGCGCGTTGAAGAATAGAGGTGTCTGGATCTTCGGCCACATTCTCGCGCACTACAGCAATGTTTTCAGCTGAACGGCGTAAACGAGCACGCAATGGCGTTTTCATATCTGCCACTGGCCCCGTTTGTTTGAATTTAAGGAACAATTTTCCCAATTGCACTCTCGGTTGGTTGATTATGTTGACACAAAAAATCGCGAAGTGCCCAAAATGCGTTTCTGTTTGAACATCCGTTTTCGTAATAGGCTTCGATAACTTTAACACGTTGTTCGATTGTTAATCTTTCCATGGTTGAAATTGCCAAAGACTGAAGTTGTTAAATCTGAAAGAAAAAGAAAAAAATCATTAGACGCTTGAACTTAACTCATTTAAAATCGGTCCAAATTATTGGAACACCCGTTATATATATATATATATATATATATATATATATATATATATATATATATATATATATATATATATATATATATATATATATATATATATATATATATATATATTAGTGTAGTTGGGTAGCAGTCTTTGTTAAATACAATTTTTTTTTGAAGATCATTGTGTATTTTGCCTTAATTAATTTCCTTTGGCAACTTTCTCTTCTATCTTTTTTATTCCATCTTGTAGATGGAGGATTATTTGTCCAGTATTCATCTCTTTAAAAAAAAAGAAAAAAAAAGAGATGAATACTGGATTTTGATCGATTCGTTTCTGTTTCCCCATCGTGCTAATGTTTACAGGACGCTGGCTGATAAAGAATCACGCGATAGCTTATACCAGTCCCTAAGTTATGTGCGTAGATTAATATAGAACGTTCTAGAAATTGTAAGAAGTTTCTCCTCGAACATTTATGAGTAAGTGATAAAAATCGATACGTGTTGTAAACTTTTGCGTTACTAATTAATTGTATTTCTTCAACAAAAAACTATATTGTTGTTTTTGTATGGCCCTGATGATTTAATTTATTGTTTGAATACATATCCTGTCATAATAAAAGTTTCATATATATATATATATATATATATATATATATATATATATATATATATATATATATATATATATATATATATATATATATATATATATATATATATATGTGAGAACCAGGGAAGCAGAAAAGAAATGCATTTTTCTTTCTTCATTTAATTTCAACCAACGTTTCGAGGGCCAGCCTCATCTTCTGGGTACTGGAATTATATTTAGTATAAATACAAAGTAATTCTAATTGACATTGGATAGGTAACAAGGGGAATGGTCTTACAAGTCACTTTTTTGTATAAGTCATGATACCACTTATACAAAAAAGTGACTTGTAAGACCATTTCCCTTATGTTACCTATCCAATGTCAATTATAATTACTTTGTATTACTTTTTATTAGAATTACTTTGTATTTATACTAAATATAATTCCAGTACCCAGAAGATGAGGCTGGCCCTCGAAACGTTGGTTGAAATTAAATGAAGAAAGAAAAATGCATTTCTTTTCTGCTGCCTTGGTTATCATATATATATTGAAACTCTGGACTATAAATTGTGATTAAAATGCTTTAAAATAGCATTAGTACCGTTTTTTTTATATAATCTAACCTAACGCATCATTCCCACATTTGTTGCTCATTCGGGGCGGAGCAAATCTCTAACTATGATGTTATGACGAAAAATAGATTGACCGCCATCTTGGGAGTCACATCATATTGTATTATAAATCATTTTGAAGGGAATTTTATTGAATTAAAATATGATTCGGAGATTTATATTAATCAATTTTAAAGAAAATATGATTGATTTAAATAACATTCGGGGCGAGGCTTATATTTTTTTGAAGTCAAGCAACACGGTATACGGTATAAAAAATAGAGGCCTAACGACGAGTTTATTAAAAAAAATATCGGGGCAGTGCACTCCCTACACAATCAAATGGGGAAAGGGTTAACCCCTCCATTTCGAAATTACCTTAAAAATTATAAATAATACATTATGATGCTATTGCAATAACTTCCCCCCATCCCCTCCACACACCTGTTGGGAATTTGTCCAAGAAAAAGAGTCTAAATTAAAAAACACTTGTTTTTAGGCACAAATATATAGGAATTATATAAAAAAAATCGAGGGCGGGGATTTTCCGAAATGTAACGAATACGGGAAATAGGAAAAAGGAATAGGGCAAAATAAACTCTTATTAACTGGTTAAAGAAAGTGAAAATGTGTAGGGTTCGAACCTATGTAAGCGAGCGCTCTTCGCCTTTCAGGCCACTGCGCTAACCAATATGCTCCAGTCCACATTACGACTTTTAAATGCGTTTTGGGAATTCATGTGTAGGTTGCATACAGATTTGATGACTAAATCCTTTCACCTCACTCACCGTTTCACTAATCTCACTTTGTTTCACTGAATTCATTTTTCGTTTCCATCATTAATTTTGCCCCTTTTTTAAACACTTCTAATTAGCCCTGGGCTATGGTTGCACAATTGTTTCACTTTTGGTTGATTGTTTACCTTAATGGGTATTGTTCGGGTAGTCACTATTGGAGACTTGATTGATTGATTTAGTCAATGGGACGTTTAACTATGGGGTATTTTCGTTAGTCGGTTGATCTCCTTACGAGCTATTTGTTCTCTCTTTTCTTTTTCTTCTATTCTTTCAAGTTTTAAACGGTGATTCCTCTATTCCCTGTTGAATTTTTCCACTCGGGAATCTAAGAGTTGAAAGGAGCGTTTGCTCTTGTGTAGTATTTTCTGTAAATATTCGATGAAGAGAGTTGATCTTTTTCCAAATATTTTTCCCTCTTCTTTTAAGACACTAATGAGCCGTTCGATCTTCGTTTCTCTCTCTTTCTTGTGCTGGTTAAAAGGGAGCGGTTTTTATTTTCCGTATCTTTGATCTTGATAAGCTGTTTAGGGGAATTGGAGGGTAGATGAGCGCCTCCAATCCTAGAGTAAGATAGATCTTTCGCTTAACCACTTAAGGAGTATAGGAGGCTTACTAATAGTGTAACGTTTTATATTCTTTCAGCTACACCTGGTCTGTATCAGGTGATCCGGAAAGTTGTGAGCGATTTCGACACCGTCTCTATAAACTTTTCATATTAGAGCTGTAATGTTGGTACGACTGATATGTTGGCATCACTTGCAGCGAGGTAACCTACTGGGTACGTCTCACACACAAAAAAAAATCAGTCTCTTATTTTTGTTAGCCCTTATCAAGGACAAACATGGATAACCAAATGTTGCATTTAAAAAAAAAAGAGGTGAAACGATGCAGAAACATGTTATAGGTGAATCAACGGTTCGGAGATGGTTTGCAAAATGAAAACGCGGAGATTTCAGCTTAGAAAGTGTAAGTCACTATGGAAGACCTTCTGAGTTGGACGGTGATCGGTTTAAGGTAAACATTGAAGCCAGCAAAGATGTTGGAAGTTCCAAAAGGTATTGTTCAAGAACACTGAAACTTGGGTTCATTTCCCGCTATGATGTATGAGTCCCTCACAACCTTTTGGAGAAAAATGCATGGCTGATATTCCATCTGCGACATGTTTTTTAAACGCAATGAAACTTCTTTTTTTCTAAGCGATTGGTGACCGGATGAAAAATGGAGTCTACCATAACATAGTGTGGAAACGATCCTTGGGTTTGCGAGCGAACTCACCAAAACAGCTGCCGAAGTGGAATATTCATGCAATTATGAAAATGCCGAATCGATGGAATGAAGTCATTAACAAAAATGGAGTGTACTTTGACGAATAAAAAATAGTGAAATACGAATAAATTATTTTATTTCCATGTTCAGAAATGCTCAGAACTTTGTAGACGACGTGATAGATTGCGGAAATTAACTTTAGTCCTGGTACTTGGCTAGTGATCTTTATAAGCATTGGTCAGGGTGTAGTGATCTATATAAGCATTGGTCAGGGTGTAGTGATCTTTATAAGCATTGGTCAGAATGTAGTGATCTTTATAAGCCTTAGTCCGGGTCTGCTAATCTTTACAGCGTCCATTTTATATGGAGACTTGGAAGATTAGTTGAGAGGAGGGAGGCAGTTTAAAGCCTACACATAGGTATCCCCCCCCCCCCGCCATACTTACAGGTTTCGAAGAACAAACGTAAATAAACTACAAAATGACGCCTCGCGTTGCAATGACAATGAGAGAATGAAAAGTTCCCAATGGGAGTCTATTAAAAAATTAGTTTCGCAACTATCCGAAACTCAAACTACTACTCTGAATAATATTAGGCTTTCATTTCAGCTGATAGTAAGGGGTAGGAAAAAAACAAGCTGCTGTTGTGTTTATGGGATGTGGTCCCCTTGAGGATAGAGCGATCCCGACCTACTTTCATACCGATGAGACTGTGACAAATTATTGAGGAAGGGAGGGGGGGGGGCAACTTGGATGAAGTGCCAAGGGGGGGCGGGGGTATTAAAGCAGCATCACGTCGTCCGGTGAGGGAAAAGGGGATTCATTATTTGCCCCCCCCCCCCAACTGTGACTCATGCGGGAAAAAAACCCTCCACCATAAGGTTTATGAAAAGAAGTTCGGGGTAACAGTGAAGAAGTGAGGATGTAAAAAAGCTCTACAGAGGAGACTTGGTGTGGTATTCTGTATGTAATAATTTCGCCTCCTTAGCGTCCAACTTAATCCAGTGATTGGTGGAAGTAGGAGCGGCAATGACCCGGCATCCTTCGTAGACATAAGGAACCGATCTTCGAGGTGAAGAAAATGAAACGCTCGAAAAATGAAAACAACTTAAAGATGCAAACCTCAACGAGGTCATCTCGGCTGGGGAAGGAGAGAAACAAAAAGGCGGTATGTACATGGTCAAGACGATGTGGTAGGCCGTGTAGAGGCAGGAGGGCACGTTAACTCTTGAACTTGGTTTCGTTTAACTAAGTAGGAAAGTTCCATGGTGGGCCAAGAAACTGACAACACGAATAGTTTGTTCGGCCGTTTTTTTCCAGCACTAAATATTGGTTATGTGTCGGGGTATAATAAAACCATCTCAACGGGTTATGCCAGCACATAACTGCAGTCCGTGCAAATTAAATAACATCTTTATCGTTCAACTCATTAGAATAAATGGCAGCGAGCTCATTAATCATAAGGGATTGCTAAATGCCACAAATCACTTAATTCTTCACCGACGCAATAAATGTAAAAAAGCTCTACAGATGAGACTCAGTGCGGTACAATATCTTCAGCATGCCAAAAAACTAAAGAAAAAATAGAGGTGGAATCGCGAATATATATTGGCGACGATTGTGCGGGAGGACTTGTTGGTCTCTCTCTCACCCCCCCCCCCCCCACGCAATAGTGCAGGGGGTTGCAGGGGGGGGAGTTGGGAGGCCACATGTTAGAAGTGATGTGCTCAAAGAAATTGTCCGACAGCCAAGACTGGGTCTGTATCCCTGTACTTCTCTGGATTACATACCTTCCTACTCCTTTCCACAGAGGTTCTGTTGCCCGCCGCACTTCCATCCTCTTATGAGGCTTAGTTGAGTGGCAGTGAATACCGTGAGGTCCGTCCCTACCTGCGGCGAGGGTCGAAAGCAGCTCCTTCTCCATACAAGCGGCAGTCACTTCCTTACCATTACAAGGGACTATCAAGAGAGCAGGCAGGCCACCCAAAATCAACCGCTTCCGGTAGGAGCGGCTCGATAGGATCAACCCCTCTAGGGGGGCAAGGGAGAACAGGGCCCGCAGGTCGCTGACCCATAAAATCCTGAGGTCCTGCATCTACAGTTTGTAGGGGGTCGACTTGCCTGCCTGACTCTCTTCCCCAATGGAATTTGGTTAGCCGGACAGACACAACAAAGAGTACCTCGAATGGGATCCGTGATGCTTATGGGGAATGGCCACATGGAGGTCCCCACTGAGATGACCATGGCCCCGGATGTGACTCAGCCCCAGACGGCAAGATCTTTCATGGGTCCGACACCATGAAAGCTTCTCATTGGGCAACTCGGGGCCTCGAGGACTCACAAAGAGAGGCCGGTCCATCCTGTAGGAGGATGCGCCATTTAAACCCAGCACGATGTCTCCGTTCCTCTCTGCCTTAAATATCTAATTCAGGCTGTAGCAGTGCATCTGCACCTGGATAGGAGATATAATGTTATTTCTGCGTACATTCGACCGTCAGTCGACTTCGACGCGGGGGACTTTGGGCATCTTGCACGGTTGCCGAGGCCCTTTCTACAGCTAGATGATTTGAACGGTAGCCACCTCTTCAAAGAGACTATTCGATCAATCACAGGGGTCAGGTTCTTGCCAACCTGAAGATAATTGTTCTAAATTTGGATGAGTTTACGCATCACTACGCGAGAACCGCTTAATTTACCTGTTTTGATATATCCCTCTGCCTTCCGGATGCACAGCCTGATTTTGGTTGGTAGTCGATGACCTCCATGGTAGTGATCACTTTCCCATACAAATATCATTCTCTGGACAACTACCGCCTCAGATTATCCTCCCTCCCCCTGGAGATGCTTAGTGCGTGCGTGGTAGTCCGCATTTCAGGAAATGACTGATTTCTCTGTCCCATTCGAGGCGGTCGAGTTCTTCTCCGGGAACATTATTGTCGAGGGCCTAGCTACTATTCCTAGAATGTCTGGCCGTTTTGCACGCCGGCTGTTTCCTTGGTGGTAAGCAGAATGAGACGGCCTTCACAGAAGCGTTATACCTACATGCGGTATAAGCGCAGCCCTAACGATTTCACAGTCTATGAATTTCGTCGAGCTAAGGCTAGGTTCCGGTGTTTCGAGCGTGTCTCTAGCATTTTTTTTTTTTTTTAATTCTATAGAGACCATCTGGCAACTGCCCACTTGGGCATAAGTCGCCGAAAAACACGGCAGCCTAGAACTAGGATACTTTAAAATAAAAATATGAAAACTTAACAATGATATAAATTGGAAAAACTTAACAATCAGGAAGCAATCTCTGGCAGCGGGGGGAGGTCCCCCTCACCCCGGTGCAGGAGTGCAACCTACAAACAAAACAATAACAAAAAAAAGGAGAAGCCCATGCTCCCCCCAAAAGTCAATGTGCACGAACTCGTCCCGAGCACAAGGGACAGACAGTAGCGACCCCGCCCATCCCGGTACCGGGACAGGTATCGTGCGCGAAGATCACGCAGACTGGGACATTCGACAAGAATGTGCCGAACAGTCTGGGGAACGACGAAGTCGTTGCAATAAGGCGCAGGCAAGCGCTCCATCAAATAGCGATGCGTCACACGAGTGTGCCCGATTCGGAGACGACAGAAAGCAACCCGAAGCCGCCGCGACATTGGGGAATAGGTCCCTGGGAACAGTCGCGGCAGAATAGTACGCAACTTTAAGTTCCCATCGACCGTCTCCCATCTTCTTTGCCAAGCAGTCCGAAGAACTGCCCGTATTCCTGCCATGTAGTCGGTGTGAGGAAGAGCGAAACGCTGGTCCAGGCGCAGAGTCCTCTTTGGCGCGCTCATTCCCCGCAATTCCTACATGTCCAGGAACCCAGCAGAAGATAATCTCGACATCTGCCCGGCTCGCCAAAACCGTGGCGTCACGGATATCGCGAACCAGGGGTGCGGAGATTCCAATGCCCCGAGAGCACTCAGGGCGCTTTGTGAGTCGCTATAGATCACAATCCGGTCTCCGAACCGGGCACGTCGCGTAATCTCCCGTACCGAGTGCTGTATTGCCACCAGCTCGACCGTGAAGACAGACGCAGCGCCTGGTAGAGCCCCACTGACTTCAAATAGAGGGGATACGGCGTGGAAGCCGACCCCCTCTTGGGACGTGGAGTCTTCCGTATACACTGGCACGGTTCCAGCGTGACACGATGTGTGCTCCAAAAAGGTCGAACGCAATACTCCCGGCGCAGTACAAGCTTTGGGAGCAGAGGCGTGGCGACAAATAGCCAAATGTGGTACCCTCCAGGGTGGCGTCCTGGGCAGAACCAGGGGCGCCACCGGCCCGAGAGCTATATCTACCTTCTGAAGGAGTTTCCTGGCCCTAAACCCAAAGGGCTTAGGGTATGACTGACGTCTCTCGGCGGCATAGGCACCATCGAGATCAGCTGCGAATGCAGTGAGAGCTGTTGGCGACTGAGGGAGGCGCCGGGCTCGCGCGTACAGGCGAGTGATGCACTGCACGCGGCGCAGAGCGAGTGGCATCTCCCAGCATCGACCAACAGGCTCTCAATGGGGGAAGTGCGGAAGGCACCGGTCGCAAGGCGAAGGCCGGTGTGGTGGATCGAATCCACCTTCCGCAATAAACGCTCAGCTGCGGATGCATAAAACTCGCATCCGTAGTTGAGCTTCGAACGAACAAAGGATCGATAAAAAAGTAGGGCAGTAGCCCTATCAGCGCTGAACGTCACGGAACGGAGAATGTCCATGGCGCGGGTACAAGAGACCCTAAGGCTGCAAATATGAGCCTCCCAGGTGAGGCGTCGGTCGAATACAAGACCAAGGAAACGGTGCGACTCAACCACATCCAGGCGCACCCTTTTAAGAAACAAATCTGGGTCGGGGTGAAGCCGTGGATGGCGGCAGAAGTGCACCACCTTAGTCTTGGCCAAAGAAAACCGAAACCTGTGCGCTTCGGCATAGCGAGAGACGCGGTTCAATGCCTGTTGGAGTCGACGCTCCAGAGTTGGCATCTGGGCCGGGCCAAAAGAGATCGAAAGGTCGTCCACGTAGAGCGTAGCGAGAACATCTTCCGGCAGGACCGATGTGATGCCGTTGATGCTCCGGGCAAAGAGTGTGACACTGAAGACACTTCCCTGCGGGACACCCTCTTCCTGCTCCTTTGGGCCGGAGAGGGCTCCCCCCACCGGTACGCGGAATCGACGATCTCGCAAAAATTCAGATATAAACATTGGGAGGCGTCCCCTCACCCACCTCGTGTGGAGAGTCTCCATGATACCGTATCGCCATGCGGTATCATAGGCCTTCTCCAGATCGAAAAAGACCGTGGCGTAGTGCTGTCTACGAAGGAAGGCCTCGCAGACGGCATTTTCCAGTCGGAGCAGAGCATCCAAGGTGGAGTGGAAGTTGCGGAAGCCAAACTGTGCAGAAGACAGATGGCCTCCGCTGTCCAGGAAAAAGGCTAATCTAACATTTACCAATTTCTCCATCAACTTGCACACGCAAGAGGTTAGAGAGATTGGGCGGAAACCGGTCGGAGTAGAGTGATCTCTCCCCGGTTTGCGAAAGGCGAGCACAGTAGCGATTCGCAAGAGCCTGGGAGAAGACCTCCCACCCAGATCCTATTGAACAAATCTAAAAGAAAGGCCATGCCTCGCACACTTAGGTGTCGAAGCATGGCGTACGGGACATCGTCCGGACCATGGGCGGAGTCCACCCACGAAGCGAGAGCGGAACGCAACTCACTCACAGTAAAATTGTCGTTGAAGGGTTCTCCGCATCTGGAGGTAAAGTCCAGCCGGCGGCCTTCCGCGACATCACGACGTGCATTGAATGCTAGCGGAGCAGCATCACGGCTAGAGAATGCGGAAAAAGCGGTCGCTAACGATTCCGCCACGGACGCGGGGTCCGAGATTGCAGGCCCATTCTGCTGGAGAACGGGAGGGGAAGTCCTGCGAGAACTTGCCCCGAATCCTTTTGACTCGCTTCCACACCTCAGTTAAAGGGGTCTTCCCGTTAAGTGAAGACACATATGCCCGCCAAGAAGAGCGGCGGGCGTGCTTCGAAATATCCCTGAACCTAGCCCTCGCCCGACAAAATTCAGCGACAGTGAAATCGTTCGGGCGGCGCCTATAGCGCATGTAGGCCAGGCCAAAACGGCCAGACGTCCTAGGAATAGTAGTCAGGCCCACGGCGATCAGGTTGCCGGAGAAGAACTCAACGGCCTCATCTACCGACCTAAACTCCTCGACTGAGATAGAGAATTCAGTCATTTACTGAAATGCAGGCCACCGCGCCCGCGCCAAGCACCACCGAGGTGGGCTCTCAGGCGGCAGTTGCCTCGAAAATGATATTTGAATGGGAAAGTGATCACTACCATAGAGGTCATCGACCACCCCCAAATCAAAATCAGGCTGTGCATCCGAGGAGCACAAAGATAGGTCAAGACAAGAAAATGAAGCGGTTCTCGGACAGTGATACGTAAACTCATCCACGTTTAGGACACCCATCTCAAGCTCTTCGATCAGATCGGCAAGGACTTGTCCCCTGGGATTTATGGAGTAATCTCCCCAGATAGGATGCCTGCCGTTCAGATCTCCAAGCAAGAGATAGGGCCTCGGCAACCGTGCCACGACGCGGCGGAAGTCCCCCGCGTCGAAGTCAGCTAACGGTGGAATGTATGCAGAAATCAGAGTATACCTCCTATCCAGGTGCAGCTGCACAGCCACTGCCTGAAAGGAGGTATCTGAAGAGAAAGAAAGAACAGAGACATCATGCCGGGTGTAAACCGCGCATCCCCCAGCCCGGCCATCCCGCGGTGGTGGGGTCGCAAGACCCTTATACCCCGGGAGGGCGGGCAGGGGGCACGCGCCTATCATGGTCTCCTGCAAAAAGATAGCTAACGGGGAACGGGACGAGACGAGCCTCCGCAGCTCCTCCCAGTTGGCCCGGAGTCCACGGCAATTCCATTAAAGGAATATGCCCTCTAGGCCTAGCTCGGAGACGCGGGGGCCCTCCTTGAACAGAAGAACCTCACGGGAATGGCCGTACGCTTCCCGGGGGCAGAACCCCGGGCGCTGTTGGCGGGACAAAGCGCTGAAGGCACTGTCGCCTTCGAGGACTTATTGGGGGAGGTTGGGCTCGCCATGCGAGTCTTTTCCTCCCTCCGCCTCGAAACCTTAGGCGGGCGTTGCGGCTTCAGAGGCGGGGGGACGTCTTTTCGAGGAACCACCGTCTCCGAGCCACTCTCTCCACCTCGGGGCGTCGGCGAAGGAGCCGAAGCTCCTTTGTTTCTGTCCTCCTTTCAGGAAAAAGCTTAAGGAACCCCGGAAGATGGCCTAGCGACCATCTTCAGGGGTGTTGCCTCCTGGGAGGCAACGGTCACGCTGGGGGAAGAGGGGGAGCCCTGGTTTAAGTCGGGGCTGGGTATGAAGCCTTTTTGCCTCCAGCTTTACCAGGGGAGCGCCCGGGTTGGGTAGAGCCCGCAGAAAGGCTCCGAATGGGCGCGGAAACAACCGTGCTCGTTGGCCTGGATGGGCCAGGAGCAGAGGGTGCCTTTCTAACTATTGAGGCATATGACGTCCCAGGCAGAGCCGGGCGCGCCAGGACCAAGTCCTTAGCCTCGCGGAATGAGAGTCGATCCTGGACCTGAACGGCCAGGATTTCTTTCTCAAGGAGATATGCACCACATTGCTTCGAAGAAGCAGGGTGCGGCTCTCCGCAATTGACACACTTGGCCACACACGATTTGGACTTATAGTGTGCGACCTTGGAGCAATTTACACAGACTTCGGGTGACCCCGACTTTGCACGTCTACATGAGCGATTCGTATGGCCGAAGCGGTGACAGTAATAGCACCGCCGCTGCAGTGGCACGAATGCCTTCACGCGGTAGCGGTACCAACCGGCACGCACCGACTCACGGAGCTTGTCACAGTCGAACGTGACGAAGTGTAGGGGTGGGTCTCGAGGCCCCTCCCTGTTTTCTCATCACACGTTCGACCTTGACCGCCCCATGGTCGGCCAGCTCTAGGGTAATGTCCTCAATGGAGTAGTCAACGAGTTCCCTCGCATAAACTACTCTTTTCACAAAGTTCATGGTAGAGTGCGGCGTCACACTCACCGGGGTGCCATGAAGTGTCCGAAGAGCACTTATCTTGGCCGCCTCGGCGGGATTCACCGCATTCGCCAGAAGGCTCCCGTCCGAGAAACGGGTCACCTTCGGCTCTCTACCAATTGCACTAGCTAATCCTCTCCTCTGATGGATCATGTTGCCCTTGGATAACATGGTGCCATCAGTGGAGCGAATAACGAGGAAGCGTTTGAAGCCAGCGGGCTCGAAAACGCCAGGTAACCTCTGAATCAGGGGCCCCGATGTCATCGGGCCTCCGCCCTGTTCACTTTTGGTCTTAGTCAGGGGCTCCGCAACCAGGGGGGGCAGAGGGGCCGGATGTGCCGATCTCGGCTTGGTCGCTTGCCAGAGTGGCAGCAGACTCATCCGTCCCCGCAGCCCCCGCGGATGGAGAGGAGCCTTGAGTCTTCTTTGTCTTCCTGGTCTTGGTCTTTTTCTTTTTTGGATAGGAGGGCGGGGAATGAACCCGCTTTTCACCCCCGCCGGTAGAAGCCCTTAGGCCAGATTTACCGGCCTCAGCCAGGTCCTTCTCCGAAATGGAGAAGGTCCTGGTGGTCGCAGGGGCATCATCCGGAGGAGATCGCTCCCCTCCTTGTACTGCCTGAGAATCCGCAGCCGTTTGAGGAGGACCTTGCATAGGGGTGGATTCGGGTTCAGTGCTTGGCGCCGAGCCCAGATTCCCCCTTATGGAAGGCCCTACCCTCTGTTGCTGGTTTTCCTCAAGGGCCATGTCTATCACCGGAGGGGCCTCCAGTTGGCCATCCCCTCCCAGGACATCGCAGGGCCCCTTGGCAGCGTCATTAGTCTTTAGTGGGGAGGCACAGGCCTTGACCCCGGCAAGGTTCAATATTCTTGCCAGCAGGTCTTTCGAGGGAAGTGACCGAAGGGGTCTGGCTTATCTCTCCCCCCTAAGGGGGTTTGCCCTACAGAGCCGCTTACACGAGGGGCGGTCGGCAATGAGCTGCCTACTGGCTTTCTTGGCAGTCCCCCTAGAAAGCAAAGGAGGGACTGCCGCTGGAAATAGGGAGGTGCCCGAAAGCACCTCCAGAGAAGGGGGTGAGGGGGATTCCTCTACACCCGTAGGCGTAGGAGAGGAGTAAGCCTCCTCTCCGGTTAAAGAAGTATGGAGGGTCCCCTGCGCAAGCACAAGGGGGGGGGGCTCCATTTTGTCCGTGGATCTGCCCGAGGGCGGCTCCATTGATGTTCTTGGGGAAGCTGGGGGTTGGGTTTTTTTTATTTACATCATTGGGCATGGTGACCTTATTTGTGCTACGGGACGCAATAGCTCATCACCTCTTGCAGTTGCCCGCACTGCCAGAGGTGCTTACAGGCCTGGCAGAGCCAGGCGCCGCCATTTCGGACCACCCCTACCGCCTGGTGGCCTGGCAGTCCATCGGCATGGCGGCTCCACCTTGGACACGGCGTAAAAAAGATAGATTTTGAAGACGAAAGGAAAAGGGATGTGAGGAAGGTATGGGTGGGGATGAAGCAGGTTGTTAAAAACCAACCACCCCAGACCGGATCTCAGGGGTTAGGGAACATTGTCCCCTCCCCCCTCAGCCCCGATCCAGGGCGGTTGGCCGAGATGAAGGTCAGACCTCTACCCTGTGAAATTAGAGGCTGACCAGAGAAAGCTGTCGGAGAGGTTGTATGAAAAGAGAGGATACAAGTGTTCTGAAGGAAGGAAGAGAGGCTAAGATGGGGCCGGACGGGGTGCTGAGTCCCATCAGCACGGCAGCCAGGATGGCAAATCGCCGCGCCCCTCGCCAAGCATACAAATGCTGCTCCATGTGGAAACTTCTATCAAGATATCTCCCGCATAAAACGAACCCTCGTGAACAACACCTTCCCGAACAGCAGGATTGAAAAACAACTTCAATCATTTTTATGACCCAATTCACAGACACGGATGAAACGGAAAGCAACCAGGAACCAGTAAATAACATCAAACTGTATTATAGAAATCAGATATCATCGGCCTATAAAATATACAAAATAAAACATCAAGGAGATTGTTAACCGTAACATCAAAGTTAAGAAGCAAACGGACAAGATTCAGATGATAATATATTATAAAACGACAAAAGTTAACAATCTCATTATGAAAAACAACATCAACCAAAACTCCTCGAATGAAGACTGTAAACTTCAAAACAAAATATGTTAGTATGACCACCACCACACTTTTGAGGCGTTTGGCAATGTACTTGCAACATGGAGCCCCCAAAATCATATGGAGACTGTGCATAATATCAGCTTAACCAGGGACATAATGGTTAATAACACAACGAGCAAATGAAAAGGGGGAAATAAAGCTAGACTGAACACCTTAGAAATCATCTTAATTAACGAAGAAAGGCCAGCATCAACATCCAGACTACGGGCTGGAATCGAACATTAAAGTTGTTTTGAAATTCCGCTTGCACAGGAGTGCCCCGTTCCCTTGACATAACGTTAATTGAGGAGGGATAAATATCCCCTAAAATCCGCTTTCTTTTCATTCTGACTCCACCATTCTTCAACGATAAAGGAGGAAAGACACACTAAAGATGATCGCATAGTTCGAAAGCTCAGCAATTAAAATCAAGTTTGGTTTTTACCAAACACATTTCAATTAAAAAAAGAGATGAACGTAGGAAAAGTTTTTTACCAACTACAAGATGAACTAAAAAATGATAAGAAAAATAGAAAGTTTCCAAAGAAAATTAATAAAGGCGAAATATACTATGGTCTTTAACAAAATCTGCATACAAGAACGTCTGCTACTCATTTACACTAATATATATACAATTTTTCGTAGCGCTTAGGTATGTCTATGAATATGTTGGTAAAGGTTTGAATGTATGTTTTCAATGCATCTAAAACGCAAAATAAAAGCACGACCTTCCTTATAACTTTTGAAATATCTAAAATGGCGATGACAATTGAAATGTATAACTATAAGGTGGAGGATTCCAGAAAGAAGTCCGACTCGTACGGTCTCAGCTGCCGACAAATTGCCTTATGGGTCAGAGAATCACATTCCGGGTTTGAAAAGGATCCGAGAAAGCGGAAACATCCAAGAGCGACTTCATTGTGGACGACCCAGGTTCAATACGCAGGTCTCTGCGTCGCGTGAACCTTCGGAGTCGTAAGAAAACCATAGTCCAGCTCTAACATGAATGTATAGAAGGAGCCCAGTTAAACGCATTCTTCAGAACAGTCCATCGCGGACTGCTTTGCACAATGCCTGAAGTCGTGTAAAGCTACCGGAAGCCACTGATCAACCTTCAGCAGAAGCGACGTCGATTTGCTTGATGAACGCATGTTCACCACAACTGGGCCATGTGACAGTTGGGACAAGTCTTATGCTCGGACGCGTCAACGTTCCAGTTGTTCTCGACCTCAGGTAACGTTAGAGACCAGGGGATCAGTGGAACTGAGAGTGCATATTGCCTATGGTAGAGCATGACGACCGCTCTGTGGCAGTAATAGTAACTTATAGGGTTGGCAAAAACCCCCAATTTTTTTTTAAAAAGCCCAATAAAACTCGGGTTTTATCAAATCTCGGGTTTTTTTAAAAAAACGAACACTACAAGTATTAGAATAACATAAAAAAGAATAGCTATCTCTATTTTAATAATATTAATAATTAATTAGTTTAATAATTATATTATAGTAAGAAAAGATCACTGATCGAGAATTGTGGTTACCCATAATAGCCATAACCTGTAGAAGGAGAGATGAATTATGAGTCAGTATCAGAGAAATAATCTTAATTTGATACATATTTGTTGAAATTATAGACATAAATATGAATTTTGAATAAAATAATGATAAGTAGCATTCATTTCTTGAAAAAAAAAACCCACCAAAACCCGGTTTTTTTTTCAGATTTCACTTGAAAAAAGCTGGGGGGGTTTATTTGCCCACCATGGTAACTTAGTGGTTCGACAATCTGCCTTTATCCAGGCAGATCCCGACTGGATAATGAACTAGACATAAAGGTCAGCATGACAATCACTGGAAAGCTCCAGGGCACCAGGGGCGGTCTTCTTTGGGGAGAGGTGCCAGGAGGTATTGTTGTTTTTGACACCAAACAGCGTTTAGGTGGAAGCCTTCGTCACCCCGGTGGAGAGGAACCTTTTCCGCGTCAGAGGTATGTGGATATAGATACCCATCGGCAGGATTCCTTGCAACAGAGAGAGAGAGAGAGAGAGAGAGAGAGAGAGAGAGAGAGAGAGAGAGAGAGAGTGTGTGTGTGTGTGTGTGTTGTGCTGCGAAGACGGGAGAGGAAAGAAAGCAGTTTTGTAATTGGCTATGTGTGTGTAGTGAGAAGTGAAAGATCTAGCAAACTTAATACAGGGCTGAGCACAGCGCGTCCATCAATTGATAGCCAGATCTCTCCGTGCGCTGAAGTTTGTGTCCTCTCATGCCGTGATCGAACCCGGCACTGCGACGTTGGGAGACCAACGCCGAATTGATTTAGCTAGCAAGAGCTCTTGGCCACTCTGTAATGGTATGGGATTGTATGTGAGATTGAAGGGAGGGTTATCTCTCCATGTGTGATTGGCCTCATCCCAAGACTTCTCCAGAAAAAGAGGTGATTTTCAAGCAGGACAATGCCCCCATGTTACAAGTATGCGTCCCCCATACAGTGGATCCGGGGCAACAATATCAGGCTGGCGAACTGGCCACCTACCCGTCTCCGGATATGAAGCCACGAAGAAACCTCTGGCAGGACCTGAAAGAGCCGTAAGCCAGCCTCCAATGAGCGACTGAAGGCAATCATCACCGAGGAGTGAGTGAGCCGGCATCACAGTGCTCGTGGAGAGCAAGTCTCGAAAAATAAATTGCTCTAATTCTCTGCTTACACGCCCAGCAGGCAAGGCTGTGTTTCTTAAACTCTAGCCACCCTGCTGGACAAGAGAAAAAGAGTTGTAGCGTGGTCAGTCATTTCCAACTGGATATGACGCGACTAACCCACCCAAATGCAATCCTTAGGTGCACCCCCCCCCCCCCCTCCATGTATTTCGCGTGAAGTTATATTTCAATTGAATTTCCACTTCCTAGCTGTTGCATGGGCCGCCAGTTCAGGGGCGTGCTATAAAATTCCCACGGCATGCAACAGCCTCCTTACACTCTGACCTGGTCCCTTACGACACCCTCAAATAAAGCGTGTCCCCACTTAATTCTGGAAACGTTTGCGGGGCCTACAGCATAGACTGGAGGAGCAAAGCTTTCTGGCTTAATCTGCTCTCCGGCAGCTATTATCAACAACAATATTCATCCGATTATGTTTTATATGTTTCGAATGGGGTATATATATATATATATATATAACATGGTCGAAAACGAAATACATAAACTGGAGTGTCTTTAAAGTGTGTCGAGAGAATAATGAAGATAATTAACCGAGTACAACCAACCCGCGATGAACAAAAGGTCATTTTAACTATATATTACCAAACTAGACGGACCTACAACCTTATTATGAAGAATAACCCAAGACCTGGACCTGAAAGCAAACAAAGGACCCACCTAATATGAGTACACAATGCACATGTAAAGTAAGAGAATTCTAGCACCTGATTTATATATTGGGATAACCGAAAAAACAGTCTGAAGGATGATGACATAACACCTAAACAACGGAACTCCGAAAACACACTAGAAAAAAAAACAAGTTTGCCTTAACAGAAAAATGAACAATTTTAGACTGGACCAAATAGACGCCAATTACTCTTCATTGGAAGTATATTTATTCAAGAAAAGCAACTAAGGTTAAACATACAATTCAATTCCCAAGAGATACTCCCTACTGCAAGAGGACGGAGTCCCCCTCCTGCCCTAATGGGCTTTAGTTCGCTTACACGCTTCCATGTATTTGTTTGCTATTAAATCTGTAACCATATATTGTCATAAATAAACACATTTCTTGTAATATTTGTCCACTTGGTCTCTGAAGATGATAAGTGCCTTGCCGAAACGCGTCAGTATAAAATAAAATATAGGAAGAAAGTACATGAATTTACTGCTACTTTCCTTAAGACCGAATACTTGAGAATCAACTTCGGGGAGCTTATGCACGAGTTGAACCAATAAAAGAAGGCGAATATACGACAAATAAAGGAATACGAAAAAAAAATAATAGAAAATTTGCCGTCGCTTTCAATAAGCACCCACCCCCATGATGAGCATATAGTGCCATATACTGCCCAAATTTTCACACACATAATATATATATTACATATAAGCGATTAATTAAGGGTAATAATATGGTTCCTTAATCCTCTAGAGAAGTCGCCCGGAGTTCCTCAACTCTCTTCAGGAGCGTTACATATACGACAAAGCAACCATCCGCAATCACTATCTTAAATTCATCGAACATCTCTGATGTACTTTGGATCAGCAATTGACGAACTAACCGCCCCCCCCCCCTCCCACACCATTATCCGTGAAAATGCATGGAAAAGACTCTGCCTCAGGAATGTGTTAAAAAAATTCGCATAGCCGCTGTCCAAAACTCGTATCACTATTCATTGACGTATTTAAGCAGTTATTGCTGCCAAAGGAAGCTCAACTCAATATTAAATAATAAAATTGTTATCATGATGTTTCCGTTATATTTCCTAACCCCTTTAACTTATTCCATAAAACTTTCATACTCTTACCTAATATCACAATTTTCCGCCATACTTGATGAACCGTTCATTGCAAGGTAACGAAATTTAGAGCATTGAGACGAATATATGAATAAACAACAATTTCATAATTTTGATACACAAAGTAAAGGAATAATAACACTTTACGAAAATTCGCAACCCCCAAAATTAATATTATCTCATTTTCAAATCCACGTTTAATTTCTATGGTTTAAATTAAGACAGTTTCGAAGTCACAAGTAGTTTCTGTGACCTACTTATATTCGATCTAATCAGAAATAATATAGAAGGTCGTAACACCTCTTTTTTTTACCTGCGGCGAAGCAGCAGGTCAAGGCATCGCTTTTTTTTTTTTTTTTGTTCAAAGGGAGTAAAGTTCAATTGTACCCATTTAGAGCCATGAAATGACCCCATATGACCATATGGTATGTGGTTATTCACCCTGGAGTTTTCAAATCTGCCGTCAGATTTGGCGCTAGGTGGCGCCATCTAGTGGCAGAAGCCTCATTTAGCCATTCAAAGGCACTTGTAAGTGATTTGAACCATGGGAAACCATCAATGCAATAACCATTTATCATATCACAAAACGCCGCAGGTAATTGGAGGGACTTTCCCTCTTGTTTCGGCATCCCAAACTCGACAGTCATATTTTACAAGAAGTCATCATGGAGAAAGGTAAGTGCGAACCGGTTTCCTCCACCAAACCGATAATAATTGCAGAATTCAAGATTTCCTAAGAACTAAATGTCCCTACATCTACAGTGCAGTCAATGATAACAAAATTCAAGGAATTTAGGACAACTGCAAATCTTGTTCGTTCTGGTCGCCCTTGGAAGGCGTCGATGTTAGTTGTGACACTGTTCAATATGATGTATAGAGCGGAAATGCATGGACGAGGTCAGAAGACACCATTGAAAAACATAACATAATTTGAAAACGCATATTAAGTACGTCAAGGATCATTTGGATAAAAAGATTTTCATTTTTTTAGCCATGTACTATTGCGAGATGGGTAATTGTTAAGATTAGTGGCGCAAGATTTGTCTTAGAGATTTTTTTCCCGTTTTTAGGTCGCTTCATATTGTATTCTATATCATTTTGAAGGGAATTTCGAAACGGGGCGATACCCCCCCCCTCATGCCACCCATTAATTGTGGCGGGTTGTACCCCCACTATTTTTAATAATCTAGCAGTAATGGCTAACAAAATCGCGCGCCACTAATCTTAACAATTACCGTCAGATGCAACGAATATGGAGTTGTTCGGCACAAATAATGTCAAGTATTCTTAGCACAGAAGTAGCGAGGTTGGTCTTTCAAAAAACACTTCCCACAGTAAAACGGATGTGGATCTATTATGCTATGGTAAGTTTCTGTGCAACAGGCAATGGCATGCTTCATCGAATCTACGGAACGATGAGTAAATAATGCTAGAGTAGTTTCTTGAGTATCTCAAGAGTGAAGTTCGTAAGCCTGACCGAGTGTTGAAGATGGCTCTTTTAACACAACGAACTCAAACGCATACAGAAATTAGTTTCTTTCTGGCTGAACGAAATTGAAATAAGCGTTTTGGAATGGCAATCACAGTTGCCAGACTTCAATCTGATAGAAAAATTTATGGCAGGAACCCAAGACCCGCGCCCATGCAATACCCCCCTTACCCCGAAAAGCAGCGATGAATTAAATAAGTTTGTAAAGATGAATGGGGGAAAATTCCAGCCGAATTTTGTTTCAACCTAGATAAAAACTGTAATAATCGTTTGAAGTGTCATTAAGCAACAACCTTATACCATTGACTATTAATTATCAAATTTTATAGGCTATGGATACACACGAGTTGCAAATTTTCGCATAAATGAATTATTATTATTACTTTATTTGTTTATCAAGCACCAAAACTTAACAAGGGTGTGTTATTAATATATTCCTCTCGATCCCTCCAAATTCGTTCCCCTGCAATAAACGGTTCTTGAACTACGAGGGGCGGTCAATAAGTTTTGCAATTCGGATATAAGGAAACGAGATATAAGGAAAAGTGTTTTATTATTTTTCAATATAACTACCCTCGACTTCAATACACTTGCGCCACTTGTCCCTGAGGCTTCGAATTCCCGACAACCAGAAATGTCCCGACTGCTGTTCAATCCACTCCTGGACGGCGAGCTGGACATCTTCATCGTCCCCAAACCGGCGTCCACGCAGTACAACCTTGAGCTGGCGGGATAAAAAGTATTCGTTAGGGGCCAGATCTGGACTGTAGGGGGGATGGTTGAGCTCCTCGAATCCGCACTCGAGCAGGGCAGCTTGTGCAACTCTGACCTTGTGGACTTTGACGACGTTGAAGACGATCATGGGGCGTGAGGTTTCTAAGGACCCAACGGGCAGAGACCTTGGTCATGGCCAAATTGTCGTGGATGATGTTGATAACACTTCCATGTGATATTGCAAGTTCTCGCTCGATTTCTTCGACCTTCACCCGTCGATTTTCGAGGATGATCCTCTCCACACGGGCGACATTGTCCTCGTTGGTCACGTCTGATGGGCGTCCTGGACGGGGGTCATCTTCAAGGGACTCACGACCATGGCGGAACTCCCTATTCCAGCGAGCAATGGTTGCATAGGAAGGGGCGGTGTCGGTGTACACTGCAACCATGCGTTCATGGATCTATTTTGCATTCTTTCCTTCCTTGTCCATTGTTGAAAAATTTGTGACTGACGATCTGCGATCAGCTCCTGCTTCTTAAATAGACGAGGCAGGAGCGTGCGGCTGCAGGTCCTGACTTGTCATAACTTGTCCAAACACCCCGCACAAGCAGCCATCCCCCTTCCTCTGTTTTGCCCTACCGATTCGCAAAACTTATTGACCGCCCCTCGTATGTTGAAAAAATGTGGCATTAGGTTGACGTATGAATACTTTCTGGATCATGTGTGCATTATGTGTGTATGTATTGCGAGATCCAGCTACTAATTTCTTTCTATAGATACACACACATTTTAAAAGCAAATTGAAGAATCCCGGTAATGTGGTACAAAACTAAGACCCAAATTCCCCGACTAGTTATGACATCAAATCAATAGAGGGCAGGGGGCTCGCCCTTGTTTCCAGCGCCAGATCCCCTTGAAACTGAGCTCATCCTTGGAAGACGTGCAGGAAGTAGACTCGGCAGTCGTTCGAGGCGTTTGAGATCCCCATCGCCCCCCCAATAAATAAATGATACTTCTACAAATAAATTACCCACCTGAACATTACACTCAGTAGAAAGAGGAACACAGATGAGGGAAAAGGGACGATAAAGAGAACAGTGAATAAAGGAGGATAACGACCCAAACGAACCTCGACAACCCTAAATACTGGGTCCTAGGGAAAGGGGGGGATTAAAATGCCCAGGAACAAACTCAAAAGCACGAACTTGAACCCCGTTTTAGGCGAAGTCTCGAGTTCAAAATCCCTGCTGAGGTCAGTCGTTCTGAAGTGACTAACCACAAACCTGGTTACTAGGGCCATCGATAGTGAAAAGTGCAGGAGGGGGGGCGTAAAACAAAGAGAACGGGGCAAATAAGACCATAACACTAGCCTTTTTAAAGTGAGGGGGCATGGGAGGGGAGGGGGGTCAGTCTCTTACGATAAGCCCTACCACACTTGTTGAGTAAGAGTGATTTGACGAGAGACCTCTCCCCACGGATCCGAGTCTGCAGCCGGAGCCGGAAAGTGCCCCCAGTACCCGGCGGGACACTCGGACTCAGAACGCAACACACTCACATCTCGTGACCCCGGCGCTGCGGCCAGACCGACTGCACGGGCCGCTGGTCCCCCCCCCCCCCTGCGGTTCGTGTGAGCGTCCTTGGGCGCTCACTTCCCCCCTCCCCTTTCCCACCCGCAGTCAGACTGAGTAGGGATAGGGTGCAAAGAGCGGCAGTGCTCTGCCCCCCCTTCTAAACGGAGCCGAAGCGGCACAGGGAGAAGACCACTTGGGGCTCTAGCAAGGCACACAACTCTCCGGAACATCCTCTCTTCCTCATTCAATAATAATAATGGCGCAAGCCCTTCCTACCTCGACAATTCGTACAAGTTGTGGTTGGAGTTAAATGGGCAGTAGTGGGCGTGTCTGCGGGCGCTAACATGGTGGTACTGACGGGCATGACTCCACCCACGCCTCATGACCTCGCCCTCGCCGTCGCCCACAACGGACACCCAACTCCGCGGACGAAATCCGGCGCTGCGAAGAGAACGAGTGGACGGGGGCGCTAGCCCTCCGCCCCCCCTCGTCACGGGTGTGCGTCCTTTAAGCACTCCCACCCGCCCCGAACTGCGGCGCACGCCCACTCACAATCAGCGACCCGCCCATGGCGCGCCTCGAGGGAGAGTGATCTCGCGAAACGCAGGACGAGACCGCGCCCACGACGCCCACAGTTCGCAAAGGGACTGACTCGGGCGAAGGGCCCTGTGCCCAGCGGTGGGCGCCTTGCCAACGCCACCCCCGCCGCGGGGTCTGCGCCAACGCCAGCAGCCCCCCCCCCGGCGGAGAGTCGGCAACCACCGACTAAGGCACAGGCAAAGTCCTGACGGAGCCCCCACTGCCTCCTTCCCCCCAAAGCGGCGCCCACATTCTAGGCAATGGCCACCGCCGCACAGACCATGGGAGGTGCGTGTTCGAATTCCTCCACTTACCTTGTTCCGGGGACTCTACCCCATCCCCCCTTCGCGCCCTCCCCCCCACCTTTCGGGGGACGTAGGCCGGTTGAGAGTGTCACACGCTCTCCACCCTAACATTTCCTCGGCACATTTTCCCTTTCCCTAACTTCACCACGTTTTCTTTTAAAAGAATTTTAGGGCGAGCATATGACGACTGCCAGCATCGTAGCCGCTGTCAAATCATTTTAGCCAACAATACGCTTTAAAAAAAAGGGGCGGGGGGCTGTCCCTCCCTCAGGGGTGCGAGCATTGCCCCCCCCCCCACACAAACACTTTCTTTAGGAGAGAACAAGAGAATTGTTGCAGCCCCGTCGAACAAGAGGGTAAGGACAGACAAGATGAAGGATCCGTGAAAAAAAATGAAGCTTACACAAAGGCCGCAGGCTGAAGTCGAGAAGCATGTTCGTACAGGGGGCACCGGCAGTCAAGTACGAGCATCAACCCTTCGAGAGGGGGAAAGGGTGTGTGTGTGTGTGTGTGTGTGTGTGCAGCGGGATTGAGAGATCAATGGATCGAGTCGAGAATGGGAAGAATCAAAGCCCCTCCCCACCGATGACACAGTAAACGCGCCTTTCCTAATATTAAGGACCGGGGGATACGGAGGAGGGGGGGGGGGGGTTATTTAGTTATTTTGAAGGCCGATTGCGGCGAGGCTTGTCCGCAAGAATGTTTGTGAAGAAAGGTTAGTGGTGAAAGTGATAAAGAGATTTATATTTATATTTCATAGCGCAATAACGAGGCCGCATCGGGCGATTGGTAAGGAGAAATTTGTAAAGAAAGTGGTGGAGAAAGAAGAAGGGAAAATAAAGGAATAGCCGAGGGTCGTCCTGCAGGCAATGAGGTAGGTAGAGTGTGTCGTTCCTCCAAGTTTCACCCGTTACACCATATCCTTGCTCCCTCCCTTTCGGAGGGGGGGGGGGGGAATAAACACGTCTAAAAGGTGGATAAACCGAATAGAGATGAGACTACTTGGGGAAATAGAAGAGGGTGTGTGCGGGGGAAGGACAAAGGCGACCCCCTGCATCGTATATTTAAGGCCCGGAACCAAGCAACCCATCGAAATGAAGAGGTTATTTCTAAAAATACCACCAAAGAACCCATTCACAGATTCGTACGAACGAGACCAAATTATTTGGCCGATGGCCGATTGTTTTCACGGGCCTTTGTTTGCCTCGAAAATACACACCTGTCATTCACAGGTGGGTGGAGGCCACAGGCAGACTCGACCATGAGATTGTCCTCCTCTACCCAACAGTCAATTTATTTGACCCAAGAAACCATTGATATTTTATTCACAAAGATTCTCGAGTTTCATCCCAGATCGGTAATCGGGTCATCACAACTGGCTAGTGAATATGGCCTTTCCTTCAATCAATGGAGGACACAGATTCGAAATAGTGCACCCCTCCCCCCCTGCTCTATGAAACCCAGATTTTTTATTTTAGGAGCCCATCTGGCGACTGCATACTAGGGCAAAAGTCGCCGGAATCACGCTACAGCCTAATACTTAACTATATGAAAAAAATTGACAACATAATAAAAGATTAAAAAACAGAAACAAAGGCAAAGAAACAAGCAGAAAAAAACATGATGGGAAGAAAGAAACATGAAGGAAGCGTGCTCTGGCGTCGAGGGTAGGCACGCCTCCCCCCGGCGCAGGAAAATGCGACCAACAACAGAGTCGAATAAAACGGAGGCCAGCCTCCTCCAAAAAAAGTCATAGTCCACAAGTCTGTTTACACGAACCGGTCCGGAGTACAAGGTGCAAGCGGTTACGACCCCGCTTATCCCGCTACCGGGATATGTAACGTGCGCGAAGATCATCCAGACAGGGACATTCAAAAAGCATGTGCCGAAACAGTCTGGGGGACAAGGCAGTCGTCGCAGTAGGGTACAGGCGAGCGTTCCATCAGACGAATGTGGCCGATTCGAAGACGACAGAAATCAACTTGAAGCAGTCGCGGAATTTGGAGATAGGCCCATGTGAACAGTCGGCCGTCACCCATCTTCTTTGCCAAGCAACACGGAGGGCTACCCAGGTCTCTACCATGTGATCGGTGAGGAAGAGCGAAACACTGGTATGGTCACCCAGTCCTCGCGGACTCTTTGATGCCCCCATTCCCCGCAATTCCCACATGTCAAGGAACCCAGCAGAAGATAATTTCGAGATCTACCCGGCTAGCGGAAACAGAGGTGTCAACGGATATCACAAACCAGGGGATGGGGAGATTCCAATGCCCCGATAACCCTCAGGGCACCCTATGAATCTCTACAGAGCAAAATCCGGTCACTGAACCAGGCACGACGCGCTATCTGCCATACCGAGCGGTACATTGTAACCAGCTCGGCCATGAATACAAACGCTGCGCTTCGTAGAGTTCCGCGAATTCAAACAGAGACTATACGACGTGGAAGCCTACCCCTTCCTGGGACTTGGAGCCATCCATGAACACTGGCAGGAATACATCGTGAAACGAAGTGTGCTCCATAAAGGTTTAACACAATACTCCTGGCGTTGTGAAAGCTTTGGAGCAGAGGCCTGGCGACAAACTATAGTCAAAGGTGATGCCATCCATGGCGCCTCTCGTCCCTTGGCAGGATGAGAGGCGACATGGTCCGGGTTAGCACCGGAGCTCTCGAAAGTTTCCTAACCCTAAACCCATAGGGCTTAGGCTATGACTGGTGTATCTCGGCGCTATAGGCACCGTCGAGATCGGCTACGGATGCAGTGAGAGCTGGTGGCGACTGAAAGAGGCACATGGCTAGTGAGTAAAGGCGAATAGCAGGGGACAGAGCGAGTGGCATCTCCCCAGCATCAAGTAGGCTCTCAATCGGGAACGTGCAGAAGGCACCTGTGTGGTGCATGCAGTATAAAACTCGAAACCGTGGACAAGCAAAGAACAAACAAGGGCTCGATAGAAAAGTAAGGCACTAATCCTATCAGCCCCAGGTGCTGAACGTCACGGAATGAAGAATGTCCATGGTGCGGGTGCACAACTATCTATGGATGCAAAAATGAGCCTACCAGGTGAGGCGTCGGTCAAAAACAAGACCAAGGAAACAGCGCGAATCCACCACTTCCAGGCGAAGCCCATTTAAAAAGTTAGGGTCGGGGTAGAGCCAATAATCGTGACAGAAGTGCACCACCTTAGTATAGGGCAAGGAAAACGGAAACCTGTGCGCTAAGGTATAGCGAGAGAGGTGGACCAATTCCTGTTGGAGTCGACGATCCAGAGTTGGCATCTGGGGCGTACCAAGAGAGATCGAGAGGTCGCCCCTATCGTGTGGAGAGTCTCCAAGATACCCTATCACCAAGCGGCATCATGAGGCTCCTCCAGCTCGAGGAAAAAAAACAAAAAACAGTGGTGTAGTGCTGACTACGAAGCAAGGTCTAGAAGACGGCATTTTCAAGTCGGAGCAGAGCATCCGACGTGAAGTGGAACTTGCGCAAGCACCATAGTGCGCAGGACAGGTGGCCTCCGCTGTCCAGAAAAAAAAAATTAGCCATCAACTTGCACACGCGGGGAGTTAAGGATAGGGCGAAAACCAGCCGAGATAGACTGATCTGTCCCCACTTTACAAAAAGAGCCCAGAGTAGCCATTCGCAAGAAGTCTAGGAGGCTAACCTCTGCAGAAATGGAGTTGAACAAATCAAATAAAAACTGTGCCTCACTCACCTAGGTGTCGAAGCATGCCATACGGGACATCATCCGGATCAGGGCCAGTGTCTGAGCACGAAGCGAGAGCGGAACGGAACTCATCAAATGTAAACATGTTGGTGAATGGTTCTCCGCCTCTGGATGTAAAGTCCAATCGGGGCCTTCCGCGACATCACGGCGCGAATTGAATGTTGGCGGAGCAGAATCCCGGCTAGAGAATGCGGAGAAAACGGTCGCTAAACATTCCGACGCGGAGGAGGGGTCAGAGATTGCGGTTCGATTCTCCTGAAGAACGGAAGGGGGGTCTTGCGAGAACATACCCCGAATCCTTTTGCCTCACTTGCTCACCTCAGCCAGAGTGGTCTTCTCATAGGTGAAGTCTGTGTACACAAACCGGTCCAAAGTACAGTGGCGGCAACAAAAAAAGTGACATGTGACAATTCGGGGAAAATAAAACAGAAAAATGTAACTTACATATTTTATTATGAATATTTCATGAAAGTTATTACTTGGTCATGTTGCCCTTGCACTTGATGACCATCCTGAGTCGATTGGGCATTGATTCAGTGAGGTTTGCGAAGTAGGTGGGGTCGATCGTAACCCAGATCTGCTTCAGTGATTCTATCAGGTCCTTGATGCTGCTGGGTGCTGTCTCTTGAACTTTGGATTTCATCAGATTCCAAGCATTCTCAATAGGATTTAGGTCCAGGAAATTACCAGGCCACTCCAAAACACTAATATTATTATCATTGAAGAACCTTTTTACTAACTGGGACCTGTGAGCAGGGGCACCATCATACATGAAAAATTCACACTGATGAATTTCCCAAAATGGCAGCATGTGCTGCCTCAAAACTTCAAGATAGTTAGTGCCCCTCATGGCTACATTCTTGGCAAGGAAGTACAGACCTCCTCTGCCCCTTTTTCCACTAAAGGCACCCCACACCATCACACTATCAGGGTGCTTCACAGTTTTCACGGTATATTTCGGGTCATCCCGAGACACAGTGCTGGGACGACGCACGATCTTTGACTCTCCTCTGACCAGCCTAAAGGTGCTCTCATCACTGAACATGACCTTCTTCCAATGGGCAGCTGTCCAATGTTTATAGGTCTTGCAAAAATTGAGCCTTTCCATCTTCATAGCCTTGGTAAGAAGTGGCTTCTTGGCAGCGCGGCGAGACGGTAGGCCTAAGTCCTTCTGTAAGCGATGACTGATGGTCCTGAGGGCAACGTTCTGGAGGAGGTCTGGGTGTTTTTTCTTGATTGAAGCGGAGGTTACAGAAGGGTCTGACATCACTTTACGCCTTAGGATATTATCAGTCCTTGGAGATGTCTTCCTAGCTGCACCAATACCCTCCTTCCTCTTTGGTATGGTACCTGGTGGCAATAACTCAGCTGCACGTTTTAGGCGATGAATCGTATTTTTGAGGTTACTAAATCTGCTGCTACATCAATAAAAGACTTTTCCTGCTCTAATAGGGTCAAGGCACGGCTTTTCTCTGTCATAGAAAGCTTTTTCCACCCCATTGTATCCACTTGCACAGAAGTTATAGCACGTCAAATGTAGGCACGAATGCAGATAATCAGCACGCTGGAGTGCCATATACTAAAACCTCGTTGTACGAGCTCAAACGAGACACTGAGTTCCAATAGAGCGCAGTTCTGTTGTCTTAGCCCAGGAGAGTCGTCCACTTGCGGCATAAGCTCCGCACATTTTCATTGAATTGATGGCAAGTAAAATAGTGAAAGCGATTTTGTGTATCGATTTCTGTTGCCAATATTCAATGTCACTTTTTTTGTTGCCGCCACTGTACAAGGGACAAGCGGTTACGACCCCCATTATCCCGCTACCGGGACATGTAACATGCGTGAAGATCAGCCAGAATGGGACATTTAACAAGAATGTGCCAAAGAGTGTGGTGGACAACACAATCATAACAATGAGGGTCATTTTTTTTTTAATTTTAGGACCCTATCTGGCGACTACTCACTTGGGCATAAGTCGCCGCAATCTCGACAGACTAGCACTAAGGCTACTTTAAAATAAGAATATGAAAAAAACAACAACAATAAAAAGGGAAAATGGCATTTTTAATTTTTTTTTTTAAGGAGCTGATCTGGCGACTGCCTCCTTGGGCATTAAGCGCCGTATTAAAAACCGGCCTAGTACTAGGATACTTTAAAATAAAATTCAAAGAAATAAAAAAACATACCCCCCACAAAAAAATGGGAAAAGGAAGCGAGCAGTAAGCAAGCTCCTGCGTCGGGGAGAGGTCCCCAAACGCAGGAGCCTGCGACCTATAAGGGAAAAAAACAAAAGCAAAAGAAACAAAACAAAACAAAAAACCTGGTTAAATAATAGGGAGAAGGATGGCCTCCCCCCAAAAGTCAACAAGTCCACTAGTAAATGTGCACGCACTCGTCCTGAGTACAAGGGACAGGCGGTAGCGACGCAGCCCATCCCGGTACCGGGACAGGTGTCGTGCGCGAAAATCACCAGACTGGGACATTCGACAAGAATGTGCCAAACAGTCTGGGGGACGACGCAGTCGTCACAATAGGTCGCAGGCGAGCGCTCCATCAAATAGTGATGCGTCACACGAGTGTGTCCGATTCGGAGACGAAAGAAAGCGACCTGAAGCCGCCGCGGCATTGGGGGATAGGTCCATGGAAACAGTCGCGGCGCAATGGCACGCAACTTTAAGTTCCCTTCGACCGTCTCCCATCTTCTTTGCCAAGCAGTCCGAAGAGCTGCCCGTATTCCTGCCATGTAGTCGGTGCGAGGAAGAGCGAAACGCTGGTCCGGTCGCAGAGTCCTCGCGGACTCTTTAGCGCCTTCATAGGCGTGCTCATTACCCGCAATTCGTACACGCCCAGGAACGCAGCAGAAATAACCTCGAAATCCACCTGGCTCGTAAGGAACAACGGCCCCAACACAGACCCCTGAGCCACGAAACTGGTTACATTTTTCGACTCCTAAAATTTACCGTTTATACTAGTCTGTGCTTACGATTACTTAGCCACGACTCTATCCATTCTAGGAGGTGTCCCCTAATTTCATGAGCAAAAGTTTAGTTAGTAATCGCCTAAGAGGAACGGTGTCAAATGCCTTAGCGAAGTGTAAGTAAACTTTGTCCGAAGATCAACTTTCGTCATAGCTTTTAATCATGCCTTTATTTTATTTTATTTTATAATTTAAGGGACTATCTGGCGACTGCCGACTTAGGCATAAGACGCCGTAAACAAACAGCCTAATTCTAGGCTACTTTAAAAAATTGAAGAGTAAACAACAATAAAAAGAAATAACAATAACAAAGCAATAACAAAAATAACAACAACAATTAAACCTGGTTAAATGAAAGAGGGAAGGCCGGCCTCCCCCCAAAAGTCAATAAGTCCACCAGTCAAAGTGCACGCACTCGTCCCGAGTACAAGGGACAGGCGGTAGCGACGCAGCCCATCCCGGTACCGGGACAGGTGTCGTGCGCGAAGATCACCCAGACTGGGACATTCGACAAGAATGTGCCGAACAGTCTGGGGGACGACGCAGTCGTTGCAATAGGGCGCAGGCGAGCGCTCCATCAGATAGCGATGCGTCACACGAGTGTACCCGATTCGGAGACGACAGAAAGCAACCTGAAGCCGCCGCGGCATTGGGGGATAGGTCCATGGGAACAGTCGCGGCGCAATGGCACGCAACTTTAAGTTCCCTTCGACCGTCTCCCATCTTCTTTGCCAAGCAGTCCGAAGAGCTGCCCGTATTCCTGCCATGTAGTCGGTGTGAGGAAGAGCGAAACGCTGGTCCGGTCGCAGAGTCCTCGCGGACTCTTTGGCGCCCTCATCGGCGCGCTCATTCCCCGCAATTCCTACATGACTAGGAACCCAGCAGAAGATAATCTAGACATCTGCCCGGCTCGCCAAAACCGTGGCGTCACGGATTTCGCGAACCAGGGAATGCGGAGATTCCAATGCCCCGAGAGCACTCAGGGCGCTTTGTGAGTCGCTATAGATCACAATCCGGTCTACGAACTGGGCACGTCACGTAATCTCCCGTACCGAGTGGTGTATTGCCACCAGCTCGGCCGTGAAGACAGACGCAGCGCCTGGTAGAACCCCACTGATTTCAAACAGAGGGGATACGGCGTGGAAGCCGACCCCCTCTTGGGACTTGGAGCCATCCGTATACACTGGCAAGGTACCAGCGTGACACGATGTGTACTCCAAAAAGGTCGAACGCAATACTCCCGGCGCAGTACAAGCTTTGGGAGCAGAGGCATGGCGACAAAGAGCCAAATGTGGTACCCTCCAGGGTGGCGTCCTGGGCAGAACCAGGTGCGCCACCGGCCCGAGAGCTATATCTACCTCTCGAAGGAGTTTCCTAGCCCTAAACCCAAAGGGCTTAGGGTATGACTGGCGTCTCTCGGCGGCATAGGCACCATCGAGATCAGATGCGGATGCAGTGAGAGCTGTTGGCGACTGAGGGAGGTGCCGGGCTCGCGAGTACAGGCGAGTGATGCACAGCACGCGGCACAGAGCGAGTGGCATCTCCCCAGCATCGACCAACAGGCTCTCAATAGGGAAAGTGCGGAAGGCACCGGTCGCAGGACGAAGGCCGGTGTGGTGGATCGAATCCACCTTCCGCAATAAACGCTCGGCTGCGGATGCATAAAACTCGCATCCGTAGTCGAGCTTCGAGCGAACAAAGGATCGATAAAAAAGTAAGGCAGTAGCCCTATCAGCGCCCAAAGCGCTGGACGTCACGGAACGGAGAATGTCCATAGCGCGGGTACAAGAGACCCTATGGCTGCGAATATGAGCCTCCCAGGTGAGGCGTCGGTCAAATACAAGACCAAGGAAACGGTGCGACTCAACCACATCCAGGCGCACCCCATTAAGAAACAAATCTGGGTCGGGGTGAAGCCGTGGATGGCGGCAGAAGTGCACTACCTTAGTCGTGGCCAAAGAAAACCGAAACCTGTGCGCTTCGGCATAGCGAGAGACGCGGTTCAATGCCTGTTGGAGTCGACGCTCCAGAGTTGGCATCTGGGCCGCGCCAAAAGAGATCGAAAGGTCATCCACGTAGAGCGTAGCGAGAACATCTTCCGGCAGAACCGAGGTGATGCCGTTGATGCCCAGGGCAAAGAGTGTGACACTGAGGAAACTTCCCTGCGGGACACCCTCTTCCTGCTCCTTTGGGCCGGAGAGGAGCCCCCCACTCGTACGCGAAATCGACGATCTCGCAAAAACTCAGATATAAACATTGGGAGGCGTCCCCTCGCCTCCATCGTGTGGAGTCTCCATGATACAGTATCGCCATGCGGTATCATAGGCCTTCTCCAGATCAAAAAACACCGTGGCGTAGTGCTGTCTACGAAGGAAAGCCTCGCAGACGGCATTTTCCAGTCGGAGCAGAGCATCCTACGTGGAGTGGAACTTACGGAAGCCGCACTGTGCAGAAGACAGATGGCCTCCGCTGACCAGGAAATAGGTTAATCTAACATTTACCAATTTCTCCATCAACTTGCACAAGCAAGAGGTTAGAGAGATTGGGCGGAAACCGGTCGGAGTAGAGTGATCTCTCCCCGGCTTGCGAAAGGCGAGAACAGTAGCGATTCGCCAGGAGTCTGGGAGAAGACCTTCCACCCAGATCCTGTTGAACAAATCTAACAGAAAGACCATGCCTCGCTCACCCAGGTGTCGAAGCATGGCGTACGGGACATCGTCCGGACCATGGGCGGTGTCCGCGCACGAAGCGAGAGCGGAACGCAACTCACTCACAGTAAACTTGTCGTTGAAGGGTTCTCCGCCTCTGGAGGTAAAGTCCAGCCGGCGGCGTTCCGCGACATCACGACGTGCATTGAATCCTGGCGGAGCAGCATCACGGCTAGAGAATGCGGAAAAAGCGGTCGCGAAGGATTCCGCCACGGACGCGGGGTCCGAGATTGCGGTCCCATTCTCCTGGAGAACGGGAGGGGGGTCCTGCGAGAACTTGCCCCGAATCCTTTTGACTCGCTTCCACACCTCAGCTAAAGATGTATTCCCGTTATTTTATTTTTTTTTTAATTTTATGGAGCCCATCTGGCAACTACCCACTTGGGCATAAGTCGCCGAAAAACACGACAGCCTAGAACTAGGCTACTTTAAAGTAAAAATATGAAAACTTAACAATGATATAAATTGGAAAAACTTAACAATCGAAGCAATCTCCGGCAGCGGGGGGAGGTCCCCCTCACCCCGGTGCAGGAGAGTGCCACCTACAAACAAAACAATAACAAAAAAAGGAACCTTAAATAAAGGGGAGAAGGCCGGCCTCCCCCCAAAAGTCAATAAGTCCACCAGCCATGGTGCACGCACTCGTCCCGAGTACAAGGGACAGGCGGTAGCGAGCTCGCCCATCCCGGTACCGAGACAGGTATCGTGCGCGAAGATCATCCAGACTAGGACATTCGACAAGAATATGCCGAACAGTCTGGGGGACGACGCAGTCGTTGCAATAGGGCGCATGCGAGCGCTCCATCAAGTAGCGATGCGTCACACGAGTGTGTCCGATTCGAAGACGACAGAAAGCAACCTGAAGCCGCCGCGGCATTGGGGGATAGGTCCATGGGAACAGTCGCGGCACAATGGCACGCAACTTTAAGTTCCCTTCGACCGTCTCACATCTTCTTTGCCAAGCAGTCCGAAGAACTGCCCGTATTCCTGCCATGTAGTCGGTGTGAGGAAGAGCGAAACGCTGGTCCGGTCGCAGAGTCCTCGCGGACTCTTTGGCGCGCTCATTCCCCGCAATCCCTACATGTCCAGGAACCCAGCAGAAGATAATCTCGACATCTGCCCGGCTCGCCAAAACCGTGGCGTCACGGATATCGCGAACCAGGGGATGCGGAGATTCCAATGCCCCGAGAGCACTCAGGGCGCTTTGTGAGTCACTATAGATCACAATCCAGTCTCCGAACCGGGCACGTCGCGTAATCTCACGTACCGAGTGGTGTATTGCCACCAGCTCAGCCGTGAAGACAGACGCAGCGCCTGGTAGAGCCCCGCTGACTTCAAACAGAGGGGATACGGCGTGGAAGCCGACCCCCTCTTGGGACTTGGAGCCATCCGTATACACTGGCACGGTTCCAGCGTGACACGAGGTGTGCTCCAAAAAGGTCGAACGCAATACTCCCGGCGCAGTACAAGCTTTGGGAGCAGAGGCGTGGCGACAAATAGCCAAATGTGGTACCCTCCAGGGTGGCGTCCTGGGCAAAACCAGGGGCGCCACCGGACCGAGAGCTATATCTACCTCTCGAAGGAGTTTCCTGGCCCTAAACCGAAAAGGCTTAGGGTATGACTGGCGTCTCTCGACAGCATAGGCACCATCGAGATCAGCTGCGGATGCAGTGAGAGCTGTTGGCGACTGAGGGAGGCGCTGGGCTCGCGCGTACAGTCGAGTGATACACTGCACGCGGCGCAGAGCGAGTGGCATCTCCCCAGCATCGACCAACAGGCTCTCAATGGGGGAAGTGCGGAAGGCACCGGTCGCAAGGTGAAGGCCGGTGTGGTGGATCGAATCCACCTTCCGCAATAAACGCTCGGCTGCGGATGCATAAAACTCGCATCCGTAGTCGAGCTTCGAACTAACAAAGGATCGATAAAAAAGTAAGGCAGTAGCCCTATCAGCACCCCAAGCGCTGAACGTCACGGAACGGAGAATATTCATGGCGCGGGTACAAGAGACCCTAAGGCTGCGAATATGAGCCTCCCAGGTGAGGCGTCGGTCGAATACAAGACCAAGGAAACGGTGCGACTCAACCACACCCAGGCGCACCCCTTTAAGAAACAAATCTGGGTCGGGGTGAAGCCGTGGATGGCGGCAGAAGTGCACTACCTTAGTCTTGGCCAAAGAAAACCGAAACCTGTGCGCTTCGGCATAGCGAGAGACGCGGTTCAATGCCTGTTGGAGTCGACGCTCCAGAGTTGGCATCTGGGCTGCGCCAAAAGAGATCGAAAGGTCGTCCACATAGAGCGTAGCGAGAACATCTTCCGGCAGCACCGAGGTGATGCCGTTAATGCTCAGGGCAAAGAGTGTGACACTGAGGACACTTACCTGCGGGACACCCTCTTCCTACTCCTTTGGGCCGGAGAGGGCTCCACCCACCCGTACGCGGAATCGACGATCTCGCAAAAATTCAGATATAAAAATTGGGAGGCGTCCCCTCGCCCCCATCGTGTGGAGAGTCTCCATGATACCGTATCGCCATGCGGTATCATAGGCCTTCTCCAGATCAAAAAACACCGTGGCGTAGTGCTGTCTACGAAGGAAAGCCTCGCAGACGGCATTTTCCAGTCGGAGCAGAGCATCCTACGTGGAGTGGAACTTACGGAAGCCACACTGTGCAGAAGACAGATGGCCTCCGCTGTCCAGGAAAAAGGCTAATCTAACATTTACCAATTTCTCCATCAACTTGCACACGCAAGAGGTTAGAGAGATTGGGCGGAAACCGGTCGGAGTAGAGTGATCTCTTCCCGGTTTGCGAAAGGCAAGCGCAGTAGAGATTCGCCAGGAGTCTGGGAGAAGACCTTCCACCCAGATCCTGTTGAACAAATCTAACACAAAAGCCATGCCTCGCTCACCTAGGTGTCGAAGCATGGCGTACGGGACATCGTCCGGACCATATGCGGGGTCCGTGCACGAAGCGAGAGCGGAACGCAACTCGCTTACAGTAAACTTGTCGTTGAAGGGTTCTCCGCCTCTGGAGGTAAAGTCCAGCCAGAGGCCTTCCGTGACATCACGACGTGCATTGAATGCTGGCGGAGCAGCATCACGGCTAGAGAATGCAGAAAAAGCGGGCGCGAAGGATTCCGCCACGGACGCGGGTTCCGAGATTGCGGTCCCATTCTCCTGGAGAACAGGAGGAGGGTCCTGCGAGAACTTGCCCCGAATCCTTTTGACTCGCTTCCACACCTCAGCTAAAGGGGTCTTTCCCGTTAAGTGAAGACACGTATGCCCGCCAAGAAGAGCGGCGGGCGTGCTTCGAAATATACCGGAACCTAGCCCTAGCACGACGAAATTCAAGGACAGTGAAATCGTTCGGGCAGCGCTTATAGCGCATGTAGGCATAACGCTTCTGTTTGATGGCCGTCTCACACTCGGCCGACCACCATGGGAGTGGTCGGCGTGCAAAACGGCCAGACGTCCTAGGAATAGTAGTCAGGCCCAGGGCGATGTGGTTGCAGGAGAAGAACTCAACGGCCTCATTTACCGACCTAAACTCCTCGACTGAGATAGAGAATTCAGTCATTTCCTGAAATGCAGGCCACCGCGCCCGCGCCAAGCACCACCGAGGTGGTCTCTCAGGCGGCAGTTGCCCTGAAAATGATATTTGAATGGGAAAGTGATCACTACCATGGAGGTCATCGACCACCCCCCAATCAAAATCAGGCTGTGCATCCGAAGAGCACAAAGATAGGTCAAGGCAAGAAAATGAAGCGGTTCGCGGACAGTGATGCGTAAACTCATCCACGTTTAGGACACCCATCTCAAGCTCTTCAATCAGATCAGCAAGGACTTGTCCCCTGGGATTTATGGAGTAATCTCCCCAGAGAGGATGCCTGCCATTCAGATCTCCAAGCAAGAGATAGGGCCTCGGCAACCGTGCCACGACGCGGCGAAAGTCCCCCGCGCCGAAGTCAGCTGACGGTGGAATGTACGCAGAAATGATAGTATACCTCCTATCCAGGTGCCGCTGCACAGCCACTGCCTGAAAGGAGGTATCTAAAGAGAAAGGAAGAACGGAGACATCATGCCGGGTGTAAACCGCGCATCCCCCAGCTCGGCCATCCCGCGGTGGTGGGGTCAAAAGACCCTTGTACCCCGGGAGGGCGGGCAGGGGGCACGCGCCTAGCATGGTCTCCTGCAAAAAGATAGCTAACGGGGAGCGGGACGAGACGAGCCTCCGCAGCTCCTCCCAGTTGGCCCGGAGTCCACGGCAATTCCATTGAAGGAATATGCCCTCCAGCCCTAGCTCGGAGACGCGGGGGACCTCCTCGAATTAAGACCCTCACGGGAATGGCCGTACGCTTCCCGGGGGCAGAACCCCGGGCGCTGTTGGCCGGACAAAGAGCTAGAGGCGCTGTCGCCTTCGAGGACTTATTGGGGGAGGTTGGGCTCGCCATGCGAGTCTTTTCCTCCCTCCGCCTCGAAACCTTAGGCGGGCACTGCGGCTTCGGAGGCAAGGGGCCCTCTTTTCGAGGAACCACCGTCTCCGAGCCACTCGCTCCACCTCGGGGCGTGGGAGAAGGAGCCGAAGAGCCTTTGTTGCTGTCGTCCTTTCGGGGGACAGCTTTAGGAACCCCCGAAGATGGCCTAGCGACCATCTTCAGGGGTGTTGCCTCCTGTGAGTCTAACGACTCGGTGGAGGCGCGTGGCCGTTTCGCCTTGCAGGAAACGGTCACGCTGGGGGAAGAGGGGGAAGCCCTGGTTTTAGCCGGGGCTGGGTATGAAACCTTTTTGCCGCCAGCTTTACCAGGGGAGCGCCCGGGTTGGGTAGAGCCCGCAGAAGGGCTCCGAATGGGCGCGGAAACAACCGTGCTCGTTGGCCTGGATGGGCCAGGAGCAGAGGGTGCCTTTCTAACTACTGAGGCATATGACGTCGCAGGCAGAGCTGGGCGCGCCAGGACCAAGTCCTTAGCCTCGCGGAATGAGAGTCTATCCTAAGCCTGAACGGCCAGGATTTCTTTCTCCAGGAGATATGCACCACATTGCTTCGAAGAAGCAGGCTGCGGCTCTCCGCAATTGACACACTTGGCCACACACGATTTGGACTTATAGTGTGCGACCTTGGAGCAATTTACACAGACTTCGGGTGACCCCGACTTTGCACGTCTACATGAGCGATTCGTATGGCCGAAGCGGTGACAGTAATAGCACCGCCGCGGCAGTGGCACGAATGCCTTCACGCGGTAGCGGTACCAACCGGCACGCACCGACTCAGGGAGCTTGTCACAGTCGAACGTGACGAAGAGTGTAGGGGTGGGTCTCGTGGCCCCTCCCTGTTTTCTCATCACACGTTCGACCTTGACCGCCCCATGGTCGGCCAGCTCTAGGGTGATGTCCTCAATGGAGTAGTCAACGAGTTCCCTCGCATAAACTACTCCTTTCACAAAGTTCATGGTAGAGTGCGGCGTCACACTCACCGGGGTGCCATGAAGTGTCCGAAGAGCACTTATCTTGGCCGCCTCGGCGGGATTCACCGCATTCGCCAGAAGGCTGCCGTCCTAGAAACGGGTCACCTTCGGCTCTCTACCAATTGCACTAGCTAATCCTCTCCTCTGATGGATCATGTTGCCCTTGGACAACATGGTGCCATCAGTGGAGCGAATAACGAGGAAGCGTTTGAAGCCAGCGGGCTCGAAAACGCCAGGTAACCTCTGAATCAGAGGCCCCGATATCATCGAGGCTCCGCCCTGTGCACTCTTGGTGTTAGTCTTGGTCAGGGGCTCCGCACACGAGGGGGTAGAGAGGCCGGATGTGCCGATCTTGGCTTGGTCGCCTACCAAAGTGGTAGCAGACCCATCCGTCCGCGCAGCCCCCGCGGATGGAGAGAAGCCCCGAGTCTTTTTCGTCTTTTTCTTTTTTGAGAGGAGGGCGGGGAATGAACCCGCTTCTCAACTCCGCCGGCAGAAGACCCCAGGCCAGATGGACCGGCCTCAGCCAGGTCCCTCTCCGAAATGGAGAAGGTCCTGGTTGTCGTAGGGGCACCTGTCGGAGGAGATCCCTCCCCTCCTTTTACTGCCTCGGAGGCCTCAGCCATTTGATGAGGACCTTGCATAGGGGCGGATTCGGGTTCGGTGCTTGGCGCCGAGCCCGAATTCCCCCCCATGGAAGGCCCTACCGTCTGAGGCTGGGTCTCCTCAAGGACCATGTCTATCACAGGAGGGGCCTCCAGTTGGCCATCCCCTCCCAGGACATCGCAGGTCCCCTTGGCAGTGTCGCCAGTCTTGTGTGGGGAGGCACAGGCCTTGACCCCGGCAAGGTTTAAAATTCTTGCCAGCAGGTCTTTTGAGGGAAGCGACCGAAGGGGCCTGGCTTCCCTCTCCCCCCTAAGGGGGTTTGCCCTACCGAGCCGCTTCGATGGGGAGCGGCTGGCTAAGGGCTGCCTGCTGGCTTTCTTGGCAGTCCCCTTGGAAAGAAAAGAGGGGACTGCCGCTGGGAAAAGGGAGGTGCCCGAAAGCACCTCCAGACAAGGGGGTGAGGGGGAGTCCCCTGCACCCGTAGGCGAAGGCTTGGAGTAAGCCTCCTCTCCGGTTAGAGAAATATGGAGGGTCCCCTGTGCAAGCACAGGAGGGGGAGACCTCCATTTTTTTTTGCTGGAGCTGCCCGAGGGCGGCTCCGTTGATGTTTCAGGGTAAGTTGGGGGTTGAGTTTTTTTTTTTTTGGTCTTCATCATTGGGCATAGAGACCCTTTTTTTAACACGGGATGCAATAGCGCACACCTCTCGCAGTAGCCCGCACTGCGAGAGGTGCTTACAAGCCCGACAGAGCCAGGCGCCGCCATTTGGGACCATCCCTCCCGCCTGGTGGCCTGGCAGTCCATCGGCATGGCGGCTCCACCTTGAACACGGCGTAAAATATATAGATTGTGAAGAGGAGAGGAAAAGGGATATGAGGAAGGTATGGGTGGGGATGAAGCAGGTTGTTAAAAACCAGCCACCCCAGACCGGAGATCAGGGGTTAGGGAACATTGTCCCCCACCCCCTCAGCCCCGATGCGGGACGGTTGGCTGAGAGGAAGGTCAGCATCTACCCTGTGAAATTAGAGGCTGACCAGAGAAAGTTGTGGGAGAGGTTGGGTGAAAAGAGAGGAAACAAGTGTTTTGAATTAAGGAAGAAAGGCTAAGCTACGGCCGGACGGAGCGCTGGATCCCGTCAGCACGGCGGCAAGGATGGCAAATAGCCGCGCCCCTTACGGTGGTCTTCCCGTTAAGTGAAGACACGTATGCCCGCCAAGAAGAGCGGCGGGCGTGCTTCGAAATATACCAGAACCTAGCCCTAGCCCGACGAAATTCAGCGACAGTGAAATCGTTCGGGCGGCGCTTATAGCGCATGTAGGCACAACGCTTCTGTTTGAGGGCCGTCTCACACTCGGCCGACCACCATGGGAGTGGTCGGCGTGCAAAACGGCCAGACGTCCTAGGAATAGTAGTCAGGCCCACGGCGATGAGGTTGCCGGAGAAGAACTCAACGGCCTCATCTATCGACCTAAACTCCTCGACTGAGATAGAGAATTCAGTCATTTCCTGAAATGCAGGCCACCGCGCCCGCGCCAAGCACCACCGAGGTGGTCTCTCAGGCAGCAGTTGCCCTGAAAATGATATTTGAATGGGAAAGTGATCACTACCATGGAGGTCATCGACCACCCCCCAATCAAAATCAGGCTGTGCATCCGAAGAGCACAAAGATAGGTCAAGGCAAGAAAATGAAGCGGTTCACGGACAGTGATGCGTAAACTCATCCACGTTTAGGACACCCATCTCAAGCTCTTCGATCAGATCGGCAAGAACTTGTCCCCTGGGATTTATGGAGTAATCTACCCAGAGAGGATGCCTGCCATTCAGATCTCCAAGCAAGAGATAGGGTCTCGGCAACCGTGCCACGACGCGGCTGAAGTCGCCCGCGTCAAGTCAGCTGACGGTGGAATGTACGCAGAAATGATAGTATACCTCCTATCCACGTGCAGCTGCACAGCCACTGCCTGAAAGGAGGTATCTAAAGAGAAAGGAAGAACGGAGACATCATGCCAGGTGTAAACCGCGCATCCCCCAGCTCGGCAAACCCGCGGTGGTGGGGTCGCAAGACCCTTATACCCTGGAATGGCGGGCAGGGGGCACGCGCCTAGCATGGTCTCCTGCAAAACGATAGCTAACGGGGAACGGGATGAGACGAGCCTCCGCAACTACTCCCAGTTGGCCCGGAGTCCACGGCGATTCCATTGAAGGAATATGCCCTCCAGGCCTAGCTCGGAGACGCAGGGGCCATCCTCGAGCTGAAGACCCTCACGGGAATGGCCGTACGCTTCCCGGGGGCAGAACTCCAGGCGTTGTTGGCCGGACAAAGCGCTGAAGGCGCTGTCGCCTTCGAGGACTTATTCGGGGAGGTTGGGCTCGCCATGCGAGTCTTTTCCTCCCTCCGCCTCGAAACCTTAGGCAGGCGCTGCGGCTTCGGAGGCGGGGGCCCTCTTTTCGAGGAACCACCGTCTCCGAGCCACTCGCTCCAACTCGGGGCGTGGGCGAAGGGGCCGAAGCTCCTTTGTTGCTGTACTCCTTTCGGGGAAAAGTTTTAGGAACCCCGGAAGATAGCCTAGCGACCATCTTTTGGGGTGTTGCCTCCTGCGAGTCTAACGACTCGGTGGAGGCGCGTGGACGTTTCGCCTTACGGGAAACGGTCACGCTGGGGGAAGAGGGGGGGAGCCCTGGTTTTAGCCGGGGCAGGGTATGAACCCTTTTTGCCGCCAGCTTTACCAGGGGAGCGCCCGGATTGGGTAGAGCCCGCAGAACGGCTCCGAATGGGCGCGGAAACAACCATGCTCGTTGGCCTGGATGGGCCAGGAGCAGAGGGTGCCTTTCTAACTATTGAGGCATATGACGTCCCAGGCAAAGCCGGGCGCGCCAGGACCAAGTCCTTTGCCTTGCGGAATGAGAGTCAATCCTGGGCCTGAACGTCCAGGATTTCTTTCTCAAGGAGATATGCACTACATTGCTTCGAAGAAGCAGGCTGCGGCTCTCCGCAATTGACACACTTGGCCACACACGATTTGGACTTATCGTGTGCGACCTTGGAGCAATTTACACAGACTTCGGGTGACCCCGACTTTGCACGTCTACATGAGCGATTCGTATGGCCGAAGCGGTGACAGTAATATCACCACCGCGGCAGAGGCACGAATGCCTTCACGCGGTAGCGGTACCAACCGGCACGCACCGACTCAGGGAGCTTGTCACAGTCGAACGTGACGAAGAGTGTAGGGGTGGGTCTCGTGGCCCCTCCCTGTTTTCTCATCACACGTTCGACCTTGACCGCCCCATGGTCGGCCAGCTCTAGGGTGATGTCCTAAATGGAGTAGTCAACGAGTTCCCTCGCATAAACTACTCCTTTCACAAAGTTCATGGTAGAGTTTGCGTCACACTCACCGGGGTGCCATGAAGTGTCCGAAGAGCACTTATCTTGGCCGCCTCGGCGGGATTCGCCGCATTCGCCAGAAGGCTCCCGTCCGAGAAACGGGTCACCTTCGCTCTCTACCAATTGCACTAGCTAATCCTCTCCTCTGATGGATCATGTTGCCCTTGGACAACATGGTACCATCAGTGGAGCGAATAACGAGGAAGCGTTTGAAGCCAGCGGGCTCAAAAACGCCAGGTAACCTCTGAATCAGGGGCCCTGATGTCATCGAGGCTCCGCCCTGTGCATTTTTCGTCTTTGTCATAGTCAGGAGCTCCGTACCCGGGGGGATAAGAGGGGCCGGATGTGCCGGTCTTGGCTTGGTCGCTTGCCAAAGTGGCAGCAGACCCATCCGTCCCCACGGATGGAGAGGAGCCCCGAGTCTTCTTCTTCTTTTTAGGAGGAGGGCGGGGAATGAACCCGCTTCTCTCCTCCGCCGACAGAAGCACCTAGACCAGATGGACCAGCCTTAGCCAGGTCCTTCTCCGAAATGGAAAAAGTCCTGGTGGTCGCAGGGGCACCGGTCAGAGGAGATCCCTCCCCTCCTTGTGCTGCCTCGGAGGCCCCAGCCGTTTGAGGAGGACCTTGCATAGAAGCGGATTCAGGTTCGGTGCTTAGGGTCGAGCCCGGATTCGCCCCCATGGAAGGCCCTACCCTCTGAGGCTGGTTTTCCTCAAGGACCATGTCTATCACAGGAGGGGCCTCCAGTTGGCCATCCCCTCCCAGGACATCGCAGGTCCCCTTGGCAGCGTCATAAGTCTTTAGTGGGGAGGCACAGGCCTTGATCCCGGCAAGGTTTAATATTCTTGCCAGCAGGTCTTTTGATGGAAGCGACCGAAGGGGCCTGGCTTCCCCCCCTACGGGGGTTTGCCCTACCGAGCCGCTTGCACGAGGGGCAGTCGGCAATGGGCTGCCTGCTGGCTTTCTTGGCAGTCCCCTTAGAAAGCAAAGGAGGGACTGCCGCTGGAGATAGGGAGGTGCCCGAAAGCACGTCCAGAGAAGGGGGTGAGGGGGAGTCCCCTACACCCGTAGGCGTTGGAGAGGAGTAAGCCTCCTCTCCGGTTAAAGAGGTATGGAGGGTCACCTGCGCAAGCACAGGGGGACGGGGGGGACCTCCATCTTTTCTGTGGAGCTGCACGAGGGCGGCTCCGTTGTTTTAGGGGGAATTAAGGGGAGATGTTTTTGTTTTGCATCATTGGGCATGGTGACCCTCTTTGTTTTACGGGACGCAATCGCTCACCACCTCTTGCAGTAGCCCGCACTGCAAGAGGTGCTTACAGGACCGGTAGAGCCAGGCGCCGATATTCGGGACCACCCCTCCCGCCTGGTGGCCTGGCAGTCCATCGGCATGGCGGCTCCACCTTGGACACGGCGTACAAATGATAGAATGTGAAGAGGAGAGGAAAAGGGATGAGAGAAAGGTATGGGTGGGGATGAAGCAGGTTGTTAAAAAACCTCCATCCCGAACCGGAGCTCAGGGGTTAGGGAACAATGTCCCCTCCCCTCTCAGCCCCGATCCGGGGTGGTTGGCTCTAGAAGAAGGTCAGCATCTACCCTGTGAAATTAGAGGCTGACCAGAGAAAGTTGTGGGAGAGGTTGAATGAAAAGCGACGAGGTAGGGGAGAAATCGGGCTATCTGAAGGAAGGAAGAGAGGCTAAGCTGGGGCCGGACGGAGCGCTGGATCCCGTCAGCACGGCGGCCAGGATGGCAAATCACCGCGCCCCATACGGGGTGCTGTTATAAAATTCTAAAAGATTATTTAAACATGAACGTTTCTGTCTAATGCCGTGTTGACTATCATTTAGGAGATTATGCGCTTCCAAATGATCGATCACCCTATCGCGAATGACGGATTCCATTAATTTACCTACAATGTATGTTAAACTTATGGGTCGATAATTGGTTGGAAGTTCTCTTTTTCCATCTTAAAAATAGGAGTTATATTCGTTATCTTAAAATCTAATGACAAGACACCTTCTTCTAAACATTTATTAAAAAATTTCGTTAGCGGTCCCACTAACACGTTTCGAATTTCTTTTAAATGCACCAGATAGATTAAATCAGGATCCGGAGATTTACTAGATTTTAACTTACTGATATAAAAATATACTTCTATTTCGAAGAATACGATATCGGTTAAAAGGTTATACTGATTAAAGTTTTCTGTATCTGAAACTAATTCGTTAGTCCTTTTTGATAGGTCCTATTGTTTTTTTAACGGGTTTCTATTGGAAACATAATAGAAAACTTTTTAGGGTTATGTTTACTTTCTTTGGCAAGTTGAATTTCATATTTTCTTTTATCTCCAGGAGATACGTGCCGGATTGCTTCGAAGAAGCTGGGTGCGGCGTTTTGCAATTGACAACCATGGCCATGAACGATTTGGACTTATCGCGTGCGGCCTTGGAGCAATTTACACAGACTTCAGGTAACCCAGAGTTTGCACGCACGTCTACGGTAGCGATTCGTATAGCCGAAGTGGTATCAACACTTCCACGCGGGAGTGGCACGAATGCTTTCACGCAGTAGCGATACCAACAGACACGCACCGACTCGGGGAGCCTGCCACAGTCGAACGTAACCAAGAGTGTAGGGGTGGGTCTCGTGACTCCATGTTTTCTCAGTACACGTTCGACCTTGAGCGCTCCATGATTGGCCAGCTCTGGGGTGATGTCATCGATGGAGTAGTTAAGTTCCCTTGGGTAAAACGCTCCTTTTCACGAAGTTCAGAGTAGAGTGCGGTGTCACACTCAACGGCGTGATATATAGTGTTCGAAGGGCACTAATCATGGCCACCTAGGATGGATCCGATGCATTCGCCAGAAGGCTCCAGTCCAGGAAACTGGTCACCTTCGGCTCTCTACCAATCAGGTTAGCTAGTGCTCTCCTCTATTGGAACATGTTGACCTTGGCCAACATGCTGCCATCAGTGGAGCGAATAACCAGAAAGCGTTTGAAGACAGCGGTCTCGAAAATGTCAGGTAGTCTCTCAATGAAGGGCCACGATGTAATCGAGGCTCCGCTCTGGGACTTGCAACTTTGGTCTTGATCTGGATTCCCCTTACCCAGGATAGCATCGGGGCCGAACGTGTTGATCTTGGCATGGTCGCTTGCAAAAACGGCAGCGGACCCGTCCGTCCCCTGATTCCCAGGGAAAGAAGGTGCGAAATGAACCCGCTTCTCTCCACCGCCTGAAGGAGCTCTTAGCCCGGATGCACCGGCCTCAGCAAGATCCTTCTCTGAAATGGAGAAGGTCTTGACTGTCAAAGGCCCGTGCCCTATGAAGAGAAGCTTGTACGGGGGCGGACTCAGGTTTGGTGATTAGAACCGAGACCGGGTTCGACTCCATGGAAGATCCTGCCGTCTGGGGATGGGTCACCTCCGGAACAATGTCCATCTCAGGAAGGGGGGCCCCTATGTGGCCATCCCAAGACATCACAGATCCCATTGTCTATAGCCGGCGAACCGGCATCCATCGGGGAAGAGGGGGGAGGGGGTCAGGCACGCCGGCCCCCTGTAGACTGGAAATAGAGGCCTGCATGATTCTAGGGGTAACAGAATGGAGGGCCATGCTAACCCTTGCCCTATTAACAAGGTTGGCCCTATCGAGTCGCTCCTACAGGAAGCGGTCAATTTTGAGGCGCCTGCCTGATCTCTTGGCAGCCCCCTGTGAAACTAAAGGAGGGAGTGTCAATGTAGAGAAGACGGAGTCGCCCTACAACGCCTCCAGAAGGGAATGAGGGGTTTCCCACCGCACCCGTAGATCTAGGAGAGGAGTAAGCATCTTCTCCGGTAAAAGAGGGTTGGAGGGACCTCTTTTTCTGATTTGAAGCTGCCCGATAGCGGCTCCGACGATGGTTGTGGGGTTAAAAGTATTTTTATTGGCATTCTCCATGGCCATTCAGAAGCATTTCGCCACCCCTGCATATGACAACTAACACTGACCTCAACAAGGGAACGGCACTACTGAGCGCCTTTGATTGGCCCCTGGCCGCTATCACTGGACGGGGTGGTATACGCCTTCTCCGCCACCACTTGGAAAAATCCGGACCAAATCTTACACGGGGCGTGGTAGGCAAGTCAGGATGACGGATCCAGCTTGGTGAACGGGTTCTGCATAGTTAGGGTCACCACATTTAACAGCTTGTCGTAGGAGTGTTTGGTTCCGTCCACCATATGAGCGCCGGGTCATAATCGGGGAGGTACATGGGAGAACAGGGGGCCAACAAAATGGGTAGAAAACAAGGTCTGCTTACAAAAAGTCACGTGCTCTCAATTATTCTGATTTATGACCTTACGACCTTCAAAATTTTCAATAATTCAAAGACTTACCTTAGGAGGACCTTGGAAGTTATATTAATCGAAAGAGAATGTAAAACAACAGAAGAGTTTCAAATTTCGTTAGAAATCGGCCGAATAGTTATGATGTTATTACAAAAATAAAAGCAAAACGGGGACCGACCGAGCGACATAGTGAGATGTAGTAACCGGCAACTAAAAATGTGACTCTAAATGGACGACGGAGTTGGTACAGGAGACGGAGACTTGGGGATAGCGAAGGAAGGAAGAAAGGCTATGCTAGGGCCGGACGGAGCGCTGAGTCCCGTCAGCACGGCCTCCTGACACAAAATGCTGCTAGACAAAAGGTCGAGGGGGGGTAGTCGTAACAAGAATAATAAATAAATTTAAAGTAGCGCTGAAAGGGGGCGGCGTGCCAGCAACTTTCCCAGGCCCATCCAAGAGTTCAGGTCCACCTGGTGACAGGGCTTCCCTAATTTGTACTCCGGCCGGAAGGATGTGCAGCTGCTCCGAGTACCAAGTGCAACAGGCTATACAGGGTATCCACCTGTGGGGGTTCACAGTAGGGAAGGTGTTCTTTTCTATGAGAACTTCGTCAGATCTCCACCAAACGTACCGTTCGTTGTTTCTACCAAAAAGCTCGATCGTTGTCTCATCTGACCATATATATATATTTTTTTTATTTAATTTAGCTTGGCATCGCCCAAATGCTATTTAGCGACCACTAAACGCACTTCTTTATGACCTTTCCAACAGAGGTTTCCTTCTAGAGGCACATCCATGAAATCCTTCCTGGTTTTAATAACATTGTACTGTTGAAGTGTAAATTCCACGACGCGTGCTGAGAGATTTGCTTAGAACTCATTTGATGTACTCTTAGGATTGTTTCTGTATTCATCATAGACTGAACGTCTCTAGTGCTGTTTCTTTGTTCGATCTTCACGAAGAAGATTTACTGTGATGTCATTAGATTTATACTCGCACGTAAATTAGTACCTAACCTATCGTTCTGGAAGGTTCTAGTTTACAATAGAATCGTTTTGCAACGTTCTAGAAACTTCTGCTGTCAATGTATATGAAAAAATGCCTATTCGTATAGGAACATCTCCATATAAAATATAGTCAATTTGGGTACCGTTATGGGGAATAGGATGAATCACTATCTTTAAAAACTTAACTAATAATGTGTGAAGTACGACTAAATTTTGCTAACTTATTGAGTGTGTGTACAGGCGATTCACTGTCTAGAGTCGGAGGGACCTTGGAACTCTCTACAAAACTTTCAAAACCTAATTCCCTTATTTCTTTTCATTGTACTTTACATCAGCAAACACACTGTACCAAATCCACCTTTTAATAGCACTAGGAAAAGTCATAAGTAGGGTGAACGACAAGCAGGCCAATGTAAGGCATCAACAAGTTCAAGGGGTCAAAGATAATGCGGTAATTAGCGTTGATTTGCTCTAACAAAGGGAAGAGCGATGGTTATTGCAAAGACCAGTATCAGTAAATTAGTCAAAAATGATCATTATGATAAAAAAGGATCCGGAAAGGAATAACCATTGTGAATTCTTAGGTAAAGAAAATCCATAGAAATGTCGCGTTTCTGGCTGATAATTACAGAGAAAAATGAGTTGAGCATTTCGTTGAGAGGTAAAAATATATCTACATACATAGGTATGACCCGGGTAAAAATATTTTGAAAAAATATATCAGGCTTTTGAGAAGAAACTTTGGGTTTTTTTCAACATTTTTCTCAGACAGCAAAGATAATTAATGATCACGAACAGCTCTGTAACTCATTTGAAGAATACGAATCGGTGTGACTCAATCAAAGAATCCAAAGGGCTCAATGCTCTCAAAAAGTATAGCATCATCCGTAAATTACTATTTTAAACTCAATTGTTATATCCATTGTACCAGAAGAGCTACAGATGGATTAAGTTGAATGGTCTGAAGGTAAGTAACACTGGGTTACAAAAAATCTTTGTAAGTCGTAAAGTTTTGTCAACTGATTTAGTACAATTTTGCACCGCTGAATCCTAAAGGACATCCATTTTCTCCGAACAGGTTAGGTTTTAGTGCTGAATCGATTTTTTAAAAATCTGATCTTATAACTAAATCGATTACATTTTTGTGACATTTTCATTTAATTTTTGTTGCCATTTCTCATCTGAAATAGGTTTTAAAGATAAAAAACATCGTTTTCTAACACAATTAAGCAATTAAATGTTACAAAAATTGATTAGTGTACATTGAATAATAGACAGTGATAAAGGTTAAGTACATGTATATTGGATATCAGGTCATCTTTGTTCAGAATTCACAGCATAAAATTCCGTTGCTCCTAACTCCCAGAATGGTCAGCGGTAGGGAAGTCTCTCTTTCGGGTCAACAGTAATCAGCGATCATGAATACATCCCAGCATCCCTAATACCCGGTCTCCATCTTTTTCATATCCTGATGGAATCTCTCTCCTTGCTCGTCGCTCATTGATCCCAGATTCTGAGGAAAGCGATCCATGTGAGAATAGGTAATCCATTTCATATTGCATCCGCCGTTTCTGAAAGCAGTCAGCATATTGGTGACAAGTTCTCTCTAGTTCCTAGTTTTCTTGTTGCAAAAGTTCTTCATGACCAGAACAAAAGCCTTCCCCGCTTCCAGTTTTCAAACTCTGGATCTCTAATGAGCTGACGGGGTTGCGGAAGGTCAAAGATGCCAACCTTTAACTTTCCCAAGGTCAATCCTGGAAAAGCGTGACACAAATAAGTGAAGCTGCCACCATCCTTGCCCAGAGTTTTGGTGAACTGTTTGATCAAGTCGAGCAATATCTGAATAGTACACCAAGTCATCTTCAGAGAAAAAACGAAGGTACTCTTGATGTCTGTAGCGGTAGGCGATGCGACCACTGTCAGAGAGGACTTTGACAAGATGAGATCCTGAACTAGACGGAGGTACTCTTGATGTCGGTAGGGGTAGAAGGTGATGCGAGCACTGTCAGAGAGGAGGTCCATCCGTTGGCCAAAAGTTCGGCAAAGGACTTTGACAAGCTGAGGTCATGAAATAGATCATTTAGCTCTTTGGGGGAAAAGGGCTGTGGAGCATCATTGTAAAAAAAAACACTTCTTCATTTTCTTCAACACTCTAAGAATCTTCGTCGGGAATGTCAGGAAATTATGCAAAGACAAGAACTGGAATTTTATCACAATGAGCCACAGGACAACGTGTTGATTGAATATATATATATATATATATATATATATATATAGAGAGAGAGAGAGAGAGAGAGAGAGAGAGAGAGAGAGAGAGAGAGAGAGAGAATGGAAGATATCACTGGCGTGATGTATATCAGTGAAAGATAATGGTAAACCACAATATTAGAATAAAGATTTTATTTATAACTATCGGACTAGTTTCAGCAACATGCCATTTTCAACTAATAATGAAGAAACTAGGTAAGGAACAGAGTATATATAAGGTAAGCCACATCCTAATCAAAGTGAAACCGCAGGAAACAATCTGTGAAAAACTCAAGTGAATCTGGCGCGAATGACAAGCTAAACAAAATGAAATGGAACCGGAAACAATCTGAAGAGTTGCTAATCTCCGAGACACATTGCATCCGGGGATTTATAAATACGATTGGCGACTTTATTTGATATATATGTTAAATTTGTATTGCCCTTCAGATAAATTGAAATTATAAACTTTTTTGATGATGATGGATTCCACAATTCTCCTCTCAATATAATTGTTTGATTTATAAATGATTTTTGCATGGTTAAAATCAATTCTATAGTCGTGCTTTTGCATGTGCGTAAAGAGATTTGAAGAGTACGTACACCTTCTGATATATATATATATATATATATATATATATATATATATATATATATATATATGCACCACCCGCATCCTTAGCCAGATGGTAAGGGAGCCCAGCTCCATTGCGCGAGTCATATCCCGTATAACATCCCCCCCGGGGGGGAGGGGGCGTTGGAAAACCAAACACAGCCTCAGCGTCCCGTCTCTACGGAGAGCCAAATAGCGACACTGACTAGCGGTCTAATTGCCTAACAATGAGAGGGGGCGGGGGGGCGGGTCTCTTTACTGTGCAACCGAGGGGATCCCCAGACACGCGCTTGACGATTGGGGAGAGGACACTTTAATAGATCAAGCGCAAGTCTGGAGAACGGAGCAAAACCAAGAACCCAATTGCCCCATTAAAGTCGCGTATAATCTAGGCCTTAATCGAGGCAAAAGGGGGAGAGGACTGCGCCCCCCCTCCTAGTTGTTTGGCAGTCCCGGGAATGGGGGTGGCTCGACAGTCAGTCGCACGAGACGCCGTTATATCGTGCATGCCGGGCCTCCCGTGGCACTACCGACTAATGTAGGGAGTGCCAAGAGATGCTTCTTTCAGCGGTACTTGGCGACAACCGCGGCATTACTCAAGCCCCTCACTGTCTTTTGCATTGGGATGGGGGTGGGGGTGTCAATCTTCCGCCGAGCAAGGAAAAGGGATAACTGGCCACCGCTAGGCGTGACGGTTCGAACCAGGATGAGGGCAAAAGTCGTAGAGCTAACAGAGTAAGCCCCTGCTCGCAACGAGAGAACAGGGACCATAAGTCTTCCCGCTCCTTGAACTATTTTTTTTTTTTGGGGGGGGGGTGGAGGGGTCAGAAATCCTGGTCAACACTAGTCCTTAGCACAGATCAAAACAGAAGACACTCGCATAGCGTTTAGCAAGAGGCAAATTGCTCCTCAAGAAACAAGTTAGACCAAGGTATATTTTGTTTTTAGTTCAAGGCGGTTCACTCTGGCAACTGCCGCCAAGATGGCGAATCCAGGGAAAGGGATAGAGGGGAAACCCCGTCACTCGTAGACATACGAGGGAGGAGGGGGAATTAGCTCTCCGGTTGGAGAAAACGGAGGGGAGGGGGGTGCGACCTCCGTTACAAAAGTGGACCTGCCAAAGGTGTAGGTGGTGTGTGCGTGTGTTTGTTCACAGCTGCCAGGAGCATAAATTGCAGCAAGATTATGGCCTAGTAGTTTGTGTGCACGAACTCGTCCCTAGCACAAGGGGCGAGACGTAGCGACGCCGTTCGTCTCGGTACCGGTACAGGTAATGTACGCGAAGATCACACAGGCAGAGACATTGAAGATGAATGGGTCGAACAGTCTAGGGAAGAACGCAGTAAGGTGCAGGAGAACACTCCATGAAATGGTGGTTCCTCCCGCGAGTCTGTCCAATTCGGAGACGACAGAAAGGGGCCTGAAATATTATTGCGGCATTGGAGGGGGTAGGTTCATGGAAAAGGTCGCGGTGAAATGGCATGAAACGTGAATTTCTCCTCGGCCGTCTCCCATCTTCTTTGTCAAGCAGCTCGGAGAGCTGCCCTGATTATAGCCATGAGGTCAGTGTGAGTAAGAGCTAAGCTAGGATTTGGTCGCCGAGTCCTAGCGGAATATTTGGCTTGGTCATCAGAGCGGTCATTTCACGCAATTCTCTCATGTCCAAGAACCCAGAAGATAATTTCGATATCCACCGGCTAGGGAAAACCGTGGGGTCACGGATACCGCGAACCAGGGGCTGTGGAGATTTCGATTTCCCAAGAGAACTCAGGGCGCTTTGTTAGTGGCTTTTCTTTTTTTTTCTTTTTTTTTAAGAGCTCATCTGGCGACTGCCTACTTGGGCATTAGTCGCCGTATTAAAACTGGCCTAGTTCTAGGCTACTTTAAAATAAAATTAAAGACAAAAAAAAACACCCCAAAAAGGGGGAAAGGAAGCAAGCTGGTGCGTCGTGGGGAGGTCCCCCTCGGCGCAGGAGCGTGCAACCTAAAGGAAAAACAAACCCTGCTTAAATAATAGGGAGAAGGCCGGGCTACCCCAAGAAGTCAACAAGTCCACCAGTCAATGTGCACGCACTCGTCCCGAGTACAAGGGACAGGCGGTAGCGACCCCGCCCAACCCGGTACCGAGACAGGTAACGTGCGCGAAGATCACCCAGACTGGGACATTCGACAAGAATGTGCCGAACAGTCTGGGGGACTACGCAGTCGTCGCAATAGGGCGCAGGCGAGCGCTCCATCAAATAGCGATGCGTCACACGAGTGTGTCCGATTCGGAGACGACAGAAAGCGACCTGAAGCCTTCGCGGCATTGGGGGATAGGTCCATGGGAACAGTCGCGGCGCAATGACACGCAACTTTAAGTTCCCTTCGACCGTCTCCCATCTTCTTTGCCAAGCAGTCCGAAGAGCTGCCCGTATTCCTGCCATGTAGTCGGTGTGAGGAAGAGCGAAACGCTGGTCCGGTCGCAGAGTCCTCGCGGACTCTTTGGCGCCCTCATTCCCCGCAATTCCTACATGTCCAGGAACCCGGCAGAAGATAATCTCGAAATCCGCCCGGCTCGCCAAAACCGTGGCGTCACGGATATCGCGAACCAGGGGATGCGGAGATTCCAATGCCCCGAGAGCACTCAGGGCGCTTTGTGAGTCGCTATAGATCACAATCCGGTCTCCGAACCGGGCACGTCGCGTAATCTCCCGTACCGAGTGGTATATTGCCACCAGCTCGGCCGTGAAGACAGACGCAGCGCCTGGCAGAGCACCGCTGACTTCAAACAGAGGGGATACGGCGTGGAAGCCGAGCCCCTCTTCGGACTTGAAGCCATCCCTATACACTGGCACATATCCGGCGTGACACGAAATGCTCTCCATAAGGGCGGAACGCAATGGTCCAGGTGCTGTAAAAGCTTTGGGAGCAGAGGCGTGGCGACAACTGGTCATGGGTAGAACCAGAGTTTTTTCATAACAGCATCAATTGCCTCTGGCCCTTTTAAAATTGATGCCGTTATGAAAAACTCATTCTTAGATAAATTAGTTTTGACTTATTTTCCTTTTTTTTGCTTTTTTTTTCTCCACTTCTATAAATATTTTAGGAATACTCCAAAGGTAAACTTCAAAGCTTCATAAGATATACTCAGAAAAAATGTACAAATAATTACAATTGTTGATATACAAATTCCAATGAAATGCCAATGCAAATTCCATGATTCCAATAAGAAGATATTTCAAATAACTAAATACAGTTTGTAATAAGAACAGGCAATTAAAATTAAACCGATCAATAAAAATATATATTCATAAAATGACATTATAGAAAATTTAATGCAGTAGAGATATGTTATTTAATATATTTTATAGGGCAGGAAGAGTGGAAAAGATAAAATGGTGGTCAACAGAGTATGAATACCACTGACATATAAAATGGTGGTCACTTAGTATAGTATGAATACCACTGACATAATATATATGTTGAGACCAGGGTTATTGATTATTTTTTAATAAAAAATGAGTTTTTTATTTAAATCGATTTTTTTATTAATTTTATGTTGATTATAATTGTTTTATATGAAATCTAATATTGCTTAGAATATTTATGTATAACTAAAGATTTTTTTTTAAGAGCTCATCTGGCGACTGCCTACATGGGCATAAGTCGCTGTACTCCACACGGCCTAATACTAGGCTAGATTAGAAAATAAATAACAAAACAAATATGTAACTAAGAAATAACTATAAAAAATGAGAAAAAGCAAAAGAATAAGGAAGCATGCTGCTGCGTCGAGGGAGGCCCGCCTCTGTTAGGCGAGGAAGATGCGACCTACAAAAAGAAACAAAAAAGGTCAAATAAAGGGGAGAAAGCTGACCTCCTCCAAAAAATCATGAGTGCATAAGTAAATGCGCATGAACCTGTACCGAGTACAAGGGATAATCAGTAACGAGCTCGCTTTTCCCGGTAACGGGATAGGTAACGTGCGCGAAGATCGCCCAGACTGTGCATTCGACAAGCATGTGCCGAAAAGTCTGGGGAACGACGCAGTCGTTGCAATAGGGCGTAGGCGAGCGCTACATTAGATAGCGATGCGTCACACGAGTGTGCCCGATTCGGAGACGACAGAAAGCGACCTGAAGCCGTCGCGGCATTGGGGGATAGGTCCATGGGAACAATCGCGGCGCAATGGCACGCAACTTTAAGTTCCCTTCGACCGTCTCCCATCTTCTTTGCCAAGCAGTCCGAAGAGCAGCCCGTATTCCTGCCATGTAGTCGGTGTGAGGAAGAGCGAAACGCTGGTCCGGTCGCAGAGTCCTCGCGGACTCTTTGGCGCCCTCATCGGTGCGCTCATTTCCGGCAAATCCTACATGTCCAGGAACCCAGCAGAAGATAATCTCGACATCCGCCCGGCTCGCCAAAACCGTGGCGTCACGGATATCGCGAACCAGGGGATGCGGAGATTGCAATGCCTCGAGAGCACTCAGGGCGCTTTGTGAGTCGCTATAGATCACAATCCGGTCTCCGAACCATCACGTCGCGTAATCTCCCGTACCGACTGGTGTATTGCCACCAGCTCGGCTGTGAAGACAGACGCAGCGCCTGGTAAAGCCCCGCTGACTTCAAACAGAGGGGAAACGGCGTGGAAGCCGACCCCCTCTTGGGACTTGGAGCCATCGGTATACACTGGTACGGTTCCAGCGTGACACGGTGTGTGCTCCATAAAGATCGAACGCAATATTCCCGGTGCTGTAGAAACTTTGGGAGCAGAGGTGTGGCGACAAATAACCAAATGTGGTACCCTCCAGGGTGGTGTCCTGGTAAAAACCACGGACGCCATCGTCCCGAGAGCTATACGTAGCTCTCGAGAAGATTCTTAGCCATAAGCCCAAAGGGCTTAGGGTATGACTGGCGTCTCACGGTGGCATAGGCACCTTCGAAATCAGCTGCGGATGCAGATAGAGCTGTTGGCGCTGAGGGAGGCACCGGACTCGCGCGTACGGGCAAATGATGCACTGTACAGGGGGTAGAGAGAGTGGCATCTCTCCAGCATTGACTAATAGGCTCTCAATGGGGAAAGTGCGGAAGGCACCGGTCGCAAGGCGAAGGCCGGTGTGGTGGATCGAGTCCACCTTCCGCAATATACGATCAGCTGCGGATGCATAAAACTCGCATCCGTAGTCCAGCTTCGAACGAACAAAGGATCGATAAAAAAAGTAAGGCAGTAGCCCTATCAGCGCCCCAAGCACTGAACGAAGAATATCCATGGCGCGGGTACAAGAGACCCTAAGGCTGCGAATATGACCCTCCCAGGTGAGGCGTCGGTCAAATACAAGACCAAGAAAACGGTGCGATTCAACCACATTCAGGCGCACCCCATTAAAGAAACAAGTCTGGGTGTGGGTGGAGCAGTGGATGGCGGCAGAAGTGCACCACCTCAGTCTTAGCCAAGGAAAACCGAAACCTGTGCGCTTCGACAAAGCGAGACGCGGTTCAATGCCTGTTGGAGTCGACGCTCCAGAGTTGGCATCTGGGCCGCGCCAAAACAGATAGAAAGGTCGTCCACTTGGAGCGTAGCGAGAACATCTTCCGGCAGCACCAAGGTGATGCCGTTGATGCTCAGGGCAAAGAGTGCGACACTGAGGACGCTCCCCTGCGGAAAACCCTCTTCCTGATCCATTAGGCCGGAGAGGGCTCCCCCCAACCGTACGCGGAATCGACGATCTAGCATATATTCAGATATAAACATTGGGAGGCGTCCCCTCGCCCCCATAGTGTGGAGAGTCTCCAGAGTACCGTATGGTCATGCGGTATCATAGGCCTTCTCCAGATCGAAAAACACCGTGGCGTAGTGCTGTATACGAAGGAAGGCATCGCAGACGGCATTTTCCTGTCGGAGCAGAGCATCTGATGTGGAGTGGAACTTGCGGAAGCGGCACTGTGCAGAACACAGATGTCCTCCGCTGTCCAGGAAAAAGGCTAATCTAACATTTAAAAATTTTTTCCATCAACTTGTACACGCAAGAGGTTAGAGAGATTGAGCGGAAACCAGCCGGAATAGAGTGATCTCTCCCCGGTTTGCGAAAGGCGAGCACAGTAGCAATTCGCCAGGAATCTGGTTGGAGACCCTCCACCCAGATCCTGTTGAAAAAATATAAGAGAAACGCTATGCCTCGCTCACCCAGGTTTCGAAGCATGGCGTAAGGGACATCGCCCGGACCATGGGCGGTGTCCGCGCACGAAGAAAGAGCGGACCGCAACTCACTGAGAGTAAACCTGACGTTGAAGGGTTCTCTACCTCTGGGGGTAAAGTCCAGCCGGCGGCCTTCCGCGACATCACGGCGTGCATTGAATGCTGGCGGAGCAGCATCCCGGCTAGAGGATGCGGAGAAAGCGGTCGCGAAGGATTCCGCCACGGACGCGGGGTCCGGGATTGAGGGCCAATTCTCCTGGAGAACGGGAGGGAGGTCCTGCGAGAACTTGCCCCGAATCCTTTGACTCACCTCCACACCTCTGCCAGAGGGGTCTTCCCGTTGAGTGAAGACACGTATGCCCGACAAGAGCGGAAGCGTGCTTCCAAATATACCGAAACCTAGCCCTAGCCCGACGAAATTCAGCGACAGTGAAATCGTTTGGGCGGCTCTTATAGCGCATGTAGTCATAACGCTGTTTGAGGGCCGTCTCACACTCGGCCGACCACCACGGGAGTGTTCGGTGTGCAAAACGCCCAGACGTTCTGGGAATAGTAGTCAGGACCGAAGCGATAAGGGTGCCAGAGAACTCAACGGCCTCATCTACCGACCTAAACTCCTCGACTGAGATAGAGAATTCAGTCATTTCCTGAAATGCAGGCCACCGCGCCCGCGCCAAGCACCACCGAGGTGGGCTCTTAAGCGGCAGTTGCCCTGAAAATGATAAGTGAATGGGAAAGTGATCACTACCATGGAGGTCATCAACCACCCCCCAATCAAAATCAGGCTGTGCATCCGAAGAGCACAAAGATAGGTCAAGGCAAGAAAATGAAGCGGTTCGCGGACAGTGATGCGTAAACTCATCCACGTTTAGGACACCCATCTCAAGCTCTTCGATCAGATCGGCAAGGACTTGTCCCCTGGGATTTATTGAGTAATCTCCCCAGAGAGGATGCCTGCCGTTCAGATCTCCAAGCAAGAGAAAGGGCCTCGGCAACCGTGCCACGACGCGGCGTTAGTCCCCCGCGTCGAAGTCAGCTGACGGTGGAATGTACGCAGAAATGATAGTATACCTCCTATCCAGGTGCAGCTGCACAGCCACTGCCTGAAAGGAGGTATCTAAAGAGAAAGGATGAACGGAGACATCATGCCGGGTGTAAACCGACCATCCCCCAGCCCGGGCCATCTCGTGGTGGTGGGGTCGCAAGACCCTTATACCCCGCGAGAGCGGGCAGGAGGCACGCGCCTAGAATGGTCTCCTGCAGAAAGATAGCTAACGGGGAACGGGACGAGACGAGCCTCCGCAGCTCCTCCCAGTTCCAGTTGGCCCGGAGTCCACGGCAATTCCTTGAAGAAATGTGCCCTCCAGGCCTAGCTCGGAGACGCAGGGGGACTCCTCGAACTGAAGACCCTCACGGGAATGGCCGTACGATTTCGGGAGGCATAACCCCGGGCGCTGTTGGCCGGACAAAGCGCTGAAGGCGCTGTCGCCTTCGAGGACTTATTGGGAGAGGTTGGGCTCGCCATTGAGTCTTTTCCTTTCCCCGCCTCGAAACTTTAGGCGGGCGTTGCGGCTTCAGAGGCGGAAGGCCCTCTTTTCGAGGAACCAGCGTCTCCGAGCCACTCGCTCCACCACTAGGCGTGGGCGAAGGAGCCGAAGCTCCTTTGTTGCTGTCTTCCTTTCGGGGACAGCTTTAGGAACCCCGGAAGATGGCCTAGCGACCAACTTCAGGGGTGTTGCCTCCTGTGAGTCTAACGACTCGGTGAAAGGGCGTGGCCGTTTCGCCTTACGGAAAACGGTCACTTTATGGGAACAGCGGGGAGCCCTGGTTTTAGCCAGGGCTGGGTGTGAACCCTTTTTGCCGCCAGGTTTACCAGGGAAGCGCCCGGGTTGAGTAGAGCCCGCAAGAGGGCTCCGAATGGGCGCGGAAACAACCGTGCTCGTTGGCCTGGATAGGCGAGGGGCAGAGGGTGCCTTTCTAACTATTGAGGCATATGACTTCCCAGGCAGAGCCGGGCGCGCCAGGACCAAGTCCTTAGCCTCGCGGAATAAGAATCGATCCTGGGCCTGAACGGCCAGGATTTCTTTCTTAAGGAGATAAGCACCACATTGCTTCGAAGAAGCGGAGTGGGGCTCTTCCGCAATTGACACACTTGGCCACACATGATTAGACTTATCGTGTGCGGCCTTGGAGCAATTTACACAGACTTCGGGTGACCCAGAATTTGCACGTCTACAAGAAGGATTCGTATGGCCGAAGCGGTGACAGTAATAGCACTTCCGCGGCAGTAGCACGAATGCCTTCACGCGGTAGCGGTACCCACCGGCAAGCACCGACTCAGGGAGCTTGTCACAGTCGAACGTGACGAAGAGTGTAGAGACGGGTCTCAAGGCCCCTCCCTGTTTTCTTATCACACGTTCGACCTTGACCGCCCCATGGTCGGCCAGCTCTAAGGTGATGTCCTCTATGGAGTAGTCAACGAGTTCCCTCGCATAAACTACTCCTTTCACAAAGTTCATGGTAGAGTGCGGCGTCACACTCACCGGGGTGCCATGAAGTGTCCGAAGAGCACTTATCTTGGCCGCCTCGGCGGGATTCGCCGCATTCGCCAGAAGGCTCCCGTCCGAGAAACGGGTCACCTTTGGCTCTCTACCAATTACGCTAGCTAATCCTCTCCTTTGATGTATCATGTTGCCCTTGGCCAACATGCTGCCATCAGTGGAGCGAATGACGAGGAAGCGTTTGAAGCCAGCGGGCTCGAAAACGCCAGGTAACCTCTGAATCAAGGGCCCCGATGTTATCGAGGCCCCGCTCTGCGCACTTTTAGGCTTTGTCATATTCGGGGGCTCTGCACTAGGGAGGGTGCAGAGGGGCCGGATGTGCCGATCTTGGCTTGGTTGCTTGCCAAAGTGGCAGCAGACCCATCCGTTTTCGCAGCCACCGCGGATGGAGAGGAGCCCCGAGTCTTCTTTGTCTTTTTTGTCTTAGTCTTTCTTTTTTGGAGAGGAGGGCGGGGAATGAACCCGCTTCTCACCTCCGCCAGCAGAATCCCCTAGGCCAGATGGACGGGCCTCAGCCAGGTCCCTCTCCGAAATGGAGAAGGTCCTGGTGGTCGCAGGGGCACCGTCCGGAGGAGATCCCTCCCCTCCTTGTACTGCCTCAGAAACCATAGCCGTTTGAGGAGGACCTTGCATAGGGGCGGATTCGGGTTCGGTGTTTGGCGCAGAGCCCGGATTCCCCCCAATGGAAGGCCCTACCGTCTGAGGCTGGGTTTCCTCAAGGACCATGTCGATCACAGGAGGGGCCTCCAGTTGGCCATCCCCTCCCAGGACATCCCAGGTCCCGTTGGCAGTATTGTCACTAGTCAAGTGGGAGGCACAGGCCTTGACCACGGCAAGGTTTAAAATTCTTGCCAGCAGGTCCTTTGAGGGAAGCGACCGAAGGGGCATGGCTTCCCTCTCCCCCCTAAGGGGGTTTGCCCTACCGAGCCGCTTCAATGTGGAGCGGGCGGCTAAGGGCTGCCTGCTGGCTTTCTTGGCAGTCCCATGGGAAAGAACAGAGGGGACTGCCGCTGGAAAGAGGAAGGTGCCCGAAAGCACTTCCAGAGAAGAAGGGGAGGGGGAGTCCCCTACACCCGTAGGCGAAGGAGAGGAGTGAGCCTCCTCTCCAGTTAGAGAGATATGGAGGGTCCCCTGCGCAAGCACAGAGGGGGGAGAACCTCCATTTTTTCGGTGGAGCTGCACGAAGGCGGCTCCGTCGTTGTTTCAGAGAGAGTTAAAGGGGTTTGTTTTGTTTTTTAAATTCATCCATGTGCATGGTGACCCTATTTGTGCCACGGGACGCAATAGCTCATCACCTCTCGCAGTTGCCGCACTGCAAGAGGTGCTTACAGGACTGGCAGAGCCAGGCGCCGCCATTTCGGACCACCCCTCCCGCCTGGTGGCCTGGCAGTCCATCGGCATGGCGGCTCCACCTTGAACACAGCGTAAAATTGATAGAATGTGAAGAGGAGAGGAAAAGGGATGTGAGGAAGGTATGGGTGGGGATGAAGCGGGTTATTAAAAACCAGCCACCCCATACCGGAGCTCAGGGGTTAGGGAACATTGTCCCCTCCCCCCTCAGCCCCGATCCGGGACGGTTGGCTGAGAAGAAGGCTGACCAGAAAAAGTTATGGGAGAGGTTTGTATGAAAAGCGACGAGGTAGGGGAGAAATGCAGGCTATCTGAAGGAAGGGAGGCTAAGCTGGTGCCGGACGGGGCGCTGGATCCCGTCAGCACGGCGGCCAGGATGGCAAATCGCGAAGCCCCTTACGGGGGGCAGCTTTAGGAGCCCCGAATGATGGCGCTGAATGTGCTTTCGCCTTCGAGGACTTATTTAGGGGGCTCGCCTCCGAGTCTTTTCCCCCCTCCGCCTCGAAAACTTAGGCGGGAGGGGGGACCCGCTTTTCGAGGATCTACCGTCTTCGAGCCACCCAGCCCACCACTGGGCAGCGTGGGAGGAGCCGAATCTCTTTTAGTGCTGTCCTCCTTTCCGTGGGCAGCTTTAGGAGCCCCGAATGATGGCCTAGCGACCAACTTCAGGAGTGTAACCTCCTGTGAGTCTACTGACTCGGTGGAGGCGCGTGGCCGTTTCGCCTTGCGGGAATCGTCACGCTGGGGGAATGGGGGGGGCTGGGTTTGGACCCTTTGTCCCGGCAGCTTTACCAGAGAAGCGACCAGGATGGGTAGAACCCGCAGGATTTCGAATGGGAGCGGAAACGACCGTACTAGTAGGCTTGGAGGCGCCAGGAGCAGAGGGTGTCTTTTTCAACATTGAAGCACAGGACGTCCCGGGCACGCCCGGATAGCCAGGACCAAGTCCTTAACCTCGTGAAATGAGAGACAATCCTGAGACTAAATGGCCAGGATTTCCTTCTCAAGGAGATAGGCACCACATTGCTTCGAAGAAGCGGGGTGCTTCTCAATGAGCTAGAAAACCACATTGCTTCGAAGAAGCGGAGTACTTGGCCACACACGATTTGGACTTATCGTGTGCGGCCTTGGATCAACTTACACAGACTTCGGGTAACCCTGACTTTGCATGTCGACAGGAGCGATTAGTATGGCCGAAGCGGTGACAGTAATAGCACCTCCGCGGCAGTGGCACGAATGCCTTCACGCGGTAGCGATACCAACCGGCAAGCACCGACTCAGGGAGCTTGTCACAGTCGAACGTGACGAAGAGTGTAGGGGTGGGTCTCGAGGCCCCTCCCTGTTTTATTATGACACATTCGACCTTGACCGCCCCATGGTCGGCCAGCTCTAAGGTGATGTCCCTATGGAGTAGTCAATGAGTTCCCCTCGCTTAAACTACTCCTTTCACGAAGTTCATAGTAGAGTGCGGCGTCACGCTCACGGGCGTGCCATCAAGTGTTCGAAGGGCACTAATCATGGCCGCCTCGGAGGGATTCGACGCATTCGTCAAAAGGCACAGGACGTTATTTTTGGTCTTTGTTAGGAACTCCGCAACCGGGATGGGGGGGGTCAGCGGGGCCGGACGTGCCGATCTTGGCTTGGTCGCTTACCAAAGCAGCAGACCCATCTGTCCCTGAAGCCCCCGCGGATGGAGAGGAGCCCTGTGACTTTTTCTTGTTTTTTATCTTTTTTAGAGAGGAAGGCAGGGAATGAACCCGCTTCTCCCCTCCGCCGACAGGAGCCCCCAGACCAGATGGACCAGCCTCAGCAAGGTCCTTCTCCAGGGGGCGCAGCCGGAGGAGGAGATCCCTGCTTCCCTTGCACAGCCTTGGAGACCCCATCCGTCTTAGGACCTCGCACAGGGGCGGACTCGGGTTCGAGCCCAAGTTTGTCCCCATGCAAGGACCTACCTCTGGTGCTGGGTTGCCTCAGGGATCATGGCAATCTCAGGGGGGGGGGGCTCCATGTGCCCGCCCACCAGGACATCACAGGTTCCATCGTCTTTGGTCGCGTAAGAGAAAGGGGAACGTAGGGTGACCCCCTCGTAAGCTCAAAATTCAAGGCCGCACGTCTTTGGAGGGAAGAGGATGACGGTCCCTGTCTTCCCTCCTCCCCTTAAGGAAGTTGGCACTATCGTGCTGGGAAGCAGTCAATTGCGGGCCGCCTGCCTTTCTTGGCACTCTTCTTGGAAAGTAAAGGGAGGGGGGGCTGCCGCTGCAAAGAGGGAGGCACCCGAGGGCACCTCCAGAGAAGGGGGTGAGAGGGAGTCTCATACACCCGCAGGCAAAGGAGAGGCGTAAGCCTCCTCTCCGGTTAAAGAAATTTGGAGGGTCTCATGCGAGTGCACAGAGGGAGAAGGACATCCATTTTTTCAGGGGAGCTGCCCGTCAGTGGTGAAGAGGGAAGGGAGAGTTTGAATTTTTAGACTTACATCATCGGGCATATGGACCCTATTAGTTATACGGGGAGCAAACGCTAATCACCCCCCCGCAATAGGCCGCTCTGCGAGGGGAAAACATGGGGCCGGCAGAACCAGCTGCCACCATTTAGGACCACACCTTTCCGCCCAGTGACCAAGCAGCCCTTTGGCATGGCGTAAAATCGATAGAGATTGAAAGGAGAGAAAGGGGTATGTGAGGAAGGTGTGGGTGGGGCTTAGGCAGGTTGTTAAAAGCCCACCACCCCAAACCGGAGCTCGGAGGTGAGGGGTCATTGTCCCCTCCCCCTGTGAAATTAGAGGCCGACTAGAGAGTTGTGGGAGAGGTTGTAGATAAAGTGAGGAAGTAGGGTAGAAAGGCAGGCTGTCTGAAATAAGAGGGTAAGCTGGGGCCGGACGGGGCGCTGAGTCCCGTCATCATGGAGGCCAGGAAGGCAAATCGACGCGCCCCTTACGAGGTTAGACCTAACTAAACCGGTGTATAGTTTCTTCTTATTTGCTTGGTTAAGTTTTCTAAATCTTTGAATTTTATTCAGTTCCGTGTTCACCATTCCAATCCTTGTGCCGGTGTCCACTCATGCCCGTGCTGGCAAGCTTGAAGCCGAGCGAGTACGGACACATTTAGCGAGTATTCAACGTCGGTCGTGTCTAAATTGAGTGTGACGAGCCGATGTCTCCCGATCGCGGTTGATTCAAATTTTGTGATGTTGGTCTGGATTTTCCAGCGGCCTTTAAAGCTGGAGATGCATTCGGCTACCGCAGCCGTGGCTCTGGCCATCATCCTTGCGAATTTTGTCCTTCGAACGACGATTTGCGTGGCATCGTCCGTGTACTGGATGTTAAGTTTTCTTCCGTCAATAGTTTAGGGATATCCCTCGTGAAAATGGTGAAGAGAGTGGGGCTGAGGCATCTCCTTGCGGTACACTGGACAGGAGCTCGAAAGCCTTCCCTGTGTGCTCCTCGAAGGCAATGACAGCTTGCCTGCCTGTCAAGTAGTGGCAGAGGAGTTTTTCGAAACGGGGCGAGTCTCAGTCTCGAGATTTTGTACTTTAGGCCATCGATCCAGACTTTATCGAAGGCCTTCTTTAATCTATACGATTTTTTTTTTAATTTTACGATCCTATGTGGCGACTACCTACTTGGGCATGAGTCGCCTTACTCACTACAGCCTACGACTAGTCTATATTAACCCATTAGTCGCCCGGCTTTTTTTTCTCGAATTCGCCCTCTGCAAAATTACAAATGGTACACGCTATCGAAAATAATTAAAATAAAATATTTAAATCTTTTTTATAAATCAAATAATATATCAATTTAATTGAAAAGAATTATTCTATTTATATAATTACAAAATATTAATAACCTTCTACCTATTTATAATTATGATTGATAATTCTCAGTTCTTGCACAAATTTTCATCGACACCCATAGTTTTTTTATACTTTTCAAGTTAGTTACGCTTTAAAACCTATTTCTAATTATAGAAAACAGCGCTCCCATTCATTGGAGACTTTTATATTTTAAATTTTATGAAAATTTTATGAAAATTTTGCCAAGGGCCAATTTTCTATCTATAAAACTGTATTTTACAGACAAAATAGGCTTGCTGGTTTGTGTGCTTTCAATAACATACTAACTTAAGGCATTTCCTCGTTTTAATTGGATGAAAAATGAAAAACATAGGTGAATTTAAGCCCCGAAAAAGGAAGAGTAATCAAAAAAGGAGTGTTTGCACAGTTGTGAGTAATAAATCAGCCTGTTTTCGCGGTCGTGTTGTGGTGAGGCCTAGAACGGAGTCAAGTTACTCTCAGTCATAAATCTCAGGTTACAAACAAACAAGGACTGATTTAAGCCATTTATGTATTTCAATTAGTTGATTACTCACTAAAAAGAGTGTGACAAAAAAAAAAAAGATGAATTATAATAATAATCAGAGCGAATAAGTCTAAAAGTGAAATGCCACAAAAGGCCATCGGGCGATTACGTAGCACTGAATCGAGGACCTCTGGAGGCCCTCGGGCGACTAATAACAAGTATAAAAGATCATAGACTAAAAACAAAACAAACAGTCAAATAAAGTGGAGGCCAGCGTCCTCCAAAAAGTCGTATAGTTAGCGTTCACGAACCAGTCCCAAATACAAGGGACAAGCGGGAGCGACTATTAACTAAGCCTGAATTCTCTTCTATTCGAAACCATTATCTATATAAGACCCCAGTAATCCTTTGGGGCGGGGAGAGAGGGGAGGATAACTAAACAGTCTCCTAGCGCGAGCTAAAAGATATTTATCTGAATTGGCCTGGTAAAATATGAGAACACAGCAGCTGTTTAGTAAACAAACCCCTACAATTCATGACCTAATGCGGAACACAAGGGGGTAGGGGTGCTCATATTCAACAAAAAAATAAGACAAACAGTGGAATTCGAAGGAATAAATCTAGATGCTTACATACCCAAAGTTGTAGGTAGATATACGCTTAAATCTTCCACACACTCACTTCTTCCTTCTTCACTTTCAGTACAATATCACCTTATTAAACAAATCCTTTTGGAGGAGATGCCCTGATTCGCTTCTCAGTTTGAATAATAATTAAAAGATACGTTGAGGATTGCATCAATATTTTGTGTCTGGCTCGTGCAAGTGTTTGGACAGAATCAAAAGTGTCATTGTTTTTTAATTTGGGAAAAAAAGACCACTAATAACAATCATTTAACCAACTATTTATTTTCCTGAAAGGTCCATCCAATTGAGGTTTGTTTTTTGTTTTTTTATTGTCAATTACAGTACTATACCATAACGAGGCCCCGTTCAATAATTCGGAGCCATAATTCATACCTAATTTAACAAATTATTTTTTGTTTTTAAATTGCATGAAAAAAATACAAACACGTACGATAATAATTGGAGGGGGAAGGGAGGGTAGTGTAATTTCTTCTCCCAAGTACCCCCACTGGTCACGTCGGGAAACCGCGCCCATATGCTGACGTGTGCTAAACAACCAATCACCGCTGGGAAACGTAAAGAAATTAGTTTGTTTTAAGAAAGAAAATTGAATGGGACGTAAACTCTCGGGTTCGTTTTTCAGGAACATCTAAATTCTTCCCTTAAATATACGGTGTAATTCGTTAAGGGGTAAAAATGTATGTGTGGCAATGCTTTAGGAAGTCCATCGAGGTCTATGATTGCGGATTCCCCTCATATTGAGGGCATCAAACCTGCACTAGGTTTAAACGGGTAGGGGTGTGTGCAGTCTTCGGAGCCGTATCCTGACCGAGGGAAGAAGGACCCTGATGGTAGGAGAAGCTCCGGACTAGGCTTCATCCTCGGCTGCATATATATATATATATATATATATATATATATATATATATATATATATATATATATATATATATATATATTTATTTGAAGAGGTTTGTGGCGAGGTTAGGGCGAAGGAAAATGTGTCCAAGAGATCTAACTCGAGGTTAATTTAAAGGAGGTGAATACTTAGCGCGCTTTAGGAGAGGGGGAGGGGCGGTACGAAGCTCTCCCAAATCTACCCACCCGGGCGCTCTCGGACCAAAGTTGCCCTTTGTCTACTGCATCGCGATTAAGGTGCGAAGATCGTGCGAACACTCCCCCCCCCCCTTTCGCCATGGAGGAGTGAATGGGGAACGAGGCTACGTGGGGGAGGCTATTTTTTCCTGATGAGGAAGTGGCAAAAGCCCAAGTGTTCCTGTCAGAAAAAAGGCGACAAGTCGAAATTAATGTCCAAGGACCCCCTACACCCCTATTGCCAAGATACCCCCTTCTGCTTTTTTATGGGGGTGCCGGGAGGGAACCGACCCCAAAAGTTGTGACACGAACCTCCGAGTAGGGATGAGGGAGGTCCTAACGGATCCCCCACCTACCAATAATGCGATTCGTTCCTCGAGTCCTTGGCTGCTGCTCGCTACTTAAAACAGAGAAGCAAAAACCAACGAGGACATCTACCACACCATGAAGATGGGAAGAGTAAAAATGCGTGGGAAAATATAATATCGCAGATCCACCTGTGAACATTAGGGCAAGGAGGGTACGCAAACCTTCAGATATCAGATGAAGCACATTGCCCGTGTTCCAATTGACTCATTGTGATCCGCGATCCCGTCCAAGGGGCCTCATCAACTCCTCGAAGCAACCTCCCCCTCGGGGAAAATAGGGCCCGGAAGCGGTAGGCCACCAGTAGCCACGGAAAGGGCGGACAGCGCGACACTGCATCGCCCAGGCACTGCGGCCATCTATGGCACAGTGCCACAGCGACCCACACAAGAGAAAAATAGACGCGCTTGGCGCGACCCACTAGAACACCCTACCCCTATTCACTCGGAGTCGCAGTTGTTTATTTATTTACAGGCTAAGACGAACATAGAACCCCCAATGTGTTCGGAAAAGGGGTGCTGCAGTTACAAGTGAAGATGCAACAATGGGTACACAACCTGATGAGACTACTTGACGCGCAACTCTCCCTACAACGAAAGCACTCCCAAAGGCGATTACATCAGCGCCCCCAAGACCTCAACCTCACTGGGAAACTCCTAAGCACGAAAGTACAGACGAAAAAAAAAGGCTTTGTCCTCACACGTCCACCACGCGACCCTCTGGTACTTTTCCGCTGAGTCATGATGACACACGCTAAGTAATTGTCAATTTTTATTGTATTTTTATGGTCGAAATCAATGATGGCATCTCTGCCTCCTACATTTTATGAAAGAGGTTCGTGATGAGAGGTGTGCGTTTGTGGAAGGTACACGGCCAGATAAAAGGGGTGCGCAACTCTCGGGAGATTGTTACTCAATCCGCAGAGGCGAGATGGCGAAATGTGACGATTGCCCTCAAAAAGAAAGATATTAAAGTCATATGTATGAAATGGAAACAAGATTTAAAGCAGAAGATAAATAGAGACACAATAAGAAATGGCAATGGAAAAGATCAAATGCGGCTTCAGTTGATCCTAATAATGCTAAACGAGGGCCCATTCACAGGCCAGAGAAGAGAGGTCGGGCGAAGGGCCTTCAAAGGAGTGCCATCTCGGAGGCTTTGCCCCCACCCCCCACCCACACACACACCTTGTTCAACTCTTGATAGGAAACGGCACATTCCTGACTTTGAGTCTCTTGTCTCTCGGCCTCGAGTAGTGGGGTCGGTCAAGATTTCGCCCCAGTTCTGACGAATAGGAGAGGTGGGGGGGGGGGCACAACGCAAACGACATGGGAAGAAAGCTTGACTGGTTTCTGAGGTAGAGATGGTTCCCCTAGAGAGAAAAGTCGACGAGACACCACTGGCAGAAATCTTCTTTCCTGGAGAACTGAAAAATAACACTTGCTATCTCTGACTGCATTGTTTGCAGACACTTTTGCTGGTCTTGTTGGTGTAACTATCCCGTGTCGCATCATCTGCTAAATGGTTTATTGAGTGTGGTGATGTGGCTTTTGTTAGGTTGTGCGTATATATGGTATCTAGTACAGGTGACAAACAGCTTGCTTGAAGTACGCCTTCACGCAGCGTAAATATATGTAGGCCCCGGTCGTTGCCTATGTGGATGTATGCTTTAGTCACTCAGAAAACTGCATAAGAGCCTTGTATTTTTTTCGTTAACTCCTAGGTGGATTAACTTCATCTTGGAGACTTATATCCAAACCTTGTCAAAGGCGTGTTAGATATCCCTAGCTACCACACCTACAATCATACCTCCCACATCTGCAATTTTCTTGCTGATAATGGTTAGAGGAGTCTGGGTTCTTCTTCCTTTGCAGAAATTGAACAACTGATCGCTCACTCTATTTTTTCTTTTCCTCAAGAAATTCCATAAGACGTCTGCAGACTCTTTTTCTATGATTTTTTTTCAGAACACTTGAAAATATATATATTTAGTCGCTGGGACGCCACTCTATAAATTACTATGTCAGTGCGTAGGTTGGTCGGTCGGATGGCAACCATTTTACTTTCCAATGAGTTTTTTTTTGGCAATAACATCGTAACTATTCCACCGATTCTGACGAAATTTGAAACCCTTATGTTGTTTTACATTCTCTTTCGAATGATATATTTGTCAAGGTCCTTCCCATGTTAGGCCTGGAATTATTAAAAGAAAACTAACTATGGGTCGGATTGACTCACTTGTTGAAAGTTTTGACGGTCGTAAGGTCATAAGTTAGAATAATTGAGAGCACGCGACTTAGGTGTGTTGACCTTGTTTATATATTTTCAGCTATTTGGGGAAATAGTCGATGTTCCATATGAGTTGGAAGGGAGTAGTATACTGTTTAGAGCATTATTTGGAGGGCTAATGAAGTTACGTTTCGTAGATGATGAAGCATTTTGTTTCATGGAGTGAATGTATCGCTTCCGTGAATAATCGATAATCTGTACTCAATGTAAAAATTGCTCCTAAGAGCTACTATCTGATGGGTAACATTAAGGACACTTCTATGCAAGCAACTTCGTATTGTAACGTGGGCTCAGAGAACCCCACCTCCTATAGCAGAATCAGGGATCTTGTAAACTACAACAGATAAATGTGAGGGTTTCCATGATTCTGTATTGCAACCCAGTATCATATGCCTTCTCCAAATAAAAACACGTGAAATGCTGACTGAAGGGAAAAATATCCACTTTTAACCAGGAGCAGAATATCCAAACTTGAGGTGGAATTTACGCAAACAGAACTGCGCTGAAAACAAGTCGCCTCATTTCCTTCTTTTTTTTTAAGGGGCTATCTGGCGACTGCCCACTTGGGCATAGGACGCCGCAAACAAACAGCCTAGTTCTAGGCTACTTTAAAATAAAACTTTTAACATAAACAACAATAAAAAGGGATAACAATCAGGGAGCAAGCTCCGGCGTCGGGGGGAGGTCCCACTCGCCCCAGCGCAGGAGCCTGCGACCTACAAAAAAACAAAAACAAACAATACAAAAAAACAACAAAAAATAGTTAAATACAAGGGAGAAGGCCGGCCTTACCCCAAAAGTCTATCAGTCCACCAGTCATGGTGCACGCACTCGTCCCAAGTACAAGGGACAGGCGGTAGCGACCCCGCCCATCCATGTACCGGGACAGGTAACGGGCGCGAAGATCACCCTGACTGGAACATTCGACAAGAATGTGACGAACAGTCTGGGGGACGACGCAGTCGTCGCAATAGGGCGCAGGCGAGCGCTCCATCAAATAGCGATGCGTCACACGAGTGTGTCCGATTCGGAGACGACAGAAAGCGACCTGAAGCCGTCGCGGCATTGGGGGATAGGTCCATGGGAACAGTCGCGGCGCAATGGCACGCAACTTTAAGTTCCCTTCGACCGTCTCCCATCTTCTTTGCCAAGCAGTCCGAAGAGCTGCCCGTATTCCTGCCATGTAGTCGGTGTGAGGAAGAGCGAAACGCTGGTCCGGTCACAGAGTCCTCGCGGACTCTTCAGCGCCCTCATCCGCGCGCTCATTCCCCGCAATTCCTACATGTCCAGAAACCCAGCAGAAGATAATCTCGACATCTGCCCGGCTCGCCAAAACCGTGGCGTCACGGATATCGCGAACCAGGGGATGCGGAGATTCCAATGCCCCGAGAGCACTCAGGGCGCTTTGTGAGTCGCTATATTATTTTTTTTTATTTTTTTTTTTTTAAGAGCTCATCTGGCGACTGCCTACTTGGGCATTAGTCGCCGTATTAAAACTGGCCTAGTTCTAGGCTACTTTAAAATGAAATTAAAGAGAAAAAAAAACAACACCCCAAAAGGGGGAAAGGAAGCAAGCTGGTGCGTCGGGGAGAGGTCCCCCCGGCGCAGGAGCGTGCAACTAAAGAAAAAAAAACAAACAAAAAACAAAACAAATGCAAAAAAACAAAAAAAAAAAACAAACAAACCTTGCTTAAATAATAGGGAGAAGGCCGGCCTCCCCCAAGAAGTCAACAAGTCCACAAGTCAGTGTGCACGAATCTGTCCCAAGCACAAGGGACAGGCGGTAGCGACCCCGCCCATCCCGGTACTGGGACAGGTATCGTGCGCGAAGATCACCCAGACTGGGACATTCGACAAGAATGTGCCGAACAGTCTGGGGGACGACGCAGTCGTTGCAATAGGGCGCAGGCGAGCGCTCCATCAGATAGCGATGCGTCACACGAGTGTGTCCGATTCGGAGACGACAGAAAGCAACCTGAAGCCGCCGCGGCATTGGGGGATAGGTCCATGGGAACAGTCGCGGCGCAATGGCACGCAACTTTAAGTTCCCTTCGACCGTCTCCCATCTTCTTTGCCAAGCAGTCCGAAGAGCTGCCCGTATTCCTGCCATGTAGTCGGTGTGAGGAAGAGCGAAACGCTGGTCCGGTCGCAGAGTCCTCGCGGACTCTTTGGCGCCCTCATCGGCGCGCTCATTCCCCGCAATTCCTACATGTCCAGGAACCCAGCAGAAGATAATCTCGACATCTGCCCGGCTCGCCAAAACCGTGGCGTCACGGATATCGCGAACCAGGGGATGCGGAGATTCCAATGCCCCGAGAGCACTCAGGGCGCTTTGTGAGTCGCTATAGATCACAATCCGGTCTCCGAACCGGGCACGTCGCGTAATCTCCCGTACCGAGTGGTGTATTGCCACCAGCTCGGCCGTGAAGACAGACGCAGCGCCTGGTAGAGCCCCGCTGACTTCAAACAGAGGGGATACGGCGTGGAAGCCGACCCCCTCTTGGGACTTGGAGCCATCCGTATACACTGGCACGGTACCAGCGTGACACGATGTGTGCTCCAAAAAGGTCGAACGCAATACTCCCGGCGCAGTACAAGCTTTGGGAGCAGAGGCGTGGCGACAAATAGCCAAATGTGGTACCCTCCAGGGTGGCGTCCTGGGCAGAACCAGGGGCGCCACCGGCCCGAGAGCTATATCTACCTCTCGAAGGAGTTTCCTGGCCCTAAACCCAAAGGGCTTAGGGTATGACTGGCGTCTCTCGGCGGCATAGGCACCATCGAGATCAGCTGCGGATGCAGTGAGAGCTGTTGGCGACTGAGGGAGGCGCCGGGCTCGCGCGTACAGGCGAGTGATGCACTGCACGCGGCGCAGAGCGAGTGGCATCTCCCCAGCATCGACCAACAGGCTCTCAATGGGGGAAGTGCGGAAGGCACCGGTCGCAAGGCGAAGGCCGGTGTGGTGAATCGAATCCACCTTCCGCAATAAACGCTCGGCTGCGGATGCATAAAACTCGCATCCGTAGTCGAGCTTCGAGCGAACAAAGGATCGATAAAAAAGTAAGGCGGTAGCCCTATCAGCGCCCCAAGCGCTGAACGTCACGGAACGGAGAATGTCCATGGCGCGGGTACAAGAGAACCTAAGGCTGCGAATATGAGCCTCCCAGGTGAGGCGTCGGTCGAATACAAGACCAAGGAAACGGTGCGACTCAACCACATCCAGGCGCACCCCATTAAGAAACAAATCTGGGTCGGGGTGAAGCCGTGGATGGCGGCAGAAGTGCACCACATTAGTCTTGGCCAAAGAAAACCGAAACCTGTGCGCTTCGGCATAGCGAGAGACGCGGTTCAATGCCTGTTGGAGTCGACGCTCCAGAGTTGGCATCTGGGCCGCGCCAAAAGAGATCGAAAGGTCGTCCACGTAGAGCGTAGCGAGAACATCTTCCGGCAGCACCGAGGTGATGCCGTTGATGCTCAGGGCAAAGAGTGTGACACTGAGGACACTTCCCTGCGGGACACCCTCTTCCTGCTCCTTTGGGCCGGAGAGGGCTCCCCCCACCCGTACGCGGAATCGACGATCTCGCAAAAATTCAGATATAAAAATTGGGAGGCGTCCCCTCGCCCCCATCGTGTGGAGAGTCTCCATGATACCGTATCGCCATGCGGTATCATAGGCCTTCTCCAGATCAAAAAACACCGTGGCGTAGTGCTGTCTACGAAGGAAAGCCTCGCAGACGGCACTTTCCAGTCGGAGCAGAGCATCCGACGTGGAGTGGAACTTACGGAAGCCGCACTGTGCAGAAGACAGATGGCCTCCGCTGTCCAGGAAATAGGCTAATCTAACATTTACCAATTTCTCCATCAACTTCCACACGCAAGAGGTTAGAGAGATTGGGCGGAAACCGGTCGGAGTAGAGTGATCTCTCCCCGGCTTGCGAAAGGCGAGCACAGTAGCGATTCGCCAGGAGTCTGGGAGAAGACCTTCCACCCAGATCCTGTTGAACAAATCTAACAGAAAGGCCATGCCTCGCTCACCCAGGTGTCGAAGCATGGCGTACGGGACATCGTCCGGACCATGGGCGGTGTCCGCGCACGAAGCGAGAGCGGAACGCAACTCACTCACAGTAAACTTGTCGTTGAAGGGTTCTCCGCCTCTGGAGGTAAAGTCCAGCCGGCGGCCTTCCGCGACATCACGACGTGCATTAAATGCTGGCGGAGCAGCATCACGGCTAGAGAATGCGGAAAAAGCGGTCGCTAAGGATTCCGCCACGGACGCGGGGTCCGAGATTGCGGTCCCATTCTCCTGGAGAACGGGAGGGGGGTCCTGCGAGAACTTGCCCCGAATCCTTTTGACTCGCTTCCACACCTCAGCTAAAGGGGTCTTCCCGTTAAGTGAAGACACGTATGCCCGCCAAGAAGAGCGGCGGGCGTGCTTCGAAATATACCGGAACCTAGCCCTAGCCCGACGAAATTCAGCGACAGTGAAATCGTTCGGGCGGCGCTTATAGCGCATGTAGGCATAACGCTTCTGTTTGAGGGCCGTCTCACACTCAGCCGACCACCATGGGAGTGGTCGGCGTGCAAAACGGCCAGACGTCCTAGGAATAGTAGTCAGGCCTACGGCGATGAGGTTGGCGGAGAAGAACTCAACGGCCTCATCTACCGACCTAAACTCCTCGACTGAGATAGAGAATTCAGTCATTTCCTGAAATGCAGGCCACCGCGCCCGCGCCAAGCACCACCGAGGTGGTCTCTCAGGCGGCAGTTGCCCTGAAAATGATATTTGAATGGGAAAGTGATCACTACCATGGAGGTCATCGACCACCCCCCAATCAAAATCAGGCTGTGCATCCGAAGAGCACAAAGATAGGTCAAGGCAAGAAAATGAAGCGGTTCTCGGACAGTGATGCGTAAACTCATCCACGTTTAGGACACCCATCTCAAGCTCTTCGATCAGATCGGCAAGGACTTGTCCCCTGGGATTTATGGAGTAATCTCCCCAGAGAGGATGCCTGCCGTTCAGATCTCCAAGCAAGAGATAGGGCCTCGGCAACCGTGCCACGACGCGGCGGAAGTCCCCCGCGTCGAAGTCAGCTGACGGTGGAATGTACGCAGAAATGATAGTATACCTCCTATCCAGGTGCAGCTGCACAGCCACTGCCTGAAAGGAGGTATCTAAAGAGAAAGGAAGAACGGAGACATCATGCCGGGTGTAAACCGCGCATCCCCCAGCCCGGCCATCCCGCGGTGGTGGGGTCGCAAGACCCGTATACCCCGGGAGGGCAGGCAGCTGGCACGCGCCTAGCATGGTCTCCTGCAAAAAAATAGCTAACGGGGAACGGGACGAGACGAGCCTCCGCAGCTCCTCCCAGTTGGCCCGGAGTCCACGGCAATTCCATTGAAGGAATATGCCCTCCAGGCCTAGCTCGGAGGAGACGCGGGGGCCCTCCTCGAATTGAAGACCCTCACGGGAATGGCCGTACGCTTCCCGGGGGCAGAACCCCGGGCGCTGTTGGCCGGACAAAGCGCTGAAGGCGCTGTCGCCTTCGAGGACTTATTGGGGGAGGTTGGGCTCGCCATGCGAGTCTTTTCCTCCCTCCGCCTCGAAACCTTAGGCGGGCGTTGCGGCTTGGGAGGCGGGGGGCCCTCTTTTCGAGGAACCACCGTCTCCGAGCCACTCGCTCCACCTCGGGGCGTGGGCGAAGGGGCCGAAGCTCCTTTGTTGCTGTCCTCCTTTCGGGGAACAGCTTTAGGAACCCCGGAAGATGGCCTAGCGACCATCTTCAGGGGTGTTGCCTCCTGTGAGTCTAACGACTCTTGTGGAGGCGCGTGGCCGTTTCGCCTTACGGGAAACGGTCACGCTGGGGGGAGAGGGGGGAGCCCTGGTATTAGCCGGGGCTGGGTGTGAACCCTTTTTGCCGCCAGCTCTACCAGGGGAGCGCCCGGGTGTAGTAGAGCCCGCAGAAGGGCTCCGAATGGGCGCGGAAACAACCGTGCTCGTTGGCCTGGATGGGCCAGGAGCAGAGGGTGCTTTTCTAACTATTGAGGCATATGACGTCCCAGGCAGAGCCGGGCGCGCCAGGACCAAGTCCTTAGCCTCGCGGAATGAGAGTCGATCCTGGGCCTGAACGGCCAGGATTTCTTTCTCAAGGAGATATGCACCACATTGCTTCGAAGAAGCAGGGTGCGGCTCTCCGCAATTGACACACTTGGCCACACACGATTTGGACTTATCGTGTGCGACCTTGGAGCAATTTACACAGACTTCGGGTGACCCCGATTTTGCACGTCTACATGATCGATTCGTGTGGCCGAAGCGGTGACAGTAATAGCACCGCCGCGGCAGTGGCACGAATGCCTTCACGCGGTAGCGGTACCAACCGGCACGCACCGACTCAGGGAGCTTGTCACAGTCGAACGTGACGAAGAGTGTAGGGGTGGGTCTCGAGGCCCCTCCCTGTTTTCTCATCACACGTTCGACCTTGACCGCCCCATGGTCGGCCAGCTCTAGGGTGATGTCTTCTATGGAGTAGTCAACGAGTTCCCTCGCATAAACTACTCCTTTTACAAAGTTCATGGTAGAGTGCGGCGTCACACTCACCGGGGTGCCATGAAGTGTCCGAAGAGCACTTATCTTGGCCGCCTCGGCGGGATTCGCCGCATTCGCCAGAAGGCTCCCGTCCGAGAAACGGGTTACCTTCGGCTCTCTACCAATTGCACTAGCTAATCCTCTCCTCTGATGGATCATGTTGCCCTTGGACAACATGGTGCCATCAGTGGAGCGAATAACGAGGAAGCGTTTGAAGCCAGCGGGCTCGAAAACGCCAGGTAACCTCTGAATGAGGGGCCCCGATGTCATCGAGGCTCCGCCCTGTGCACTCTTGGTCTTAGTCAGGGGCTCCGCACACGAGGGGGTAGAGGGGCCGGATGTGCCGATCTTGGCTTGGTCGCCTACCAAAGTGGCAGCAGACCCATCCGTCCCCGCGGATGGAGAGGAGCCCCGAGTCTTTTTCGTCCTTTTAGTCTTTTTAGTCTTTTTCTTTTTTGGAGAGGAGGGCGGGGAATGAATCCGCTTTTCACCTCCGCCGGCAGAAGCCCCCAGGCCAGATGGACCGGCCTCAGCCAGGTCCCTCTCCGAAATGGAGAAGGTCCTGGTTGTCGTAGGGGCACCTGTCGGAGGAGATCCCTCCCCTCCTTCTACTGCCTCGGAGCCCTCAGCCATTTGAGGAGGACCTTGCATAGGGGCGGACTCGGGTTCGGTGCTTGGCGCCGAGCCCGAATTCCCCCCCATGGAAGGCCCTACCGTCTGAGGCTGGGTCTCCTCAAGGAACATGTCTATCACGGGAGGGGCCTCCAGTTGGCCATCCCCTCCCAGGACATTGCAGGTCCCCTTGGCAGTGTCGCCAGTCTTGTTTGGGGAGGCACAGGCCTTGACCCCTGCAAGGTTTAATATTTTTGCCAGCAGGACTTTTGAGGGAAGCGACCGAAGGGGCCTGGCTTGCCTCTCCCCCCTAAGGGGGTTGCCCTACCGAGCCGCTTTGATGGGGAGCGGCTGGCTAAGGGCTGCCTGCTGGCTTTCTTGGCATTCCTCTTGGAAAGAAAAGAGGGGACTGCCGCTGGGAAAAGGGAGGTGCCCGAAAGCACCTCCAGAGAAGGGGGTGAGGGGGAGTCCCCTGCACCCGTAGGCGAAGGAGAGGAGTAAGCCTCCTCTCCGGTTAGAGAAATATGGAGGGTCCCCTGTGCAAGCACAGGGGGGGGACCCCCATTTTTTTGCTGGAGCTGCCCGAGGGCGGCTCCGTTGTTCTTGGGGAAGTTGGGGGTTGGGTTTTTTTGGTGTGATTTTCATCATTGGGCATGGTGACCCTTCTTTTAATACGGGATGCAATAGCGCACACCTCTCGTAGTAGCCCGCACTGCGAGAGGTGCTTACAGGCCCAGCAGAGCCAGGCGCCGCCATTTGGGACCACCCCTCCCGCCTGGTGGCCTGGCAGTCCATCGGCATGGCGGCTCCACCTTGGACACGGCGTATAAATGATAGATTTTGAAGACGAGAGGAAAAGGGATGTGAGGAAGGTATGGGTGGGGATGAAGCAGGTAGTTAAAAACCAGCCACCCCAGACCGGAGCTCAGGGGTTTAGGGAACATTGTCCCCCACCCCCTCAGCCCCGATGCGGGATGGTTCGCTGAAAGGAAGGTCAGCATCTACCCTGTGAAATTAGAGGCTGACCAGAGAAAGTTGTGGGAGGGGTTCTGTGAAAAGAGAGGAAACAAGTGTTTTGAAGGAAGGAAGAGAGGCTAGGCTGGGGCCTGTTAGTCGCTATAGATCACAATCCGGTCTCCGAAGCGGACACGTCGCGTAATCTCCCGTACCGAGTGGTGTATTGCCACCAGCTCAGCCGTGAAGACAGACGCAGCGCCTGGCAGAGCCCCGCTGACTTCAAACAAAGGGGATACAGCGTGGAAGCCGACCCCCTCTTGGGACTTGGAGCAATCGGTATACACTGGCACGGTTCCAGCGTGACACGAGGTGTGCTCCAAAAAGGTCGAATGCAATACTCCCGGCGCAGTACAAGCTTTGGGAGCAGAGGCGTGGCGACAAATAGCCAAATGTGGTACCATCCAGGGTGGCATCCTGGGGAGAACCAGGGGCGCCACCGGCCCAAGAGCTATATCTAGCTCTCGAAGCAGTTTACAGGCCCTAAACCCAAAGGGCTTAGGGTATGACTGGCGTCTCTCGGCGGCATAGGCACTGTCGAGATCAGCTGCGGATGCAGTGAAAGCTGTTGGCGAATGAGGGAGGCGAAGGGCTCGCGCGTACAGGCGAGTGATACACTGCACGCGGCGCAGAGCGAGTGGCATCTCCCCAGCATCGACCAACAGGCTCTCAATGGGGGAAGTGCGTAAGGCACCGGTCGCAAGGCGAAGGCCGGTGTGGTGGATCGAATCCACCTTCCGCAATAAACGCTCGGCTGCGGGTGCATAAAACTCGCATCCGTAGTCGAGCTTCGAAAGAACAAAGGATCGATAAAAAAGTAGGGCAGCAGCCCTATCAGCGCCCCAAGCGCTGAACGTCACGGAACGGAGAATATCCATATGAGCCTCCCAGGTGAGGCGTCGCTCGAATACAAGACCAAGGAAACGGTGCGACTCAACCACATCCAGGCGCACCCCATTAAGAAACAAATCTAGGTCTGGGTGGAGCCGTGGATGGCGGCAGAAGTGCACCACCTTAGTCTTGGCCAAAGAAAACCGAAACCTGTGCGCTTCGGCATAGCGAGAGACGCGGTTCAATACCTGTTGGAGTCGACGCTCCAGAGTTGGCATCTGGGCCGCGCCAAAAGAGATCGAAAGGTCGTCCACGTAGAGCGTAGCGAGAACATCTTCCGGCAGCACCGAGGTGATGCCGTTGATGCTCAGGGCAAAGAGTGTGACACAGGAAACTTCCTAGCGGGACACCCTCTTCGTGCTCCTTTGAGCCGGAGAGAGCTCCCCCCACCCGTACGCGGAATCGACGATCTCGCAAAAATTCAGATATAAATATTGGGAGGCGTCCCCTCGCCCCCATCGTGTGGAGAGTCTCCATGATACCGTATCGCCATGCGGTATCATAGGCCTTCTCCGGATCGAAAAACACCGTGGCGTAGTGCTGTCTACAAAGGAAAGCCTCGCAGACGGCATTTTCCAGTCGGGGCAGAGCATCCGACGTGGAGTGGAACTTGCGGAAGCCGCACTGTGCAGAAGACAGAAAGGCTAATCTAACATTTACCAATTTCTCCATCAACTTGCACACGCAAGTGGTTAGAGATATTGGGCGGAAACCGGTCGGAGTAGATTAATCTCTCCCCGGCTTGCGAAAGGCGAGCACAGTAGCGATTCGCCAGGAATCTAGGAGAAGACCCTCCACCGAGATCCTGTTGAACAAATCTAAGAGAAAGGCCATGCCTCGCTCACCCAGGTGTCGAAGCCGGGCGTACGGGATATCGTCCGGACCATGGGCAGTGTCCGCGCACGAAGCGAGAGCAGACCGCGACTCACTCACAGTAAACTTGTCGTTGAAGGGTTCTCCGCCTCTGGAGGTAAAGTCCAGCCGGCGGCCTTCCGCGACATCACGACGTGCATTGAATGCTGGCGGAGCAGCATCCCGGCTAGAGAATGCAGAAAAAGCGGTCGCGAAGGATTGATTCCGCCACGGACGCGGGGTCCGAGATTGCGGTCCCATTCTCCTGGAGAACGGGGGGGAGGTAGGCCTGCGAGAACTTGCCCCGAATCCTTTTGACTCGCCTCCACACCTCTGCTAAAGGGGTCTTCCCGTTAAGTGAAGACACGTATGCCCGGCAAGAAGAGCAGCGGGAGTGCTTCGAATTATACCGGAACCTAGCCCTAGCCCGACGAAATTCAGCGACAGTGAAATCGTTCATGCGGCGCTTATAGCGCATGTAGGCAAAACGCTTCTGTTTGAGGGCCGTCTCACACTCAGCCGACCACCATGGTAGTGGTCGGAGTGCAAAACGGCCAGACGTTCTAGGAATAGTAGTCAGGTCCGCGGCGATGAGGTTGCCAGAGAAGAACTCAACGGCCTCATCTACCGACCTAAACTCCTCGACTGAGATAGAGAATTCAGTCATTTCCTGAAATGCAGGCCACCGCGCCCGTGCCAAGCACCACCGAGGTGGTCTCTCAGGCGGCAGTTGCCCGGAAAATGATATTTGAATGGGAAAGTGATCACTACCATGGAGGTCATCGACCACCTCCCAATCAAAATCAGGCTGTGCATCCGAAGAGCACAAAGATAGGTCAAGGCAAGAAAATGAAGCGGTTCTCGGACAGTGATGCGTAAACTCATCCACGTTTAGGACACCCATCTCAAGCTCTTCGATCAGATCGGCAAGGACTTGTCCTCTGGGATTTATGGAGTAATCTCCCAAGAGAGGACGCCTGCCGTTCAGATCTCCAAGCAAGAGAAAGGGCCTCGGCAACCGTGCTAAGACGCAGCGGAAGTCCCCCGCGTCGAAGTCAGCTGACGGTGGAATGTACGCAGAAATGATAGTATACCTCCTATCCAGGTGCAGCTGCACAGCCACTGCCTGAAAGGAGGTATCTAAAGAGAAAGGAAGAACGGAGACATCATGCCGGGTGTAAACCGCGCATCCCCCAGCCCGGCCATCTCGTGGTGGTGGGGTCGCAAGACCCTTATACCCCGGGACGGGGGTCAGGGGGCACGCGCCTATCATGGTCTCCTGCAGAAAGATAGCTAACGGGAAACGGGACGAGACGACCCTCCGCAGCTCCTCCCAGTTAGCCCGGAGGAAACGCGGGGGCCCTCCTCGAACAGAAGACCCTCACGGAAATGGCTGTACGCTTCCTGTAGGCAGAACCCCGGGCGCTGTTGGCCGGACAAAGCGCTGAAGGCGCTGTCGCCTTCGAGGACTTATTGGGGGAGGTTGGTCTCGCCATGCGAGTCTTTTCCTCCCCCCGCCTCGAAACCTTAGGCGGGCGTTGCGGCTTCGTAGGCGGGGGGCTCTCTTTTCGAGGAACCAGCGTCTCTGAGCCACTCGCTCCACCACTAGGCGTGGTCGAAGGAGCCGAAGCTCCTTTGTTGTTGTCCTCCTTTCGGGGGACAGCTTTAGGAACCCCGGAAGATGGCCTAGCGACCAACTTCAGGGGTGTTGCCTCCTGTGAGTCTAACGACTCGGTGGAGGCGCGTGGCCGTTTCGCCTTACGGGAAACGGTCACGCTGGGGGAAGAGGGGGGAGCCCTGATTTTAGCCGGGGCTGGGTGTGAACCCTTTTTGCCACCAGCTTTACCAGGGAAGCGCCCGGGTTGAGTAGAGCCCGCAGAAGGGCTCCGAATGGAGCCCTTCTGCGCGTTGGCCTGGATGGGCCAGGAGCAGAGGGTGCCTTTCAAACTAGTGAGGCATATGACATCCCAGGCAGAGCCGGGCGCGCCAGGACCAAGTCCTTAGCCTCGCGGAATGAGAGTCGATCCTGGGCCTGAACGGCAGGATTTCTTTCTCAAGGAGATATGCACCACATTGCTTCGAAGAAGCGGGGTGCGGCTCTCCGCAATTGACACACTTGGCCACACACGATTTAGACTTATCGTGTGCAGCCTTGGAGCAATTTACACAAACTTCAGGTGACCCCCACTTTGCACGTCTACAAGAACGATTCGTATGGCCGAACGGTGACAGTAATAGCACCGCCGCGGCAGTGGCACGAATGCCTTCATGCGGTAGCGGTACCAACCGGCACGCACCGACTCAGGGAGCTTGTCACAGTCGAACGTGACGAAGAGTGTAGGGATGGGTCTCGAGGCCCCTCCCTGTTTTCTCATCACACGTTCGACCTTGACCGCCCCATGGTCGGCCAGCTCTAAGGTGTTCCCTCGCATAAACTACTCTTTTCACAAAGTTCATGGTAGAGTGCGGCGTCACACTCACCGGGGTGCCATGAAGTGTCCAAAGAGCATTATCTTGGCCACCTCAGAGGGATCCGCCGCATTCGCTAAAAGGCTCCCGTCCGAGAAACGGGTCACCTTCGGCTCTCTACCAATTGCACTAGCTAATGCTCGCCTCTGATGGATCATTTTGCCCTTAGCCAACATGTTGCCATCAGTGGAGCGAATAACGAGGAAGCGTTTGAAGCCAGCAGGCTTGAAAATGCCAGGTAACCTTTGAACGTGGGGCCCCGATGTCATCGAGGCTCCGCCCTGCACCCTTTTGTTCTTAGTCATGGGCTCCACACCCAGGGGGAGGGGTGGGTCAGAGGGGCCAGATGTGCCCATCTTGGCTTGGTCACTTACCGGAGCAGCAGACCCATCCATCCCCACAGGTCTCACGGAAGGAGAAGCCCCCTCCTCCCCGAGTCTTTTTAGGGGGTGTGGGGTTAGGAGGAGGATGGGGAATGAACTCGCTTCTCCCCTCCGCCAGACCAGGTCCTTCTCTGAGATATAGAAGGTCCTGGCAGTCGCAGGGGCACCTGTCGGAGGAGATCCCTCCCCTCCTTGTACTGCCTTCAAAACCTGGGCCGTTTGAGGACCTTGCATAGGGGCGGATTCAGGTTTGGTGCTTGGCGCCGAGCCCGGGCTCGCTCCCATGGAAGGCCCTACCGTCTGAGGCTGGGTTGCTTCAAGGAACATGTCTATGTCAGAGAGGGGGCCTCCAGTTGGCCATCCCCCCCAGGACATCGCAGGTCCCGTTGGCAGCGACATTAGTCATGTCTGGGGAGGCACAGGCCTTGACCCCGGCAAGGTTTAATATTCTTGCCAGCAGGTCTCTTGAGGGAAGCGACCGAAGGGGCCTGGCTTCCCTCTCCCCCCTAAGGGGGTTTGCCCTACCCAGCCGCTTCACTTGCGAGCGGTCGGCTATGAGCTGCCTGCTGGCTTTCTTGGCAGTCCCTTTGGAAATAAAAGGGGAGACTGCCGTTGGAAAAAGGGAGGTGCCCGAAAGCACCTCCAGAGAAGGGGGTGAGGGAAAGTCCCATACACCCGTAGGTGAAGGAGAGGAGTAAGCCTCCTCTCCGGTTAGAGAAATATGGAGGGTCCCCTGCGCAAGCACAGCAAGGGGGACCCATTTTTTCCGTGGAGCTGCCTGAGAGCGCCTCCGTTGATGAACAAGGAGAAATGGGGAGAGATTTTGTATTAATTTTTTCATTCATGGGCATGGTGACCCTATTTTTTTCCACAGGAAGCAATCGCTCATCAACCCTGTAGTAGCCCGCCCTGCAAGGGGTGCGTAGAGGACCGCCATTTTGGACCACCCTTCCCACCTGGTGGCCTGGCAGCTCCACCTTGGGCATGGTATAAAATTGATAGAGTGTGAAGAGAGAAGGATAGGGGATGTGAGGAAGGTATGGGTGGTGATGAAGCAGGTTGTTAAAAACCCACCATCCCAAACCGGAGCTCAGGGTCAGGGAACATTGTCCTCTCCCCCCCAGCCCCGATCCGGGACGTTTGGCTGAGAAGAAGGTCAGCATCTACCCTGTGAAATTAGAGGCTGAGCAGAGAAAGTTGTGGGAGGTTGTATGAAAAGCGACAAAGTAGGTGAGAAATACAGGCTGTCTGAAAGAAGGAGAAGAGGCTAAGCTGGGGTTGGACGGGGTGCTGATTCCCGTCCGCATGGCAGCCAGGATGGCAAATTGCCAAACCCCTTACAGGGTTCTGCCATGGATGCAGGTTCCAAGATGATGGCCCATCCTTCCTGGAGGATGTGGGGGTCTTCCTGAAGGAATAAACCCTAAATCCTTTAGAAATGTTTCCACACCTCTGGAAAGAAGTCCTCCCAGTGAGCAAAGACATGTACACCCACCATGAAGCATGCCAAAATGGAACAATCTGGCACTCACCTATCAAAATTCACATTCATAAAACATTACAGATGGGGCCTGGGGAAACTTACAAACTCTACCAACCACCAAAGGAAGGGAAGGCATGCAAAATAGTGGGACATTTAAGAAAAGTCAGGCAGGTAGCGATGATGCAGCCATGGAAGAACTCAATATTAATCAACTGACCTAAACTCCAAATGAGATAAAGTCATCAGTCATTTCTGTAAATGTGAGCCATCATGCTCAATTCAAACCTTACGGAGCTGGTCTTTTGAGTGGCAGTGGCCCAGTAACATATTTAGTTGGGAAAATGATTTCTGCCATTTCAACCATCTCTTATCCAAGGTCAGAAAGTGAATCAGAAGAGCACATTGACAAGTCAGGACAGAAGAGTTCTAAGAGTGGTGTGTGAAGTCTTCCATATTAATTTTACTTGTCACCCCCCCTCATCTCTCTTCAGCGAGGTGGGTGACGCCTAGAAAGGCCACTACGCTATTGGGTGTGTTCACAGGTTCCAAAGTGCCTGCCTGAGTGAGGTTTGGGTAGTCTATAAGTAGGTGTTTGATATTGTCTGGCCTTTGGTTGTACCTGATAGAAATTGGTGTTGGGGCAAGCTTTATTCTGTGTTTGCATTTGTTGGAGTATAGTGCAGTAGCTTGATCGAGAGTAGAGAAAGAATTACACTGTATATCATATGTAATGATTTCTCTGATTGGTTTATTAAGAGGGGGGGTATGTTTTAGGATGCTGTTTAGTGGTAATGTGTTCAAGTATCTTTGGGTGAAGGTTGTGTGTTTGATTAAGATGAGGTTTTGTGGGAGGAGGGAGATTATGGTAGAGATGTTGGGAAGTAGTGTGTTGCAGGGGGCTTCTTGTGTCTGGGTGGTAGGGGCTTTGCTGTCAGATGGTTGTTGGAATGGGGATGGGTCAATTCTCTGCTCAAGTGTTGAGTTCAAATCATGTCTAGGTGTATTTTGATTGAGAACATTTTTGTTTCAGCATGTAGGCGTGAGGTGGGTGTGCTGCATGTACATCCTGTGATTGTTCTATGTGATATAAAGTGTGTTGATGCAAGATTTGACTGTGGTTGGGTGCCATGCTTGTGCTGTATAGTTGAGGGTGGTGTGGATGAACTGTCTGTATAGAGTAGTGAGAGGCTCTTTCTGCTGTCAAAATGTAATGTTTGAAAGTGCTTTTCTTTGTATCCTTGTTTGTTAATGTTTGTTGTGTGGGTTTTGTTAAGAGCACATATGTATCCAAAGACCAAGCACCCTGTTTACCAGAGTAAATGTCCAACAAACCATCAAATCTTTCACAAACTAAAGCAGCTGGACAAACAACATGTCTAACATCCATCTCAAGAACTTAGGTAGCACAGCAACCTTTTGAGTAGCGCCTCACAGTTCAGCTAAAATTCAGATTTTATAATCATTTTTTGTGTGTGAAAATTCTATATTCAAGATGAAGGATAGTAAACACCGAAAAGGTTGTCTTAGCTTAGAATGACTCTCATTATCTATATACCTCAAATGAGCCAATAATCTGTTGCCTTTTATTTTCAAACATAATTCATTTTCCAAAGCAAACAAAACATTTTATTTCATTAGTAAAAGAAAAACTTTAGAATCTTTGAAACATGTGTATCTCTCTAGCTGTTTGTGTACATGATTGTGAATCTCCTCCTCCTTTCTCATCATGAGTCACTTTATTTGATTCACTAGAACTGCTAATTAGATCTATAGCAAGAGCATCAGTATAACTGTCTGATAGAATATGTATGCACTTATTAGGGGTCATTTTACATTTATTTGACCCTAACAGGCCAGTGGAACAACTTGCCACATCTATCACCAATAAAATAATTATATACAGATCATTCACAAATAGGAATAGGCATATATCATCCACACTGGATTGACTCACCCCAACAGTTAGACACCTGCATTTTAAAACACATCATTCAAAAAAATCTGAAAACTTCTTAAGAGGGGTATCTCGGCTACTAACCCAAGGCTTTTAAGAGACAAACCACAGTTTAAGGGTTAAAAGGATTGAATGAGGGGAAAATTATTATTTTGATAAGATTAGGTATGGAATTTTTATTAAAGATGCTGATCAAAAATAAAATGTATTCAGATTGTTTAATTATATTTGGTGAGGTGGATTTGATAATTTTGACCTATTGTGCAGGACAAAGAATTTCCAAAAATTAAGCAGCTGCTAGCCCAAACTAATCTGAAGTCCCTGGGACAATCAAAACTAAAGTTTTGCCCATATTCAGAACTACCATAAATCTATTATTTTAAAATAAATTACTCACTATAAGAGGCAATAAGATATATTGTATAGTTACCAAAAAATAATACTACCAGTTTTATACAAAAATTAGCTTTTTTTAATCTTTGAGTTAAAAAATAATATTCATCTAATAAACTAGTTTAAAAAGCTAAATAAAACATGTTTTAAATTCTTTTTCATTTACTTCTTTCAATAATTAATATGCCCTTATTACTTTATTATGCTTTTATTACTTTCATTAAATGGAAAAGATGAAATTTTACTGGATACATTTTTAGGGCAAAGTGAATAATACCACTGCTATGAAGCAAATACATAGCATTATAAAATATAGCAAGAAGACATTTATATATATGTATCCACATTAATTTCAAGCAAATTCATGCAGAAACTTGGCAGAAATAAAATTCTATGGGCAGAACATTTTGAGTATGGAAATATATGTCTAAATACCAATATGTAATGGTAACCAAAGTTACTAACTCTGTTAATTCATACTAGTTTTTGCATAATCAGTCGTTCAGCGCATATACTTCAAAAGATTTACTGAAATTTGGTGCACATAGTTGTATAAAGAATAAACAATATTAAAATAATAATTTAATACATTTGTAGTGTTTAACTTGAGAATAACAAGAAAGATAAGGAAAAAACTTTAAAATGAAATAAACAACAAAAAAAATGTTTTTTACATTGGTTTAAACCATAATTTTTTTGCTTGGTTTAAACCAACCAATCCTGATGGTAACACTAACTTCATTGAATCTAGTAGTTTTCTACTTACCGTTTTAAGGAAAGAATCAAAAATTTTCATTCAGTTTTCAGAACATGTTTAAAAATCTTCTTCAAACCTGAAAAAAACTAAAACAAGTTAGAAAAAAAAAGAGAAATCTTAATATTAAATTTCTATCCCAAATTCATTCCACTACTTATTATTAAATAGTTCACACAAGGTATTTGGCAGTATACAAAATAACATCCCAACTGCTACAACACTTGTTATTAATCAATCAATTAATACAGTATAATCATATATTTAATAAATTTAATCATATTTAAAAAGGTCTAGCTACATATTTTGATTTACAACATGTTTAGTCAGTAGTAAGTTCTTGGTTTTGTCATATCACAATTGTCAGACCCAAACTTTATACAAATAAATTTTTTCTCCAGCCAGAGACAGATTAATTAAGCAGGAGACTCTGGCTCTCTCACCAAAATCACTCTGCAAGTCATTGCTAAATACTTATAATAATTAGTAAAAGTGTGTTATGTGGAGAAAACTATTTAGGTGACTACTCTAGGATATATCTATGAATATGTTGGTGTAGGTTTGTATGCACATGTCCAATACATCTGGAAAGCAAAATAAAAATGCAAGCTTCCATATAATGTTTTTTTGAAATATAAAAAATGGCAATGTATGGAAAGGTATAAATTCCCAGTATCAGTATGCGATATATAACACATCATATTTGTTGATTAATATTGGTGAAAACACCTAACTATAAAAGCTCATGCTAGCTGAGTGGATACGGCGTTGGTCTCCCAACGTCGCGGTAGCGGATTCAATTCCTAATCCTGGAATGAGCAGACACAAACATCAGTGCACGGAGAGATCTGGCTACTGATTGGTGGATGCGCTGTGCTCACTCCATTTTTGGGTGGGTAGACCTTACACTTCTCACCACACACACATAGCCAATTACAACACTGCTTTCTTTCCTCTCCAATCTTCACAGCACAACACACTCACACTCTCTGTATCCATGTACCTCTGACTGACGCAGAACAGGTCCCTCTTCCCTGAGGTGATGAAGGCTTCCACCTGAACGCTGTTTGGTGTGAAAAATGTAATACTTCTTGACACATCTCCCCCAAAATAGGACAGGCCCCTGGGGCCTTCGGGCTGACCAGAGATTGCCATACTGATCTTATATAGATTTCATAATCTGGTTGGGGATCCTCCTAGTATCATGGAAGGATTGGCGCTGACTAACTAACTAACACCTAACTATACCATGGAAGAAAGAAGTCCATCTTAGACCCATCTGTGAAGAGATGACATGCTGAAGTGTGAAATGTTGCATGTTCAATGAACATAGTGTGTGCCACAGGCGGGTCAACCAGTGACTTCTGCATGTCATTCATGCAAATATTTGACAAAGGGAATATCCACCAGGGGGCAAGCAGGAATGAGAAGGGCAGGACTGAGGTGCGTGGTCCTAAACAGAAGACATGTTCAGCTATACAAAGTCCTAAGGGCCGCATACACAAAGATGAACCCTGGGGAAAAGACACTCTTGTGGGCCTCTGAGCAAAGGAGCTGCTAAATACAGAAAATATACTGTGGACAGACCTGGATGCAGTGGTGATGGAGCGGGAAAATGCCAACCTCAGCATAAATGCTTGGTATAGTGAAAGAATGGAATGTGCCCCTGGATAGACGGAGGGCCCAGTTGCAGATAGGATCCAGTATAGGGAGAGGCTGAGGAATACACCTCACTACCATAGGCAAACTTGGACTGGATGAGGGGTGTATAACCTCCACAATGTGAGCCTATCAAGGTATATGGCAGAGCATCTTTAGTTGGTTTATCTTCCAGACACATCTCCATCGCAGGTCATGAAGATGGCGACACCAAGTGAGTTTGGGATCTAGGATCATCCCTAGGAACCTTATATCTGACAAAAATTCCCAGGGTTTATCCTGCAGAAACAAGAGATTTAACTTGCTATCCCCCGCTTACAGTGAAAGTGCATTGCTTTCATCTTTGCGGCAGAGAAATGGAACCCTTTGTGAAGGGTATGGCAGTGGATGGTATCAACTGCCAACTGGAGGCGGTAGACTGCAGATGCCGGGCGTAAGGTGGAGCAATAAAGAGCGAGGTCATCTACAAATAAGATTGCATACACCCCTTTGGGCAGAGAGCATACCAGGCTAGTTATTGCAATAGCAAATAAAGTAACACCAAATACACTGCCCTGGGGAACCCCCTCCTCCTGGACATAGAGATCAGAATAAATGTAACTAATTCTGTCCCGAAAATTGCAAGTAGCTAAAAAACTGGATAAAAACTGGTAAAAGTCCCCTCAATCCCAAATCATACAGCTGGTGGAGAGAATCCATGGTGCCATGTGGTGTCATTAGCCTTCTCGATATTGAAGACTGCCATCGCATGCCAGCCATGAGCAAGGTCCTCCATGCCAACAAGAAGACGTATCATACTCTACTTCTTATGCAAGCCACACTGGTATGGAGTTAGGAGGTCATGGTGTTCCAGAAACCACTGCAAGCAACTATTTTCTCCAACTAACAAAACAGCTGGTGAGGGCTATTGGCCTATAATGGAAAGGAAATGAGCAGTCTCTACCGAGTTTCAGAAATGGTAGGACTAAAGCCCTTTTCCTTGCAGTAGAATCCCTTGATCCAAATACAGTTAAAAATATCTAATAGTATTGATTCTGTAAGGGGATGGAGATGCCTGTGAAAGACATATCAGATATTGTCTAGGCCGGGAGATGTAAGGGAGGGACACCATGACAGCACTGAATGCATCTTGGTGGTAGTGAACAGAACGGTGTAGAGCTCTTGACCACCACTGGCTGAGAAATGCAGGCTTAGCCCTCCAACTGCGGTTTGGTACATCTAAACTCTGCCAGGTAGTGCTCAATGCTACTAACATCGCCAAAAAAGGATGCCAATATATCAGCAATACTGGTGTGATCGCAGATGATAGAGCCATTCATCTCAATGCCAGGGGTCAGCATACCCCTGATTTTGTTAATCTCTTCTGCACCTGAGCTGCTAGATCTTTTTAAAATCAATGGAAACAGTCCAATAGAATCAGTTCCCCCATACTCGTCCAAGTTAGATAAAAGAAATTTTATTTCTGAGGATCTGAAGACAAATGAATTCAAATTATGTAGCGGGTGACAGCCTAAGGGCAGCTGAATCTCTTCCCTACTTTGCTTGAAATTAAAACTGTTAGCAAGAATGCTGGCTTTATCAAGAGGATAATATGTAACACTACCATTAGGCTTCATTAAGGGAGGAATAGAAAGCTCAACACCAAACAAGGTAGATTTAAGTACTGACCACCAAATATGCGGCAGAGCAGCACCTGTGAAAACATTCTTCAAAAGGGCATTATGTTGAGCTTCAGCCTCTTTATGAACATTTTTTGCTGTTCCTCATCGCAACATAGTTCTCCCAACACAACCGAGAGTCATTATCAGACCAAAGATTATAGGCGGCATGCTTATCACAACAGGCCAGACAACACTGGTCATTAAACCATGCTTTATTGTGAGATCGAGATTAAAGATTTTTCATTGGTACAAACATAACCTTAAATTCTATGCAGTAATGGGGCAAGGAGCATCATAGATATCCCTCCAGACAATACTATTAAAAGCACCGTTAATCCCATCCCAGTTAATTCTAGATTTGATAACCTCCCTGGAGATGGTAAAGTCTGGAATAGGAAAACTAACTGGATTTTACAAGCCAAACCTCGATGATCTAAGGAATCAATTGGTGCAGTGGTTTGAACCTCAACAATCCTTCCCACATCAGTGAGTAAAAGATCAAGACGATTGCCCGATGTGCGAGTTGCACCAGTAACTAACTGCTTACAACCAGAAATATCATAAAAATCAAGAGCAGCAATACCATGTTGATTGGTTGGGGAAACTGAATGAGCATTCAGATCACCAATAAAAATGAAGCAAGATTTCTTGTCCTCCTCCTCCTTAATATTAATAAATGAGTTAGAAGGCAATCATAAATACTGTCATCTATGACCTAAGTTGGGGTTTCTATAAGGGCTAAAAATATCAAAATTATTAAAATAGCTGCATACTCTAATAATCATGATCTCATGACATCTACATTCATACTTATTAAACGTGAGTATATACACATAAACCAGGCGCTCAAGGTAAGGAGTTCCTCAGAAATTGCATAGGCTTATTAAAATTTAGCAAAAGGAGTGCTGAGGTATGTCTCCTATTTGATACAAGAGTCTCAGAGCAGCAAATAATATCATATTTAGTTGAGGCAACAGAAAGCTCTCTCAAGTTACCATAGAGACCACAGATGTTGCAGTAGAATAAATTGCAGAATTTATAATAGATAGGGCCAGGGTTAGATTCAATGTCATCAGACAAAATAAGAATAATGCCTGACAAAAAGTGATAGACAGAGAATCTTAGAAAGTAACAACAACAAGATAAACAACAAAAACAACTAACTACCAACCCAGAGATTCTTAGCACCCCCCCGACCACTGAAGGGCTGCTGGGGACTGGGGGCCATGGCTAAATGTAGTATTGTCATATTTTGATAGAATGAATTAAGATAGAATAAAGTTTAGGAAATTAGGAAAAACAAGAGATGCAGGGATGTATCACCCAGCAGAAGGTAAGTGGCTGAATTCAGGAATGTTGGACACACAATTATGGCTATAATTCAGTAAATCCACTTCAAGGATGCCATTGGTAGCAGAACTACTCATCCGCCTTAGCTAAAGCAGGGATACCTAGAGCCCTTAAACATGAACACTCATTCACCCACTGAGGACAGACAGTGACCGGTGGTGTTCAAGTGAGGTCAAAGGGGGCATTTCCTCCATACCCAGGGTTCTCAAGACCCTACCAAGTTGCTCTTCCACTCAAATGACCATTGGCAAACATGGACTGCTAAGATATACTGCCTAGCACTCAGTTGGTTCTTCTATTACCCCATACAGTATCAGGCATCAAAGTCCCCTAAACTAGAAATGGCAAAGGAAGCTGAGATAAAAGATCTAAAAACTGAGCCTTTTAAAGGGGTCTCATCTAGGGGAATATAAAGTGAACAAATAGTATAAATCCTTATTTGTAAGATGAACACTAACTGCGACTGCTTGAAGAGTAGTCAACAGAAATGTAGGCGTGCAAAAGTGGTTAGTGCTCACCAAGAGAGACACCACAATGGGACACCTCACCAAGGGGTGGTAACAAGTTAAAAACAGTGAAATAACTAAATTTGGGGAGAGGATGTTTCCCCGAGTTTGGTTTCCTGCGAGCATATAAGATAATATTTCAGATACTAAAGAGGAGAATTACTCCCATTTGAGAAAAATCCCCCCCCCCCGACAGTTCCATTGAAGAATTACTGCCATCACTCAGAGCGGTGAGAGAGCATAGTCAAGATAGTGAGGGGGGGGGGGGGCTCTCATGAAGAGATGCCATGCAAGAAGAGCCCAAGGAAGGCAGGCACTATAGAAGGAGCCTTAGAGTGGTGAGACAACCCTGATTTAGAGGGGTGTTGGGGTTGTTTCTTTCGACAGACCAGATTCAGTGAGTCACGACCCGGAAGAAAGGTTAAAAACATGAGAGATTTTCGGGTATCATTACACCGAGGGCAGGGAGGATCATCACTCCTAATGGAAGGTGTGCAACCCACATCTAAGGGAAGTTCAGAAGTCGTAATTATAGAGGGCTTCAAAGGAACAGGGCTAACATGAAGGGGAGATGGGGTATGGTAGTGGCCGGAAGGTGGTGGTATGGATAAAGGAGACTTTGAGGCATCGTTACCTCCTGGGGGTAGGGGTATATTGCTATGGTTGAAGGGTACATAACCTCTGCCTGAGGGGAGGTCAGAAGTTTCAGTTACAAGTCAAAGAAACAGAGGTAGGGGGAAGAGAGGATTGGATAGGGTGTACTTCAGCCGAGGTGGAGATTTTAGTTTTTATAGAGGTAGATTGCCTGCCCTTTTTGGAAATTAGCTTCCCTGAGGGAGGAGAAGAGTCGGGAGAGGCTCCATGCTTGAGCCAGAAGTCCTCAGTGATGACTATGTGAGATTGGGGTGCCTCAGATTTACTATATGATTGAATGGTATCTAGTGTCTCTGGAATGGGATCTGGAGATTGGGCACATTTTGCCAGTACAGGGGCAATAAGGAGAGGAGATGAGAGGAAAGGGGTATACTAGGGGACCAGACTTGGGTCTAGGTAGAAGATGAAGGTGATACAGCAAAGAGTGGTGGTGCTGCATCCTGGGATGATGACGGAATAGATGAGGTAGTGTACAGGATACGTGGGTGAGGAGGACGAGAGTCAGCTGCCATGTGTAAGACATTGGAGAATCTGAGTTGGAAGATGAATTTCTTGTGGACTAGTCGACAGACCTCCTGTTTATCCACCTTAGCAGAATCATGGAAAGCTAAGACCTCTTTTTCAAAGAGAAATATGCGACACTTTGAAGAAGATGCCCAGTTGGTACAGAAGGGAAAGGGTCGCAGGAATGACCACGGTAGGCCGGCGTGCAATCCACGCATGCACAGAGCGGAGGTGGTGGCAGAGCAGCAGGCAGTGCGCACAGGACGAAACATGGAATTAAAGCAGTCTTGGATTAAATAAATAGGGTTTGACTGGTATTCGTAAGTTACCTGCCTTAATATGCATTGGGCAATTTCCAATAGGAAAATGCACCATGTCACACATCTGCATCCACTACAAGGGTCCCAGGACAACAATATCATGGTGATAACTGGCTACCTCAGTCCCCAGATATGAATCCACTGGAAAACCTCAGACCTGAAAGAGGTGGTAAAATATCATCAGCTAGCCTCCAATGAGCGAGTGAAGGCAGTTATCACTGAGTGGGTCAGCATCCCCCCCCCCCCGCCCCCTCAGGTATTGCACCTTCATGCAAGGTTCTCATCACTACCGAAGGATTTGTGACATGCTACTGAGCTTCCTGATAAGTTTGCTGTTGCTGTAATTTTCAGAGCTTCATCTACATACTTATTGTATGTTGTGGATGAAACATGTTTTGTATTTTGTTATTTTGTGTTGAGTGTTGGGGTACATATAACATTACTATTTATTCCTCCTCATTTTATTATTATATTCATATTGATATGCAAATAAAAACTTTACAGCCTTCCATTTATCTAATTTTCTTAAAAAAATTTCAGATATCCCAAAACTTTTGGCCTTGGCTGTACTTATAACAGAGTGCGACAGAACTGATTGAGCAGTTAATGCTCGGGAAAAGGAGGGGAGGGGGGAGGTGTCTCCTTGCCGGTTTCTGAGGAATGGCTCACTCCCTTGGGAATGTACCCCCCAAATATGGCATACCGTTTTTATATACCCCCCTTACTTTTTTATAACTCCTTAAAACTGCTCAATCGGTTCTGTCGCGCCCTGTATATAAAATGTTATAGAAATATTTAACCTCTCCATTTAGTTTATAGTCGTGGATTAGATACCTAACAATTAACATGAATAAATAAAAAGCTAGATTTAATTATTTCCCTGTTTATTTAGTTACCATTCCTTATATTGAAGCACTACTTGAGATAGTGTATATAAAGTTTATGTGAACTAATACTATTAATACTATATATATACAAATAAATACTTTTAATTCATATTGAAGTAGCCATTTGGTAATAGGTAGGCAGCATACCCTATGAACCTATATTGGTATCTCCCTTAAACTTACTTAGCTTTCCAGTCACCTGCCCCTACATCTCTTCTGCAAGGAGGGCAGCCCCCTGGAAGGCCACACCATTCCAAGAATGGGTTGTCAGGTCCTTGAGGTTGGAGATGTTTGTGGTACTTGTGTGTCAAAGGTTTGGGAAGTCAAGGAGTTTGCTGTTGGAGTGTGTTGGTTGCATCTGGTGCATATTGGTGATGGATTGAGATTTATTCTGTTTGTACTGTTGGAGTAATGTGGAATAGCCTGACCTTAGTTGTGACAGGATGACTATGTCCCACAGGTGCAGTGATTTCTTTGATTGGTATATTTTAAGCGGTGGGGTCATTTAGGATATTATTTGGTGGTTGAATATTTAGGTATCTTTGGGTGAGGGTGGTATGGATGTTCTATCAGGTTCTGGTTTGGTGCTGGTGTGTACCAATTACACATTCTGGCAGATGCTGGTGGCAATTTATTAAAAAAAGACCAGTGCTGATGCCAAGCTATAATGCTCTTAGGACTGTCAAGGCTTCAAGACTATAATGCTAAACACACCACTTTGCAATATGATTTCCAACCTTGCCTCTGCCTATCAGTGTGGATAATGCATCAACCAAATGATGCTCATTTAAGTTGGTCAAGGAATTTAGCAAAAATGTTTTTTGCATGCTATATATAAAAAAATCTTTTCTACTGCTTCAGAAATGTAAAAGATGATAAAAAGTCATAAATTTTGTGATAATAACCTCAATACGAAACATAAACTTGTTCAATTTATGATACCATTGCCGCTGACCACTGTTTCTACTACAAATTTTTATAAATGATTGGTGAAAAAAGTCTGACAACTTTTTATTTATATACTAATCGTAAGAAGGGATAAACATACCCACTGTTTTATGTACTTATACTCATTTTAGTGACTCAACATTTTGGGGAATGGTCACGAACTTAGGAGTCCACTGCCTTTCTTTATTTCAGTTCATCTAATTTTCTCCGGCTTTTATCCTAATCACACTAATAACATTCACTTTAATCGCTGGAAATTCTTCTAACACTTTTTTCACCAACTATCGTATAAAATTTTTAATAGCAAAAATAATATGTGAGTGTTGATGAAACTTTTATAGTAATATGAAAATAAATGTTGGCAAGTGATGATAAAATCTCATAACCGTAGAGTGCACCACTGTGAAGAAATTAAACTTTAGTGAATATTTTGTTTTTTTGACCACCAAAAATATTAAGAGAAAAAATGTTAATGGCAAAGAGGCTCAGCAAATCACAAAAAATATGCTCGTACCCATCCGAAAAATATATGCAGATTGAATGGTACATCACTAGTGGTAGGTTGCAGAACCAGTGTTGGAAATTGTGCCGAGACTGCTATTTTTGTGTCTAGGTGGTGGTTGGAGTGGTATGGATTCAGTGCTCTGCTGTTTTGGGTTCTGAACATGTCCAAGTTAACATCAAGTGTGAATTTGTTTGGTCATGTAGATGTGGGGCTGGTGTGGTTCAAGTGCATCCGGTGATGAGTCTGAGTTAGTTATTCTGAGTGTTTGGAGCTTATTATTTGCATGAGATTTGGTGAGGATTGGGTGACATGCTGGCACTGCGTTGATGTGAGTTGTATGGATTAATTGCATGTATAGTGTGGAGAGTCTCCTTCTCTTGTACAAATGGGATGTTTGATAGTGTTGGTTTTCTTCATAGTTTTCATATGGGTGTCTAATGCGATTCCTAGGAGGAAGAGTTTTGTTTAGGGGAAAGTGCTGTCAGTTTAGGTGGATTTTATGGAGTTTGATTCATGTAAGTCTGATGGGAAGGGTGTGATGGTTGATTTGGGGCCTGAGGCTGTTATGGGTTTTTGTAAGAGTCATATTCCAGTGTGTTTATGTATTGCTTGAGTGCTCTGCTTGCTGTACAGACTGATGGGTGTTGTGAAGTGATTGAGGTATCATCCACAATGTTGGTTTTGATGATTGGGGATATTGTGTGAATAAATTGAAATGTAGGAGTGATAGTATGGCTCCTTAGGAGGGGAGGGGAATGACACTAATGTGAAGTGGCAGGGTGTATGACTTTTTTTGCTTGCCAAAGATGAAATTTGTTAGCCATTTTTTGCCAGGATTGAGTATTGGTATGATGTGGGAATTGTGTTGTTTAGCCATGAGTGATTTTAGGTATATGTTGGAGATGTTGTACAGCCTGGTGGTTTTGGAGGAGGGGAGGGTAGGATTTGATGGGTTAGAGTACAGTATTTGTGGTGAATGGAGCTGGCTGTTCTTTTGTTTGTTTTTTTATTTGCCTGTAGATTTTTTGGTATCTAGGGAGGAAGGCACACCCTCTACCTCATCTTTAAGTATCCTAGAATGAATGATCAGAGACAGAGGCTTTGTTAAATTTAACTCAATTATAAGTCTTTTAATGGTTCCCTATCTACATTATGGTAGTCAACACATCTTTCACTGACCCTGCAATATTATAAACTATTTAGGTTTGCTTCTCTAAATACTGGAGCAAAATGGTTAAGTACCAAAACTATTTCCTCATCAGTTTCTAACATAAAATCATTTTTAATACGGTGCCATTATATTTTATCTCTGCTACATTTGTTATTGATTTTATAGTAACTAAACAGTCTTGGATCTTTGTTGCTATATTGAGGTAATTTAATTTCTGATAACATTTTGCTTTTCTTTATAATCCTATTTAACTCATTCCTAAGGAATCTATAATTTAAATTTTCAAAATTATTGTCTAGCTGTAATTTCTAGAATGCCCTTTTCTTATCTGATATTTTTATAGCTGTCCCTTAACTCCCCCATAATGGTTTCTTACAGTTCTTCCTAATGGCCCTCTATCCGATACTGCTAATGGACTAAATTTAATACACCCTTAAAAGTATTCCACATCTCACAAGTATTCTTACCACCGAATTCTATATCCCAATTTAGGTACCAAATTTAGCATCGTTAAGCTTTCCATTATGAAAATTTTGAACTTTCATAACATTCTCAGATATTCTACCTTTGCCAGTTTTCATGTTAAAATTAACTATATGATGATCACTATTTCCTAATGCTTCCTAAATGGTCAATTTCTGAATCAAATGATCATTGTTTGAAAGTACTAAATCTGAAAAATTATCGCCCCTAGTTGGCGCAGTAACAAATTTATTATCCTCAGTCATTTTGGATTTTTGTCCCATATTGCTTCATCTTCTTTCCAAATATGTTCCAAGGCTAGATTTCAGAAAATACCCACCCTCAAATGGAATGCTAGGCTTTCAATTAGGAATAGGTACTAATACAGTAGGCGCAAAGGAAATGTGAACCTCTTAAACGCAATGGAAATGTTAACTCAAATTTCGCGGCTAACTTTTTTACCACGTTCCTGCCATATAGGTAGTGGGAGGAGCTTGGTATGATGCATGTACCTGCAGCCAGGGCTCCCTCACAACTTCCTGCCAGGCTCAGTTTAAGTGTACTCGCAGAGCTCAGACAGTGTACATTTGTGTTACATTGCCCCACAGACCGCATCTTTTTCACCTTTCTACTGACTTTGACGCCCTACCAGACACCACCATACCATCGCAATGGGGGGTAGCAAGCTAACAATGGAGAAGACCCGTGCCCTAACCCTAATGGAGCATGAAGTGCCAGTAAAGCGTGTAGCTGATGATCTGAATGTGAGCCGTGTGTCACTTTTTAAGCTCAAAAACGCAGCCACCACACTCCCTCCCGGCACCGCACTGCCTCGCCCACTTGGCTCTGGGGGCAAGAAGAAGACAACTGCTCGGACTGACAAGGTTTTGCTATGTGAGGTGAAGCAGGACCCTTCGATAACAGCCGCTGAATTGAAGGGGAAACATCCTGACTTGCTCCACAACATCGCTATTCATACGATCCAGCACCGGCTACAAAATGACCTGGGTTTGCCCTGCCGCCACAAGAAACCGCTGCTGACAGAGGGTATGAAGAAAAAACAGCTAGCTTTCGCGAAGAAATATCAAGATTGGACATCAGAGCAGTGGAAGAAAGTCATGTGGAGTGACAAGAGCAGTTTTCGGTTCCATCAGGGGTGGCTCAAAAGTGGTGCGATGGCCCAGTGATGTGAGCAGATATGACCACCGCTACACTGTGAAGCACCCCGATGGCATCATAATTTGGGGAAGCTTCAGTGGGGAGAAGGGCAGGGGTGGTCTCTATTTCCTCCCCAAGAACGTCACCATGAAGGGAAAGAATTACATTGAGGTTTTGGAGGAGCATCTGCTACATTTCTACACTCTCCATGGCTGCGACTTTTTTGTGCACGATGGCTCCCCTGCAACCAAGGCACGAGCTGTCAAAGACTTCTTTAATGAGCAGAACATCAAAGTTTTGGACTGGCCAGGCAACTCACCCCAACTTAAACCCCATAGAGAATGCCTGGAACCAAATGAAAAATGAAGTTGCTAAGTCCTGGCCCACCTCGATCCCCACCCTGAAGGAGACACTCATTAAGCTGTGGGTGGCAATGGACGGTTCCTACTTCGAGAATCTTGCAACATCCATGGCCAAGAGGATCCAGGAGGTGTTGAAGACCTGTGGGAACATGACAAAGTACTAAATGTGGAGAAATGTAAGTAAAAGGACCCAATAAAACAAACTTGAAATGTACTTTTGTGCTTAATTATCCAAAAATTCTTAATGTTAACATTTCCTTTGCGCCCACTGTAGTTTATTTAAAAATACTGGGGGTGCAACTCCACACAATTAAAAAGGGTATGTGGGGTGAAGACTCATTTCAAAATTCCACTCAGAATGATATAGATACAATATGATGTGATTCCAATAACCTAAGAAAAAAAAACTATAAAAAAACACTTTTAGAATTTGCCAAGAAAAAAAAAGTCTCTAAATAAATTGTTATTAAAGACAATGTATATTAATTATCTAAAAAATCGTGGGTGGGCAAAAAAAACAATAACAGAATATCTTTGCACACCGACTGAAAGATTTGTATTCAAAACAAAAACACAGGACAAAAGATCGAAAGTGACCGAGCGAGCTTTCTGGAGTATTACCGAACTATGGCAGTCTAATGGGGACATGTTCCCCCTTAAGGTTTATGACTATTTTTTAACAAAAAAAAAAAAAAGTTATTACATTTTCTTTAGCAGGCAAGTTGCTATTTTGGTTAAATTTGGGATTATGCCCCCCACCCCTTGAATTTTTGGATAATTTTTAAAAGTGCTTTGGTTTTTATTTGTTTATTGCAATTGCATCATATTGTATTATATATCACTTCTAAGGTAATTTTGAAATGGGGGCTTTGCTCCCTTTAATTGTGGGGGTTGCACCCACCCCCACACACTATTTTTAAATAAACTTGTAATATTCCTAATTCAAAAGTCTAGCATTAGATTTGAATTCAAAGGTGATTTCCAGTTGTCATTGGGGCTCTTTGTTTTTCTACCTCATTGCTAGACTTCAGACATACGAGGGGCGGTGAATAAGTTTTGCAATTCGGATAAAAGGAAACGAGATATGAGGAAAAGTGTTTTATTATTTTTCAATATAACTACCCTCGACTTCAATACCCTTGCGCCCCTTGTCCCTAAGGCTTTGAATTCCCGACAACCAGAAATCTCTCGACTGCTGTTCAATCCACTCCTGGACGGCGAGCTGGACATCTTCATCGTCCCCAAACCGGCGTCCACGCAGTGCAGCTTTGAGCTGGCGGAATAAAAACTAGTCGCTAGGGGCCAGATCTGGACTGTAGGGAGGATGGTTGAGCTCCTCAAATCCGCAGTCGCGCAGGGCAGCTTGTGCAACTCTGGCCTTGTGGACTTTGACAACGTTGAAGTCGATCATGGGGCGTGAGGTTTCTAGAGACTCAACGGGCAGAGACCTTGGTCATGGCCAAATCGTCGTGGATGATTTTGCTAACACTTCCATGTGATATTCCAAGTTCTCACTTGATTTCTTCGACCTTCACCTGTCGATTTTCGAGGATCATCCTTTCCACAAGGGCCACATTGTCCTCGTTGGTCATGTCTGACAGGCGTTCTGGATGGGGGTCATCTTCAAGGGACTCACGACCATGGCGGAACTCCCTATTCCAGCGAGCAATGGTTGCATAGGAAGGGGCAGTGTCGGTGTACGCTGCAACCATGCATTCATGGATCTCTTTTCCATTCTTGCCTTCCTTGGTCAAAAATTTGATCACTGCGCGGTGCTCAACCTTCTCCATTGTTGAAAAATTTGTGACTGACGATCTGCAATCAGCTACTGCTTCTTAAATAGACGAGGCAGGAACATGCGGCTGCAAGTCCTGACTTGTCATAACTTGTCCTAACACCCCCACAAACAGCCATCCCCCTTCCTCTGTTTTGCCCTACCAATTCGCAAAACTTATTGACCACTCCTCGTATAAGCCTCTCCCTCAAATGCTATTTAAATCAATCATATTTTCTTTAAAATTGTTTAATATGAAATGTCATATCATATTTTAAATCAGAAAATAAAATTAACTTCAAAATGAGGTATAATACACAAGATACGATTCCAACTAACAATGTGTCTCCCAAGATGGAGGCTAATCTATTTTACTGGTCTGCACTGTTTTCAAGGTCTAACACATAATACCTCTTTTAAGCCAGTTTTTCATGCTGAATCTGGAAATCAAGCTCATTTTATCCATCAGATCAGTTTTTGAGATATAAGCACATGCCAGAAATTCCTATATTCTGATCATTTGTAGGCAAATATACACACAATAGTAAATTTTTAACTGATTTATACACAGAAGGTTTGAATTGATACCAAGAAGAGTACAACATGTACATGTGTCAACATGTACATGTGTCAACATATACATGTGTCAACATGTTTAAGAATAGATATGACCAGTTTGAGAGTGAACGTAAACTGAGAAGAGGCACCCCTTATGAGCCCTGACTCTTGCATGATCGGACACAATCCTATGAATGCATTTTGTGGGTGGGTTTTGACAGATGCGGATGACCTTTGATAGGCCATAGTGGCTTTTATCATCGGTGAAATTATGTTAACATAGAAAAAAGCTACTCGTGGATGAATAGTCTCTTCAGGGACTTCCAATTGTGCCTAGAAGACACCAAATCCCTTTTCAGGCACCAGCAGTAGTCAGCCAAAAAGTTAACATCCCAACACCTCTGGTAGCGTTCCTCCATCACACTGATAACTTGGTGAAAGCGTTCACTCTGTTCTTCACTGAAATCTCCATAATTCTCAGGAAAATAGTCCAGGTGGAACTGAAGGAAGTGCATTTTCACTGACATGCATGCACGACTGTGCCACAAGCACATAGAGCATGGATACTTTGTTCACCCCACTTGAAGGCCTAGGATGAGTCCAACAACTTTAAGATCTCCACTGATCAGCCATTTGTGTTCCTGGTAGTTTAGAGCAGACAACAGACGACCCATGCTTTTGCAGGTTTCTTTCATTCTAGCTGCGTGTCCAACAGGGATTGATGAAAACTTATTGCTGTTAAGAAGAACTTTCTTGAGACTTCTGTTAGACGATTCAATGAAGACTCCATTCTATAGCATCATACTTCAGGCCCATTAAGTTGAGCAGGTCAGTAATGTTGTTATAGTAGACCAGTAAAGAGGCTTCATCAAAGATGAAAAATTTCCTAAATTCTTTCTCGCAATCCCGATACCAATAGAATGATGTCGCTGGTGCCAGCATACATTTCTCTCAAAGGCATGAGCCCAATAGCTCAGAAGATTCTTTTGAAAGGTTCAGGTCTCTTGTCAGGTCATTGAGATCGGCTTGCATATATGGCACCAGTTGGTCGCCCTCTTCTGACTTGTATGCATCAAACTCAGCTGTATTGGTAGTGACACTAGCCTTGGAATTAGAGCTAGAACCAATAGTAAAATCAGGTTCAGGAACAGGAAGATCAGGGACATATGGAACTGGTTTTATACCAGAAGGAACATTGAGGTATTGAACATGGATGGTGCTTGTTCTTGCGATTGATGCTTTTCAAATTTGTCATGAAGAAGTAGTAGTTGGTGACATTGATCTTTGCCTTCCCTCCACACCATTGTGACACCAAATAGCATACTCTTCCCTTTTTTATTACTCCAATCCTGTAAATTTTCCACACGTTTTACAGCAAATATGGGAAGCAAATCGCTTATCCTGATCCCCTAGTTTCATTCCAAAGTAAGCATAATATGCCTTTTTCACAAAATCTGTGATTTTTGCTAGATGGTCTGAAAGAGGAACATGTCCGCAGTTGTAACAAAACCTATTCAAAATGATTCTTACATGTACGATCCATTGTAATGCAAATCTAGAACTGGAAAGATGAATAAAATAGGTTATATATGGTTACTCATCACTAGATGTGACAAAACAGAAGTAATAAATGGTTGGATGATAGTGCTATTTTGGAATATACATTCTAATATAAATCAAGCATATCTTAGAAACCAAACTATGAGGGTAATCCCAAAAGTAAGGTCTCCAAAGCATTGGGGATGCAAGGAAACTGTTTGTGTGGCTGTTGGCAACACGGTTGTGTTTATTTCACATGTGCCTACCCCTGCCCATGCCTCATTGACATGCTCAGTCTTGGCTTGGCAGCCGTTTGTGATGGAGCTCCCGATTGATACTACCGTCAAGTGTGAAGTTCGCACAGTTATTTGGTTTTGGAATGCAAAAGGCATTAAACTGATTGAAATTCATTGCCAATTAATGGAATTGTCTGGAGAGTTGTGCATGGATGTCAAAAATGTCTGCAAGTTGTATAGGGAGTTTGCAGCTGGTCATACTGAAATTCAAGACGAAGTAAGAAGCAGGTGACCATCAATTTATGATGAGACAGTTGTGAAGGTTGAGCAAATCCTGTGTGAAAATCAGTAGATCACTCTGGATGATCTCCGCATTTTGGTTCCTGAAGTTTCCCCAAGTACCATTCATAGGGTTTTGATGGAAAAGTTGCAATATTAGAAGGTGTGCACAAGATGGGTCTTGTGAATGCTCACAGAAGACCACTAATGGCAATGAGTCAACTCTTCCCCCAAATTTCTTCACTTATGCAGACAAAATGGCAGCTTTTTGGATTTGATTGTCATGGGTGATGAAACCCGGGTGTTCCACTTCATACCTGAAACTAAACAACAATCACATGAGTGGGGGCATTCCTATTCACCCAAGCAGCGGAAGATTCAAACAAACTCCTGCCAGTAAAGTCATGGCAACTGTGTTTTGGGATCAAAAGGGGGTATTGTTGGTCAACTTCATGGCTTCGGGGACCACAATAAATGCTGATAGGTTCTGTGACACTGAAAAAGCTCACATGGGAGATTCAGAGCGGGAGAAAAGGAATGTTGAGCAAAGGCGTAAGCATTTTCCACAACACTCATCCCCACGTCGCCCGTCAAACTGTCGCTCTCCTACAACAGTTTGGATAGGACATCATCAGCCACCCACCAGACTTGGCACCCAGTGAATACCACTTGTTCCATAAGTTAAAAGAACATTTGGTCAGAACGCACTTCAGCAATGACGAGGTGAAACATGAGGTTTGATGCTTCCTCAAAGACATGGTCATACAAAAACTGTCACAGCGCCTACAAAAATGCATTGACTGAAATGGCACTTATGTAGAAAAATAGATGATAAATGTTCAAAATGATGTAAACATTATTAACAATAAACGTTTCTGTGATTTCTAAATATTTTCGAGACCTTATCTTTGGGATTACCCTCATATATAACATTTGTATATATTTTAAAAATAGAGATATTTATATCAAAGCGCTTACAAAATTAAGGGCGAGAATAATCCCAAATTTAACCACTAGAAATGGAGTCATAAATTTCCTCTAAATCAGTGGCTGTATATTCTGTATTTACCGCCAGAGTAAGTTGCTAGAATAGGTTTCTTGTTTGGTTCCTTTCAGCAAAAAAAAACAAAAATAGACGACGATAGCACTGCCTACTTTGGGCTATTTCTACCAAAAGTTATCATTTTTAAGGTAATTTCAAAATGGGGGCAACCTCCCCATACCCCCATTTAATTGGGGGGTTGCCCTCCCCACACACAAATTAAACAACTCAAAATATTCCTAATTTGAAAGCCTAACACTAGATCAAATTCAAAAGGTGATTGCTAAATGTTGTTAGGCCTCTAGTTTTTCTACCACATTCCCTGTTCCTTAACTACAGATATATAAGCCTTAATTTCCTTTTACCACAAAAGATAAACAATAGTTTCATTTCCTTATCATACAATGTTTCTTGTGGCAGGTACAGCATGGCAACCGCATTCCCAAAATGGTGAAACCAATCCTTTAGAGAAGAAATGAAGAACTAGATATTTCCAAAAGAATTTTTCTTTTCTGCCAAACTAAAACTGCCACTCGCGATTGCACAAAAACTTTAGTAAATTAAATAAGTATAAGTGTTTGAGATTGGGATCATACTCTCCTTCACAGGCCATTTTGAACAAATAAGGTTGCATATAATTAACAATTGCCCATATAAAATGCATTGTGGGTCTAGGCCTAACTGCCTTGTGATTGGTCAAAAATGATGTCATGCCAGGTCGTGCATGGGTCAGACATAAGTCTCTGGGCTGCTGCCAGGTCACACATGAGTCGGTGGGTTGATGCCGGGTCATGCATGCATGCATCAATGGGTCGCTGCCGGGTGGAAGACATTGTGAAGAGCTCCTTGAACTTAGAAAAAGTAATAAAGTATCAAGAAAATTAATTTTAATCAGAATTGCATAAAAAAATAGGTATTCCTATGTAATTTAATGAGCTGAATAACATTTCTTCTATAACTTTTGTTGATTAGAAGGATCTAATAATATTTGGAGAAGGAAGAAATGAAGGATGGATCCTAGGAAATGACACCCTAAAAGTGGTAAATGAGTATAGATACTTGGGTAGGACAGTCTGCAACCAGGATATATTTGAGAAACATAAAGAGACAAAATGAGGTAAACATGCTAAAAAATGACTGGCATGCTGAGGAACATGGCGATTAAGCAAGCAAATAAGTTTAAAATGGTAAGAGAACTGTGGAAAAGCAGCCCCAAGAAGCCTGTATAGGTATGAAGTCTGTAAAGTGACAAAGGTAGAATTGGAGAGAATGAAAAAAATCCAAAACAAAGTGGCAAGAATAGTATACTAGGAGCTAATTTCTACATAGCAGTAGAGGCACTGAGAGGAGAAATGGGGTCGAGTAGGAATTATGAAGAGAGGGTGGCAAATATGAAATCAAATTGCAAATTGAGACTGCAAGGAATGGGAGTAGAGACCTAGGCAGAATATGCGTATGCTGCGTACAATAGGACTGAGTGGTGCAAAGAGATAATGAAAGTGGATACAAAGTATGAATTGGAAGCAATCTATATAGAGGACAGAGCAAAAGGAAAACTGAAGCAGAAAATATTAGAGGCTCTGGAGAAGGGGAATAAATGGCAAGAGAAGTCTGAATTTATACAGAGGCAAAAGGGAGCCTCACAGTTATGAGATATACAATGGGAGTTTTGCAAGCCAGCTACTATTCAAGGCACAGACTGGACCCTTGGAGGTGAAGGGGCGAATGTATAGATGGAATGGGAGAGGACAGATGAGTGGTGCCTATTGGGGCAGAGGGAATCTATAGAATATTTGATTGTGGAGTGTGTGGGCCACAGTCTGTAGAGGGAGAAACTGAAAGAAGAATTAGTGATAGTGCTGGGAAGAGAAAAGTGGGAGAAGGTGGAGAGAAGGGAGGATTATGGACTGAGTGTGGTGCTAGGATTTGAGTGGGGAAAAAGATATAAATGACAAGAGAAAAGGAATAGTAGGGCAAAGAAATTTTTGCAGTGTGTGTGAAAGAAGAGAAATAAATGCCATATCCTGATACAAAGGGTGGCTTAACAAACCTATGACCATTTTTTTAACAAGCAATGATAAATTTGCTACCAATATATTTTTCATTATAACAGCATATATAATTAGAAATTTGCACACCTTAATTGGTGATACTGCTATATAGTGTATATCTATGATTTACAATATAGCCTTTTGCCTTTTGTTTTAAAAAATAAATAATTATAACAAAGCATCTTGTGTTTTATCATTAATCTGTAGAATTACCATTTTTCTTAATAATATGACTTAGTTCAATCCTAGACAACCTATAATAATTTAGGTTCACAATAGTACCTTCCACCTACAATCTCTGGTATGCCCTTTTTTTTCATAAATTTGACAGACCCTGAGAGTTTTAGTCATCCACAGTGACGGCTCATGTATAGGCACTGCAGAACTGCAGCACCCCTTATTTCCACTTGATATTATCAATAACATTCAATAAAATGAGTCCTTTTTTCTTTAATTCTTTCTTTATACTTGTACATTATATAATCCTTAAGCCTAATGCTAGTAGCCATCCTCTAGGTTATGAAAAAGATAAAAAATCCTTGTATAGAACTGTGCGCTTCACAGTTCCAGCAACACGGTGTTTGGTTGTTGTGCACATGCTCAGATGTCCGAGATAGGACATGTTTAGGAAAGAGAGCACTGTGGCTCCTGCAGTGCCGACCCTGGTGGAAGGTAGTGTTTCTTAAAAATGTGTTTATATTCTTGAATGTGATAAAGTGTAGATTTTTTTTTCACTTCTTTTATTTTATAAATTCTGAAAGACTAAATGCACTTGCAGTGCTTTCAATGGCGAAAAAAATTCCTCAGTAATCATCCAGAGATCAAGGAGAAAATAATTAATCTTTTCGCAGAAATTAAGACAAGATTAGATTTCATTTTTAAATGAATGGATAAAGCTTGGAGTGTAACAATTGAGGCTAATAGTAAGTAAAAAATGTTTGATTTTGTTCTATTTAGGATTTTATAAAGTTTGTCTACAAATTTCTGGTAAACCTGAAGATCCATACCCTGCAAGCTTCCTCACTCGCATTCCTATAATATTTTGTCCATTTCCCAATATGTTTCACATAACTTGTCATTTTACCTAATGTTTTATTGTGTTTGATTACTCGCAGAAAATTCCCGGGTAGAGGCTTGCTACCCTATTAGACCCCGCTCAAAACTATATGTTGATTCAATGTTTTCTATAATCGTACTTCTGCTCTTGATCGTTCCACACTCTATCTAGCAGTTTCTCAAACTTTTCTACATTGAGTGCACTAACAACCTTTTCTGGTAGACTGTTCCAATTTTCCAGAATCTGTTTCAGAAGTGCTTCCTGATGTTAAGTCTTGGCCGCTCTTAAATATTTTATTACTGTATCCTCTTGTATTTGACTCCTCCTGTAAAATATACAGATCACCGCAGACATCCTCGTCATACTTTGCTTGCAGAATCTTGTACATTTATATCATGTCTCCACTAGAAGTCAGTAGGCAAGAGTTGGAAGACTCAGTTTTCCCAATCTTTCTTCATATGACAGGATGCAATGTATGCATTGGATGGACTCCATCTAAGTGGGGTTGGGGTTGACATGTTGTGGCAGGAGTTAGATAGTGTCATTGGGTTTTGGCAGGCAGGAAACTAGTTAGTGATAGTGGTCAGGGAAATATAAGAGTACAGGGTAGGGCAGGGAAAGCAGAGATGCAGAGAAGATAGAGCGGAAGATATACATTCTAAAAGAGATGCTTCAGGGATGGGAGGGCTGAGTTGTCTTTATACCAATGCTCACAGTCTTAGAAATAAGAAAGATAAGTTATTTAGTTATATTATTGATGAAGATATAATATGTGTAATAGAATCATGGGTTAATGAAAATAAATTTAATGACAACTTGAGTGAATTTGAACTACAGGGTTATGATGTGTACATTTTAGTCAAGGGAGAGATAGGACTGGTGGTGGGTTGATTATTTATATCAGAAATAGCATTTCTTCAAATCTAAATAATTCTATAAAGCAAGAAGAAGTTGAGTCACTATGGATGGATATTAGGGTCAGTAAAAATAGGATAATACACTTGGGAACCTTTTACAGAACACCCGGACAGACTGATTGTATTGATGAGCTAATGATCAGGGAAATAAGGAAAGGATGTGAAGTAAATAGTGTTATTCTTGGTGACTTTAATTTAAATTCTGTGGACTGGGAAAATATGAAAAGAAGGAATAAAGCAAGTTGTAAGTTTATAGAATGATTTGAGGATAAATTTTGACTCAAGGGGTGCCAATATATTAGATCTTGACTGTCAGAATCATTGGGAACTAGTTATCATCAGATGGTTCATTTTAACTTACGAATAGTGAAAACTGTGCATTTTTGCTGATGACACTAAATTGGCAGCTGTAATCAGAGGTTGAGGGTAGCTTTAAGGTGCAGAGTGACTTAAATAAGTTATTAGCTTGAGCTCAGAAGTGGCAGATGACTTTTAACATTAAAAGATGCAAAGTTCTTAGCATGGGAAGGGATAATAGGGAATTTAGCTCTGAAATGGATGGGCAGTGGCTGAATTCAGTTGAGGAGGAGAAGGACTTAGGCGTAGTAGTATATAGGTCAGTGAAGTTTTCAAAGCAGTGTATTGAGGCAAAAAAATAGAGCAAATAGGGTGCTAGGATACATTAAAGAGGAATGTTAGCTACAAGAGTAAAGAGGTTATCCTTAAACTTGTATGTTAGGCCACATTTAGAGTACTGTATACAAGCATGGTCACCACATTTTAGACATGACATCAACCTGCTAGAGTCAGTACAAAGGACAACAAAAATAATACCTTCCCTGAAGCACTTTGAATATGAAGATATAGTGACAGTACTAAATATGTTCTCATTTGAGAGAAGATGTATGAGAGGAGATATTATTGAGCTTTGTAAAAATCTGTTTTGGGATGGATAAGTTGGAAGGTAGTAATAGGACTAGAGGTCAACGCTTAAAAATTAAAAAACAGAGATGCAGGTTGGATATTAGAAACTATTTTTTCACTAATAGAGTGGTATATTACTGGAATAGTTTGCCATCTGAGACAGTAGACAGTCCAAACTTGAATGTTTTCAAACGCAGATTAGATGATTATATGGGGAGGGAGGGTTAACTTTGGGGGCAAGGGGTATTCTAGACTCATTCCTGTGGATACAGTTTTTTATTATTGTATATTATGATTGATTTGGATTTTGATGAGTCTTGATGATGCTTTTTATTTTTGACACATTCCTGTGGATGGTTCTAATTGTATATTGTAGATGCATGATCTGATACAATCCTATGGATTATTTAAATTGTATATTATAGATGCATTTTATGGGTGGGTTTTGACAGATGCGGATGACCTTTGATAAGCCCTGTGGCCTTTGTGGGTTTTGTTATGTTATCCTGTAGTGATGGTACCAGTCTAGTAGCACACCTTTGTACATTTTTGATGGCTGAGATATCCTTAACTTTGTAGGGAGACCATGCTTGATTAGCATATTCAAGAATTATTCTTACTAAGGCTATGAACAAAAGATTTGAATATTGCCTCATCTAAACAGGCAAACATTCTCCTTATGAGCCTATTAGCTCTGTTTATTTTCTCAACACTGTGCTCCTCAAATGTTAACTGCCTATCAATTGTAATCCCCAAGTCTTTCTCTATTGCTACAGCTTCCAGCTGTATCCCATCCATGTCATAGGCTACCTCTGGCACATTTGACTTTACAATCCTCATTACTTTATACTTACTGGGGTGAAATTTGGGTAAACCTGAAGATAGGCAGTGCGACCGATGGGATGAAAAATATTTTGTCCCTATTCCAATATGTTTCACCTTTTTTGAGTAAATTCAAGGGGACTGCTTGTGGGGGAGATATCACTATGGGGGGCCCCCCTATGATGATCCTGAGTTTCAATCAATTGGGGGGGTCTAGGGGATACAGCCCCCAAGTATAGAATCATAAATGGTTATAGAATAATGTTCTAACATTTTTATTTAACCAAATGCACATGAATATTCATGCGTAGGTGAACGAAACATAAACGCAACTTAGTGTCGTTTCGTCTGAATAAAATACACTTTTTCTGGCGCGCTACCGATCTTCAGGTTTACCGAAATTTGAGTAGCCACTTCTCTGACCAGTTTTTCAAACCAACTATATCTTCTTGTAATTATTTACAGTCCTCATTCTGTTGAATCTTTCTGAACATCTTTGTGTCCTATGTATATAAAAAAGCATCACACTTGCTCTTTGCAACATCAGGCAGATCATTTATTTATAGGACAAACAGTAATGGCCACAATACTGAGAGCCAATTTTGAGCCATACTATGGATTGCTATATTGGGGACTACCCCCCCCCCCCCCCAGTAATTGTATAGAGTATGGCCAGATCCAAGTCATAGCTTATTTTGGGCTATTTTTCCTAGCTACTTTTTCTGAGCTGAAATCTATGTGGACAAAGTTTATGGTGATTTCCAATTATATACTAGGGGGCTGTGCCCCCCAGATCCCCCCCAAAATAAGCTAGAATCGCATGCACCCATACTCACAACATTTACACACACACACCCACACACCCCATACCACCCTCCTGGAACAAGTAGTAAAATGACAGTTAATGAGACAGGTGAAACCAAGCGGGGAAGCTTGCGGGGTATGGATTTTCAGTTTCACCAAATTTTCTTTTTATGTTTATTTCCTTTTACACACTATTAAAACAATGCTACAAAAATTTCTGATGCAGCACCCCGACTAATTTTAGCTACAAGCAGCCACTGATCATCCATAAATTTGTTATGTAAGCCTACTAAGGATAGTCAGGGAAATCATGACAGAGCTAAACAATGAAATTAATTTCACCTCCTGATAATGACAAGTTTTGAAGATGACTCACAAAATATATATAATAAACACCACTTATAATCTTGAATAAAAATGAACTTAAGAGGAATTTCGGATTAGGTAAGGTCGGCCAGATTACATACATTAGTGTAACTTTAGCCAAGTGAAAATAAATCGCAATGGGTATTACCGGGAAAATTACTAGCTTAGAGGAATTATCTTGAAGTTTTGTTTAAATTTAAGCTTACAAATTAGTAAGTGTATGTAATAACCGTGAACTTGCCTTGTTTACTAAATTTCCCTGAAATTTTTTCTAATCACACCTACATGGATTTTCCCTACCATTTTTTGATTATTAATCTGCACGTTCGATGTTTTTTTTTAATTATTTGAATGAATTAAAAGTAATAGTTAAAGTTCGAAATATATAGGGAGACAGAATAAGACATAAACACCAACGTATTCGCAAAACATTTTTGGAATAAGAAAATATAGAACGTTTTCTATAACTGTAGGTGTGGTTATATTTATGGGATTCTTCCCTAAATTGCTTAGAGCCACCCACCCTAAATTAAATCTGAAAAGTGGTTTGAATCCGCAGTTTTAGCTGGGTTTCTCTGTTTGTACAATATTTTACTGGAAACGATAGGAATTTGATGTAGAAATCCTTTGTATTCCTAGAGATAAGAGATATTTTAATGGGATAACACTGAATGACCATTTTCTTCAATTTGTTTATTTTTTAATTATTATTATTACTAAAAATCAAAGGATATAACAAGCATGTTAATCCCCTTTCCCAAATTTGTTTGCCATTCTATATCTTTAATTAAAAAAGTGTATAAAGAATAAAATTATATGCAAAACATTCTCTGAGTTGGGTCACTCTCACAATGTTTAGTTTTTGTTTTTTAGTAGAACAGATGTGGGTGGGATTTGATGGATACGGATGACCTTTGATAGGCCCTTGTGGCTTTTGTCATCCGTGAAATTATGTTATGTTATGTTATAAGCAATAAACTAAAATCGTGCAGTCCACTTACGGCTAGTATTGTAAATTAAAACGTTTCAATGTCTTGGAAACACTGATCCCAGCGATTTTAAACGTATTGATAATGTCCCAATTAACTACCCCGTTTTCAAGCAAGTGCTTGCTTCCAATAATTATTTGCCTTGTTAGTTAAAAATGAAATTGTCATGGTACAAAGACAGAATATAGGATCTCCAGTCGATCTAAGTTAAAGGGAGCCGGAAACCCACTTGCCTCTTGGCTCATCTTAGGGACCTAGCCAAGGCAGCATCTCAGAAACAATTAAGCTTATGAGCCTCTCTTGGTGGAAATTTTCATTAGAGCCATTCCAGAGCATATCCTGTTGCATTGACCGTCGGTGGCCAATGAGATAGATAATATGTAGGAATAAAATAGGGAAAGCCTGACGAATTGTTTAAAATTAAGCATGTGCTGTATATTAGTCCTATGGGTAGTTTAATTTCCATAATTGTGCATAATTCAAGTATTCGACGGAGTTTTTACCACATAACCGGCGTGCAATCGTGCCAGGACCCCTCATTCGCCAAGCAGTAGTGTCGACACAGAGGTGATCTTGGAAGAATTGCGTGATCGTAAAAGTAATAACCAACAGTCTCATAAACCCCGAGAGGTTATCATTTCAGTTTCCTTCTGCTGACCGACCCCGTGCTCCATTCTCATATCTGTGTCGATGCTCCCTCGAAAGTAATTACAGAAAGATAGACAGATGTGTGGTGGTCGAAGATCGAACCTAGTAAACATTTGTTTGAAAAATTTAAACGGTTCACACATTGAACCTTATAAATAGGAAGATGAACTTCCCGCTGTTAATAGCTCTCTCTCTTGTAAATAGAAAGATATACTTCCCGCTGTTAATAGCTCTCTTTTGTAAATAGGAAGATAAACTTCCCGCTGTTAATAGCTCTCTTTTGTAAATAGGAAGATAAACTTCCCGCTTTTAATAGCTCTGACTCTCTTTTGTAAACAGGAAGAGGAACTTCCCGCTTTGCAGTATTTCTCCTTCGTAAACAGGAAGCTAGACTCCCCAGTATGCAGTACGATATCTTGTGTCGGCCATACGTAGCTCCGTACAAAATAGATCTTTTCATGAAGTCCCGTGGAGAAAGGGTAAAAATCGATTGCGTTCTTGAGGTGGCTTCCCTCAACTTTTCCTCCTTTGCCGACTGTGGACTTTTCGGTGAGCTCAATTTTCTGGTAGATTTCTTCCAAGTCTAAAAATTCATAATATTAATTAATTAGTGAAAGTGATGAATTGTGTGGTAGATTTATAAAGGTATGAAAATGTTTTCTAGTTTGGCCTGGTGTTAGGGGATTACTAGCATTCCTCTCATTTTTTCTATTTTAAAATGTACTATTCCTCCGTCAGTAATGGTGCTGACTGTCGTTGACAGCCAGTTTCCTCCATTGTTATATATATATATATATATATATATATATATATATATATATATATATATATATATATATATATATATATATATATATATATATATATATGATGAAAATTAATGCAATATCGCAAGAAAAGATGAGGAATTAAACCACATTCTCCGAAGACAATTTAATTCAGAATAGTTTCGGTGTATCTCACACCCTTTTTCAACTGACACTGGATAGAAAATATTAGAAACGTGCTTACATACATAACACGGGGTCAGGTCGTGAAAGATCCCCTCTTTTTTAACCCCAATCCCCTACTTGTGGCTAATCAGGGGGGTTGTTAGGCCTAAATATATTGAAGGGCTGACATTTCACTATTTTGTTTATTTGCTTTCGTATTACAGGATTAAAAGAAAATTGACCCTCAAGTAGATTTAAATTAGGAACTGACGATATCAAGCTCGATTCTACGATTCTTCTCTTAACATAGTTAGCCGATTTAAATACCATTTTACTTCCATTGAAATCGATCAAATGATTCAAGACTCTAACATGGCAAAATATTCGACTGCTTTGGCTGCCCACTCTAATATCTCTTTTGTGTTCGTACAATCTCTTGTCTAGATTTCTCCCCGTTTCCCCTATATAAGCTTTATGGCAATCGTTGCATGGTATTGCATATACTCCTATGTTATGAACTCTTCGTTCACCAAAGTTCCGGTTGACGAACCTATGGGCCTTCTGCGGGAAATCATGCCTAGACTTAATTTGGATCTTCCCATTTCTACGAGTAAATTTATTGATTTAGTTGAATTATGTCTCTCTGAGAATGTGTTTCGAATATATAATGAGTTATATAGACAAATATTTAGCCTTAGCATTAGAAATAGTTTATCTCCGATATTCGCATGTCTCTTTATGGAATATTTTGAGACTGAACTCCTTCCCACAATTTCTCCCCCTAACTTTATATGGTTAAGGTACATTGACGATGTATTTTCTGTATGGCTTAATGGTCATGATTTTGATAACTTTTTTAATAATTTGAATAATTTGCATGTCTCCATCAAATTTAAATATGAATGGGAATATGATAATAGATTACCCTTTTTAGATGTCCTCATTAATAAAGATCACCATGAATTAAAACTTGACGTTTATAGGAAACCAACCCACTCGAATGCCTATATACATTATCTTTCGTTTCACGATAATACTGTTAAAAAATCGGTAATTTCTAACCTTTTCCTTGGAGCATATAAAATATGTCATCCTTCCTATTTAGATGAGGAAATTGTCATTATCAGGACCATTTTTTCTAATTTGTATTACCCCGATTGGTTCATATCGTCTGCCCATTTTGCAGCTAGGAAAACATTCTATGGTAATAAGCCTTCCCGCACTAATGACTTCAACAAATGTATAACATTGCCATTTAATAATAAATTAAATAGTTTAAAGGACATATTTGGAAAAGCGGGTATCAATCTAGCCTTTAAATATAATAATTCCTTAAACCAATTGATGATTGCCAGGAAACCCAAAGAACATCATAACATAGGAGTATATGCAATACCATGCAATGATTGCCATAAAGTTTATATAGGGGAAACGGGGAGAAATCTAGACAAGAGATTGTACGAACACAAAAGAGATATTAGAGTGGGCAGCCAAAGCAGTGGAATATTTTGCCATGTTAGAGACTTGAATCATTCGATCGATTTCAATGGAAGTAAAATGATATTTAAATCGGCTAACTATGTTAAGAGAAGAATAGTAGAATCGAACTTGATATCGTCAGTTCCTAATTTAAATCTATCTGAGGGTCAATTTTCTTTTAATCCTGTAATACGAAAGCAAACTTTCAAAATAGTGAAATGTCAGCTCTTCAATGTGTTTAGGCCTAACAACCTCCCTGATTAGCTACAAGTAGAGGATTGGGGGGAAAAGAGGGGATCTTTCACCACCTGACCCCGTGTTATGTATGTAAGCACGTTTCTAATATTTTCTATCCAGTGCCAGTTGAAAAAGAGTGTGAGATACACCGAAACTGTTCTGAATTAAAATGACCGGAGAATGTGGTTTAATTCCTCATATATATATATATTTCTATTTATTAAATTCAATATATTCCACCGTCGTAGCATTCGAGCCTTTCAAAGTTTTTTGTTATGCTAAATATCTCTTTTTGAATTTTATTAATCTTTTCATTTATTATTTTCATTTTGGGCACTTCGCCTCTTTTTGTTGATTTGAATTATTTTATTTAAATTTGATTTGATTTAAATTTGGGCACTTCCGCCTCTTTTTATTTTAAAGTTTTAATTTTTAATATTGGCACTTTGCCTCTTTTTGGTAAATTTGGTTATTTTAGATTTAATGAGTTTGGGTACTTCGTCTCTTTTTATTTAAATTTTTTTGTTTCAATTTGTAATTTGGGCACTTCACCTCTTTTTGTTAAGAATATGTATTCTCTTTTGTTTATTGTTTTATTATGAGTCGGGTTCAATAAGGTAAAGGTCATTATATTTTGTATACTACTAAGTATATATTGGTAGTACGTCTTCTCTCGCGCGGGTTCTACCGCTTGGGAACAGAGCTGTTCTACCAATTGCACGTCTTCTGTTTCCACGCCGTTTAAGTTGAAGTTTATTGTCGGGAGTATTTCTTGATCGATTTTGTCCCAGGTCTTTCTCCCTAGCCTTTGGATCTCCATATTGATTGGCTTTAGTCCGATTCTTTGATGTAGAACCGATTGCCGAATACGGTCGATCCTTTGCCTGCCAATTATCAGCAGTGTGGCTTTATTCTGCACCCTCTGCATCATTCTGAGAGATGTACAGCTTGCCATCTGCGTGATCACAGCCGAGTACACAAGCACTGAGCGTACCAAGGCCATGTACAGTTTTTTTCTTATTTGGCACGCTGAGGCTTCGGAAACGGTAAAGTTTCTTCAGCTCTCTTTTGGCTAGAAAGACTCTGGTATTTACATGAGTCTTGTAACCAGATTTGTAGAGTTGTAAGCCCTCGTTAGAGTACGGATAGAGTTCGTTGTTGAAGATGGTGTCGTTAACTTTACGGCGGTTGGTCTTAATTTTCCACTTTTTCTCATAGCGATTAATGTTGTCAATTTCGGCAGCTGTCGCCCTTGCCTGACTTCCAGAGTTCCTGAATGGAATCAGGACGATTTGAGTGATGTCATCTGCGTATTGCAGATACATCGAATCGTACCTCACTAGAGCAGGTAGGTCAAATGTGTACACGAGGTACAGCAAAGGACTCAGACAGCTGCCATGTGGAACTTCCGCCTCGAGTTCGAATTCGGGTCCCTTGCAGCCCTCGATCGCGATTTGGGCTCTCATATCCGTGACATAGTTACGAAGGATTCTTTCCAGGAGTGGGTTAAACTGGAGGTTGAGGATCTTGAATTGTAGCCCTCTCAGCCATACCTTATCGAAGGCCTTCTTTACATCCCGCAGCACCACGTCTACGTACCTTCTCTCAGCTTTACTGCAAGCGAGTTTTTCCGCTATGAGGGCGAGGGCTGTTTCCGTTCCTTGTCTCTTGCGGAACCCGTGTTGCTGAGGGTTGTGAGCTCCTAGCTCGGCTAGTTGTTCTGGAAGCCTGTCAGCTAGGAGTTTCTCGTAGACTTTCGCAACGATTTCCAGCCGGGCGATTGGCCTGTAATTTACCAGTTGATCAGGGGGTTTACCTCCCTTGGGTATGAAGATTACTTTAGCAATCTTAAAACCTTCTAGGAAGTAACACGTATAGAGGGAAGCGTTGTAGATGTTTGCAATTCCCTGAATGATCTGCTGTGGGGCATTAACCAAGTTGTTTCTGGTGATACCCGTCCAGCCTGGTACCTTTTGTTGGAAGGCTCTTACGGTGGCCATGACCTCCTCTGGTGTTATGGGATGGCCTTAGTCCGTTATCTCCCTGCATTCGTTGACTCGATGTTGTGGGTGCGTGTGGTGCATAACCTGATTCATTTCTTCGATCAATTGGCCTTCGAATTCCTGGTCGAACTCGTCGTTTTCTTCAGGGGTTACAAGGAGTTACAAGGAAAGAAGGTACCCTAGGAGACCTTACGGTCCATTCAAAGAGGGTACCTTTAGACTAGCAATCGAGCGGGCACATGGCTGCTCAATTGTTTTGTGTCCCTAAACAGCCACTTTTCAAGACCTTGTCTAGTCTTGACTTAAACTGGTCAACAGATTCACTGTTGGCAACTTCCACTGGAAGTGCATTCCACATACCGCAGATACTGTAAGTGAAAAAATTTCCACACTGATTGCGGTTGTAACGCTTCAGTTCAAGTTTGGAGCCGTGATTGCGCGTTCTGTTCTCACTCAGTGTGAAAATATCCCGGTAGTCAACATTGTCGAACCCTCGAAGTATTTTGAAAACTTCGATAAGCTGACCACGCAGTCTACGGGTTTCCAGCGAGAACAGTTCTAATTCCCTTAGTCTATCCTCATAACTTTTATGTCGGATAGAGAAAATCAGCTTGGTTGCCCTGGCTTGTACGCGTTCCAATCTCGCGATGTCCTTTCGCAATGAAGGACTCCAAAATTGTACGGCATACTCCAGGTGCGGTCGGACAAGTGAGTTGTACAGGCACAGTACAATCTCCTGGTTCCGATAACCAAACTGGCGCTTAATATAGCCTAGCATCCTTTGGGCCTTTTTCTCCGCCTCAATGCACTTTTTCGAGAACTTGAGGTCACTAGTGATTGTTACACCCAAGTCCTTCTTAGTGTCAGTGGATTCAATAGCAGTGCCCTTAAGGATATACTGAGATTGGGGGTTTCTGTGGCCGATATGCATCACTTTGCATTTCCCCCACGTTAAAAGGCATTTGCCACGTGTCCGACCACTCCCCAATCTTCCCAAGATCTTCCTGCAGGCGGGCAGTATTTCCATCCTTTGCAACGTTCATACCAAGCTTGGTATCGTCGGCAAATTTGGAAATCTTGGCAACCATGTCACCGTCCATGTCGTTGACGTAGATGATGAATAGTAGTGGTCCCAGGACAGAACCTTGAGGCACCCCGCTAGTAACGGGCACCCACTCAGAAGCCTGTTTATTCACCACCACCCGTTGCCGTCTGCCACTTAGCCAGTTCTCGATCCAGCCGGCTACTTTTCCGTCTATGTCCAGCGCTCGCACTTTCCGGAGAAGGCGGCAGGGTGGTACCTTATCAAAGGCTTTCTGAAAGTCTAAGTAAACCACATCCACCGCCTTGTCCCGATCGTGCTCACTGAACACGAAGTGGAAGAATTCCACAAGGTTCGTCACGCATGACCGTTGCCTTCGGAAGCCGTGTTGGGAACTCCTCAGTAGCAGGTTTGACTCTAAATACGACGTTATTTTCTCCACCATCATGCTTTCCATGAGTTTGCCGACTATCGAAGTCAGACTGATAGGTCGGTAGTTTGACGGATGGCTGGGGGCTCCTTTTTTGAAGATCGGAGTCACCTCCGCCTCACGCCAGTCTCTAGGAACGCATCCGGTCCGGAATGACATGTTAAAGATAGCGCACAGATGTCATGATACTTCATCGCACACTTCCTTCAACACCTTGGGTAGAAACCCGTCCGGTCCAGGGGACTTATTCGTCTTTAGGTCAGCGATCTTTTTCTTTATTTCTCCTCCGGTGAAGTCCATTGCCTACAGCTTTTCCCCCGAGTATGAATCCGTAGGCTGGGGGATGAGAGAGAGAGAGAGAGAGAGAGAGAGAGAGAGAGAGAGAGAGAGAGTGTAACAACAAGGAGTAACAACAAGGAAAGAAGGTACCCTAGGAGACCTTACGGTCCATTTGAAGAGGGTACCTTTGTACTAGCAATCGAGCGGGCACAAGGCTGCTCAATTGTTTTGCGTCCCTAAACAGCCACTTTTCAAGAACTTGTCTAGTCTTTACTTAAACTGGTCAACAGATTCACTGTTGGCAACTTCCACTGGAAGTGCGTTCCACATACCGCAGATACTGTAAGTGAAAAAATTTCCACACTGATTGCGGTTGTAATGGTTCAGTTCAAGTTTGAAGCCGTGATTGCGCGTTCTGTTCTCACTCAGTGTGAAAATATCCCGGTAGTCAACATTGTCGAACCCTCGAAGTATTTTGAAAACTTCGATGAGCTGACCACGCAGTCTACGGGTTTCCAGCGAGAACAGATCTAATTCCCTTAGTCTATCCTCATAACTTTTATGTCGGATAGAGAAAATCAGCTTGGTTGCCCTGGCTTGTACGCGTTCCAATCTCGCGATGTCCTTTCGCAATGAAGGACTGCAAAATTGTACGGCATACTCCAGGTGCGGTCGGACAAGTGAGTTGTACAGGCACAGTACAATCTCCTGGTTCCGATAACCAAACTGGCGCTTAATATAGCCTAGCATCCTTTGGGCCTTTTTCTCCGCCTCAATGCACTGTTTCGAGAACTTGAGGTCACTAGTGATTGTTACACCCAAGTCCTTCTTAGTGTCGGTGGATTCAATAGCAGTGCCCTTAAGGATATACTGAGATTGGGGGTTTCTGTGGCCGATATGCATCACTTTGCATTTCCCCCACGTTAAAAGGCATTTGCCACGTGTCCGACCACTCCCCAATCTTCCCAAGATCTTCCTGCAGGCGGGCAGTATTTCCATCCTTTGCAACGTTCATACCAAGCTTGGTATCGTCGGCAAATTTGGAAATCTTGGCAACCATGTCACCGTCCATGTCGTTGACGTAGATGATGAATAGTAGTGGTCCCAGGACAGAACCTTGAGGCACCCCGCTAGTAACGGGCACCCACTCAGAAGCCTGTTTATTCACCACCACCCGTTGCCGTCTGCCACTTAGCCAGTTCTCGATCCAGCCGGCTACTTTTCCGTCTATGCCGTTTTTCCAGAAATTTTGAACCTGCCTTCCAGAACCGCCGGGTGCTCTATATACTTTCTGTTCTCTTTTATTTGAGCCTTTGGTCTTGCTGTTAGTCCCTTTAAGTTCTTGACATGACGCCAGAACTTAGCCGGGTTGAGTTCGCTATCGACTTTGGCTATCAGATTGTTCCAAATTTCCTCCTGTTGGAGGGTGATAGCCTCTCTAAGCTCTGTGCTTAAGCGTCGAAAGAGCGAGCTTCTTTCTCGGTTAGGACCTTTTCGTCTTATTTCTTTGTACACTTCCCTGTGAACGCGAGCTCTCTCTCTCTCTCTCTCTCTCTCTCTCTCTCTCTCTCTCTCTCTCTCTCTCTCTCTCTCTCTCTTTTCTCGTTCTCTCTCTCTCTCTCTCTCTCTCTCTCTCTCTCTCTCTTTCTCTCTCTCTCATCTCCTCTGTCCATCTGGGCTGAGGAGGTGTTTTATACCCAGTTTTAGTTATGCTCTCGCGGTCTGCTTCTAGTATGGACGTTGTTATCCTCTCCAGTTCCCCGTCTATCTCCTCTAATGACACCGCGCTTAGGTCAGCTGGCGCATATTGACTGAGTCGTCTCTTGTAACGATTTCAGTTGGCCAGGGAGTAGTTTTTCCGGAGAGGGACTGGGAACTGGATCGGTGCGAGAGATACTGTGGTGAGTATCGCTATGTGATCACTTGGGACTGTTGGGCCTGGCTCACTATGGTAGTTGAATGGGAAGCCTTCACTTGTTAAGATTATGTCAGGTTTGGTTGCTGATCTGGAAGTGATATAGGTCGGAAAATCCGGCCTTATTCTCTGGATGTTTTCTTCCCATAATCAATTCCAAATTCCGGCCTCTATCTTTAGTACTACCATAACCCGCCGCACGGCATCTAGCATTGAGGTCTCCGCCTAAGATTGCCATCTTGCGGTGCCCGAACAGTGTGCAGAAGTTATTTAACTGGAGATAGGCTTGACGAGGGGGCTGATAGGCTGCAGCTGTCACGCGGCCTCCTACTAATGTGTGGAGCTCGATCGCCACAAAGGATTCATCAAATTCTGGTAGTTGTTTGAACGAGATGTTCCCCTTGACAGCTATTGCAACACCATCGAACCTTTCCTGAGAATGATTTTTCATGATTACTCTGTAGCTCAGTAGTTTAATTCGAACAGCTGTGGTGTCGATACCGTGCTCCGTTATAAGAATGATGTTGAGGTCAAGCACTCGGAATATGTTTCCATATAGCGTAGCTTTTCCCTCCCATCCATTTACGTTGAGTGTCAGAATCCTGATTCTGTTGCTTACTCTCTCCATGTTGTTTATCTAGTGTTTGGGGGTGAAGTTCTTCTTCCTCCCACTTTTTTTCTCAACTCAGCGTTTAAGATCTGCTCGCAGGTGCTGTGATGTAGGGTCACATTCTGGCTGAGCAGAGCTTCTTCGACTGATTCATGGTCAAATTCGTAGTCGTATTCCCATTTGTAAATTTTCGATTTTATTCCATGAAAAATATCCCTGGCTTCCATTTCCTCAGGAAAGGGAAATTGATTGCAGGCATAGATTTTCAGAGTGATGTTATCCGCCCGCAGTCTTTTGTTTTTCTTTTTCTTTCCCTTGGCTTTCTGGGTTTGTTGTGCTTCGGTGTCCGAGGAATCTGAGGATTCTGAGGAACTGTTGGTGTCGGTGTTATCTTTCTCAGATGTGGTTACTTGGCTCTGTTTAGGTGCAGGAGTTTTTACATCGACTGCTCGTTTCTTTTCTTTTTTATCGGTCACTTTATTGGTGTTGTCTTGCCCGTTTGTTTGTTGGTTTGGAACCATCTGCAGTTGCAGTACATCCCCGGAGGGGGGGTTGTCCAGGAACCACATTTCTTCCATCATATTTTTGGCTAACATCTGGTTTAGCTCAGTTGCGAATGTGCTCGGGCGAGTGGAGTTCATGACGTGCGCGTGAAGGATACACGTCATAATCTATATTGAATTCTCGTTTTGCAATTTAAGGTAGGTCTTCTTATTATCTACTTCCGAAAAGGCTGCCTTTACCGCTTGGGTGTAGGACGTGTTCACTCTACGCATTTCTTCATTTTTCTTCGCTTCTTGCTTGTTCTTCATAATTTCTTTTTTAGCGGGGCATGACATGGCCAAAGTTCTGTGTCCCTGGCCGCAGTTTACGCACTTTTCAGTGTTACTGTTGCATGACCTCCAATTGTGCCCTTTCTCACTACATTTAGAGCACGTTTCTTGAGGATCTTTGCAGTCTTTAGTGACGTGTGTTTCTATTTTATAGCATCTGAAACAGAATTGGACTGGAGTGTATTCTCCCTTCTCAATCCGTTCCCCGCTAATTTTGGCATTGAACATCAGTAAGCCTTGTTCCTTTGCCTTTTGAGCCATGGTTGTTTCTGCGAAGACCACCTTAAAGACATGGGTGTAATCGCTGCCATCCCTTCTGTTTTTAAATTTTATCACATCGGCTACCTTAGCCCAGGTTTGCCGAAGCTGGATTTCTTCCTTGATTTCATCAGCGGAGTGTTCACCAATCCACGGATCGATTCGTCGGCATACCATGCTCCTGTTGGCCAGGGCTGTGGTGGTACTGCTGGCTGCAGCCCAATGCCCCGAAGGACCCCAACTGCCTTCTCCTTAGTGATATCTTCTATGTCCTTTTCCTTCTCGCAGATTGCGATGTAACCTGAGGCTATGTCTAGCAGCCTCACCATGGCAATGCCCAACTTGCCATACACAGCCTCGAATACACTCTCTCTGCTAGGCTTGGGCTGCCCGTTGACAACCCGCAGAGGTATTCTTGTAGTGTGGTCTTGGGCCATCTCTTCAAGAGAGTGGCCCCTCAGCCCTGGGTTTGCTTTTCCTCGCAAGTCTCTAATTATCGGTGACTTGATTCTAGTCAATTTCTTGCTCCCTTCCTTCTTATGCTGCTGTTTCCTTTTTTATTTCTTGATGACTCTCTCTACTTCGTCGCTAAGCTTTCGTGAACGTGAACTGCCAAATGAGGGGATGAATGATGATGGGTGAAACCAAGGAGGCCCCTCAGATGGATGAAGTGTGGCGGACTTAATGATGGGTGGTGATAGAATCAACTACCACCATCCGGGGGTGTCGCCCTCTCTGAGGTTTGGATATCGATGTTGTTTCCAACTTACACAAGGACGGTTGCATGTCCCCCTGTGGTCTTGGCCGGAAGCTACCCTTAGAGATTAGAGCGAACTCTTCTCCAAAGATTTTAGCATCGCCTCGTAACCGGGCGGTCTCTTCCGTAGAGTTCCGCAGTGGGCTAATCTTCAAACCTACTTTCCTTCACGTACCCAATTATGTCTATCAAAGCGGACCGACATAGTTGGAGCGATACTAGATGAATGGCAGTTCAGTTCATTTCGGCTTCGCAACTATGTCGAGGGAGGGGGTGGGAGAATTAAGTCGACATTAAGTCGCCTCGGAACCGGTTAAAAATGTCTTCCATAGAGGCCCCGTGGGGATGGCGAGGTAAATCCTGGCGTTTTGAAGGTGCCCTCTTCAACCTTTTCCTCATTTATCGAGTAAGAGATGTAGTTTCAGCGTAGTTTTCTAAGTGAATTCTTCTGCCTTGAATTCGGAAAGCTTTAGTAGTTGTAGATTTTTTTTTTTTATATATAGTGAGAGAGATAGTTTGGTGAAAACACACCGTTGATATTTTGCCCTGGTTATTGGGGCATCTCTTTTGAATCTTAATATTTTAACAATTCTTGCTTTTTTATATACTTTATATATATATATATATATATATATATATATATATATATATATATATATATATATATATATATATATATATATATATATATATATATATACAAATTTGACATATATTTATTCTAGCTTTTTAAACTTTCATTCAAAAAGGAAAAAAAATAACATATTTGAACTAGCTTTAAACTTTCATACCAGTTGTTACATAATGTTTCAAAGTTTTACGCTTTCATACCTAATTTTACCTCGTTCTAACTCTTAGCTTTCATACTACTTTTAACATATACATTGGTTTAACATTAAACTTTCATACAAGTTTTTACATAATTTTCCTAGCTTTTATACTTGCATACATATTTTGATATATATGTTTATTCTAACTTTAACCTTACATACAAATTTTAACATTTATATTTAATCTAACCTTAAGCTTTCATACATACATATGTGTTCATATTCTTTTTTAATTTTATCACATTCATACAAATTCCTATATAAAAATAAAAATCAAGATCTGTTTATTTTTTGTTCAAGGATAATGCATGCATGTATATTTCCATCCTTATAATTATATATATATTTGATGCATTCAAGCCTTTATATTCCAATTGTGGCTGAATTTGTACATTGCGAGGGAATTCCACGTGGAATCTCTTGTCCAGCACGGAACTTCAATGCGCTGTAGAAGGCTCTGTTAGGCTTAAATTGGTAAGCCTAGCCCATCTCCCCCTTCCACAAGCGGTAGCCTCAAACCGCATCCATCACGATTCACCTTTACACGGGCTAGAATACCCTCGGCAAGAAGATTCGAGGCCATTCGAGAGTAGAGCTGTTTCCCACTTAACCCCCTCCCCCGCAGGGAGAGCCTCAGACATATATATTGCTCGTTTCCCATGAAACCGACACAGAGTTGAGAAGTCTCGCCCAGACCCAAGAAGAATTCCCCTAGTTCCAAGTCAGGTGCTAACAACAAATCAAAGTGGCAGCTGAACTATTTGTGAATTGGAATTAGCCCCAGCCAGTGAGGTAATTCCATTTAACTATCGCTACCGAGCTATTTTTCCGACTTCACCCATCAACTCCTGTCGCAGCCTTCCTCGTTCGCCCCTCGTTTTCGGGTGGCCGAAATACTCTCCCCTGGACCGGACGTTACCGCCCCCCCGCCTTTTTGGAGAACCGTCATCCCTTTAAGTTCCGCTCAAAAGCTCCGAGCGGCCTCGCCTCACGTGCAGAAGACATCTGTAAGCCAACCCCTCTCCCTCGTCAGTAACCCATTTGAGTTAATTCCCTCCAATTGAATAGTTTCCTCCTGTAATACCTCAAATTTTAACTTCATAGTCTGATTCATAACTACCATTTTCCCCTTCGTTTACCGATGTAATTTTGCCCATCAATTCTCTCATTATTTTTATGTAAATAAAATTATATTTTTGTACATGTCTCTTTAAGCAACCTTGAGCGTTGCCATTGCCCATATTATACCTGACCTTGTTTCACTCTTATCTCGCCCTCCGCCTGTCGAAACTCGTGCTGTTCCGTCCCTTTGTCGGCTCGCCTTCAAGTTATTGGTCCTTCCCTCATAGATATAATATGGCATTGATTTAATATAATGTCATACCACGACATACATTTTAAGTGCTTATTAGAAAAATACTTTTGTCAGCATAATTGATATAATAATATTAGACAGATTAAGGATTTAGGTCATAAGCTGGAGTAATTTCAGGTGCTGGGTCGTAATTATAGGATTTCTATTTGAACTTTGGGTCATACAATGTATATAAAGGATATTCTATGTAAATCGTTTAGTCAGTTCCTCAGCAGCAGTTCGCCTGCCACTTGTGAAGTTAGTCCGTCGTGAGATTTTCTGTTTTAGTCTTGCCATGTCAATGTCTAAGTCCAGGTCCAGATTCGGCAGTATTTCGGTTTCTATTTTGTCCCATGTCTTCTTTGCTTGTGATTATACTAAGGTGTTGATTGGTTGTAGTCTCGCTCTTCTGTGTAGTGTTCTTTGTGATATGCATTCCCGGTATCTTGTATTGTTAATAATCAAGGAGGCTTTATTTTGTATCCTCTGCATAGATCTCAGTGTCATGATCCCTGAGGTCGGGGTGATTACCGCTGGGTATATAAGCTTTGGTCTTACGTAGCGAAGGTAGAGTTTCCTTAAGTTACTCCTGCTCAGTATGCGGAAACGGTACAGTTTCACCAGTTTCCCCCTTGCTAAGTTGATCCGGTCTGTAACGTGAGGCTTATACCCCCTAACGGTAATTTTGAGCCCGAGCACTGTGCCCTCCTGAGCGTAGTGGTGGTTTCGATCGCCAACATAGATGTCGTCATATATCGTGCGGTTCATGGGGATAATGACAAACTTCTGGACGTTCATCTTTATCTTCCATTTACGCTCGTATGAGTCTATATTTTCGATCTCCGCCGCCGTCTCTGCAGCTTGCACTAGATCGTTGTTGTAAGTGCTCGGTACAATCTGCGTGATGTCATCTGCAAATTGCAGATATATCGCGTCACCCATGATTGGTGATGGAAGATCGATCGTGTAGATACTATACAGCAGAGTACTGAGGCAGATACCTTGCGGCACACCAGCATCGAGACTAAATTCCGGTCCCTTGTGGCCCTCAATCTGTATCTGAGCTCTCCTTTCCATCACATAATCGCAGAGGATCTTTTCAATGACTGGGTTCAGCCGAAGGTTTACAATCTTGAATTGAAGACCCCTCAGCCAAACCTTGTCAAAGGCCTTTTGTACGTCTCTAAGGACTACGTCTACGTATTTTCCCTCCGCCCTGGATTTCGCTAGTTTTTCTGAGAAAAGTGCGAGCGCTGTGTTGGTTCCTCTTCCTCTGCGGAAGCCATGCTGTTGGTACTTGAGCGCATCATTCTCTTCTAGCTGATTCTGTAGTCTATCAGCTATGATCTTTTCAAAGATCTTGCCTATGAACTCCAGGAGGAAGATTGGCCTATAGTTTAGGAGCTGGTCGGGAGGTCTGTTCCCCTTCGGCATGAATATAAATAGCCGGTGTTCATGGCTGCGTTCATTACGTTCAGCATTCCCTGGTGCGCTTGCGGTGGAGCGTACGTTATATTCGCTTTTGTTATTCCCGACCAACCTGGAGATTTTTGTTTGAAGTATTAGGTGGCATCAACGAGTTCCTGCATTGTTATTGCCCTCCCGTGTCCGATCATCTCCCTTTCTTCGGAGACGTGCGGGTACGGGTAGGTCCGCTCAATAACATCATTCAGCTCGTCGATGATCTCACCTTCAAACTCTAAGTCGAAGTCTTCGTTGTCCTCTGGAGTAATTGAGAAGACTTCTCTCTAGTGCTTCCCTGAACCGTACTTCGAGATCTGTTGGTTTCTCGATATATGATTCGTCCTCCTTGATTCGTGTTTTTTTCCTTATTTTTGTACCCCTGAGTCTCTTTATCTGTCTCCAGAATTTCTCGGGATTGTCTTCGTCATCAATGTTGTCGATTAATTGTTCCCATATTTCTGCCTGCTTTTCCCTGATTATTCGCGTTAGCTCAGCTCCAAGGCGGCGCATCCTTGCCACTAATTCTCTGCTCGTTCCCGTGCATCTCAACCTGTTATAGAGTTCCCTATGTTCCCTTGCTATACTTCTCATCTCGTCTGTCCATCTTGGCTGTGGAAGCGTTCTATATGATGTTGTTGTGACGCTCTGCTTATCTGCCCTGATAATCGAGGTTGTTAATAGCTCCAGATCTTCATCTATTTCTTCGAGTATTGCTCCATTCAGATCTGCTGGCTGGTATTCGCTCAGCATTTCCCGGTACCTCGCCCAGTTGGCTCGAGCGAATGACTTTCTTGTCTGCACCGGGATCTGAACGGGCGCAAGGGAAATGGTTGTGAGTATAGATATGTGGTCACTCGGGACGGGCGGTCCCGGAGTTCTATGGTGGTTAAAAGGGAAGTTGCAGCTGGTCAAGACAACGTCTGGCCTCGACACCGACCGCGAATTTCTGAATGTCAGGAAGTCAGGTGCAATTATGTCTAGTCTTTCTTGGTCCAGTAAGAGTTGCAGATTCCTTCCTCTTTCGTTGGTCTTTTTGTAACCAGTTGCTCCCAAGTTGGCGTTAAGGTCACCTCCGAAGAATACTTTTATTTGGTGGGTACATAGTGTGTTGAAGTTGTGTATCGGCAGGTACTTTCTCGTAGGAGGTTGGTACCTTGCCTCTACAACAAGATCACCGATGAGAGTTGGGATAGCAATCGCCATAAAGGATTCATCAAGCTCAGGTAAGTGTTTGAACTTAAGGTCTCTCTTTATCGCGATCGCCACCCCGTCATACCTTTCCTGAGAGCAATTTTTTACTAAAGCCGTGTAATTTGGGATTTTAATTTTTTGCGTTCTTGTGTCGAGTCCGTGTTCACTGATAAGAATGATGTCTGGGTCTGTTTCCCTAAAGATGTTACTGTATACTATGTTTTTTCCTGCCCATTCTTTTACGTTCAGTGTCGTTATACTTAGTCTGTTGTTTGTCCTTTCCATGTTTGTTTCTGTCGTTTGTCCTGTCTGTTAGTAGTTACTTCTTGTCCTTTCTTGTTCTTCCACACTGAATTTTTTTGTACTCTTGCAGGGTTCTAGTTTCCCAGTAGTCCTCGTTGAGTTCTATGTCGCCAAGTATTACTGCGTCTTCCAACTTTTTTGAATCTACGTCGGCATCAAACTCCCATTTGTATCTGCTAGGTTCTAATTCCCTCTAGGAGACTATTTGATGTTATTTTTCTCGGGAACGAGGAATCTCCACTGGCGTAGATCTTGAGATTGATATCGCTTCCGTCTATTTTTTTCTTTATGTTCTTCTTTGGTTTTCTCTGTTTTTTTTTTTTTTGTTTTTGGGTGTTTCCCTCGCCCTCCGAGCTGTCGGATTCGGCCTCGGTGGTTGTCTCCTTCTGGTTCCTTTTTTTTTGCTCTTAGTCTCTTTTTTTTCTGGGCTAAGATACGTGGGTCTTCTCTTCTAGGTGGTTGTTGCGCGTCAGTCTTCTCCTCCGTCGTCTTTCGTGTGCCTTTCTCTTGAGTTTTTAGGGATACCGTTTGGGCATATTTCATTTGAAGGATGTCCTTGGATGCTGTTTTTTTTTGGAAAGACCATGGGGCTTATCCCATTGTTTGCTAGCATGGCATTTAGCTCATATTTGAATGTCCCTAGCCTCATAAGGTTCCGCGCGTGCGCGTACATTATGCAGGTCAATAGTTTGATTGGCATCTCGCTGTCAATGTTAAGTACACCTTCTTCGCGTCGTACTCGTTTAGAGCTGCATTCGCGTCCTGGGCGTATGTGGTGTTCTTCCTCTTAATTTCGGCTTCTCTTTTTTCGTTGGCCTTTTGCCTTATTATTTCTTTTATTTAATGGGCATACCATGGCCATGGCTCTGTGTCTCATCTTGCAGTTGACACATCTTTCCTGGGGGCTCTTGCATGTCCTCTAGTTATTGTCCAGCTCGCCGCACCTAGAACATGTCTCCTGTTCCGCTTTGCATTCTTTGGTGGTGTGACTCTCCATCTTAAAGCAGTGGAAGCACATCTGAATTGGGATGTAATTTTCCCGCTCAATTTGATCGCTGCTTATCCTTGCGTTGAACAGCTGGAGCCCTGCTTCCTTCGCCTTCCTTGCCATTTCTGTTTCAGCGAATATAACTTTGAATACATGGTTGTATTCGTTGTTTTCTCTTCGCTTTCTGAATTTTACAACCTCCGAGACTTTAGCCCAGCTGTGATTCCTCTCTATTTCTTTTTCGATTTCCTCCTTCCCGTGGTGTCCGATCCATGGGTCCAACCTCCGGCAAATAATGCTTCGGTGGGTCAGGATTTGAGCCGGGATGTTTGGTTGGAGGTTTATAGTTTTTAGGGCGTCGATTGAGGCCTCTTTCGTCAGCGCCTCGACGTCGCTTTCCTTCTCGCAAATTGCGATGTAGCCTGTTGCAACCTCTAATAGTCTTATAAGTGAGACATTTAGCGTCCAAAAGACCATGGCGAAGACTGTCCCTCTGTCTGGCCTCTCTTGGTCAGGCAGTGTCCAAAGAGGAATCCCCTTTGTATTGGTGAGCTCCATGGTTGAGGCCATGGAGCTCTGAGTCTTCTTATCTGTATTCCTATTTGTTGGGTTTCCTGAATAGCTGCTTCTTTCTTCCTTTTTTACTCTTAAGTTGGGTTTACAGTAGTGTCCCTTTATTGTTGTTAATGTCCCCTCCGCTCCGGGGTGTCACCGCCTTCGCGACTGTGAGTGCCTTAGTGGGATCATGATGATGAGGGGATGAACCTGGGGGGGGGGGGCCCTCACGAGGTGTGATTGTATGGCGGACTTTTTGTTGGTTCGTGTGGAATCAACCAGCACTAACCGGGGGTGCCGCCCCTCGCGGGTTTGAGTATCAGAACAGCATCCGGCTTACATAGAGACGGGTGTACTTCCCTCTATGATCCTGGCTGGGCCCCCGGGGTTTTCCCAGGAGGTTGCAGTTATGCCCCTTATCCAGGTACTTCTGACACTGGGTTCTACAGTGGGCTAGTCCTCAAACCTGCTTTCCCCAGTGCCCCCAATTATGCCTTATTCACATAAGTTCATAGTTGGAACGAGACGATGAAAGGCATTCACAGTCGCTAGTGCGGCTCCACATCTGAGTGGGGGTGTGTGGGGGTTTAGGCGCACATACTGTTAACTTGGTACCCGAGTAAAAATAATTCTTCTTTCAGTTAATCCCTCAGGATAAGGTAAAGTAAAAAAAAAACAGAGGCGTTTCGTAGGGAAATTTTTCCCTGCCTTTACCTCATTTGCCGATTTGCTTATGTACTTCAGCGTATTTAAGCGTTGGCTTTCTGATCCGTCTTCAATTCAGAAATTGGACATTGGACATAAAATGGGGTGAAATTTAGGTAGAGTTAGAGAGGAAATTGTAAGAGGGTAGCTCTGTTGTTTTATGTTTTTTAATGGATTATGCTAGTTTTTTTTATTTAATTAACTATAAATTTAGTTTATTTAATTAAATTAACATAGTTAATTTAATTATAATTATTAGTTTTTGATCTTAATGATCTTTAGGCATTCAAGCCTTTATTTTAGGCGGGGTTTTTATTGCCGCTGTGGGTTTTCGAAAAAGTTTATTTTCATTTTAATATAAATTAATTTAAATTGAATTGAAATTGTGAATTTGAATTTTAGTTTAAGTTTTGCAAAAAAATTGTGTTTACTTTGGGATTTATTTTACTAAAGGAACCTGCGCATTACATTAGTTGTTTTCTGTCTTTTATCTGTTTTGTCACGTGTATTTGGGAGTCACGTCACCATCAGACTGTAGTTTACTACTCTTGAATGGTCTTACTTGTTGGTCTACTTCGATTTCTAAGTGTGTACGGGAGAATTCAGGGGTCAAGCGGGCGACAATAGCTTGCCATATCCTCTTAGCTCTCTCGTGGAGCGCCACGTCGATCGGAGATAATCCAACCGAGTCGTGGAGCTCCCTCTGTCTTTTTCGTTCTCTTCTTCGGGTGTTTGTAATGAGTAGCACCGATGTGTTCTGGATGACTTGAAGTTTCGCAATGTGGGTCTTGACGCTCGCGTTCAACGGCACCGGGGGGTACAAGAGTCTCGAGCGAATGCATGCATTGAATATTTTGAGTTTATTTGAGCGATTTAGGTCACGGACCCTCTTAAAATCCCTCAAATCTCTCTTGCTATACGCGACTGTTCGTTCCATATGACTCTTGTAGCCCCCTGTGGTGATTTTGGGCCCCAGAACCGTCCCTTCCAGGCAGTATGGGATTCGCACCCCCTCTACCCGTATATCGTTGAAGCTCTTGCGAAACACGGGAATTATTTTGAATTTTGAGGCATTGGTTGATATCTTCCATCTTCTCTCGAAAGAGTTGATGTTAGATATCTCCCTAGCCGTGTTTCTCGCCATAAATTCCCTGTGAACGTAAGCGGCGGTACAAATTTGCGATATGTCGTCAGCGAACTGAACGTATATCGTACCTTCGGAGAGAGGTTGTGGTAAGTCACATGTATAAATGTTGTATAAAAGAAGACTGAGACAGCCCCCTTGTGGGACCCCTGCTTCGAGCACGAATTCGGGGCCTTTGTGTTCTCTGATATGAATGTATGCTCTCCTCTCCATTATGTAACCGCATAGAATCCTCTCAAGAATGGGGTTGAGCCCTACTTGAAGGATCTTAAATTGTAGTCCTCTCTTCCAAACCTTATCAAAAGCTTTTTCTGACATCGCGGAGCACCAGGTCGGCATGCCTTTTGTCTGCCTTGATCTTTGCAAGCTTTTCGGTGATAACGGCTAGTGCCGTGTCAGTCCCTCTTTTCTTTCTGAAGCCGTGTTGTTGCTCGTTATGCAAGTTAGCTTCGTCGAGAAAAGAGTTGACCCTATTTGCCAATATCTTCTCGAAGACTTTGCCAGCAAATTCTAGGAGAGATATCGGCCGAAAGCTGGCAGGGCAGCCCGGGGGCTTTTGCCGATTTGGGAATGAAAATCATCTTGGCCACTTTCCACTGATGGGGAAAGTAGCCCGTGTTCAGAGCACCATTCATGATGTTAAGCAGCCCACTCCAAACGTTAGGCGGGGCCTTGATGAAATTCTCCCTGGTCAGCCCCGTGGTACCCGGTGCTCTTTTACGAAAGTATTTTAGAGCAACGGAAAGCTCTTGGGAAGTTATTTTACTCCCATAACCATCCATCACTCTTTCCTGTGTATTTGTGTGTTTAGCTGTTGGATTATGTCATTTTAGAAATCGAAGTCATAATTGTCATTTTCTTCGGGGGTAATTTTGAAGATTGAAGACCAGAAAATCCTAAACATTTCCTCAATCTCTTTAGTTTCGTTAATTTCTTTACCGTCGTGTATGAGTGTAATTTTTTTGTGGAGGTTTTCCTTTTAAACGTTTAAATGTCTGCCAGAATGTGTGTAAGTCTCTTTCTATGTAGAGTCCTTCTATCAGTCTGTCCCATATCAGTATTTGTTGGTCCGTAATTAGTGTCTGGAGTTCGTCTTTAATCTCTCTTATTCTTCTGGGGCCATTGTGGTCGGGGCCTATCAGCGCTACTACATTGGACAGGTCCCTATATTCTTAGGCCAGGGCTTTAATGGGAGGGGTCCAATAGGGAGCTGGAAGGGTTTTATATTTGATATGGGGAATACTATTTTCATCTGCTTTAATTAGAAAGTCGGTGATTCTATCCAGCTCTTTATCTATCTCTTATAAATTGGCTTCGAATAAAGCGTCTGGGATATAATTTAGAAGGTAATTTCTGTAGCTTTCCCAGTTCACCTGCTTATAGCTTTTGCGTTCTGGGATTGCAATTTGAATGGGATTTACTCCAACTGTAATTTCAATAGCCTGGTGGTCGCTCGGAATGATAGGGCCCGGTTCAATGTAGTAGTTGTATGGAAACCTGATACTGGATAAGACAATATCAGGGTTCGTTGCTGCTTTTCCCGTAATGTATGTCGGGAATTCTGGTCCGATTCTTGTCACGTATTGTCTGTCAAGTAATACTTCGATGTTTCTGCCTGCATTGTTGTAGGAGGTATACCCCGCCGCTGCACACCTTGCATTCAGATCTCCAGCAAAGATTACATTTTTCTTATGGCTGAAAATCTGTATAAGGTTGTGCATGGGCACATAGCCGCGTCTTAGAGGTTGGAACCCCGTAGCCACGACCAGCCCCCCCCCCAGTGTAGTGCCTACCTCAATGGCAAGGTATGATTCATCTAAGTCGGGTAGATTTTGTATTTAAGTCCTTTTCTGACGGCTATTGCGCAGCCGTCATATAGTTCCTGGCTATAATTCTTGCTAATGACGTCGTATTGAAATATTTTTAAGTCAGTCCGTGTTCGGAGATAAGTACAATGTCAGGGTCACTTTGTTGCAAAATATTGCCATAGATGGAACCTTTTCCATCCCACCCATCGACATTCACTTGTACAATCGTAAGTCTGTTGGTCATTTTGTGTAATGTTGGTTCTTTAGTGTGTGTGGGATTAAAGTAGATGCTTATTCGCGATCTACTTTAGCCCCATGAGGTGTACTGGGCGAGGTGCACTCCCTGCCGTTTCTTTTCTTTCTGAATTCCGTATCATTGATCGTGTGGAAGCAGTCCGTAGTCAGTTTGATATTGTTTTGTGCGAGGGCCTCCTCAACCTGTTGCTCAGGAATCTCGTCTGAGCATTCCCACTTGTATCGTCCGGTCCTACGACCCTCCGATACTTCGCGGGAATAAATTTCAGTTGGGAACGAAGCCAATTCGGTGGCATATAGTTTCAGTTTGAAGCCTCTCGCGTGGTATTTTAATTGGTGTTACCTTTCCCGTAATGAGGAGGTAGACCTTGGGCCACGAGTTTTTGAGATTTTTCTCGACCAAGGAGACCTGGTCTCCTTGGGTCGCACTGCTTCCTTGGTTGGTGTGGGCGTGTGTGTGTTTGTTTTTACGGTGGTGTCTTTCTTTGGTGAGAGTGGCGCCTGTTTTTCTGTCTGTGATTCCTTAGGTTTGTTCAGTCGGGGGTCTCGTGAGATGGCTGTGTTCTGTGTTGTTGGTACTTTTTGGCACTTGTCTTGGCACTGAAGAGCTACGGTTATACGCATAACCTCCTCTGAAGGAGGGTTGTCGGGAAACCACAGCTCCTGCAGCCCGTTCTTTACGAGCATGCGGTTGACTTCTGTGGCAAAGGTACCAGGGCGTGTTATGTTGGCAATGTGTGCATAATAAATGCAACACATTATTTTCGTGTAATGCTCGTTTTCTATGTTAAGGTAGGTTTTCTGGTTGTTTGACTCGGTGATGGCTGCTTTTGCAACTTTGGCGTAGGTCGAATTAACTTTCATCTCCTCTGTTTCACGTGTGAGTTTGCTTTGTTTGCTTATCTCCTGCTTTTTGACTGGACATGCCATAGACATAGTCCGGTGCAGGACTTTCGCAATTTAAGCATTTTGGGGTAGTGTTCTTGCAATCACGACAAAAAATGGTCGCGGCCGGCACAGATGAAGCATAGCTTTAGGTATTTACTCTCAGGGCAGTTAGAAGTGGTATGTTTGCCGTACTTGTAGCACCGAAAGCACATTTGCAAGTCGACAAACTCCTCACGTTCCATCTGCTCTGGGCAGACTCTCACCTCTCACGTTAAAGAGCAGTAATCCGTTTTATTTAGCCTTTGGAGCCACAGCCGTGTCTTCAAATACAACCTTGAATACGTGCGTGTATTGTTTAGATTTTAGTACCTCGGCTACCTTTGCCCATTCGTGGTTCCTTTCGATTTCCTCCTTAATTTCGTCCGTCGAGGTGCCTGCATATCAAGCTGCTGTGGGTCCTAATTTGTGGCGGTGTGGTCGCTTTTAGGTTCATCGTCTTAAGGCATTCAACAACTTTGCCCGGGGTCAATGCTTCACAGTCGGACTCTTTAGCGCAAATGGCTGAGTAACCATTATTTAAGTCTATCAGTCTTACCAAAGCAATGCGTAGGGTTCCGTAAACTTTCTCAAAAACCTTTTCACGATCCGGTTTCGGGCCCTCCGAGAGGACCCGAAGAGTGATACGGAGAGTTTCCCTCATCTCTTCTGCATCCTATAATTCGATAGGGTAAGCACCCATTCACATGGTGCATAAAAAGACCCCAGGCGAGTATAGAGTTGTGGATGACTTTCGATCCATCAATGCGATTACCAAAGCGGACAGATATCCCCTGCCAAGGATTCAGAGCATGGCAGACCATCTTCATGGAAAGAAAGTTTTCTCTCGCCTGGATTTAGTACGAGCCTATCACCAGATTCCAATGAATCCAGCGGACATTGAGAAGACTGCTGTCTCAACTTCCTTTGGGCTGTGGGAATTTTTAAGGCTACCGTCTGGTCTAAAGAATGCTAGTTGCACCTTCCAACGCCACATGGACAATTTATTTCGAGGCTTGGCGTTCGTTTTTGTGTATGTTGATGATATTTTCGGAGAATATAGACGAGCATGTGGTGCATATAGAGCAAGTTTTCAAAATATTGGCAGAAAACACCTTCGAATTTCTATGGAAAAGTGAGAGTTCATGAAGGAAGAAATCGATTACCTGGGCCACCATGTCTCAACTGCAGGATTGAGCCTTCCATCTAGGAAGGTCTACGAGATCACCGAAATGCCCTTACCAACTGATTTCAAAGAACTTTGTCGATATTTAGGCATGTTAGGTTTTTACAGACGTATGATGCCTAACTTTGCTGCAATTGCTGCCCCTCTGACTGAACTCGCGCGGCTTCAACCTAAGGCTCGGCAACTTGTTTGGAATGATGCTGCTCGGAAAGCATTTGAAGCTACTAAGGAGGCCCTGGCGAACTCCGTTAAGTTACGCCACCCATTACCCAATGACTCTCCATACCAATTGGTGACGGACAGCCCACAATTCGCAGTTGGTGCTGCGCTCCATCAGATTGTGGATGGGTCTCCCCATCCAGTGGAATTCTTCTCCTGGAAGTTGAGTAAGACACATCAAGCGTACTCCACTTATGAAAGGAAACTCCTTGCTGCATATCTTGCTGTGCTTCACTTCAGGCATATGATCGAAGGTCGCCAAGTGACTTTATGCACGGACCCCAAGCCACTAGTCTCTGTCTTCTCCTTGCCACTACGTGCAAAAACAGACATACAACAATGGAACTGGACCGCAATCTTGGAGTATGTCAATGACATAGCTTATGTACGTGGTGAGGACAATGTGGTTGCTAACTGCCTATCTCGGAATGTCAATTCGGTCCAAGTGGACTCATTTAATCTCCGTTCTTTGGCATCAGCACAAGAGCAAGACGAAGAAATGAAGTCGTCTCAATCTGGACTGAAGGCATTTCCTTTTCCCGGTGATTCCCAACTCTGGTGTGAGGTAACATCTAAATACCCTCGACCGTTTGTTCCTTCACCCTGCAGATCAGTTATTTTCAAGCAACTGCATAATATTTCACATCCAGGGATTAAGTCATCGCTCCGGTTGCTGAAAGCGAGATATTTCTGGCCCAATATGGACAGAGATATACGTTCGTGGACTCGTGAATGCCTCTCCTGCCAATCTGCTAAAGTAAATCACCACACTAAGTCCCCAGTTCTGACTATTAGAAGCCCACTTCGAGATTTGAGACGGCTCACATAGAGATAGTAGGTCCACTCCCACCGTGTACCCTGCCTGGGCAAACATACCCATCTCATAACTGGTACCTGCTGTCATGTGTAGACAGATCCTCAGGTGGATTAAAGCAATACCGATTCCAGACATAAGTGCTGCAACGGTTGCTTTAGCCTTCTTGGGCGGCTGGATATCTAGGTTCAGCGTTTCCCTATACGTAATCACCGACAGAGGAGCACAATTTAAGTCTGAACTCTTCAAAGAATTATCGGCGCTCGTTGGTTTCCATCGCTTGCGAACCACGGCGTACAGACCTACCACTAACAGAATCGTGGAAAGGTCGCATCGGACTTTGAAGAGCTCTATAGTGGCTCGCCGACAAGGTTGGTTGATAGCCCCACCAATTGTTCTTCTGGTCATCCGGTCCTTGTCTAATGATTCGGGTTTTTCACCCTTTACAGGGGTTACAGGGACGACCCTTCTTTGCCCAAAGCCCTTGGTCACCTCTTCTTCATCCAAAGCCGATTCAAAATTCATCTCTGAACTAGCGAAGACTATGTCGCAGATAGATTTCACACATACCTCTGAAGGCCACCTGCACTCGTTACCCAAAACGTTTGCACCCAAGGAATTAAGTGACGCCACGCATGTGTGGTTCCGTGTTGATCGCGTTCGGAAGCCACTAGAAGCGCCTTGTGCAGGCCCGTTCCGTGTTGTCGAACGCGACGACAAAGTTTTTAAGTTAGAATTCCCGGATGGCCATCAGAACACGGTGTCTATAGATAGAGTGAAACCAGCTGTATTGCCAAAGGTACATAATGAGAGGAATATAAACTGTTTGCGACCATCAAACAATCACCCCGTTGTAAATAATCTTTTAGAATTAGATACCCCGCAAGAAAATGAGGAAGTTTCATCGGGGGGGTAGTGACAGAGATTACAGTTACGTGGAATATGTTCCAAATGCCCAGGATAATGATAGTGAATCGAGCGTTTATACTCGTTCCGGTAGACGCGTAAAATTTGCGAGAAATCCCTCATACCATTATTTTTTAGTACGTCATAGCATATTAAAATATGTTTATATATGTATGTTTATAATTGTGAGGCCTAGGATATTATTTATGTATTAAACCTACTCTACGGTCTCGCAATGAATTCCTGTGGTGCTGGAACTATAGTATGGAATCGAGTATGACTCAAAAATACCTCAAAGATGAGAATTTTGAAATCTTAGGAAATTCTACACTTGGTTCACAGTAAACCAGAGCATATCAAAATATATTTGTATATATATATATATATATATATATATATATATATATATATATATATATATATATATATATATATTTGTTTATAATTGTAAGACGTAGATACTAATTATATATTAAACACTCCGTTTTCTCGAGGCCGTAGTACTGTGGGGGTAGAAGATCGAACCTAGTAAACATTTGTTTTAAAAATTTAAACGGTTCACACATTGAACCTTATAATTAGGAAGATAAAATTCCCGCTGTTAATAGCTCTCTCTTGTAAATAGGAAGATAAACTTCCCGCTGTTAATAGCTCTCTTTTGTAAATAGGAAGATAAACTTCCTGCTTTGCAGTATTTCTCCTTTGTAAACAGGAAGCTAGACTCCCCAGTTTGCGATACGATATCTTGTGTCGGCCATACGTAGCTCCGTACAAAATAGATCTTGTGGAGAAAAGGTAAAAATCAATGGCGTTCTTGAGCCGCCTCCCTATCGACTTTTCCTCCTTTGCCGGCTGTGAACTTTTCGGTGAGCTCAATTTTCTTGTAGATTTCTTCCAAGTCTAAAAATTCGGAAATTACAATTATAATTAAGTTAAAGTGTGGCTGCGTGTAGGGAAGGACGATAGGGTGTGTGGATAGATAGAAAAAATAGACAAGCAGTGAAAAGAGAAAGAAGTGTGGTAGGGTGCAAAGGGATGCTAGAGCCTGGTGATCAGGCCTATCACTTTCATTATTTCTTTGTAGCGTGTATTCTGTGTTGTTTCTGTTGATTTTTTATATTATTTATGGCGTTCAAGCCATTTGTCTTAACTTTAGTTTAGCTTTGTGTGTGATATGCATTGCTTATTTGTTTATGTTTTTTTCCTACTTTTAAGTGCGTGCTTAATGTTTTGGTATTCTTTGTATGTGTGTGTGTTTTAGGTTTTGTTTTTTTTTAGTCGGTAGAGTTCTCGTCGTATTCGGGGTTTTCTTCTTTCTTGTTTTATCGTTGTCTTCATCGGTGATTATTTGTAATAATTGTGAGTTTTGGTTTCTTTGATTAGGTTAGATACTACATCTCATCGTGCGTAGAACGGCACTTCGTCCTGCCAGCCACTCGGTTGGCGGAGCTTGGAAATCTGGCACGACATTCTGCTCTTCTGTTTTGGTTAATCATCTGAGTAGTTTCTTCACTCAGTTCTCGATTAACCAGATCCAGCATTTTCCGGGTCCGTTCTTCGATGACTTTGTTTATGGGAATTATCCCCGCCTCTCTGTGCAGGTCTTCTTGCCGTCTTCTTTCTTGCCTGCGTGTACCTGTGATTAGGTACATGCATTTATTTTGCACTACTTGAAGTCACCTCTTTTGTGTTTTTTGAGACACAAGAGAGGGTGGAGGCGGGGTAAAGCAACATAGATCTAACAAGGGCATTGTAGATCTTTTTCTTGTTGTTTTCACGTAGATTTTTGAACGTATATAGAGTTCTGACAGCGACCGAGGCTCGAGAAATTCTTTCTTCGACGTGCTTCGCGTACCCGGTAGAGGTGATTTTCATACCGAGTACATTGCATTCGTTGGTATAGGGATATCGAGTATTCCCCACTCGCACGTCTGCTCTTCGGGTGCATCCAATGGGGACCACCTTGAATTTCTCTTGGTTTGATCTAATTTTCCATTTAGCCTCGTAGTTGTTCAAATTTTCGATTTCTATTGCTGTCATGCGAGCTTGCCACGGTGCATTCCTCCATGGAGATATGATTATCTGGCTGAAATCATCGGCGTATTGAATATTGAGGAAAGAGGGGTACACAGGGGCTGGGACATCCGCGATGTATATCGAGTAAAGGGTGGGGGACAGACCCCCCCCCCCTCCCCTGCGGAAGGCCCGCAGTGAGTGGAAACTTTGGTCCGTTCGTGCACCCTATACTGACATACGCCGCTCTCTCCATGACGTAGAGTTCTTTCCAAGTTTTCACTTCGACCCAGCCGTAAGATCTTATACTGCATGCCCCGCTGCCACACCTTATCAAACGCCTTTGATACATCCCGACAAACAATATCCACGTAACTCCTGTCCCGTTTGGCTTGGGCAAGCTTTTCCGTAATGACATTGATTGCCATTTCCGTACTTCGCTTCTTTCTAAACCCGTATTGGCAAGGGTAGTAGAGGGAGTTTTCTTTCAGGTGAGACACCAGTCTCCCGTTGAGGATCTTCTTAAAGAGTTTCCCGCCAAATTCCAGAAGTGAAATTGGGCGGTAGCTCTCTCTCATCGTTGGGTCCTTTCCGTGCTTGGGCAAGAAGATCATCTTTGCCGTCTTGTAAGCATCTGGAAAGTACCCTGTATTCAGAAATGCGTTAAAAATACGTCTCATTCCTTCGAGGATGTTGGCTGGTGCCTTTTCGAAGTTTACCTTCGTAAGCCCCGATTGGCCTGGGGCTTTTTGTCGGAATGAGCGGAGAGCGCTAAGAATCTCTTCTTCGGTGATCTCGGCGTCTCCCGTCACGCATTCTTTCCACCTGGTGATGATGATGCGTTCTATGTATTTCCGTGTTAAGCTCGTCTACGATGTTATTTAAAAACCCTATGTCAAAATCTTTGTTTTCTTCTTCGGGTATACTGAAGATTCTTTCCCAATAACGCCGGAATATTATCTCGATGTTTCTGTCATCTGTTTCAATGGATCCATCTTCTTTTAGGATTTCCATTTTCTTCTTTTTTCCAGATGATCTTCTGAGACTTCTGACTTTCTTCCAAAAGTCTTTGGGGGATGTATCTCAATCGAGGCTCTCGATCGCATCGCCCCATCGTCTCTGTTGTTGTTTGAGGATCAGCTGGTTGAGCTCTTCCTTGATCTCTCTACTTCGTTGTAGTAGGTCAACTGATGCGTTTCTGATATTTATTTCGTACATTACTCTCAATTATCTATAGAGTTCTTTCATGTACCCAGTCCATCTGTATGTTGAGATGGTTTTATACTGGGTTTGGGGGATGCAAGCCCTATCTGCATTCATAAGATGTTCGTTGAGGTCGTCGAGTGCCTCGTCTATCTCCTCGAGAATTGCCTCGTCCAGATTTGGTGGACGGTACGCCTTGAGAAGACCCGGGTAGCGTGCCCAGTCTGCTTTCCTGTAATCTTTTCTAACTTGAGCTGGGACTTGTATAGGGTTCCTGTTGATTGTAAGTAGGATCCCTATATGATCACTACATGGTACCTGGACTGGTTCCATGTAGTAATTGAACGGCAGCTGACCATTAGCGAGACAAAAGTCTGGTTTTGTGGCACTTCTTCCTCGAATATAGGTTGGGAATTCCGGGTCTATTCTCTGGACCATATTTCGGTCCATCATAGTCTCCAGTCAGCTTCCAGTTACGTTGAAGGACCTGTACCCGGATTCTCGACATCTGGCATTAAGATCCCCCATTAATATGGTGGGGGCTCTTCTGCCAAATAGGCCGGTACCCAGTGGAGATGACCAGCTTACCTATATCGAGTTCGCCCCCTATTGCAAGATAGGATTCTTCAAGGTTTCTTACTGGCTTGTACTTGATCCCTCTTTTGATAGCGATGTCGGCACCGTCGTACCGCTCTTGAGAGTAATTCGTGATTAACACGTCGTAGTTCCAGATCCTCATTTCGGAGCTACTAGTGTCAATTCCATGCTCAGAAATTAAGATGACATCTGCATTAATTTCCTGAACAAATTTCCGTAGAGAGTTCTTTTCGCTTTTTAGCCGTTGGTGTTGACTTCCAGAATTCTTAGTGCGTTCCGTTCCATTGTGAGATGTATTTATCTGTGTTATTTCTTGGTTTTCTTGTTCTTTTTGGCCTGTGGGGCGGGTTTGGTGTGCCCAGGCTTTTCGCTCTTTGGGGGAAGACTAGGAGTTTTGGATTTACTCTTCGTCACTCTAGTGCGAGTGCATGGGCCCTCGTCACTTTCCGAAGATGTGGTTTCCTTTTCTTCCTTATCTTCATCGTCTTCCTCTTCGGATTCCTCCGATGAGGGAGATTCAATTACCTCTTTGAGTCCGGTGGTTTTTTCTTGGTTATTTCTGATCAGGCTAGCCTTGAATGCCTTGGAGCATTCGGGGTCAGCGGGTACGATGATGGATGGTAAGTTGTTTGCTTTAAGTAGTGCGTTTAAAACCTGGTTGTAGCATCCAGGTTTTACCGCATTTGCCATGTTTGCATGTGTAATGCAAATTAATATTAGATGGTCATTTTTTCTTCTTCTCTTTTTCTTCCATTTTCTTGATTATATACTTCCTTTTGGGGCAGTTAAGGGCCATCGTTCGATGGGGTCCCTTACAGTTCATGCACTTTTTTCTGTGCTTTTGCAAGAGTCGTATATGTGACCCTCTGTGGCGCATTGGCTGCACCATGTCGTTCCTTTTGGGGGGCAATTGGCGGTGGTGTGTGCTTCGAGCGCATAGCAAACGAAGCACATCTGGATGCTGTGGTACTTCTCGTGTTCTATATTACAGCCTGAGATCCTCATGTTAAAAACGAAGAGTCCCTCCGTTGCCGCCTTATGGGCCATTTCGGTGGTCTGAAAAGTCACCTTAAAGACATGGGTGTGGTCACGGAATTTGATCACTTCCCTGATCTTTGCCCATGTGTGGTTCTTCTCAATTTCGCTTTTGATGTCAGCAGGGGAGTTTTCCCCTACACAGCTCTCTACCTTTCGGCAGATGATACTTCTGTTGGCCGAGATTGCTGGTGGGGTCTTAGCTTCCATGTCCAGAGTCTTTAGGAGTTCGGCCCCTTCTTCGGATAGGAGCCGGTCTACATCTTTGTTTTCACCGCATATCGCGATGAATCCGTTTGGGATATCAATTAATTTGATAAGTGCGATCCAAAAATTCGGAAAACTGACTTCGGCCGTGTTTATGTGTAAACGGTTGGAGCGTTAGTAACATTTTAAATCTATCCTGGCGCCTGATTGGTCGAAATGTTATAGTGTTAAGTTTAGATGAAATAACTATTTATATAGGTGAATTTTGTGTAAAAATCGCTTGGCGAATATTCGACTGAGTAGCATTGCCTTACTACCTCCTGAAGAGCGTTGTTATTTTACGCGTGCTAAGAAAGAAAGACTTTTTAGCCTCGCCACCTAAGAACGCGACTGTCCTTGGAGTCATTAGGATGCCAGTTGATCTGCAAAGATTTTCTCACAATCTTTTCGCTGCGAGTGGAAGTAAAATGATGGCCTAAAAACCTCATTGCTCCCGTCCACCGCCCTGCGTGGGAACCTGCTTGAATGACTGCCCTTCATTAGTTTCGTCTTAACTATGTCGGCCGCTTGGACTGACATAGTTTAGGGCTTGCGTGGAAACTGGTTTGAGGCCTATCCCATAGCAGAAGCACAAGTCAGAAATTTTCTCGAATCTGGGTCAAAACTGCGAGTCCCGGACGGAGGAGAAATCCTCATCACCCGGGGGACCCGGCCAGAATCATAGAGGGAAATACTCCCGTCTATATGTAGTTGGATGCAGTTTTGGCGTACGTACCCGTGAGGGGGTGGCACAAACTTAGCGGTCGTTGATTCGGCCGCTATGCATTAAGTCCACCAAGCTCAACCCTCTGAGGTCCCCACTCGAGAACCATCCCCCATCCATCATCACCCATCATCCCGGCACCATCCGAGCGGGGAAACAACAGGAAATTGGACGAGAGCGCTCTTCTCATATCGTATTCAATTACAACCCTTGACTCTACCTCCTTTGTCACTTCTGACCTCACTTTTTTCACACATAACAAAAAATAATTACACATTTTTTACAGAGGAAGAAGAGAACGCAAGAAAGAAGAAAGAAGACGATGAAGGCCATCCCTAAGAGGTTCTCCCTACGGACCATCAGCGGAAAGAAGATCCCCGAGAAGAAAACGGTGTGCGAATCCTTATTTGCAAATTCAAGAATCGCACTAATCAAGTTAATCGACATCCCAAATGGTTTCATCGCTATATGCGGTGAGACCAAAGACTTCGACCGGCTCCTATCTGACGAAGGGGCCGAGGTTCTCAAGGAAATGAACCTGGAAGCCAAAACCCCACCAGCGATCTCCGCAAACAGGAGCGTCATCTGCTAAAAGGTGGAGAGTTGGGTGGGTGAGAACTTCCCCGCAGACATCAAGCAAGAAATCGAGAAAAAACACACATAGGCGAAGATAAGGGAAGTGATCAAATTCCGTGATCACACCCACGTCTTCAAGGTCACCTTCCAGACCACTGAAATGGCCACAAAAAGTGCCACAAAACCAGACATTTATCTGGCTAACGTCAGCTGCCGTTCAATTACTACATGGAACCAGTCCAGGTACCATGTGGTGATCATATAGGGATCCTACTTACCATCAACAGGAACCCTATACAAGTCCCAGCTCCAGTCAGAAAAGACTACAGGAGAGCAAACTGGGCACGGTACACGGGTCTCCTCGAGGCCTATCGCCCACCAGATCTGGACGAGGCAATTATCGAGGAGATAGACGAGGCACTCAACGACCTCAACGAACATCTTATGAATGCAGATAGGGCTTGCATCCCCCAAACTCAGTATAAAACCATCTCCTCATACAGGTGGACTGGGTACATGAAAGAACTCTACAGAGAATTGAGAGTCATGTACGAGTTAAACATCAGAAATGCATCAGTTGACTCACTACAACGAAGTAGAGAGATCGAGGAAGAGCTCAACCAGTTGATCCTCGAACAACAACAGAGACAATGGGACGATGCGATCGAGAGCCTCAATCAAGATGCATCCCCCAAGGACTTTTGGAAGAAAGTCAAAAGTCTCAGAAGATCATCTGGAAAAAAGAAGAAAATGGAAATCCAAAAAGAAGATGGATCCATTGAAATAGAAGAGAGAAACATCGAAGTAATACTCCGGCGTTATTGGGAAAGAATCTTCAGCATATCGGAAGAAGAAAACGAAGATTTTGATATAGAGTTCGAAAACAACATCGTAGACGAGCTGTACACGGAAATACCCCGAACGCATCCTCATCACCAGGTGGATAGACTGCGTGGCGGAGACACCGATATCACCGAAGAAGAGATCAGCCAACATCATCCAAGGAATGAGACGTATTTTCAACGCATGTCTGAATACGGGGTACTTTCCAGATGCTTACAAGACGCAAAGAGTATCTTCTTGCCCAAGCACGGAAAGGACCCAACGTTGAGAGAGAGCTACCGCCCAATTTCACTTCTGGAATTTGGCGGGAAACTCTTTGAGAAGATTCTTAACGGGAGGCTGGTGTCTCACCTGGAAGAGAACTCCCTCTACAACCCTTGCCAATACGGGTTTAGAAAGAAGCGAAGTACGGAAATGGCAATCAATGTCATTACGGAAAAGCTTGCCAAAGCCAAACGGGATAGGAGTTGCGGGGATATTGTTTGTCGGGGTGTATCAAAGGCGTTTGATAAGGTGTGGCAGCGGGGCATGTAGTATAAGATCTTACGGCTGGGTCGAAGTGAAAACTTGGAAAGAACTCTACGTCATGGAGAGAGTGGCGTATGTCAGTATAGGGTGCACGGACGGACCAAAGTTTTCGCTCACTGCGGGCCTTCCGCAGGGAGGCGGGGGGGGGGGTTCTGTCCCCCAGAGAGGCGGAGATAATTCCCATTAACAAAGTCATAGAAGAACGGACCCTGAAAATGCAGGATCTGGTTAATCGGGAACTGAGTGATGAAATCACCCAGATGATTAACCAGAACAGAAGAGCTGACTGTCGCCCCTGATTCCCCAGCTCCGCCAACCGAGTGGCTGGCGGAGACGAAGTACCGTTTTATTCATAAAGTGATGTAAAAAACCTGTAAAGAAAAGAAACAAACCTAACAAGATAAGAAACTCAAATTAAGACAACAACCCACCGATGAAGACACCTTTAAACCAAGACTACGAAAAAACCCTCGATTTCGACAAAAAACACACGCACACAAAAAATACCAATACATTAAGCACGCACTTAAACGTATTAAAAAACACATACAAAGTAAGCAATGCATAACATACACCAAATAAACTAAAAAAATATTAAGACAAATGGCTTGAACGCCCTAAATAATAATTAATTATAATTATTACAAAACCACAGTAACAACAAAGAATACACGCAACCAACAAAATAATAAAAGTGGTAGGTCGGATCACCAGACTCTAGGCATCTCTTTGCACCCTACTACACTTCTTTCTCTTTTCTCCACTTGTCTATTTTCTCTATCTACCCACACATCCTTTCGTCCTCCCTTACATGCACCCACTTTAATTCAATCATAACCATTATGTAAAAATCAGTCAGAAGAATCAGAAAATTATTGTTGTTTTAAGAAGAAAAGTTATATTCCTTGTTCACCATATTCAAAGCTTATTCCGGTTATAAATACATAGGAATAAAGAATCCAGATATAATATATATATTTTTCCTTCATCCCATAAGGAAGTTGATGATCACTTAACCCAGCCTGCAAAACTAGAGAGAGAGAAAGTACCATAACTTACTCAGACCCTATAGATGTTTCCCCTTGCATCATTGCTGTTTTTTTTTATAATAATCATCTTTCTGTCTACTTTTAAACTAGAAATATAAGCAGGATCTGCGGCACCACCTCTGCAGTTTCTTTTTATTCACCAGCTGGTCCACTTTTCTGCATTTTCGCCCGCTTTATGGTCTTTCACTTTGAGTCGAGGTCCTACATACTGTAGCGTTATGTGTACTTTTGTTGTTAAGAAAGCATTGATAATCCTTAGGATCTTGACCACGTTAATTTATGGAAGCCGTATACTTTGTAGTGACCATATCTTAGGATGGAATAAAGGGCCATTCAAAAATTATGTAACACTTTTTAAAGTAATTTTACCCCTCCACCCTTATTAATCCTTATAAAACATGTCCAGACCTCTCTAGAAAATTACGTTTATTTGGGCACAATGTAGAATGGGGAGGCCCATGGAAAAGCGGAAGGCCTACAATTCCCTGCCTTTATCATGAATTGAAATTCATCACGCATAGCAGACAGTTTATCTGGAGCTAGACGGCGTGGACGGGAAAATACAGGAGGTGTCTCTATTGTCTCTGTTGTCTCTATTTGATGCACCACACTATGTTTCATGGGCCTATCCTTCGAAGGTGGAAGGGTGAGTTCAGGGAACTTTGGAAGAAGGCCCTGAAATAGTGGCTCGGTGGGTGTGAGACAAAAAGAGAGGAGGGTACTCTAAGAAAGTGAGTGCGAACTTTGAACTGTGAGTAGTGTTTTGCGGTCGACAACCTTTCTGGGTCGAGAATCGACCAAATGGTCATGAACCGAAAGAAAATTGAAGCCCAATATTGGACAATCTACCTCGGCCTTGACGAGGGTCCATCGAAAAACTCGACGGAGATCGAGTGAGACTTGAGGTTACGCCTTCCATAGGTCCCAATATTGGTCGAATTGGCTGCCTTCAGAACTAAATCTGACGGAGCAGAAGCTTGGTCAGCCTTAGAAATTAGTATGACAATGCATTCAGCACCAGTGTCTACCACAGGAATGAGAAACCGGACAGTGGGTCAAAAATGCAAAAAAGAGCACCTACCTGAGGAAATGTGGTGTAGACAAGGGATGTTGACCCGTTTATCCCTTGCCTTTTTAGTTTAAAGGATGCGATTGAAGAGTTCAGGCTAAATTTAAAGGATTTTGAGAAGGTGGTTGAGTTGGTTGATGTTAGAAAACTGGAGGGTTGATGTTAGAAGGAGACACTGGTTCCAACTATGTGCACGGTTGCAAGCATTTTACAACTTGTGCACCATATGTGTTATAGTACCAGCACCATTGAGTAGATTGAGAGGAAAAGGAAACGTTATGCTTCAGGAGACTACTTGTAGCAGTATTTGTAGCAGTATGCGTCAGTACTTTTGAAAAATTTCCGGCTGAATTAGTTATCTTCTCTCACGTTTTCTCTTTCAGCGAATTTTTATCTTTAAATTCATATAGCAAGGTTTAATGGCTGCTATCTAGGCAAATTTGTCATTAAACCAATAATCACATAAGCTATAATTGGTGTCCTAGACCCTTTCTTTTTTCAATTAATTATAATAAAGTTTAAAGTCTAGTTACGTAAAAATTATATTATTCTTTCCACGTGAGATTACTACGTGTAGATGTCTTCTTCTTCGTCCTCATTTCCGATCCTCGCCCTTCTTGGGAAGAGTTGGTGAGTCCTCTAGTCTACTCCTAGTTCTCTTTGCATTGAAAGTTCGTCTCCGATTTTGTCATGTGTCCTCTCGATGACTCCTTTTCCTCTCTTCATGATTATCTTGTTTAAGGGCTCGACGTTGGCTTCTCTGTGTATTTCTTCTATCCTTCTCCTCTCTGCACTTCTTGTATTTGTCACTCGGTACATTGCTTTGTTCTGGACTCTTTGTAGTTCGAGCAGTTTAGTTCTTGACAATGTACAAATTGCGATTGCTGGATAGATCAGTGTTGGTTGGATAATCGCTTTGTAAATCTTCCTTTTATTCTCTTGACTTAAATTTCTTAATTTATACAGGAGTACTAGTCCTCTCTTCCCTTTCTGTATTCTATCGGTTACGTGTTTCGTATCACCGGATTTCGTTATTGTCAAACCTAGTACTTTACAGTTGTTACTGCATTTATATCTTACATTGTCCACGTTGATGTCTGCTACTTTTCTTCTGTATATGGGAAATATTTTAAATTTGTCTCTGTTCGTACTGATTTTCTATCTACGTTCGTATTCGTTAATTCTTCGAATTTCTTCTACCGTCGCTCTTGCTTGAAATTGAGCATGCCTATATGGAGATACCACAACTTGGGTGATATCATCCGCAAATTGTATGCTCATACATCCCTTCATCATTGGAGGGTGGATGTCCGCTGTATAAACAGCATATAATAACGGACTCAGGCAACCACCTTGGGGAACTCCAGCCTCCAACTTAAAGGGTTCCCCTTGGTGATTACACATGTCTATATACGCGTATCTATCAGCTACATAGTTACATAGCAACCTTTCCAGCTGACTGATTAATCCGAGCCGAAGTATCTTATATTGTATGCCTTTCTGCCATACTTTGTCGAACACTTTGGACATGTCTCTACATACTATGTTCACACTCCTCTTTTCGCCTTTGATCTTGGCTATTATCTCCATAATTAAACATAGCGCCATATATGTGCTCCTGTTCTTCTGGAATCCGAATTGGCACTCGTTGTATAGGCCGTTCTCCACCAGATGTTGATCGAGTTTCTTCTATAGAATCTTTTCATATACTTTCCCGATGAAGTCAAGCAGAGATATTGGTTTACAGTTTTCAACCTTGTGTGAAGATTTTCCTGGCTTTGGGATAAAAATCATTTTTGCTACTTTTAACTGCCTGTATTAAGGCAGGCATTGAATAGGTTCTTCAATCCTTCCAAGATGTTATTGGTCTCTTTTGTGTAGTTCTTTGTGAGTCCTGAGACTCCCGGCGCCTTTTGTTTGAAGCTGTTTATGAAATCTTTTAGTTCTTGTATGGATAAGGTACATAGGTGGGCGCGATAACGAAAAAAATTATCACGATAACCTTATCGGCGATAAACGATAATCGATAACTGGCGATAAATTTATTGCCCGATAAGGTGATACCCGATAAATCCAAAATTATAATACAATTTTGATTATTGACTATATATAGCGCGTTTTTATAATACAATAGTAAGAAAATATTTAAATACTGTTTCTTAGTTTCTTACCTGGTGAGGCGCTCCTTCATCTCCTCATAGGTTTCGAGAATCCTGCTCCCAGGTCGTACCTACCTATTTTTGCCTCCAAGGCACGCGCGGCTCGCCCCTGTGATAAACTGGAACCAAAAACTGAAATTATCGATCATCGCTAGTTTGGAACCAAAAGTATCGGCGATACCGATGAATCGATAACGCGGAAAAAATTGGATAACCGATAACCCGATATCGTAATTGCGATAAATAATTGCGATAATTTATCGCGATACTGCCTACCTATGATAATGTAGCATTATTTTCCTCATTGTTGTTTCTCGTTATGTCAACCGAATCATAGTGTTGACTCCTGGCCGTTGTCTGGTTGAGTTCTTCTATAATTACGTTCTCAAAATCAATGTAGAAATTTTAATTTTCTTCTTCGCTGATTCTAAAAACGTTTCTCCAGTATTCTCTTAAAACTATTTCTATCTCGCTTTCGTCCTCAATTAGTATCCCTCTCTCATCTTTAATCTTGATCTTCTCCTTGGCCGATTTTTCCTTCATCCTATCTACCCACTTCCAAAATTTCTTTGAGGATTCTTCGACATCTCACTTCCTGACTTGGTCGTTCCAATATTCTTGTTGCTTATCGCTTATCATTTGCGTTAATTCTCTTATATTTCTTCTAAGTTGGTTGTATAGGTCTCTACTAAGTCCTTCCCTCCGAATTTGTTCAGAGATAAGTCTTATTTCCGTATTTTTATTTACCATTTCCTGTGACCATCTAAAGTTTTGGATGGTTCAGAAGGCTCTTCTTAGAACTGCTTTTTGGTCTGCTCTAATCAGCGTACTTCTAATTTATCTAAGTCCCTCGTCGATTTCTTCTATAGTCGCTTCAATGAAAGTCCTTAGTTCATATTCTCTTAAAACTTTTGTGTACTTTGTCCAGTCTGCCTGGTGATAGGCTTTCCATTTCTTACCTGGCTTCTGTATGGGATTCTGGTTAATGGTGGGCAGTGTAGCTATGTGGTAGCTGACCGGTATGTCAGTCGGTTCGAAGTAAAAATTAAATGGCAAGTTAAAGTTTGCGAGGCAGATATCTGGCTTTCTTGTCGTTCTGTTATGTATATATGTGGGAAAAGCTGGCCCCAGTCTTTGGAGCATTCTCCTATCCAGCATCGTTTCCAAATGCCTGCCTGCGTTGTTGTTTGTCTATGTCCGTTTTCCGCGCAGTGTGCGTTCAAGTCTCCCATAAATATGACTCTGTTCCTGTTATTAAATAACTTAGTGAAGTTGGCAATTGGTAATCCGTCCCTTTTGGGGGGTTGGTGCCCCGTGGCTATTATAAGACTAGTTAGTTCTAACTTTATCTCTACTGCTCCATAAGATTCGGTTAGTCATTGGTGAATCTTATAGTCTAATTCTTTTTTATCGCAATTGCTACTCCATCGTGTCTTTGTCTCGAAGGATTCGTTGCTAAAACGTTGTAATTCCATATTTTTTTTTTTGTTGTTTCTAGGTCTAATCCGTGGCCAGATATTAAAATAACATCTGGGTCTAGCTCTCTAAAGATATTTCGGCATATGCATTTTTTACCTATCCAACCATTAGTATTAATTTGAAGTGTTTCCAATTTACGTTTGTTCATTTTGATATTCTTTTTGGGATTTCCGTTTGTCTCTTTAGGTCTTGTTTAATGTTTCTTCTTCTTTCTCTCGTTCTGTTCCCGTCTACACATGATTACTTCCTTTCCTTTCTGCGATATTGATGTCGACGGGATCGGGGACTGCTGCCGTTGGGTTGATGTTTTATGTGAGCGGGATCTGGATCTTCTTTTCTTTTGGGCTTTCTTTCTGGTGATTCTAACCTCCTGGGCGGATTCTTCCGTGCTGCTCTCCGATTCAGTTTCCTCAGTATTTGAGTCTTCATTGTTTTCGTCTTGCGATTTTGCTTCTTCGACTAGAGCTTTTGTTGTCTTGTCACTAACCTTCACCTAAAATATTGCTGGAGAGTCTACATCCTTGGGAAAGTTCATGGTTTCTAAACCGTTGTCCTTGAGCATTCCGTTTAGGGTATTCGCGTAGCTTCCGGGGTTGGCAATGTTCAATATAGGTGAGTGCAAGATACAGGTCAGTATTTTGACATTCAATATTCCGTCTATGCTGAGTTGTGTTTCTGTCTTTTGGTTGTTTACTGTATTTTTTGTCGCCGAAGCGTATTTCATGTTCTTTTGTCCCTTCAATCTCTCTTCGTTCTCCTTCATTTTTATTATGTCTTTCCTTTTAGAGCATGACATCGCCATTGTCCGATGTGGTCCTCCACAGTTAATGCACTGTTTGGTCGTACTCTGGCCTGATCGGTGGGTGTGCCTCCTCTATCCAGTACTCCGAACATATCGTGAGGTCTTTTTTAGGACATTCCGCAGTTATGTGGTCTTCCATTTCGTAACAACGGAAGCATATTTGTATGTTGATGAATGTGTCTCGCTGGATGTTGGTTTGCGGGATCCTAGTGTGGAATGCAATAAGTCCTTTATCCATGAGTGTGGTAGCCATTTCGATGTTTTCGCAGACGATATTAAACACGTGAGTATAATCCCTGAATTTTATAATATCATGAACTTTCAACCACGGAGGATTTGGTTCCAACTCCTCCTTAATATCCTGAGGAGTCTTCATGCCTACCCATTGCTCAGCCTTCCCGCATACGACTGATCTATTGGCCGTGATCTGTGTGTGTGTGTGGGGGGGGGGGGTTGCTTCAAGGTCAAGTTTGTTGTGTGATGCTGCCCGCAGAGGATAGGAGTTTCTCGGCATCCTTGATGTCCTGTCGGGACATCAAGGCAATTAATTAGTGGGATTTGCAGGTCAATAAATATCTGTTGGGCTACTTCTTGTGTTGTCCTATTCCTTCCGTTGGGCTTGAGTCTCAGGGGGAGCCTTTTGATGAATTCCATTTTTGGTGTCAGTAATGGGGTGGGGGGTAACCCCCCCCCTTTCCTACTCTGTAAAAGAGTGACGGAATCTAGAGTCTGACCCCTATTGTGAGTGTGCCTCTTAGTACCTTAAATGCCTGCTTATAACCGCACTCCGCAACCCTCCTACCTTAATGGGCCTACTCTAATAGGCGCCTCTCTAAGGTCTCTGGCTTGTGTCCTCAAAGGACCCCCTTATTCGTGCCCCTTAACAGGGCTTACTTCCAGGGTTCACTATACCGTACTATCAAGGAGGTCTGTGCGCAATGAGGGTTGCGTTATGTTGCGAAGTGATGAAAGAAGCGTGAGTAAAAAGCGCGACGTGTGGATAGTACCCTTATGGGGGGAATAACCCCATGCTCAGCCACAGGAGGTCTCTCTAATCAGACTAAACACGCATTAATATTGGGTGCAGCGACGTGGAAAAGGTTATTTGTGCAAAGTTAACACAAACTCGCGTAATCAAACTTTCGTACTACTTTACCTCCTTTATCAGAGAAAACCTTACTAGAGCGTAAAAAAGAAAAACAACAGATGATCTGAGCCTTCTTCATCTTTACGCCCTTTCCAATTTCCCTTTTACATAAGCGGTCCACACACACCGCGGTATTTAACAGATTGCAAATTGAATTAATTTTTATAATTCGATATGAATTAAAATAATATTACATTTATACACTGTAGTTACATGGGGGGGCATAGCCCCCCCATACCCCCGCTCGCTACGCTCGCCCTCAGGAACAAGTAATAAAATAAGTTAATCATACAGTTAGGTGAAACATGTTGGGAAGTGGAAGAAATATTGTGGGAATGCGAGTGGGAAAGCTCACGGGGTATGGATCTTCAGAATTACCCAGATTTTTACACCAATTTTGTAATTATACAACCAAAATGATCATGTTGCTGTCTCTTGTTTTATTTTAAAACAGTTAAAAGGTTCCTCGAATTAACGGCAATCAAGTAATGCTTTAGTTAGTCATACAAATAATGCAATTAATAAAGAAAATGACAGCAATTTTAAAAGGCCTAACTAAGCTGCTTATTCGTTAACGTTAGGAGATATTTAGTTTGTAATGTTAATGATAATTGACTAATTACTTTTTGAGCTGAGCTATGAAATTTAAGAAAGAAAGTTCAGATCGTGCGGTACTTCATTCACTCTACGTTGTGGTAAAGTATTCCCAGATAAAGGAGCCAAAGCCTAGCCAAAGTTCAAAAAAGTGAAAAACGTGATTTTTGCACCAGAAATCTTTTATCTTCTAAAACTGCACCCAAGATACATGCTTACTTAGCCTGATTGGATAGATCTCTTGTTGTTGCTAAGTACTGGGAGTACCTCAAAGAGGGATTATCCACACTTCGCGCTATTTACCTCCCACGCTTTTTTCATTATTTACACAACATAACGCAACCCTCTCTGCGCCCAAACCTCCTTGGTAGTACGGTATACTGAACTCAGAAAGGAAGCCATGTTAAGGGGTGCGAGGAAGGGAGGTCCCCTAAGGACACGAACCGAAGACCTTGGAGAGGCGTCTGCTAGAATCAGCCTATTAAGGTAGGAGGGTTACGAAGTGCGTCAGTAGGAAGGTATTTTAGGCATCAATAGATACACTCAGAATAGAGACTAGACCCCTAGATTCTGGGGGGGTTTTCTTTCAGAGTAGGAACGCCCCCCTAAAGATGATTGAAATTGATTTTATCAAACGATTCACCTCAGACTTACACCAAATAGAAACAAGAGAACACTGCAAGAAGTTGCACAACATATATTCACCTACCTGCAAATATCCCTCATAAAATGCATCGAAGTACCGACGGGATTCGTCATGATATGTCCCGAGAACAAGGACGTGGAAAAACTCTTGTCCTCGGCTGGCAGCATAACAATGAAGAAGCTCGATCTCGAAGCAAACATCTCTCCACAGATCACGGCCAATAGAAGTGTGTAGTCTGTAGAAAGATCGAACCATGTGTTGTAATGAATTCCGCACAGGACATTAAGAAAGAACTAGAAACCAGGCAACTATGAAATTATTAAATTCAGAGAACATACTCATGTGTTCAAAATAGTATGTAAAAATACGGAAATGGCTTCACAAATTGTGGAAAAGGGGCTGACAGCACTCTGTACCAGAATCTCACAAACCAACATTCAACGAGACATGTTTGTAAATATACAAATCTGCTTCCATTGCTACTGTATATAGAGGGGAGTAGGAAAAGGGGCAAATAAAAAACAATAGCGTATGCGAGTTGCGAACAGCTTCCCGCGTCGTTGGACCACTGTTAGCCAGCGGCGAATCCACTCGGCCATCCTGAGTGTCAAAAAAAACTCATTCAAACGAAGCTTTTATGTCGCTCGACTGCACTTCTCGTACGCTATACAACCCCCCTCCTAGAAGCGGAGCGTGAATGGAGAAATGAAGAGAGCCCGTTTGGAAATGTTATCCAGGGGCTAACGCTCCCCGTCCCGGGTCTGGGCACCATTGTAGATAGAGTAGAGTAGGAAAAGGGGCAAAGAAAAAACAATAGCGTAGGCGAGTTGCAAACAGCTTCCCGGGTCGCTGGACCACTGTTAGCCAGCGGCGAATCCACTCCGTCATCCTGAGTCTCAAAAAAGACTCATTCAAACAAAGCTTTTAAGCCGCTCGCCTGCACTTCTCGTACGCTATACTACGCAATGAAAGAACACATAACCGCATACTGCCCCCAAAAGGACCTTCTGATTTGCTCTGGGCGCGGGAATGAGGGCCACTCATATCGCAACTGCCAAAACGTTGCCAGAAAATGCATTAACTGCGGAGGACCACACCGGACTATGGCTATGTCATGTCCAAAAAGAAAAGAAACAATTAAAAGAAAAGAGATCAAAGAAAGAATGAAAGGACAAAGAAAAATGTCTTTCGCTGCAGCAGCCCAAAATGCCCCACATCAACCGAAAGTGAAGCCACAGATAAATCTGGATGGAAAATTAAATGTGAAGATTCCCATCTGCATACTTCATGCTCACATTATGAATATAGTTAGCGCAGGGAGCTATGCAAGCACTCTGAATGGTATGCTAAAAGAAAACGGCCTCGAGCCAATAAAATTTCCTAAAGAAGTAGACTCCTCAGCCATCTTAAAAATAAACATCAACGAGAAAACCACGAAGGAACTAATAGAAGAAAATAAACAAAACGGGGACAATGAAGAAGAAAGAGAAGATACCAACACTAACGAAACCAAAACAGATAGTAGTACCGAGGAATCTGCTAAGGAGACCAGAGTGACGAGAAGAAAAGCTCAAAAGAAAAGGAAATTGAGTACGAATAGGAACACTTCGGTCCCGTCTACATCAATCTCTCTCGCAAAGGGATGCAAAAATACATGTGTAGACGTGAACAAATCGAAAGAAAAAAGAAAAGGCGTTAAATAGGACCACCCGAAACGACCAGAAACAAGAACCTAGAACAACTTTCAAAATGGACAAGCGGAAACTAGAAAGATAAGAAATATATCTATGGAAATATTTTTAGAGAACTAGACCCTGATATAATTCTAATATCAGTACATGGGATGGATCTAGAAGTGGAAAAGAAAAGGATATGGAACTATAATATTATAGCAACAAACCCTTAAAGACAGATATTTAACGGAGCCGCCATTGCAGTAAAAAAGGAACCAAACTACAAGACGCAGGAAGGACTAATAGAGTCATATGCAGCAATAGAAATACAACTCGAACTTACCAGCCTTATAATAGCAACCGGGTGCCACCCCCGAGGGGGGACGGACTCCTAATTGCCAATTTCACCAGATTCTTCAATAGCAGAAAGCCAGTCATCTTTATGGGAGACATAAACTCCGACTCCGCTGAAAATGGGTCTAGCAACACAAACAGCGCCGACAGGCATTTGAAGACGATGCTATAAAGTGGAATGCTTCAAAGATTGGGGCCGAAATTCCCAACTTACATTAACAAAAATGTGGCGTCTAAACCAGATATCTGCAGGTCGAACTTCAACCTGCCATTAAACTATCACTTCGAACCTATGGACATACTGATCAGCGACCACCTAGCTACCCTATTTACTATAAATTAACATCCCATACTGAAGCCATATAAGAAATGGAAAGCCTATCATTAGGCGGACTAGACAAAGTACAAGAAAATTCTAAGAGGCTAAGAACCAAAGACACTCAACGAAGCGACAATAAAAGATATTGACGAAGGACTCAGTGAAATCAAACGAGCTCTGATCAACGCAGACGAGAAGGCAATCCCCAAAAGATCCTACAGAACCATCCACAACTTAAGATGGACGCCTGAAATGGTGAGCAAGAACATATAAATAAGATTTGCCTTGGAACAGATACGTAGAGACGGACCAAACAGGGAAATGTACAACCAACCAAGAAGGAAGAAGAGAGAGCTAACGTTAATGATATACGAAAAACAAGAAGAACACTGGAACAACCATATCCATAAAATAGATGAGGAAGAATCATCGAAACAGTTTTGGAAATGGATAAACACATTGAAAGACAAACCAGTTAAGGAAAGTATCAGAATTAAACACGAGAGAGGAAACCAACTGGAAGACGAAACCGAGGTTGAAAGAGCTTTTAGGGAAAATTGGAAGAATGTTTTCAGAATCAGTGAAGAGCAAAACAAGAACTTCGACACTTACTTTGAGAACGAAATTGTTGGAGAACTTAACCGGATAAGTGAAAGGACTCGTCATCACCACTCTGTCGATGTCGATGCAAGTAGAAACAGCAACGAGGGAATTGATGCAAGAATGTCATGCAAGAGCTTAAAGACGCGATAAGCAGTTTTATAAAGAAAGTGCCAGGGGTCTCAGGACTCACTAAGAAAAACTACTTTGAAGCAACGGATAACATTTTAGAAGGTTTAAAGAGTGTTTCTAATGCCTGCCTGAATACACGATACTTTCTCAGGGACTCGAAAGTGGCGAAAATGTTTTTTATACTGAAACCTGGAAAATCCCCATGTCGAGTAGAAAATTACCCACCTATTTCGCTACTGGATTTCATCGGGAAAGTATACGAAAAGATATTAAAGCACAGACTCGAACAACATCTTGAGGAAAACAACCTGTACAATAATTGCCAATTCGGATTCCGGAAAAACAGGAGCACGGATATGGCACTTTTTCTAATAATGAAAAAACTAGCAAAGGTGAAAGGCGATAAGATAAGCGTAGACAGTCTGCAGAGACGTGTGTCAAAAGCCTTCAACAAAATTTGGCAGCTCGGCATGCAGTATAAGATACTTCATCTTGGATTGCACAATAAACTTGAAAGATTATTTTGCAATTATGTCATAGATAGATATACGTATATAAATACTGGCAATCACCAAGGAGAGTGTTTTAAACTCGAAGCCGGGGTTCCCCAGGGCGGTTGCCTGAGTCCGCTACTATACGCTGTCTACACAACAGATATTCCACCCCCGGCAATTGAGGGGTGTATAAATATACAATTTGCGGATGGCATAACGCAAGTTGTTGTGTCACTCTACAGGCACGACCAATTCCAAGCGAGACCAATGTGTGAAGAAATTCGAAGGTTAAAAGAGTACAAACCGTGATAAATATAAAATTATACCAGTATTCAGGAGAAAGACAGCAGAAATATACGTAGATAATAAAAGATATATATATATATATATATATATATATATATATATATATATATATATATATATATATATGATAGAACGGTTTGAGGCCGCTTAATTTCAACCCCTATCACATGTTATTTAAAACAACGATGCTACCCACGTGCATCTTCGCTTGGAAGCCTGGGGCCTTATCGCAGCCACCTGAGTCAATGTTTAAACAAGGAGGTTTATCTTCCCCCGTCGCCCCATGCGCCGACCTCGCCAGATTGAGTTAGGCTTATGGGCAGATAGGGCATTGTTCTCAGACTCGGCTGTGCATTCCCTCGAAGCCCCCACTTCATTGTCCCCCACGCCAAGGGGTGTCCCGACTATTTATTTGGAAACTTTACCACTAAGATCAGATTGGAGATCCAGATTTTCGTCGCGAAACATCACTACGATCCACTCTCACCTTCTGCGCCAAGGGACCTCGACCTAGAGATTCACCATCACTTGTCCAGAAGAAGGACAATATCCCTTGAGTGCCAAGGTTCGAGCCTTCGTGACGCCAAGTCCACAAGGCTTCTCCTGTTGTTTAGAAAGAGAACAACGTAGAACAGCCATTGTTCTTCAAGCCGTTCGTCAAGAAACGGTTCTCATTCCCGAGACGCCACGTCAGGATCATTTAATTCCTCCCCTCCTTCGGCTGGAACTCGCCAGCGGACCGAAAATTCCTTCACGTCACCTTCCTCTGCACAACATGTATAATTACGTAAGCCGAACGTTACCTTTGAGTATTTAACCCTTCTGTCAACCCTATCCTGTGCTTTAAATGGTTTAGCGAACCATTTCATCCCTTTAATTTATATTTGTTTTACCTTTTTAAATCTCTTAATCCCCGGTTTAGCTCGATTTCCCACGACCCTTTCCAATTCTCTGTTTATGTCAATATTTTCCATTTTGTGTGTTTTTGATAGTTTTTATTAATAAAACTCTATTTTATTAATGATAGCAATATTATTATCCTTGAGCTCAGTTCCACTTCTTAAGATACATATCGAAGATACATAATATCGGCCAGCCTAGACATCCACGCACTCTAAAGATAATTAAATAAGTTCCCTCAACGAATAGTTATATATGGTATATCGTCGAGAGTCTATTCTACGACAATATATATATATATATATATATATATATATATATATATATATATATATATATATATATATATATATATATATATATATAGAGAGAGAGAGAGAGAGAGAGAGAGAGAGAGAGAAGAAGGAGCAAATGCAAGTTCTGCGGGTGATAACAACCACCACAGGGCTTTCGCCATATTTATTCTCTGCCTTTCAAAACAATTTTGAAGACAGAAACAAAGGTGCAGAAACCTTGCATTGCAGACTATATAACAATATAGTACAAGAAAGAGAAATTGGACGCGAATGAGCAATGAGACAAGAAACAGGAGTTTTTTAGAGGTAAGAGAAAGGGACATTAGAAGAAGACTAGAATCAAAGAGAGCAGAGGGCGGCACAATGAAGGCCTCTGCTCTCTTTGATTCTAGTCTTCTTCTAATGTCCCTTTCTCTTACCTCTAAAAAACTCCTGTTTCTTGTCTCATTGCTCATTCGCGTCCAATTTCTCTTTCTTGTACTATATATATATATATATATATATATATATATATATATATATATATATATATATATATATATATATATATATATATATATTAATCAATGTAAAATACACGGTCTACCTATAACTAAAACTGGTTACAGTTCGAAGCCCAATATTGTACAATCTACCTCGGCTATGACGAAGGTACATCGAAAAACTCGACGGAGACCGAGTGAGACTTGAAGGTTACGCCTTCCATAGGTTCTAATATTGGTCGAATTAGCTGCCTTCAGAACTAAATCTGAGGGAGCACAAGCTTTGTCGCCCTTAAGAATTGGTATGACACTTCATTCTGCACCAGTGTCCACCAGGAATAATAAACCAGAAAGTGGGTAAAAAATGCGTTGTGTAAGTTGTTGAGAAATAATCTTCTCAAATTACAGAGGATTCAAAACAAGGCATTGTAACTTATAACCTATACGAGAAGGATAGAGAGAAGAAGAATATAAGAACTGTAGCGTGCGAGAAGTTCAGGCTAGCGGCTTAAATGCTTTGCTTGAATGGGTCTTTTAGGGACTCAGGATGGCCGAGTCATTAAAGGCACTTGCTTTACTACATCAAGCTATCTACAATGGTGCCCACACCTGGGAGGCCGGGGGGGGGGGCAAAGCATTAGTCCTCGAATAACATTTCCTGACGCTGTTCTCCTCAATCCCTCAAAAATACGCTCCACTTCTAGGAGTGGGCCTGTGTAGCGTACGAAAAGTCAAGCGAGCGGCTTAAATGCTTTGCTTGAAAGAGTCTTTTTGGGGACTCAGGATGGCCGAGTGGTTTAAGGATCTCGCTAACGGCTGTCCAGCGACGCTGGAAGCGCGTTCAAAACTCGTTTCTCTACTTCTCTACCTTTATCTTTCTTTGCCCCCTTTACTACAAAAGCTATCTACAAAACTACATAGAGTAGCCAATATCGAACCCCTTAACAAGGTTACTATGAAAAGGGCGAAAGCGGTCGTTGATAAGACACGCGAAGAGATTGGAGAGGAACTTGCCAATCAAATAGTATTAATAGCAGGATGGAGACCTCACCAACTGTTCCCAAGCAGGATAAGATACGAAGAAGAAGGGAAGTTTTATAATTCGAAAACCAACCGAATACAATAATGACTAAACCACAAATATGACAACCGATAAGACGGTACCCGGACATTTTTAATTGTTTATTTTTATTTCCAATTTGCGGACATTTGACCGACGGACATTTTTAATTGTTTATTTTTATTTCCAATTTGAAAAGGGGATAAATAGGATAAAAAGATTTTGCAAATTTATTGAAGGATAAAAAATATTAATGTTGATGTAAATGTTTTATTCACATTTTAGCTGCTTGTATATGCGTGTTAAGTATGCGAATGGACCGAATGAACATATGGCTGAAAGAAGTTATTTCCCTATTTTAACATAAATTAGTGGTTGGTTAGTTGCTTGTTTGAACTATTTAGCCACGCCTAAACCATGCCAACGTTAACTAGATTGCATAGACGCCGATTCCGTCGCTATTCAGAAGTTGTTAAGTGTTGTGAAGTGTGTATGTTTTACATTTACTTACATTATTTTAGTTATAGTTTATATTTCATTTTATTTTGTGATGTGTGTGTAATTACTTACGTTAACTATGTTACCTACGTGATGTATGTGTACTTATGTTAGCTCTTTTATGGTTTTAAGATGAATATTTTTTTCTTTAAAGATCATGGAAATAATACCCACAACAAGAGGAGGAAGAAAGGTTTTGCTTTACGGCTACGCATACATCGTTGACAAACGAAAAGACATTGTAACATATTGGCAATGCGAACGCAAAGGAAGTTGTGGGGGGCGTATAAAAACAGAAGACGACGATATTCTAGGAGCGGCAAGTAATCATTCATATCCGCCTGATGCCGGGCGAAACCTGTCCTTGAAAACAGTGCAGAAAATTAAAGAAAGATCCCGACAGTCAGAGGAAGTGACATCGATAATTATACAAAACTGCACCAGTGAATACCCACTCGATGCTGCGGGTACTCTTCCCAAGAAAGAAACTCTGTCAAGCCTGGTGCGCAGACAACGCACTGCACCGGACGGGGATGTTTTAACTGATGACTTACGGGAATGAATTAGAGGAGAAGAATTTGTCATCCATGAAAGTGACAACCTGCTAATTCTATCAACGCCTCGGAACTTACAGCTTCTTGCTTCCAAAGACAACTAACTAGCTGTGTAATGGAACTTTTGATTCTGCGCCAGTAGGCTTTCAGTTATATACAATATATGTTATGTTGGATGAGATACATACAGTTTCCTTAGTAAACTGTATCGTACGTAACAAAAACCAAGCAACTTATGACTTAATTTTTAACACTCTCAAGCAAGTGGAACAGATTTGAATCCAGTTTCAATCACCATTGACTATGAAAGGGCGGCTATTAATAGCATTATAGCATGTTTCCCAAACACAAACATGTATGGATGCTTCTTCCATTTCGGCTTAGGACTACAGACTTGGTATAATAATTCAAGAAATGCACTCATTGTCAAGTCTATTCAAGCTCTAGCATTTGTGCCTGTCAGTGACGTTCCTGAAACCTTCACAGATTTTGCCACAACACTAGATGAAGAAACTCAGGAAATCTTATTTGAGTTTCTTAGCTACTCGTACTTTGAAGTTACGTGGATTGGTATTTTGTAGCGTGGGAGACGACGAAGACCAGCGTTTACACGCAATATGTGGAACACGTTAGAGAGAAGCGCACAAGGCCTTCCACGGACAACAAACTCGCTAAATACCTATTATTATTATTATTATTATAGAAGGATTGCATAGAGGGTTTAATCAGAGAATGGCAATCAGTCATCTCACCGTTTGTTGTCTGGTTTCAAAACTAAGAAGAGAGCAGTCGGATTGGGAGTTGACGATAGAACAGGGAGCAGCAGGTGTGGAATTGAGGAAGCTGAAGAAGTACCAGATCTTAAACGCAAGACTGAATCTATCATTGAGAAATATAAAGATTATACTGGAATTGATTTCTTAAGGTCAATTGCCCATAATCTTTAAACTGTTGTTTCCCTTTTTATCATAATTATTCATTTTATCAATTGGCAAATTTGAATAAAACAATTACATTAATATCGCCTATCCTTCAATAAATATTAAAAAAAAATATGCAATTATGTTATCTTTTTATCCTATTTATCCCCTTTTCGAATTAGAACTAAAAGTAAACAATTAAAAATTTAATTCAGCCAAATGTCCGCTCGGCCAAATGTCTGTCGGTCAATTAATTGTCCGTCGCCTTTAGCGATACATTCTTTGTTCGTGCCGATGCCCTCGCCTGTCTCTTTTAAATGACGGGGTTCTCGCTGCACTCTCTCCAAGACGACAACAAAGTCCGACGATTGAGGAGAAATGACACTTTTATAATCTGGCCGTTGGTTGGGAAAGTCCATAGGGACCTGGGCCTGCGAACATTCATTGAAATTATAACTGAGGCCATAGGTTCGAGAGTCTGTCCCGTTCTCCCTCCGCCCCATTTAACGTAGGCACTGTTGTAGAGTTCATCGGCTAGTTTTGCTGTTTACCCCCAAATCAAGCGACCCGACAACCGTTAATAGGGGACGAATATACTTGGGCATCGCCCGCATACACATCTCATTCAAGAGGGGGGTCGAAAAGCTCGGACTATGCACCTTGAGCACAGGCCAGCACTTTTATCTGGTCTACGAGTTCTTGAGGATGCTCACCTCCCCGCTAGGTGAAGTCCTCCTCTGCTCTGTTGACGATCGAACTCTTTCCTTCTTTCGCAAGCTCACCGCTCAACCACGAAAACTTAGCAACTTAGAGTCCCTTCAGATGACGCCACTATGGTGGCGTCGTCATTTTTTCCTGGCCACCAGTCACGCTACCAACAAGCTCATTCTCGTTATGGCAGCCCTGAAAATCGCGTGTCGTATAAATAGTTCCTTTATTTTCATTTAAAACTGTGGTAGCGCCACCAGCTTGGTCGCGCGCAAAAAGCGTCTTACCTCAGCCCCACAAATCTGGCCGTGCCACCAGACATGATGGCGCAGCCACGTCTAAAAGGTTTCATTTTGTCTCAGATGCAACAGCTACACACTTCCACTTAACAGTATGACTGCTCTTTAGAAGGGGTTTAGCGGCATCTTCACCACGTCACCGGCTCTATCCAAGCGGGGAAAAAAATGAAAGAAAAATACTTAAGAAATGTAAAATAAAAAGGGAATAGTAGTAGTTTAAAATTTAGGAATGAAAAAATTGATATTGCCAACTTAATTAACCGTAAATAACGGGGCCGGGAGGGCACATTACTCTTTCTACAAAATTCGTGACCAGCAAAGAGCTTAAGGTCCACTCCAGGCCAATCCGAAAGAAGAAGGAAGAAAAGAGAGGATCGAGTTTCAGTTATACAAACTTTGGATTTTTAGTAAAGTTCATCTGTTGAAATATAATATTTAGTGATTTTAATTCCTAAACACATTTACTGACTGTCGTACTTTCAACTCCTTGCGAAGGTAAGTTATTCCATATTTGAGAAATCCTATATGAGAAAAAAATGTATGCTATCGTAATGTTAAATCTGTTGTGAACAAGTTTAAATCCATTATTTCTAATTTCCACTCCATTGATTGATTTTAACAAGCCACTCATACTTTATATTAGTTAAGCCGGTTAGTATTTTACAGACTTCGATTAGTTGACTGCGCAAACAACGATTTTACAGAGTGCACTCTCTAAAATCGTTGTTTGCGCAGTCAACTCGAGCGGTTTAAATAAGTTTCTAATCAGGACACATTTGGAAGGTGGCTTTCAACCTTCCAAAATGCGAAGGTATTAAGGACTTAGCGGACGTAGTAGGTTATTATGGTTTTCTAAACACTGTTATTGAAGCAAAAAATAGTGAAAATAGAATTATGTACAGGGGAGTGTTAGTAACAAAAGTAAGGATGTTATCCTTAAACATTGATATTAACCTCATAAACTCAGAAGAGGGTAAAATACATTTTCAGAGGAACCATGGATATGTAGATGTATAAACTAAGGTAATAAGGATGCTTTCATTTGAAAGGTGTGTGATATAGTATATGAGTTCGCAGTTTAAGAGGTTTTCTCGGGTAGATAAGTTGGATATTGGGTAGTTAAGTTCTTTGAGTTGGACGATCATATTAGGACTAGGTGGGGGGGAGGGGCTGAAAAGTGTAAAAAAAAAATGAGCTATAGATTGGATTTAAGAAAATATATCTTCACCAATAGAGTAAGAAATTACTGGAATAAATTTCGGTAGAACTTGTCTTCGAATTTAAATATTTTCAAAGGAAGCCATAAACACAGCTATGCAATTGGTTGCTATAGCAATGGTTTGCCTCCTCGACACTTATGGGGCGATCCTGGGGGGACATTCCCCATCTACGCTAAGCACTTGCTTGGTGTGGGTGAGGCGTCCTCTAGGCGTGCCTGATGCAGTTTCTAGACAAATGATTACCATAGTTACCGGATTTTTCAAAAGCGGTTAGATGAGTAGGGGGAGGAAGGAAAATTATTGGAGTTTGGGGGTATAAATTGTAAATATCGATATTATTATATAATGAAGGTAATTATTATCATCATTATCATCAACCGCTCTGTCACAGGGCGAGGTTGTCACCCATCAACGCAACTACCGGCACGACTAGACAAGGTCTCCGACAGCCCCACCCATTACCACTAATGGGCATCACATTTGCAGGAACGAAACTTTGTGGCGAGCAGCTTCCCGGGCCAGCGGCCCATATCCAAGATTAGTCGCCTTTTACGACACGTTCCAGAAAATTGTATGGGGATTCGTCCTGACCATCATATCGGAAAAAAATTGTAATTGAACCATTAAAATTGGGGCAAACTTTGGTTGGGGAAGACCTTGTGGCACTATCCTGAACAGAAACCTGCGATTTCATTTAATTGAAGGATATCGTGAGTTGGGATGGCTGGTTGATTACCACGGGTGACCTTTGATAGACCCCGGTGGATGTTGTCACCCGTACAATGACGTTAGCAAAAGAAATCAATGGTAAATATATTTCATATTAATTTTCAGGTCATATAATTACTTTTAAAACTAGGTCATAGCATTTATAAAGTGAAATATGGAGTAAAAACTAAATGGCAGAACAATTACCGAATGAATCTTTAACCGATTGTATCTCAATCCTTGTTAGTTTTTACCCCTTTTATTTGTTTATTTCCATTGCACGCTAACGTCATCCCTTTCCTTTCTCTCAAGTACATAAACGCATTTGGCCGTATTTAAGCGAGAAAGGTAAAATAAATAGAAAGGAAAAGTGTGTGAGAGATTCGGGACAAAAAAGAATTTGCTGCGTCATTCGCTTCCTATAAATCTAGACCTCATTAAAGACAGAATCGGTCAAATTCCAAGACAAGTTATAAAATTGTATAACTCTCCAGGTAAAAAAAATAAATTAGAAATGTATTAAAAATTATATGGTTGTTTGAAAGGGAATAGATTTTGAAATACAAAAAGCCACAGATATTCACTGATGTAAACACAGACGACAGTTTTGGCAAAAGGAACTAATTAAAGGAACGTCACTAAAATTCCCCATGGACAAGCATGATAAAATGCCAACAAGTAACATCCAATGAATAAATTAACTATACCATTACTGGGCGTGTAGAGTAGAAATTTTATGTTCATTGCATCTTCTATCTTGTATTTGCTATCACTTTCCTTGGTTACCAAATCGAGAGAATATTTATCTATATTCCTGTCCATTTATTCACTGCTTCAACTGGAAGCGCTCTGAACTTAACCAAGTTTGCATATTAACTCAGAGCTAAAATTGTTGATACTTTCTATTTAATATATTTTACGTGAGAGACAAGCCATAATAGGCACATCTCCAGGTACGGTAATGCTGATCCATGCATCTCCTGCCGATGGGTATCTATATCCACATACCTCCGACGCGGAACAGGTCCCTCTACCCTAGGGCGACGAAGGTTCGATCTGAACGCTGTTTAGTGTCAAAGCATAATATACTTCCTGGCACCTCTCCCCAAGGTATACTGGCCCCTGGTGCCCTCGGGCTCACCAGCGATTGTCATACTGACCTTTATGTCCATTTCATTATCTGGTCGGGGATCCTTCTGGATAAAGGAAGATTGGCGAACCGAAACGAAACGAAACAAACTTTGTACCGCGGGCCGAGTGACCAGTCGAAATGATCCAACGAGGCATATTCTCTGACTCTTTACCTACATGGTAATAGGGCGCCGAACACCCCTGAATTTTTGGGAGGCGAAAGATCCCCTGTCCATATCCAAGGGCAGGAAAGCTCAGAAGTAGAGGGTGTTAATAATACCCGGGTATACGACTCTAGCTACGTACAATATTCGGACACTCCAAATTGACAAAGTTCCACGAACTAGAAAAACGTAGGAGGACAGAATGGAAATTCATTGGCCTCGAGGAGGTAAGAAGAATATACTTGAAAAGAGGTCACAGCGATAAAATAGGGGTCTAAGGTTCTTCATACACCGAGACAAAAGAATATCTGATAGAATAATCAAACTAATAATTAAAATATTAAATATGTAGGTAGTCTCGACATGTACTCCCAACCCGCACATTTACATCATTTCATTCAGATGAAGAAGTAGTCGAGTTTTATGATTAAAAAAAATAATAAAATGTAAACTAACGATGGTATTGCCAATGCTAAACCTGATACTTCTTTGCGGGATACACACTGAAACCAGTAGGGCGTGCCAACCTCTTGGTTTGAGGTGTAGCTGGTGTTTGACCCCTGCTACTCAAGAATGCACAAACACAAGGAAACCATCAGCTCAAGATGACAATAGGGCGCTACAACGCACAAAGTATAGAAGAAAGACATGATAGTGAATCAGTAGGAAAATTCAGGATAGGGGAGGCAAATGAGCGTAGAAAATGCTTAGTAATATTTGGAGAAGGATCAAATCTTTACATTATGAACTTACCTTTTCAAAACAGACAAAGCAGAAGTTGGACATGGATTAGAACAATGAAATCGGTTACAGAATCTTAAACACGAAAAAAATACTTAATGACAGATCATAAATCAGCATCTTCAACAGAAGTAACGACCATAGAGGACCAAAAGGCAAGATAAAAATAAATCTGAAACAAGAGAGAGACAAACACGACAAATGGAAAATAAACTCTGGAACTTGAGACTCATAGTAAAATAAATACATTGAAAACTATACTAGCAAACAAGTTTAATGAATTTAAAAATTAAATCACTGAATCTTCTAAGGGCTCGATGAAGAACTTTTTTAGCTATAACATCGCTAATTTTAACCGCATATATATATATATATATATATATATATATATATATATATATATATATATATAATGAAACTCACAATATTGATTCCGGTCTTTGATAATATTTTTCTATTTTTTGTCCTTTCGCTGTACATGGGCGGGGCACCGCTTTGTTGTCTCTTATACGAGGGGTGGTCAATAAGTTTTGCAATTCGGATATAAGGAAACGAGATATGAGGAAAAGTGTTTTATTATTTTTCAATATAACTACACTCGACTTCAATACCCTTGCGCCCCTTGTCCCTAAGGCTTCGAATTCCCGACAACCAGAAATCTCTCGACTGCTGTTCAATCCACTCCTGGACTGCGAGCTGGACATCTTCATCGTCCCCAAACCGGCGTCCACGCAGTGCAGCTTTGAGCTGGCGGAATAAAAACTAGTCGCTAGGGGCCAGATCTGGACTGTAGGGAGGATGGTTGAGCTCCTCGAATCCGCAGTCGCGCAGGGCAGCTTGTGCAACTCTGGCCTTGTGGACTTTGACAACGTTGAAGTCGATCATGGGGCGTGAGGTTTCTAGGGACTCAACGGGCAGAGACCTTGGTCATGGCCAAATTGTCGTGGATGATGTTGATGACACTTCCATGTGACATTCCAAGTTCTCACTTGATTTCTTCGACCTTCACCCGTCGATTTTCGAGGATGATCCTCTCCACACGGGCCACATTGTCCTCGTTGGTCACGTCTGACGGGCGTCATCTTCAAGTGACTCATGACCATGGCGGAACTCCCTATTCCAGCGAGCAATGGTTGCATAGGAAGGGGCGGTGTCGGTGTACGCTGCAACCATGCGTTCATAGATCTCTTTTGCATTCTTGCCTTCCTTGGTCAAAACTTTGATCACTGCGCGGTGCTTAACCTTCTCCATTGTTGAAAAATTTGTGACTGACGATCTGCGATCAGCTACTGCTTCTTAAATAGAGACGAGGCAGGAGCGTGCGGCTGCAGGTCCTGACTTATCATAACTTGTCCTAACACCCCCACAAACAGCCATCCCCCCTTTCTCTGTTTTGCCCGATCGATTCGCAAAACTTATTGACCGCTTCTTGTATGAGCCTCTCCCTCAAATGCTATTTAAAACAATCATATTTTCTTTAAAATCGTTTAATATGAAATGTCTCATCATATTTTAAATCAGAAAATAAAATTAACTTCAAAATGATAGAGATATAATACACAAGATACGATTCCAACTAACAATGTGTCTCCCACAGGGGCCGGTCCTCTTTGGGGAGAGGCGCCAGGAAGTATTATGTCTTGACACCAAACAGCGTTCAGATGGAAGCCTTCGCCACCTCGGGGGAGAGGGACTTGTTCCGCGTCAGAAGTACGTGAATATAGATACCCATCGGCAGGTTTCCTTGGAACAGAGAGAGTGTGTGTGTTGTGCTGTGAAGGCGGAAGAGGAAAAAAAGCAGTGTTGGGATTGGCTTTGTGTGAGGTGAGAGATCTACTCACCCGATAACTTGGTGAGCACAGCACGTCCACCAATCGGTATCCAGATCTCTACGTGCGCTGACGTTTGTGTCCGCTCATGCCGGGATTCGGAATCGAACCCCGTACCGTGACGTTGGGAGGCCAACGCCGTATCCACTCTGCTAGCACGAGCTCTTCCAAGAAAGGTCGTTTTGATTGGCTGTACAAAGTAGTTACTGCAGATGAGATATGGTGTCTACACTTGAACATGGCACGCAAAAGAAGCTGGACAGACGAAGGTACAGCTGCACAACTTCAGGCAAAAGCCTACCGACATCTAAAGAAGCTTATGCGTTGTGTCTGGGAAGATGTGAAGGGAGTGATTTACTAGGAAATGTTGGAACGCAATCAGTCTATCGATGCTCATTCATAGTCATCAACTACAAAAGGTGACAGATGCAATTGCCCAGAAACGACCGGAATTGACTGATGTCGTGTTTCTTCCTGATACCGCCCGACCACACTTTACAAATCATACTCGTGAAAAACTCCTGAAGCTGGAGTGGTAAGTCCTCCTTCACCCACCTTACTCGCCAGACCTAGCGCTAACAGACTATCATATATTCTTGGCACTGCAGAACTTCTTGAATGGCAAAACTTTAGCAAATCATGATGAGCTGAAAACTGAAGGAGAGCAAACCAGTTGAATCTTACAACAAAGGTACTCATGATCTATCCCGTAGTTGGAAGAGGGTGCTCGAAAATTACGGTGATTATATTTTTCATTGCTATGTTTTTTTTGCTGTATTGTTTCATTGTAAATCATTGGCAATAAAAGTAGTGCGAGAACTTTGTTTCCAACCAATTAATTGGAATGTAGGAGGGAAAGATTCATCGCCGGCATAGGTACTTCTCCACCATCCTCTCTCACGTTGGAGAGGAGGGGGGATGGTGGAGAGGAACCCCCGATCGACCCTTCATCTAACTCACTTTCGTCTCCCAAAAGGTCCAAGTGGACGGAGAAGGGGGACGGGAGCCGACGAAGGTAGAGAGTCGTAGTGAGAGAAGAGACTAATGAAATCGAAGTTGATCTATTTTGACCTCCTTCTTATTATAGCTGAATGATGGATAGAATAAAAAAATTCCATTTTGTGGAGCTACTGGTTTTATCGTGGTTTCGGAACCACGCATCTCTCTATTATTCAATCGTTCCATCGCTTTTGACTAACTCTTGTATTTCACTTTTACATTCTCAACTTCATACAGATAGCGGGAAAGCTGCTCAATCTGTTAATTTTTGCACTCTCTCTTTCATTAATTTGTTTATTATGACATGAATGTCTTTATGTTTTTTAAGCTGCATAGTTTATGTATTTTGCTCGTTTTGTTTATGTTATATAGGTTGTGGTGTTTTATTTGTTATTATTCATTTATGACTTTTTTTACTTTTCATTTAAGTTATTTCATCTGTAAATTTAGTATTTACTTTTTTTCACTTACACGTAACTTCACATACTTTTATCATATCACCTCACTTTTGTTTTGTCTTGTTCACTTTCCATTTCATTTTGAGTCTTTTCTATTTAAGTATTTTACTTTTTATCCACTTACACTTAACTTCACTTAACTTTGATGATATCACTTCACTTTTTTTCACTTTCCACTTCACTTTAGGTCAATATGCATTGTAGTTTGGTATCGTTCCACTCATCACTTATCGGTTGTTCAATTTTGGGTATTTTTCTTCATTCCGGGTTTACTTTATCGGGTATCTTTCCGATATTCTTGTTTGGTTACCTTTATTGGTTATTTTGTTACTGGTCGTGATATATCGCCTTGTCTGGTTTGTTTGTTTTCAAATTTGGATGCTTCCTCAACTCTCAGCTGATGCCTTCCGCCGAGAAATCGAGTGTAAAATGAGGGTTCTGCTCTGATGGTAGTGCGCTCTGCAAAGGTTGAAGGTTGTTCTTTTTTCCTCCACATTTTTCCCGCTCTTTTCTTGATGTCGATATTCAAACTGTACTGATTTTTTGTTCTCCTCTCCGCGTGTTCGTAATTAGGTAGAGCTTTGTTCTGGATCCTCTGGAGTTCCATTTTTAGTCGCGTGCGAGTCAGGTCGTGAGCGACTCTACATCTCACTATGTCGGTCGGTCGGCTCCCGTTTTGCTTTTTTTTTGTTTTTGTAATAACATTGTAACTATTCAGCCAATTCTAACGTAATTTGAAAGACTTGTGTTGTTTTATATTCTCTTTCGAATGCTATAATTGCCAAAGTCCTCCTAAGGTTAGCCCGGGAATTACTTTGTTTTGGCAATAACATTATAACTATTCGGCTGATTCTAACGAAATTTAACACCATTATGTTGTTTTACATTCTCTTTCGAATAATATAATTTCCAAAGTCTTCCCAAAGTTAGACCGAGAATTATTTTGGGGGGGCAATAACATCATAACTTTTCGGCCGATACTCTGCTAGACTAGACTAGGCTATAATATGCTATACTTTGCTAGGCTAGCCTAGAATAGGCTATGCTATGCTAGGCTATTATGGGCTAGGCTATACTATGCTAAGATATAATGTACAAAGGTAAGATATACTATGCTAATTTAGGCTATAATATGCTAGGATAGGATAGCATATAGTATGTTAGGCTAGACAATAATAAGCTATGCTTGACTAGGTTATAATAGTATAGTATAGGCTATACATGTCTAGGATAGTTAATGCTAGGCTAAGTCATGCTATGCTAGGCTAGGCTAAGCTATACTAGGCTAGGCAGTGCATGAAAGGCTATACGAGGCTAGGCTACGCTATAGTATGCTAGGTTAGGCTATGATATACTAAGCTATGCTACATTAGGCTAGTCTTTACTATACTAGGCTAGGATAAGCGAGGCTGTGCTACGGTAGGCTAGGCTATGTTATGCATGCTATGCAAGCCTAGGCTAAGATCTAATAATCTAGTCTAGGCTAGGCAATACTATAATATACTATACTAACTAGGGTAAGGTAAGGTAGGCAAAGATATACTATACTAGGCTATGCTAGTCTAGGCTAGAATATGCTAACTAGGCTAGGATAGAATATACTAGACTAGGCTCCAGTGAACTAGGCTAAGCTAGGCTATACTAAACTAGGGTAAGCTAACCTATGCTAGACTAAGTTTTAATATACAATTGTAGGCTGCGCTAAGCTAGGCTAGGTTATACTCTGCTAGGCAGGCAAGGCTATACTTTGATAAGCTGGGCTAGGCTAGGAGACAGTGTGATAGGCTCAGGTATACTATACTAAGTTAGGTTATTCTAATATATACTCTGCTAGGCTATATCTGCAAGTCTATACTAGGCTATGCTAAGGTATACTAAGCTACTCTAGGGTATACTATGCTATTCTAGGCCATTCTATGCCATGATATACTAGGCTGGGCTATACAAGGGTATGCTATGCTATGCAAGGCTATGGTAGACTATACTACGCTAAACTAGGTTAGATTATAGTCTACCATGCTAAGTTAGCATAGGCTAGGGTAGGCTGGGCTGACTAGGGTTGGGTTTGCTATGCCAAGATATACCATGCTAGAATAGGATAGGATATACTATGCTAAGCTAGGGTACACTATGCTACACTAGTTTATGCTATGCTAGGCTAGGTTATATTATGCTTAATCTATACTATGCTAAGATAGATTAGGGTAAGGTAGGCTATGGTAGATAGGCTATACTATGCTAGGCTTTGCAAGGATAGGCTAGCCTAGGCTATACGAGGATAAGCTATTCTAAACTATACTAGGTTAGGCTATGCTATACTATACTATTCTGTGCTAGGCTATATTATGATAAGCTACACTATGGTAAGCCTTACTATCCTATATACATATGCTAGGCTGTACTAAGCTATGTTAGGCTAGGCTTTACTATGGTTTCTAGGCTAAGATAGGCTATACTATACATTATCTGCTAGGCTAAGCTAGATTAGTCTAGGCTAAGTGATACTATGTCAGGCGGCTAGGCTATATATATATATATATATATATATATATATATATATATATATATATATATATATATATATATATATATATATATATATATATATATATATATATGAGACCACGACGCTCATCGCCAGAGCTACCATCCTCAACCCCTTGAGCGGTCGTGGTCATTTTAGCGAAGAGCGCTTGATGACACAGGTTAAAATCCAACCCCTTTATTCATTTCCAAATAACGGTTAAAATAGTTTCCCTATTGTCCGTTTCTATTATTCTCCCATTTTCTTTCTTAAGCTTTAATAGACCACGTAATTAATTGCCTTAGCGTTTTTCCGGGTTGTGCTACCAGTTTTCATTTATTTAGGCCTTTAAATACAATATATATATATATATATATATATATATATATATATATATATATATATATATATATATATATGAAAATTAACCCAAAGGAAAATAAAAAGATGAATCCAAGCACTTTCAAACTATATTTGCAAGTTCATTTTGAAAGAATAGCATGAAAATAGAGAAGACAACTTTATATAGGGTACAGAGATACGTAGGGAACGCCCATCACATAGTACAAACCAATCGAAAAAATCACAAAAACAAGACAAAAAATACCAGGAAAAAGAACAATAGACAACTAATAACAGACATGTGCATCCCTAAAACGGTATACACGCAACAATGCCATGTTGCGTGTAGGCCATGAATGGTCTTTTGCAGTCTCCTTCTTTTCTTATGTTCTTATGTATATGAATGGAATATGGTTGGATGAAAAAAAACAACATTTTAAAGGATTATCATTAGAGCGAAAACATTTAGGGCTAAGAGTTAATCCACAGGCACAACAAAGACACGTGGTGGGGGAGGCAATGCGAATGATATTACACTAATAGAGAGTGACAACAGGCTGCATTATGAAGTTATTTCATTTAGTACAGGTTTTTTAAAAACAAGGTCGAGTTTAAATAAGCCAGGGGAAATGTTCATTTTAGTTAAGATGCCAATTAAGGAACACTCGACAAATATTTATTTTTGTGAAATCAGCAGAATGATAAAGGAATTTTGCAGAATTCCAGTCAATGGGGTGGTTATTTTCAGATAAATTTAAAAATAAAGCTCTGTTTATTTCACCTCTTCTAATATTATATTTATGTTGGTAAATTTTAGCAGATAAAGATTTACCAGTTTGCCCGAAGTGAGGTAAATTACAAATAGAACATTCTATAGAATCTACTCCACCTTTTTTTCTTGTATTATTGTGGACTAACATTTTATATAAAGTGGATTCATATCTAAAATTTACAGAGATATTAAGTTGCTTAAAAATACGGGTGAGACAAAAAAATTGCTTCAAAGTATGGTAAGATAAGACAATTTTTGTAATCGAAAACCGGTAGGTTATCAGTTCTATAAAAAGTTCTCTTAGCAAAGTTTAATGAAGTATGCAAAAAAAGACCAGGGTAACAAAGTTTCTTACCTATTTCAAAGATATTGGGTAATTCCTTATCCAAAAATTCCGGACTAACAAGACGCAATGTATGCAGAAACATAGAAGTGAATACAGACCGTTTAATTTTAACACTATGATAAGAATAAAAGTGAATATATGAACTGGAGTTAGACGGTTTGCGATAAACAGAGTATTTAAAACCTGACGGCGTCCTATGTATCAAAAGGTCAAGAAAAGGAAGAATCTTATTTTCCTCAATTTCAAGTGTAAATTTAATAGAAGGGACTAGAAAATTAAGATTACATAGAAAATTGTGAATATCCTTGGAGGAAGGCCAAAGGCATATAATATCATCAATGTAACGGTACCATACAATAGGGAAATCGATGATTTGGGGCAAGAATAACGTCTCAAAGGATTCCATATATAAATAAGAGAAGGTGGGAGATACGAGTAGACAACTTCCCATCAGAAGACCGAATCTTTGGAGGTAAAATTTATCATTGAATGAAAATTTACAATTTTTAGCACAAAGAGAAATAAGACTTAGTAAAGTATTGACCGGTACAGGAAGATCTAAATTATGTAATTTATCGCAAAAGAGAAGAAGAAGATCGTCTAAAGCAGTGGTTCCCAACCTTTTTTATTTCATGGCCCACTTTGGGATCTTTAATATTTATGTGGCCCCCTTGGCATTATTAGCAGAAAAATAGTACTTCAATATTATAATACCTTCCATAATAATATCAGTGTCCATTAATTGTACATATATTCTCCTTTATTCTATTTTACTAACAGTAAAAGATATTTTGTGCGTTCAATAAAAGAACCATTTAAGATCATACATTATTTCTCTGATATAGCAGCAAAACGAAAAACTTCAATGGACACCGAAAAAGTAAGTAACTTTAAAAAATTATTATATTTTGACTTAAAAATATCTTTTAGCAAAAAAAAAACAAATATATCATATTAGCTTTCTTTGTGTCTGTTTTTCAGTGAGATCCTTGTGGCTGATGTAGTTGCGCAAGTTTTTCAATGTCAGGGCCCATAGTTGTTAGGGACAGACGGAAATCACCTCTAGTTACAATTTATAGGCGGTTGCAAGCTTTTGATAATAAGTGAGAAACTCGACTAAAACCTGACTCAATTAGGTAAGATGTTGGAAAGACAATAAAATATAATTTTACTTCCTGCCAAAGCAATGGGAATTTGATGGCAATTTCACTACTGTTCCATAAGCTATTGAGGCCATGTTTGATTACTCTGCAACTCAATGAGGCTTTCTTGCACTATGATGTCAACACCAGCGGCATTTGTCTTAAATGGGTCTACCATCCAACTTGGAATGTTCATTTCTAAGAGATCTTTGAACCTAATTTCCATATCATTGTTCAATTTTTTTCAAGTGATCAGTGTAGACTAAAATATCATCCTCATGCAGCTCCCCTTCAATAGTGGCGAGGGTTGGGAAATGTAACAATTTCTTATGCCCAATATTAATCCTAAACAGATTAAGTTTTCTAAGGAAAGAGCTGATTACCTCTTTGGAAGTTAAAATATTTGTATTTTTACCTTGTAGCTGTTTGTTCAACATGTGTAGCTTGTCAAATATATCTGAAAGGTAGAATATGTCACACTTGGCAGTTATGGTTTCTTTTCCAAGCGCATTACCGTTCGAAAATGGTACAACACTCTCCGAGAGTTCAACAAAGCGACGCAGACAGTTACCCTTAGAAAGCCATCTCACCTCTGTATGCAAAAGTAAACGTTCAAACTCTTCTTCATTGTTTGCACAAAGTTGTCGAAAAGACGGTCTTGAAGTGGATTTGACTTGATAGGGTTAGTAGCCTTGATTACACTATCAGGTGCATCTTTCAGACGTCCTCCCATTTTTTGGGCAATCAAATGTTGACGATGAACCACGCAGTGTATGCAAAAAACATTAGGCACAGTATCTGTCTACCATAGTAGCAGCACCATCAGTTGCGCAAGCCATAATGTTACCCATTAAAATATTTTTTCGTGGAAATAGGCCATACTTCTTGGAGAATTATTTCCCTTTTTGTTTCTGTCACAAGACTGCGAGCAAAAGGCATTTCCTCTCTGAGTTCAATATTATCATTAAAAAACCTAACATACGCCATAAGAAGGGCTTGATTATCACTTACAGATGCTTCATCAATTTGTAATGCAAAATTCTTTACTTGTAAAAGTGCAACTAGTTGATTTTCTTCCTCTTTGTCATTTCATCAATGAGTCTTGATACTGAATTGTTGCTTAACGGGATAACCTTCGTAATTTGTTTGGAATTCTGTTGCATAACAGTAGAAATTACTACAGATAATGCGGGCAAAATCAAATTTTCACCAATAGTATGGTGTTTTCCAGTTTTTGCTATTACCAGAAATGATGGTACAACCTGGAACATGGATACTGACTGACTGAGTTAGCAACTGCAACGAGTATTGGTGCCGTTGGTGTGGAACATAGATTCGACGCTGCCAAATGTATAACTAATAAATCATTACAACGTTGTTGTATATCGAAGAAAAAGAAACTCAATCTTTCATGATTAGTAACCCTTAATATTTGCTTGCCAATAGATTAACAGATTATGGAGAACTACGTATAGTAAAATATGCTATATTGTCAAAAGGCGGTTAGATAATTTTCGAATTACTATAATAATTTTAAAAGAAAATAAAGCTCTGTGGCCCCCTTCATTGGACCTGAGGCCCCCTCACTCCCAAAAATTATGTGTGGCCTACCAGAAAGTTGCCATGGCCCCAGGTTGTGAATCGCTGGTCTAAAGGAACTTTAGTAAACAAAGAACAAACATCGAAGCTGACAAGAATGAAATTCTTGGAGTAAAGTATTGTATTAAGCTTCTCTATAAGTTCACAACTACTTTTAATATGGGATTGGGAGATGGCCCCCACAAGCGGGGTTAAGTGATTCGCAAGCCATTTTGATAAGGAATATGAAGCAGAACCTAACGAACTTATAATGGGGCGCATAGGATTATTAGATTTATGAGTTTTTACCAACCCGTAAATATTTGGAAGAGAGGCGTTGCTAGATTAAAATTTAGTAATTAAATCGGGATTTTTTTTTAAAAGGGATCGAATGTTTTTATGAAATTCACTGTTAGTTGGTAATGTATGGTCTTTTTGTAACACATCATAAATAGATTTATCTTCTAATAATAAGTTTATTTTTTCAATATAATTCACTTTGATCATAATAACAACGTCACCAGATTTGTCTGCTTTCGTAATATGTATAGGGGGATTTTTTTTCGAATATTAGATATAGCACGGTGAAAACGCAGAGGATAATTTAAGTGGGTTAGTTTTTATATTATTGCTTTCCTCACGTGCCACTTTGTGAGTTTTTTCATTATATATATATATATATATATATATATATATATATATATATATATATATATATATATATATATATATATATATATATATATATATATATATATATATATATATATATATATATATATATATATATATATATATATATATATATATATATATATATATATATATATATATATATATATATAGTAAAAGAGAAAGAAAAATTTGACGCAAATGAGTCTTTTTAAATGTAAGAGAAAGGGACATTGGAAGAACACTAGGATCACGAACAATAGTATAGGGCAACGCTTTGGGCAATGTATAGGCACTGTGCCTGGTAGCTTAATGGTAGAGCATCTGATCGGCAATCAGCAGACCCGGGTTCGAGTCCCGGTCAGGAATTTCAAACTTTTTTCCCTTGGCGTTATTTCTGTCTTCTCAGTAAGGATTGCCTTCATTGTGCCGCCCTTTGCTTTCTTTGATATATATATATATATATATATATATATATATATATATATATATATATATATATATATATATATATATATATATATATATATATATTGTGATAGAACGGGTTGAGGCCGCGTTAATTTCAACCACTCGCAGCCACCTGAGTCAATGTTTAAACAAGGAGGTTTATCTTCCCCCGTGCGCCCCATGCCCCGCCCTCGCCAGATTGAGTTAGGCTTATGGGCAGATAAGGCATTGTTCCCAGGCTCGGCTGTGCATTCCCTCGAAGCTCCCACTCCATTGTCCCCCACGCCAAGGAGATGTCCTGACTATTTATTTGGAAACTTTACCACTAAGATCAGATTGGAGATCCAGATTTTCGTCGCGAAACATCACTACGACCCACTCTCACCTTGTGCGCCAAGGGACCTCGACCTCGAGATTCACCATCACTTGTCCAGAAGGAGGACAATATCCCTTGAGTGCCAAGGTTCGAGCCTTTCGTGACGCAAAGTCCACAAGGCTTCCCCTGCTGTTCAGAAAGAGAACAACATTAGAACAGTCATTGTTCTTGGGAGCCCGTTGACAAGAAACGGTTCTCACCCCCCTCCCCTATTGTTCAGAAGAGAACAACGTAGAACAGCCATTGTTCTTTTGAGTCCGTTCGCCAAGAAACGGTTCTCACCCTTCCCCTGTTGTTCAGAAAGAGAACAACGTTAGAACAGCCATTGTTCGTTCGAGCCCGTTGACAAGAAACGGTTCTCACCCCCCCCCCCCCTGTTGTTCAGAGGAGAACAACGTAGAACAGCCATTGTTCTTTTGAGCCCGTTCGCCAAGAAACGGTTCTCACCCTTCCCCCTTGTTGTTCAGAAGAGAACAACATTAGAACAGCCATTGTTCTCGAGCCCGTAGACAAGAGACGGTTCTCACCCCCCCTCCCTGTTGTTCAGAAGAGAACAACGTTGAACAGCCATTGATCTTCAAGCCTTTCGTCAAGAAACGGTTCTCATTCCCAAGACGCCACGTCAGGATCATTTAATTCCTCCCCCCCTTCGGCTGGAACTCGCCAGCGGACCGAAAATTCCTTCACGTCGCCTTCCTCTGCACAACAAGTATAATTACGTAAGCCGAACGTTACCTTTGAGTATTTAACCCTTCTGTCAACTTTATCATGTGCTTTAAATGGTTTAGCGACCTATCCCCTCCCTTTAACTTCATATTTGTTTTAACTTTTTAAATCTTTTAATCCTCGGATTAGCTCGAGTCCCCACGACCCTTTCCATTCTCTGTTTATGTCACTATTTTCCGTTTTTGTGTGTTGTTGATAGTTATTATTAATAAAACTCTATTTTATTAATGATAGCAATATTATTATCCTTGAGCTCAGTTCCCCTTCTTAAGCATATCGAAGATACATAATATCGACCAGCCAGACATTCAGGCACTCTAAAGATAATTAAAGAAGTTCCCTCAACGAATAGTTATATATGGTATATCGTCGAGAGTCCATTCTACGACATATATATATACATATATATATATATATATATATATATATATATATATATATATATATATATATATATATATATATATATATATATATATATATATATATATATATATATATATATATATATCCCCTAGCAAGTTTCGAACCTCAACCAACGGAATTTTTGTAGTAGGCAGCCTTATGTGAGGTCAGTGGTCGGTAGACAGAAGGAGAATAATTGAAAGTTTGTGCTGTCCTTTTTCAAGAAGCTTTTAACGACTGTGTAGGTAACTTGGTCTGTAGCTAGCAGGGTATAACTGAGCGTTTGAAAAGAAGTGGAAAAAATGAAATTCCCAGTCACAAGAAGAGTTTGTATGGGCGGGCTGCGGTCAAACAGTGCCAGATGAGAATCTTCATTTTGACCGGGAGAGATGATGTCTGTGGTCGGTGATTGAGTGACTGATTCCTTGGGTATAATGCTTTTGTAGCTGTGCACAACCGCGATAAAGTTAGGCCTGGGAAGCATGCGGAATATGCAGTGTATTTAGCATTTCTTGTTTGAGGCACGCCTGAAAGGAGGCCTGTGGAATTTGGCTAGTCAAGTCCTTAAACCATAGTTCACTAATAAAGGGTGAAATTCCTGTGAGGTTTTGCCATCGTTCTGATCAGAGGGATCGTGGTGCCAAAGAACGACGACCATGAGAGCCTCATAGGTCCTGTACTCTACTTGCAACTTGAATAACGAATCCGTTGCTTGCATGAGGTCTACTGGTAAATGTGAAAAAGCCAGCCTGAATTTGGTCTTTGCGGACGAGAAATTTTCTGTCTCAAATGCTAGCTCACAGAGACGGAGCCAGTGTTTCGGACTACCCTGCAAATATTGAGGCACTTGAAGCTCGGAAACAATTGCCGTGTCCGTAGAAGAGAACTGCTGTTTTTTTTTCATGTTAAAGAGCCATGGCGAGTGTGTGGAGAATTCCATACAGCGATGGGGTTGCTTGATGCAGGCTTGCGAGAATGTAACTTGTTCACGCACTCACCAGCGGCACGGTTGGTTGCGCCAAATACACTCACAATTAATATACAGTATATTAAGAAGGTCTATAGATATAATTCTTTTGGGTTGCCTCAAGTCAAAGGGGACCCAACTTGTGTGGATGGAGGGCTTCTGGGTGGTTGATGTAAAGGCTGAGACTTAGCGTGAAACGATGAGAGTTGTCTGAATGACCTTCATGTCCCTTTCCCGTGCTTGCCAGATTAAGTAAGCCTCGAACGGTGTGAGGTTGTCTTGTGGCTCCATGATGGTGTTGTAGGCGGTCGCTGGCTGCACCAAAATATTTAACTCAAGCTATGGAACATTATATCTGGGGGTTGGGGTGGGGGTGGAAATTACCACTTGCTGAGAATCTATGACTTAGAGGTTAAGATGTTAACCATGTGTCATATGGCTAGAAAGAAGATACATATCTATAACTTGCGCACACATTTGATACGATATTTGTGCGACATTCGTTGGATTTCTCCCAAACTGACTTATCGGGTAGAAGACGCAATGAGTCATACCCTTTTGATTATTGTAATTTTCACTCTACTAAATCCTCCCTATTTCCGCAATTCCTACATATTACGGCTTTTAGAAAGAAAAAAAAATCATCATATACCTAATTGTATTATATGATTTCCTAACCTTATATTGATTACAAAATATGACAATAATTCAGAAAGACTAATATACGAGTATGTATCCATAAAAAGAATTTGAATAGATTGTTAGTAATTTTAGTCATTAATTCATATTTGTAATTAAAACATCTTAACGAAACAATATATATATATATATATGTATATATATATATATATATATATATATATATATATATATATATATATATATATATATATATATATATATATTTATATGTGTGTGTGTGTTTGTGTATGTGTGATTATAGAGAGAGAGGGGAGGATAGATAGGGAGAGAAAGAAGGGCTAGAGGGAGAGACAGGGAGGGGAGGCGGAGAGGTAGAGAGAGTATATATTGCATTAGACATGTGTTGATCTTAGCACTTTCTAATAAGTTCCCTCTTGGTAGAAGTATTACTGCTACCATATGGAATATCCTACACATTCTTCTCCACTACAAAATCAACACGATAATCAAGTAGTGATTAAAGTGCAGCAAGAAATTTCAATGAGGCTGTATTGCTTGTGCCCTTTGTTAATTAGGAATAATTTCGTTTTTCTACATAAATTTAATAATATTATTTTTCCCAACGCTATCTAGGGTAGTATTATTATAATATTGAATATGCAATGGAATTGTGTAATCTTACAAATGCACATTAATCAAGTTGTGAGTAAGAGATGAGAACAGTGTGGCTTAAATGACATAATGAAAGCAAGGAATTGCGAAAAAAAAGGTTGAAATTGATCCTGACTGCTAAAGCTTTATCTAGTCAATCTTAAATGATGAACATGGCAAAACAAATTATAAAATTTCTACGAAAGGCAAAAAGAACAACAAACTAAAATGACTCCCTTGTATTTTCCCTTTCAGTGGGAAGGGCACTGTGGTAATGAGTTTGCGGCAAATATGATATCACACTCATGTTTTCGCAATTGATTTATTCACTCTGAGCAACAATGTTCCCAGTGACATGCAATTTTAATTCCCCACGAAAGCTACACGAAACATCTCCGCAGAATTCAATCCAGCGCCCGCCTCGGTTTACGACGACTTTGTTGAAACGCCCTGAGAATTGGCCGGCTGTAATCTTACATTCGCAGGCAATTCATTGGTGATCCGCAGGTTCGCACGCATTCAGCAAAGCTGGTACCAATGACACATCAATGCAATAATTAAATGCGTCATAAAATTTGAAAGGTACGCATAAATAAATTATGAAGCCTATCTAGTATAAAATTTCAAAGAGAATCCAAAGGTCCTTTACCAATGTGTAAACAAACGAAATCCAACTAATTATTAAACTATTTGAATCAATTCTAGACACCCAACATGGTTTCGAAAAGAAACAAACAAATCGTGTCTTACTAACTTGCTTGAGATTTTTATCATAAAATAGTTCAAGAATATGACGCAAACCGACTACTAAACATGATCTAACCTAACCTGGTTTACAGGAAACAAGGTCTGCTGGCCAAAAGTCACGTTTCTCACTTATTTTGGTTTATGAACTTACGACCTTCAAAACTTTCAATAATTCCCGGACTAACCTTGGGTAGAGCTTGGTAATTTTATCATTCGAAAGATAATGTAAAACAACATAAGGGTTTCAAATTTCGTTATAATCGTCCAAATAGATATGATGTTATTGCCAAAACAAAATAATTCCAGGGCTAACCTTGAGAGGACCTTGAAAATCATATCATTCGAAAGAGAATGTAAAACAACATAAGGGTTTCAAATTTCGTCAGAATCGGCCGAATAGTTATAAGGTTATTGCACAATAATTCTCAGGCTAACGTTGGAAGGCCTTTGGCAATTATATCATTCGAAAGAGAATATAAAAGAACATAAGTGTTTCAAATTTCGTTAGAATGGGCTGAATAGTTACAATGTTATTACCAAAAAGAAATGCAAAACGCACACCGACCGACATAGTGAGATGTAGATTGTAGAGTCGCCCGCGACTAAAAACAGATAACAGTAATTGCTGAGATCTAATCGTGGTGCAAAGAAGTATCAAGTAGAGTTCCACGGGGATCCGTCCTGAGACCACTTCTATTTATAATGTGTAATAATGATATATGTAAGTAACAAACTTGTGTTTAATCTCGAAATTCGCAGATGATATAAAACTGGGAAGAAGAGTTGCTACAGTTTCTAACCCGGAGAATATTCAAACAGTACTCAACAAAATTGTGTAGTGCTCACTTAATGATAGATTGGACTCAATGGGTCGTGGAACAAAATATATATATATATATATATATATATATATATATATATATATATATATATATATATATATATATATATATATATATATATATATATATATATTACAGGTTAAGAATATCTTTGCATAAGGTAGATCCCGAGAAATTTTAGGATTTTATTTCTATTTATTAACATTTTTCCTCATCTGTCGTTTTCCATGAGCCAATTCTACCGGAGTGTGTCCCTAAAACACCAACGACTCGTCGAAGGTTGCCGCCATGGACGTTTATGGCCAACAGGAGTAAAAACTACCTGATCCGCGAATGCCGTGGCTCTCAGAGCCAAATCGAGACTAAAGTCCGTTTCATTAAATAAAATTTGGATATACTAATCTAAGCCACGGCTTCTCCCCTCCACCCTACGGGGGAAGCTTGCACTCCGCCCTATTTGGCCTTTGAAACCGCTTTTTTCAACCCCATTTCATTACGCTTATTTTTAACTCTTTGTTAAACGCCAATTGAATCCCTTTTAAAGTAAAAAGAAACAAAAAATATATAATAAATACTTTATTTGTTAATTATTAACCCCCCCTCGACAAAAATTAATTCATTCTGAATTTCCTTCTTCAAACCGTTTGTTTCTTTTAACAAGAGGGAATTCTTCAATTCTTCTTATTATTATTCTCATCTCCATCTTCTCTTCTCTTTTTCGATCTCTTCTTCTCCTCCTCCTTCTCTTCCTCTTCTCTTCCTGCTCCTATTCATTCTCTTACGTCTCTTCCATTTCACTTTTTCTCTTTGTCTCCTTGTTCTTTTTCTCCTCTTCCTCCTGTCTTCTTCTTTTCTTTTCTTCTCTCTCTTATCCATCTCCTATTTTTTTTCCTTCTCAACTTTGACTCTTTCTCATTCTAATTTTTCTTTTTTCTTTTGTTCTCCTGCTCTTTGATTTTTTCTTCTTATCCTCCTATTTATTCTATGATTCTCCCTTCTACTTCTCCTTCTCCTTTCCCTCCTCCTACTACTCATCTTCCTCCTATATTTCTCTTCTTCTTTCCCTACTCTTTCTATTCTCCTTCTTATCCTCATCCTTTTCTTAAACTTCTCCTTCCTCTCTTCCTCTTCTTTTTTCACTTCTTTCTTCTCTTCTCCTTTTACTTTCCTCATTCTTCTTCCTCTCCTCATACTCACCTTCCTTCTCTTCTTATTCTTCTTCTTCTTCTCTTCATGCATTTCTTTATATTTAACCCATGCCAAAATTTCCATTTTTAACACGAAATAAAAAAAAAGAATATATTTTTTTTTTAAAATTGGTAGGGACAAAAGGAGCGGCTTTTCCACTTCTCATTTTGCTCTCCTCGTTTTTAGGGGCCAGGAGTTATTTCCTCTTGATAAAGATTAAAATTGAAAATCTATTTTAGAAAAAATTTAGATAAAAATTTCGAATATTCCCCCCCCCCAAAAAAAGGTCATGGTTAAATTTTTATAGATTTTCTGAACTTCATCAATAATAGTAATGATAATAATAATATTTTGATTTTAGAAAACTGCAAATACATACCAGATCTTCATTAACTAATCCAAAAAAATGTTACCATTTTTTCACTTCTTTCCAAAAAATCCCGTTCTAAAAATATACTTATGGATAAAAGCCTGAGTTTCTTCTTTGTTAACTCCATCGAGATCGATGATAACGGATGCCCTTTTGAGGGCATAAACCTACAGTAGGTTTAAACGGGTAGGAGTGTGTGCAGTCTTCGGACCCGTATCTTGACCGAGGGAAGAAGGACCCTGGTACGCAGGAGAGGCTCGAGACGAGCTGGCTTCATCCTCGGCCGTAGTGAGCTGCCGAGACCCCGGTCTGTTGGTGCTCGCTTATGGGCACTCCTTATCCTGGTTGGTGATCGAGGTATCCTTCCTTTAGCCTTTTCCTTAAAAAGGCAGAACCCACAAGGCAGGGTGGGAGGAGGCCAGTAGTTGAACAACTTCTCATCCGCCCACAGAACTGGAGGCCGCGAGTCATCGAGGAACTATTGGATGAGCAGCTTGCCCTTTCGATTCGGTTCTTATGGTGACATTGGAAAGCAAATGTCCTTTCAATATCTCAAATGGACGAAGTTTCAGATCATCTTTTATCAGTTTTGTATTGTCACAAAACTGTGACAATACAATGGCCCCTCACTGATCGGGGCCAGGTGGTCTTCACTCCCAGAAGCCTGTTTCTTCAATGCGTTTCATATTCTTAAAGTCTCACATCTAAAGCATGCGTGCCAAATTAAAATTTAACTATACAAGAGGAGTGGCTTCGCCACTCCTTCTTATAGGACGAACTTGTGCTCCGCAGGTAGACCATTGGTCGGTGGCTTGCGTCCTATGTGGCTCTAGCAACGGGGTTTGGGTCTAAAAAAATAAAAGGTTTCCAATATCTATCTCCTATTAATTTACTCATGGTGTAAGTATTTTCAGATTCATGCTTATTTTCTAGCCCTTACCTACCTACCAACGTGCCATATCCACCTGGACTTCGGCAACCATGGAGCGGCACCTATTTTTTTGGCTTTCTTAAATGGTTATACTTGGATAGTACCTAGTAAGGGCTCCAATCCTTGTCTACGGTGACTGGCCGATTACCTTATATGTGCCAGGTTCGCCCTAGATGTATCAGCCATCTTATTCCCACACCAAACTAAAAAAAAAGCCCTAAAAGTTATGCTCATAGGCTCGGCTTGCTGCTTGAAACTTCCTCTAGTAGAGTTGGTAAGACTCCATAGCATAGGAGCAATAGCCTCTATGGCTCCCCCCCACTTGGTTCAGCCCATCAGCCAAGATGGTTGCCCCAGGTGTGGCCGCGGCCCTAGACTAGCACCTACTTGGAGCCACAAGTGAGAGTTGGAGGAAAGGTGCTGTCTGGGTGCATGAAGCCATCCCGTAGTATGTGGCTGCCCCATGCTCAAGGTACTACAACTCCCATTAATTGAAAGTTTTGGTCATTCTCCCTAATTCTAGGCTCAGATGGAAGCATTTCTATTATCAGGTCAATGTCTTTCTGCCTTGATGGATTAACGTCAGATTTTCCGGACTAATCTTCGCATTTCCCCCATCTTGAGGTTTCTGGCAGACTACTGAGATGTTTTCTAAAATTTTTCATCTTCCTCTGAGTTCATCGTTCCTTCTATGGTGTGAAGGACTTCTGCTTAATAGCAGAGTATTCACCAATTACGGGTTCCTCTTCCCTTTGCACGGTTAATCTTGAATAGATATATAAAACTAAAAAACCGGGGCGGAAGAATTCGGGCAATGGCCCATCATATGGGTAAAATAAATTTTGTATATGATTTTTCTAATGAAAAGCAAACTAAGATTGTTGGTACATTGAAGAGTTGCGATAAGTTCATTAAAGTGATTTTTAAACATGACTGATCCGTCCTGTTCGGCCTTTGACACAAAATATCGCATACGCAGTAATATAATTCCAAGTTTATCAAAGAGGACGGAATAGTCCTCGTAGTTTAATGCCCAGTCGCACATAGCCGAATTTGAGTCCGAATGCAAACCGAATGTTCGGTTTGCATTCGATTTGGAATCGGAGACAATTTTTTTCTGACTTTCGGAAATGATTCGGAAAGTTGGCCGAACATTTCATGAAAGTATCGGAACCAAGTCGGAATGGCGAGATCCCGATGTGATTCGGGATCGAATCGGAAGCAGTTCGGCTATGTGTGATCTGGGCCTTAAATTCACAAGAAGAAAAATGAGCGAAAATTTAGTAATGGAGAAGATTGTACATCCTCATATATCAGTTATACCACGAACACCTTTCAAACCTATCAACATCGCTTTAAACCGAGAAAAATTCAAGACCATTTTGAAAGTATCTATAAAACGAAATAAAAAAAAACAATAAAAGTATTTACATTCATTTTACGAATGTTATAACGAACAAAACTTGAAACTCGCAGAAGCCATTTTGATAAATCAAAATAAAACGAACGGATTTATGCGCAAATTAAACATCACATAATTTAATAACATAAAAATTATGTAGTTTCATAAATATTTTAGGCCTCATATTCACTCCCCCTATCCCACATCCTGCCTTTTCCTCACTAAAATAATCATGAGCAACTTTAATTTAATAAGAAAAAGATTTTTCATAAATTGGAAGTGAAATCTAAAAATTATAATAAAATCAAAGCTAATATAAGTTTTCTACAATAATAAAAATGCTAATAAAATAAATAATAAAAATGAAAATTTTGCTTTTGATCTTGTGGTCAAGGAGTTAGTACCCCCTCAAAATTATGCGGGCCTAGCGACGCTTCTTAGATTATATTCAGTTGCTATTTAAGAAAGATTGCAATTCTTTTCAGTGCTTCCATCTTTGATCAACCATGACTTATTTCCGAGAATTTTAACATGTCGCTTCCTGGCGCGTCTCTGACAAGTGTTGCAAGCAATGTTCCAACAATAGTCAGCAGGAGTAAGGAGAGACACATTTTCCAACAACAACAAAAAAAAGATGCAAAAATGTGTTTCAGTCGCATGTCGCTTTTTTTCTTATTTCCTTGGGAGTTTTTTTTTTATTCAATAACGCCAATCTGGTGACTGGCACCAGAGGCATAAGTCGCCGAAATAACAAATACAGTCTAGTACTAGACTACTTTAAAATTCTGAAAAAAACAAACAAATAAAAGCAAAAACCAAACAATTGCCAACAAACTAAAAGCAAAACAAAGGCAAGAAGAAGAAGTAATTAAGCTCTGGCCTCGTGAGGAGACCTGCATCCCCCCGGTGCAAGAGAATGCAACCAACATCAAAGAAGAAACTCAAATTAAATTCTAGGAGGCCAGCATCCTCCAAGAAATCAAATAATCCACAAGCCTGCGTGCACAAACTCGTCCAGGGTACAAAGAACAAGTGCTAGTGACTCTGCTCGTCAAGATACCGGGAGAGGTAACGTGCGCGAAGATCACCCAGACCCTAACATTCAGCAAGAATTTCCCTAACACTATAGGTGACAACGTATTAGTCGCAGTAACCTACAAGGGTGCGTTCCATCAAATGACGGTACATCTCGCGAGTGTGCCTAATTCGAGAACGACATAAATCCAACTTGAACTTCGCGGCATTTGGGGTAGTTCCGTGGGAACACTCGCTGTGCGATGGTCTTCTGTCGTCTTTTTTTTTGTTGGACAGCCCGGAAAGATAACCTAATTCTTGCTATGTAGTCAGTGTAAGAAAGTTTGAAACGCTGCTCTAGTCACCCAGTCCTCGCGGACTCTTTGGTGCCCTAATCTGCGCACTCTCACTCCCCACATGTCTAAGAACCCAACAGAAGATAATCTCAACATTTTCCTGCTCATGGCAACCGTGGCGATAAGGATTTCACGAAGCAGGGTGTATGGAGATTCCAATGCCCTGAGAGCACTCAGTGTGCTTTGTGACTCGCTAAAGATCGCAATCCGTTCTCCGAATCAAGCACGACGTGTTATCTATCGTATTGACCGTGTATTGCAACAAGCTCAGTCGTAAAGACAGATGTGCAGTCGTCGTCAAACAAAGGGGATACGACGTGTAAGCTGACGCCCCCCGGAGACATAGATCCATTCGTGTACACTGGCACGGATCCAGTGTGACACGAAGTGTGGTCCAAAAAGGTCAAATCCAGTAGTTCCGGTGTTGTGAAAGCTTTGGGAGCAGAGGCGTGGCTACATAGTCAAAGGTGGTACCTTCCAGGGTAGCGTCATGGGTAGAATCAGAGGCACTACAGGCCCAAAATCTTGAAAGATCTCTCGAACGGGTTTCCTAGCCTTAAATCCAAATGGCTTAGGTTATAACTGGCGTATTTTGTCGCCAAGTGCACCGTTGAGGTCGGCCGCGGATACAATGAGAGCCGTTGGCGGCTGATGGAGACGCTTGGTTCGCGCTGAGAAGCGCATAATTCAGTTTGTACGGCGGATAGCAAGTGTCATCGACCCGGCATCAAGAAGCAGGCTCTCAATGTGGGACTATCGGAAGGCACTGGTAGCCAGACGGAGACTGGTGTGGTGGAACGAGTCCACCTTCGACAGTACACGCTCGGCTTCAAATGCATAAAACTCGCATCTGTAATCAAGCTTCGAACGAACAAAGGATCGATATAAAAGTAAAGCAGGAAGACCCCTATCAGTATCCAAGTGCTGAACATCACGGAACGAAGAATATTCATGGCGCGGATCCATGAAAATCTAAGGTTGCGAATATGGGTCTCCCAGGCGATGCGTCGGTCGAAAACAAGACCAAGGAAACGGTGCTAATCCACCACTTGCAGGAAAAACATGTTTAGGAACATGTCCTGGTCTAAGTGGAGCTGTGGATGGCATCAGAAATACACTACCTTAGTATTGGCCAAGAAAACCCGAAGCCTCTGCCCTTCGGCACTGCAAGAGATGCAGTTCAATGCCTGTTGGAGTCTACGTTTCAGAGTTGGAATCTGGGCTGCAGCAAAAGAGATCGAAATGTCATCTAATTAGAGCGTAGCGACAGCATCTTAAGGCAGCACTGAGGTCATACTGTTGATGCTCAGGGCAAAGACTGTGACACTGAGGACACTTCCCTGCGACATTCCCTCTTCCCTCTCTATTAGAGTGGAGGGGGTTCCCCCAACTCTTTTGCAATCGACGATCTCGCATAAATTCTGAAATAAAGATTTGGAAGTGTCCCCTCACTCCCATCGTTTGGACGGTCTCTATGATACTGTATCGCCATTGGTATCATGGCTCTTTTCCAGATCGAAAAATCTTGTTGTAGTACTGTTTACGAAGGAAGACCTCGCAGATATCCTTTTCCAGTTGTAGCGAGCCGGGTGGATGTCAAGATTATCTTCTGATGGGTATCTGGACATGCGAAAATTGCGAAGATTGATTGCCCTGATGAGGGCACAAAAAGTCATCGAGGACTGGGTGACTAAACCAGCGTTTTGCTTTTTCTCACATTGAATACATGGTAGGAATCAGGGCATCCCTGGATTGGTTGGCAAAGAAGAAAGGAGACGGACGAGCGGAACTTTAAGTTCCGTGCCATTGCGCTGCGACTGCTCCCATGGACCTACCCACCAATGCCGTGAGAGCTTCAGGTTGCTTTCTGTCGTCTCCGAATTGGGCACACTCGTGGGACGCACCGCCATTTCATGGAGCGTTTGCCTGTACTTTATTGCGACGACTGCGTTGTCCCCCAGATTGGTCGGTCCATTTTATTTCTTGAATGTCCCATTCTGGATGATCTTCGTGCACGTTACCTGTCCCGGTACCGGGACGAGCAGGGTCGCAACCGCTTGTCCCTTGTACTCGGGATCGGTTCTTGTACAAAGACTTGTAGACTATTTACTTTTTGGAGGAAGGTGGCCTCAGTCATTTTATTTGACTGTCTTTGTTGTAAGTCGTATGTTCCTGCGTCGAGGTGTGTGGTGGGAGGGAGGCTTCACACCGACGCCGGATCGTGCTTCCTTTTTCTTACTTTTTTGCATCATGTTTTTATGACTCTGTTTTTGATTTGTTTTTGTAACCCTGTTATTTAGTTTTGGCATATTTATTTTAATCTAGGCTAGCATTAGGCACATTTCATATCACCCTGGAGTTATGCCAGTGTGTAAATATGGCTCCAAATCAGAAGAGTGGATTGGCCTCCGTGCGTTTTCTCTCATGTTTGATACCAGGCCCTTGCTTGGTTCTGAGACCGAATTGTGATTTTTAGCTCCTCACAGACTGGATTGATTGCAGTATATGACAAGAATCCCTTCGAGCTGCATGACAAAGAAGATGTAAGCCGGACGACTGGAATTTAAAGTTACGTACCAATCACCCGCAACTTTTCCCGTGGACTTACCCCTTAGTGCCCCGACGGCTTAATGTCGTTTAATGTCTATTCCAAATCGGACACACTAGCAGGACTCCCTACTTTTTGAAGGAGCGCTCTCATTAAAGTTACTGTGACGCCACCTTGTCACCCAGACTGCCCGACGCATTCCCGTCGAATGTTTCAGTTCGAAATAAGTTCACGGACGCTCCCTGTCACAGTACGACGACGAGCGGAGTCGCTACCCCTTATCATTTGTACTCGTGACGGGTTATTGTAGTCCCGATTGTTGATTGGTGGCGCTTGTGGAGGCGGTCCTCTTCCTTTGTATTTATTTGTTCGTTTGTTGGCTTCATAATTAGCTCCCTGAGGGACGCGTACCTCTTCTCGGTGCTTGAGCGTGCCATTTTCTTGTCTATGTTGTTTATAATTTGTTATTGGGGGGCGATTTTAATATAATCTAAGGTTTAGGTATGCCACTAATTTCGGGTGCTATGTCCTTTATGGCAGTCGCCAATCGAAACCCTTAAAGTAATATGAATGCAACATTGATCGTGGTTGGCGCACACTTGTTCACTTGCCTCTTGCGCACACCGGAAGACAGAATAACATAATTGAATATCAGGTATTCACGCAAATAAACTGGATCTTCTCCACACCAGTTTGAGCATTATGTTTTTGCACTGCAGAGAGAAGGGTGGAACTCAGAGCCACAGTTTGGCAGGTAGTGGCTAAAGTACCCAATCACGTTAAATTTATAGCAAGATGAGAGAGTGAATGTAAGGGCAGTCATCAAACTTATAGGCCCAGGGGTTATCTACATTCGAATAATGTGAAGAGGTGGGGATAGATAGCCATGTGTCATTCGCCGCTTTTGGGTAGGTACTTTTATCAAGCTTTTGGTTGAACCCATGTACCATGATAATACCTTTAAGAATCCTAATGAATTTAATAATGGTGCGCAATAAAAATAACGCACTTGAGCTATTGTGAAAACACCTCTATTTTAGCTATATTATTGGTTTCATTGACAGAGAACATCTCGAAAACAAATACAGGAATCATTTTGGGCCGTCGAATAATAATTTTAAGTTGAAAATAAATCGTTATGATAAAAAAAGGAACTGTTTCATCATATGCGTTTGCTCTTGTTGAGGAAACCTCTTCTAGAAGCATCCTACAAAAATTCGTACATGATCGCAGAAGAAAAGAAGCCCCACAATCGAAAAAACCTTAGTGAAACTTGTGCGCTTGAAATGGTTAAAGTCGTGTTGGGGAAGGTTGCTGTGAACTGACTGAATTAGGTGTGCCTCTAACAACACTGTATGTCAGAGAAATAAAGACTCGAGTCAAGACATAGCGACCGAAGTTGTCAGCGTGGTTAAAAACACCCAGTATAAATCAGCATGCGGCTAGATCAGGGGTGGGCAACGTTTTTAAGTGGGTGTGCCAAAATTGGCCAAATCTTTGATACAAAATTTTCTCACGTGCCAATAATTGACCAAAACACAATAAAAGGACATAAAATTAAAGATATTCTTTTATTCATTCTTAAACACATCTGATGCCTAAAGATTACAAGGAAAAGATAGTTAGTTTACCTAAAGAATTACATATTATATTAAACAGAATTGAATATTTACGATTTTAAGAGGAAACAACAAATCCAAACTAGAGAAAGAAAAATTGTGGAGTTTTTATTTATTTACCATCAATTAGACTTCTGCATCAATGATGACAGATAATTGATAAGAGATTGTACACCATGTGGTTGCTATATAAAAGAAGTTAGAGACACATTTACTTAGTTTTCTTAAATTAAGCATTTGGCTTCGCGTGCCGGTAAGAAGCCGTTGGCGTGCCGAGGGTTGCCCGGGCCTGGGCTAGATAAATCAACTAACGTTTCAAACATGATTCAATTGTTTTTATTTTTATGTCTATGAAAAACTACCTAGAAAGAGTTTTTATTCTTAATTGATACGCAAACAACTCCGAAGCAGATGATGTATTCAAGTTGATATAATGATTCATTTATCGCCATAATTTATCATGGGATTTGATTGGGAATATTTTTACAAATGGAGTTCCCGCCATGATTGCCGAGAAATCTGGATTTATTGTTTTGGTCAAGGAGAAATCTTCACAAATGTCAACATAACATATTTTGACAGAGGACAAAAGCCACAAAGACCAATCATAGGTCATCTGATACAATCAAAGAGTCTCTGCATGAATCACCCATCATTCACTCAACTATACCCACCCTACACCAATATGATTGGGACCCAACACCTCAGCAAAGCACTGACAGCACAGCTCCAGACACCCAGAACCAAGAAAGAAGCCCTAGCACACTACTTCTAACACCTCTACAATAACCTTCCTCCCTAACCACTAAACACTAACTTGAATATATCCACACTACCTTCACCCATACTTCAACACACTACCGCTAAACAACATCCTAAACAAGCCTTCCCCCTTAATATACCAATCAGAGAAATCACTACATAGAACACACATAGTAATCCTATCTCAAGTCAGGTCAGGCCATTCCACTATACTCCGATAATACAAAAATAGAATAAACTTTACTTTGACACCAACATCACCAGATGCAACCAAAACCCAGCCAACATCACACACCTACTCATAGACAGCCCAAATCTCACATAATTTTACAATATAGCTTATGAAGTAATAAAAAAATAGTTTTATGATCAGGTGATCCAAAAGTGGCAGTTTTTATTGTAATATTCAAACGGTTATAAAATATAAGTAAATTCTTAATTTAATCGTCTATATTTTTCATTTGAATCGATACTTTTTACAGTAATGGTAGCACAGTTCCCTTTCGTGAACTGGCACAACATGAAATGTCTCATGTGCTCTTTCGTATTCTCTAGAATATTAACTAGTTTTAGTGCTATTACTTATGAGATGAATGTGCAGTGGTTCGGTATGTTCACCTCAGCTCGCCCATGTAAATGCCTAATCCCTGTCTTCTTTTTCAGGATGGTGGTTGGCGAGTGTAACTGATGACTGGGTGAGAGGCTTGATAGACTTTAGAGCGTATTGTCGCAACCAATTTTAAAGCACACATTTCAGGTTTTGTAGAGCAGACCTGGCAGCGGCGGCTTGTGTATAGGCACTGCGGAACTACGGCACCCCCCCCTTTCCACTTGATACTATCGATAACATTCAATATGATGAGTCTATTTTTTTTTAATTCTTTCTTTATGCTTGTACATTATATAATCCTTAAGCTTACTGTCAGTAGCCATCTCCTAGTTTATGAACAAAATACAAAAATCCTTGTATATAACTGTGCGCTTCACAATTCTAGCAACGCGGTGTTTGGCTGCTGTGCGCATGCTTACATGTCCGATATGGGAAGCTGCACGCTAGGGAGAGAGAGTACTGTGGCTCACTCAGTGCCGACCCTGATTTGCTGGTGGAAGGTAGTGTTTATTTTTTACTCCGCGTGTGTTGTGTTTAAAAACGTGTTTATATTCTTGAATGTGATAAAGTGTAGAATTTAATTCATATTTTTAGGTTCTTTTATCAATTTATTGATTAGTTAATTAATTAATTGAGCTGCTGAAATTTATCTTGGAAAATAATCTAGATGATGTTCTTAGTGAAATTACGAAACTGCTAAAAAACTTCTTGACAATTCCCCTGACTACATCAGAGCCAGAGCGCTGCTTTTCAACACTGAAAAGAATAAAACTTTTATAAGAAGCACTATAAATTTCGAAAGACTAAATGCACTTACAGTGATTTCTTTCAATGGAGAAAAATTCCTCAGTAGTCATCCAGAGATCAAGGAGAAAATAATTAATCTTTTCGCGCAAATTAAAACAAGAAGAATGAATTTCGTTTTTAAATGAATGGATCAAGCTTGAACTCTATCAATTTAGGCTAATAATAATGAGAAAACGTTTGAGTTTGTTCTATTTAGGATTTTATTAAGTTTATCTATAAATTTTATTTTTATATGTTTATTTCCTTTTACACAATATTAAAACAATGTTAATTTTTTTTTATGCAGCACCCCCCACTGGCAGACCATTCAAAATTTGGAAATGAAGACAAAAAAATCGTAAAAAATCGTAAAATCCCCTTTTGGGGGGCAAAATTTGCTTAAAAATTCTCTTTTCCGTATGTTAAGGTTGTTGGTTTCAGTTATTGCAGTTCTGATCTCTTAAGCTAGAAATGGTTAATTTTCGTACAGGAAGAAAATTTGCCCTTTAACTCCTTATGTACGAGGGGCGGTCAATAAGTTTTGCAATTGGGATATAAGGAAACGAGATATGAGGAAAAGTGTTTCATTAATTTTTCAATATAACTACCCTCGACTTCAATGCACTTGCGCCACTTGTCCCTGAGGCTTCGAATTTCCGACAACCAGAAATCTCCCGACTGTTGTTCAAGCCACTCATGGACGGCAAGCTGGACATCTTCATCGTCCCCAAACCGGCGTGGACGCCGGTTTATTCCGCCTTAAGCTGGCGGATTAAAAAGTAGTCGCTAGGGGCCAGATCTGGACTGTAGGGAAGGGGGGTGGTTTTGCTCCTCGAATCCGCAGTCGCGCACGGCAGCTTGTGCAACTCTGGCCTTGTGAACTTTGACGACGTTGAAGTCGATCATGGGGCGTAAGGTTTCTAGGGACCCAACGGGCAGAGACCTTGGTCATAACCAAATTGTCGTGGATGATGTTGATAACACTTCCATGTGATATTCCAAGTTTTCGCTCGATTTCTTCGACCTTCACCGGTCGATTTTCGAGAATCATCCTCTCTACACGGGCCACATTGTCCTCGTTGGTCACGTCTGACGGGCGTCCTGGACGGGGGTCATCTTCAAGGGACTCACGACCATGGCGGAACTCCCTATTCCAGCTAGCAATGGTGGCATAGGGAGGGGCGGTGTCGGTGTACACTGCAACCATGCGTTCATGGATCTCTTTTGCATTCTTGCCTTCCTTTGTCAAAAATTTGATCACTGCGTGGTGCTCAACCTTTTCCATTGTTGAAAAATTTGTGACTGACGATCTGCGATCAGTTACTGCTTCTTAAATAGACAAGGCAGGAGCGTGCGGCTGCAGGTCCTGACTTGTCATAACTTGTCATAACACCCCCACAAACAGCCATCCCCCTTCCTCTGTTTTGCCCTACCGATTCGCAAAACGTATTGACCGCCCCTCGTATCTAAGGTTTAGGCAATTTTAGATTGAGGAATTCCTTGTTTGTAAACTACTCGCAGGGCAGTATAAATTAATTGATATATGACTAATTTACAAGATATTTACAAGATTTTCATCTTTTTGAATGTATGTTATAGATTCACTCATCGTATGTATTATTTATGTTTTATACTAAATGTTTTTTCTATTATTTATTTTCAGGGCTAAGATGAGTAAAAGAACTAGAACATCAACAAGTTACAGTGTATTTGGCTCCCCACTTCCAAAACTTTCTTATGATGAGCTGCCAACAAAACAACAGGTTGGAATATATGTATATTCAGTATGTAAAAGACAATAAATACAAGAGGAACAAGAATGTTATTCCTGACATATCTGAGGCCCTTACTGAGATTTGGAAAAAAAGGCAGTATTCCAGTTCAGCCGATCAAGAATGCTAAAACCAAATTGCTCCGATTGGTGGAAGAAGCGGCTGTGGTATCAGAAGAAGAAATGAATGCTACTAAGAGTAAGAAGTTAATCTCATCATTGGGTCAACGTTTTGATATAGCAGGCTGTCAGTGTTCTGATCTCTTGGATTGCAGGTGTGAAAAAAACATGAAAGTGCCACGTCGAGAGCATGAATTTCTTATTGACCAAAGAACTGGGAGTCACGTGAAAATTGGAGGAGTGGATGTAAAAACAAGTCAAATGATGAAAAAAATGAAAATCAGAGAAAATCGAATTCAGGAAAGAAGAGAAGAAGAAGAAGAGTCACAAAATGAGAAAAGGGAAGAGAAAACTGAAATTTCAGACAAAGACTTGGATGAAGAAACCCCATCTTCGGACATTTCTGATGATGAATGGAAGAAAGTTTTTGCGAGAACAGAAAACAACATCATACCAATACCAACAATTGCCATGGAAACAGATCGGCATTCTGTGTCAAATAGAGATGCTGCTGCTGCTATTAGTAGTGCAGCCCTATTTGACTATGGTATTATAAATTCAGAAGACCGCTCCCATGCAATTGACCATCACAAAGTATGGCGGGCACGACAGAAGTTAAGCAGGAATTTCAGCGAATCTGAATGTTTGGGCGATAAGAAAATTACTGCTTGGTTTGGAGGGAAGGAGAGACACAACACTAACTAAAAGGAAGAAAGGAAACAAATGGTATGTAGCAAAAGAAATTCAAGATCAGTATGTGCTTCTAGGAGAACCTGGTACAGTATATTAGGATCATCTAACTATTGACCGAGGAACAGGTGTAGGTATTGCAGACGGACTGATGAAATGTCTTGTTGAAAATGATATTAAAGATGACATAAAGGCAGTGGGAGCTGACAGCACGAAAACTAATACTGGTTACAAGAATGGAGCCATAAAAGGGCTAGAATGCCAATTACATCGTCCTTTACAGTGGATCATCTGCAGCTTGCATCTAAATGAGCTTCCTTTAAGGCACCTGTGCAGGAAATATATTTGTTCAACAGAGAGAGGAACTCAATGGAAAGGACTACTTGGTAAATCCTTAATAACCTGTAAAACTCTACCAGTATCACCAACTGGCTTTCAATGTATTGCTACGGGAGCTGCTCTTCCATATGTAGATAGGAATGAGATTAGTCGGGACCAAGCTTACCTGTACAACATTATCAGTGATATTAGAAGTGGTGTAATTGACGATGATCTCCTACATATGAAACCAGGGCCATTATCTCATGCAAGATAGCTCACCACTGACAGCAGGATATGTTGACTTAATGTGACAACTAAAAAACATAATAATGACTTATATGTGCTCACAGAGTTTGTCGTGTGTTATTATGTATCCATCTGGTTTCACATCAAATTGTTTCCGAAATGCCTGGACAAGATCAATCTTCTGCAAATACTCCAACCTGCCAGTAAAGCTATAGCATAGAAAATAATCCAAAGAAATTCCTACTGGGCACATCCTGAGAACATCCTTTTAGCAATGCTGGCAGACGTTGATCAGAACAGGAAATTAGCTATTGAGAATAAAGAATATCCGAGAAGTTACTTGTGTATGATAAAGAGATACGTGATTTCAGGCCACCAAAAATAGATAAGACTGCTAAGAACCTAACAGATCTACTCCCCCTGAAGTGGAGTGCAGGTTTGAGCCACCACTTACAATGCATCCATCTAATGCGGACCGGCAAAATATTGTCGACGAGCCTCTATTGACATTCTATGCCATTTTCAAAATGTGAAGTGGTTTGTCTGAATGGTGACGGAAGCTTCTGGCAAAGTTTATGGAAAAGAAGCTAGAGATGGCCACATTCGGACAGTACTAAAACCTGTGACTTCATGCCATCGTTTGAAATAAAGCATAATTTTAATGTATCAGTTGACAAATGGTATGTATCATTTAGATAATAGAAGTTGAACTCCTCACTTCTTTATCATTATCCTTCAGTTTAAACACAACTCTAATGTATTTGATGGTGTATATCTTTTTTGCTCAAAAATGAGAAAAATAGGAAATTTTGAGCTCAAAAAAGGGGGGGTCCAAATATTTCTCAAAAAAACTTTTTCCACCTATGAAATATGTGCACTCAAGTGTACAAAACCTGAAATGTGCAGGTTGATTTTCCGAAATTTGTTTATTGATGGTCTGGCCTAATGGACATCTATCGAGCCCCGCATTTATATTTCTTTTTCCCAGAAGAGAGCGATAAGTAATAAAAGAAAGTTGAACGCTTAAAGGAGTGTGTGAGTGACTGGTTTAGTGCCTGTGTGTACAATTGTGTAGATGTTTGAAAGTCACTTTGACTGAAAGCGAATTCTCTTTTGTAGATCCTTAGGGCCTGTGAGTGTCGTCACTTGTGGAAGTGTCCAAAGTGTGGTATTTCGTCCTCCCCTCTGCAAACCACAACCAGTTCCCAGAAGAGAGTAGGACATTGGCTTAAATTGTTAATTTTGAAAGTACTCCCATTCAATGAGCACTTATCTTGAAAATAACCTTGTATCTTATGATACTACACTTTATTCCTCTGTTAACTCTTCTAGTAACAGAAGTGAAGTTGAACCGAGATTTGGCTAGGATCACTTATTGGTGTCAACTTTGGGGCATGAAACTTAATGGTAACAAAACGTATTCTATTACTATCAGCAGATCCCGTATATTGGATCCACCTCATCCCTGTTTGCATATTTCTGGTGAACAGGTTCAGGAAGTTTCTAGTTTGCCCTTGTTGGGGGTTTATTTTGACTCTAAGCGGACTTTTGAGAAACACATCCATTTCTTATCTTCTTCACTTCCCCAGAAGACGGGTTTACTTCGAAAATGCTTGAAAACCTTTGGTCGTAACTGCACACTAAAAAAATATTTTTAGGCTTTCATCTTGCCTCATTTCGAGTACTGTACTACTGTTTGGATGTCTGCGGTCAACTCCCATTTGACATTGCTGAGATGATTTGTACCATCAGCGTTAAGTAAGTTGGCGTATTTATTGTTTAATTTAAAGTTTTTAATAACAATTGGCATCCGTTACATAGTGTCTTGCCTGGACCTTTCAATCCTGTCCGTGTGACAAGGTATACTCTTAGTCTTAATGATTTTGCGGTGAACCCTAGGAATGCTTCCACTGTGCAATTTTCTCGGTGTTTTGTTCCTTCATTGTTCAAAGTTTGGAATCAATTATCCAATGGTATCGTCTCTTCTCCTAACATCTCTTCTACATATAATTCTCCATTAAATGTTTATTTATTACAGTAACTCTTCATTTATTATTTGGGCTTACTAGGGGCTTGTTTCCTTTTGTTGCCTCTGCCTTTCTTCAGTACCTGTTATATTTTGTGCGAATTCAGTTCTATTGTATCTGCACCCTAGGGAAAGGCTTTGCTAGCTTGATGATAAAAATACGAGTAATAATAATCTAAATTAACTCTAGGAGTGAAATTGGATTTTACATACTCGTACATATGATCAAGAAGGCATCATTCTTCATGTGTAACTGATTGGACTAACTGTTGAAACCCATGAGAAAGGATCCATCGTACAATAGGGCGAATGCCTTCCAAATAATTGATATTTAAATCACCAACAATATAACAATAATTAACTGAAATAATTGAGAGCACGCGACCTAGGTCCGTTGACCTTGTTCAGGTGGATCTAAAAAGTGTGTGACCACATATTTGTTATGTTTTATATTAAGATATTTTAGATGGGGTTATTCGTTTTGTTTGAGCGGAATCGCTCCAGTTTGTTTTGGTTCTTTTTGAATTATTTGTTATGAGAGATTTTTGTAAATAGAAGAGATTTTCATGACTCTGTGTAAAGAAAGACTATATCGGATCTCCTCTCACTCTCAATTCAAACACCAAGCAGCCTTAACGTGAAGTGGGAGGTAATGTGATTGCAGGATATCCGGACTTTGCCGCCACATATTTTGGCACCCAATGTAGGGCTTGTCTGGTCGCTTAAGGAAGGAGAGGAGTGACTTATGTTTTCTCTAAAAATAGAAGGGGGAAAAGAATGAGGCCCTGAAGGTGAAATTGAAAAGTTTGAGAAAGGTGTTAAGAAAGATAGAGAGAATGTGTTACTGAGAAAAATAATAAAGGTTTGAAAAGGAAAATGAGAGAAATGGAAGTGGAAATTGAAAGAAAGAATTAGAGATAATGAAGTGCGGATGGAAGAGAGATTTATGAGAATGATGAGAAGATGGGAGAGCAAGGTACGATTGCTGTTGGTGTGGCAATGACTCCCTTAAAAACTTGTTTTAAGGAAATGGAAGCAAAGAGACTGCCTGATGTGGATGAATCTCAGAAAGAGAGGAAGATTAGGAATTTGAAGTCTCCACACCAGGACCGACTTCTAAAGACTAAGTTGGTATCAAGTATTGACTCATTCTTTAATTCAAACGAGAGCAGGATAGATTGTGACATGAGTGAAAGTGAAGCGGAACTGCATAGAAGTATATTGATCAAAGAGGTTCCGAAGATGATTAAGTTTAGAATGGAAGTCCGAAAGATAGGATGAAAGACTTAGGTGAGTTTTTGGAAGGTCGAACAAAAGATTTTTATAAGACTATTACAAGTCTGGGTAAGCATAAGTGGGAAGTGTTGAAAGATAGAATGATCGAGTAAAGCAAATGAGTGAAGACAATTGTAAAGTATAAAAAGATGAATAGACTTAAATAAACGAGAATTGGGAGGACGAAATAGTAGATTCTTATGCCAACCGTTTGGAGTCATTGCCGAGAATGAGATTTGGGGATGAGGGAATTAATGAGAAAAAGGAGTTGATGAGAAAGTTTTTAGGTGCGATTCCAGAATATATGTCTGATTATGTCCCCTTTAAAAGGAAGGGAAAGATGAGATGTGCGGGGCACCAATTGTTGTGGGACGATCTACTAGAAATTTAGAAGATCGGGAGTTTGTATTTGACGGCGTGGAGAACCCAATCTAGATGATGGTCAACTCTTATAGTCAGAATTAGTGATGGAAAGAGCGAAACATGTGTATGTTGGCCGTGAGCAGTCAACGTAGGAGTGGAAATGCTCTAGAGATAGGACTTCGGTTAGAATGGATTAAAATGTGAGTCAGTAATAATGTATTAGTAGATGTGGTAATCGTGCAAGTGACATGAATGGCGGCATGCTTGGAGAGAATAGGCTAAAGAATTAGAAGATGAGTTGTCTGAGATGTAAGAAGGTTTGACATTGGTCCCTCGGAAGCCAAGGTGGCTGTGGGAAACCAGGACACCTGATATAGGACTGCAGAATGCGAGAAAGATTGAATGCTAGAGATGTTAAAACAAGTGACATTTTAGACGGGATTGCATGGAAGATGGAAAAACCAATGTGGATAGGAATGGATTGTGTGGTAATTGCGGCCAGATTGGGCATTGTGCAAGAATGTGTAGCATTCCGAAGAATATGCGATAAATATGGAATGATTGGTCATGAGAAGATGTTGTGTATTTATATCATTCTTTCGCATTCATGAGAGATATACATTGTATATTCGCCACGCGTTTAACTCTGTTTCTCCTTTACCCTTTGAATTCCCAGTTAATTTCTCTCCCTTTCAGTCCTTCCGATCGATTTAGCGAATCATGCTTTAAAAGTTCGTCTATTTGAGAGAATTTTTATTCTCCCACGTAGCCGAGTGGTCTAAGAGGTGCCTTTAATTGAGAGAAAAGCGGTTTCTCGCTGCCTCAGCGTGCTCGGTTCGATCCCCATCCCTGTAAGCATTTTCCGCAATTAGGAAAATAAATTTTACTGAAGAAAAAAGGAAATGATTCCGGTTATCTTCTCTTTCCTTGCGGTTTGATTGATTTATTTCCATATTTCCGATCTGTTTTTTCCTTTATATGGATTTAGAATTCCCCAATATCTTTGAAATTTACCATAAATTAAGTTACTCTTATCCTTTTCTTTTAAACGGTCTTTCCTCTGCAAAAGGACGTCCTATAATACAGTTCCTATTATCCCTTTTAATGCTAAAAACATTCTGGTTTTACCCTTTGATTGTTTCATTAACCTTCCCCGTCTTTTAAAAACCTTTAACATTTCTGTTGCTTTCAAATACGAGTCGAATATTAAGAATATATTGGTTCACAATAATTGTAATAATATTGGTGGAGTCTATTCAGTCAAATGTTCTCGTTTGTCCAAGTAAATATTTTGGACAGACAGGAAAGCAATTATCTGTCCGTATTAATCAGCATAAATACAATGTTAGGAGAGCTGTAAATAATAGTACGTTTTTTGTGCATATGTCTGGAAATAACCACTTAATTAATTGGAATTCAGCAAAATTTATTTTTCGCTCAAATGACTCAATTAAAAGAAACCTTGTTGAATGTTCATGTATAAGACAATTTAATAACTAACATTTCCCATGGCCTTTTTAAAATTGATGCAGTTATCAAAAAACTTATTCTTAAAGAAATTAGTTTTGACTTAAGTTTTTAGTTTTGTTTGCAATATTCATTGTTATGGGTACTCAATTTGTCAATTTAATTATTTTATTGGTTTTGTACTAACATTATTTTATTTCTCTCCCTCTCTCCTTGTCCCCCTCCCCCAACGTAGCTGCTTGCTTCTCGTGTTTCTCCTAATCTCACTCTTTAGACTATCTTCTTATCCGTTAATCGTTTTAACCCCTTTGACTCTGTTCTTGACCCTTTCTGCCTCTTGGTTTGACCTTGCTATCTGTTATAGCTAAATCTTAATGTGAATTTACCCGTTCCTCTCCTACATCCTCATTGGTGATTTATTGTCTTAGAGGCGGTCTTTTATTTTTTACTGCTTATATATACACTCATAATGTTATTTCCACTTGTAGTTATCCTTGAGAATGAACTGAATAAAGTTCGAAAGTACTCGGAAACACCTTTTCATTTTTCCTGTGGGACATTGCATTCATTGCGAACCTCACCTGCTAATTTGTGTTATTCATTTCATATATATATATATATATATATATATATATATATATATATATATATATATATATATATATATATATATATATATATATATATATATTGGCCCAAAAGTTACTTCACATTTTAAAAAATTAATAACACAAAAACTAATTAAGTTATAAAAGGACATGATATATAAAATAAAAGGGGAAATCTTGAATTTTTTATTATTTAAATATAATATCCTTCAAATGTTCTCCATTATTGTTAAAACAAAGGCGGATTCTTTGCACCATATTTTCCATGACATTTTCCAAAACATTAGGAGTGATTTTGTTGATTTCTTCAATGATGTTTTGTTTCAATTCTTGAAGATTATTATATTCGTTCTAAATAGGTTCATTTTAAATTAAAAAATTTTCATTTTGATGTCAAGTTTATTTTTTCTATGTTACTCCTAAAAATCTTGTAAAATATCTACATATATTTTGTATTTATAGAGCTGAAATTCTTTAAATGTATCAGTATAGCCCCTGAAGATGACCAAGGTGGTTGAAAGCACCTCGGGCGAATAATAAATAATGATTTAAAATGATATTTATGGTCCCCCCTCTTTTAAGGGATAATCATTTATTCAAGTTATCAAGAAACTAAAAAATGCTGTCAAATATAACAATTAATATCGCTCTCTCTCTCTCTCTCTCTCTCTCTCTCTATATATATATATATATATATATATATATATATATATATATATATATATATATATATATATATATATATATATTTATATTTATATATATATATATATTTGCATATTTAGGTAGGAGTTTAGCTTTTATGCATGTTTTAATAAAGACCAGGTCCAACTGAGCTTTAATTAGCTTTTTTCTTTGCTTCTTTAATTTTCTTATTATACTTTTTTCGCCTTGAGAAAGGTTAGGAATAAAGGTTCCAATATTCATGATTTATTGCAGCTGAGTATTCGGTCACGTTTGACCATCTTCTGAGCGAAATAATTTTACACTGATTTAAACATCTCAAAACCTCTACATTTATAAACTAACGTTAATCCTGTATTTAAAGATAATACTAAAAGGGCCAAAGAATGTGGTTATTAGGACAGAATTAGGAAACCTAGGACACCTGGGCAATGCTATTTTAATTAATATTAACAATTTAATCCGTAAAGAGTTTTAGAGTTCTTTTGGTAGCCGTGTGTTGGCCATTAAGCCTAGGTCTCTCTTCTTGGATTAAGATTGCTTCCGGGATGTGAAGGCGGGTGCGGTTTGTTCTCCTTTTGATTACGGTATTTTCTAATAAAATTTTTCGTTATAGATGAGTTCCATGTTACATTAAGTAATGGTTTTTGATAGCGCCGTTCTGCAAATACATGGTGAGTCGACGATATAAGGCTGTGGTTGTCATTCCAATGTATGTATTCGAAGAATGAAGCTTACAATCTTCATGAGAGCAGATGAATTAATAAATTACATTAGAAGCTATTAATTCTTTTGTTGTGTTTGTGTCATTTCTGATGAGGTGATTACTAATTTTCTTGGTTTTGTAACATACTCGTATTATGACTTGTAACTTTTCTTCCGGATTCGTGTATTTTGTATTTTGGTGTATAATATTTTTAATTGTTCTTTCGTCCGTTTTATATGAATTGTTCATTTGGTTCGTACAGAAGTCATTTATTGGGCGTTTCTTATTATCTTCTATTTTATTCTTTTTAAAAAAAAATTTATTAGGTTAGAATGAAAGTAATGTCCGATTTTCTTGAATATTGTTTTAGGATTTATTAAAGTAGCGCCCTTGCTATGTTTAGGAATACAAAAGTGAGTAATTTATACCTTTTTCTTTCAGATTTTAAAAATATTGTTCATAATCTTCGGTGTTCACCTTGATATCCTCCCATCTAAAGATCAAATTCGATCTTTTACTCTATGAGATTTTTTATACCTCTCCTATATATAGGACCCCTCAATTCACTTCTCTGGGCCAAACTCTCACCCATTCTTAAAAATCCCTTTCCTGCCACACACTTTATATCTATTTTTCAAAACACACGCAAAATACGGCATCTTTTCAACTTTAAAGACAAAATACCAACGCTGCTTCGATCATCCATCATATATGAATTCACCCGCTCGAAATGTAATTCCGAGGTATATTTGGGATCGACACAGCGCCCAGTACATACCCATATTTTGGGAAGATCTAGGGATCAGCCACAGAACTGAAGCCTCCCTCGCTACTCTAGAATTCTTCTCTATCCGATTACATTTATGAAACCAGACATCCACAACACAAACCCACCTCAAACAACTTTTTAACTAAAGTCACGGTCAACACCGAAAGCCAACTTGGAATACTTTAATCCCTTTGTACTAGACTTACAAACCCCACTTTAAACTCGGACAAAAGCTCATTTCCACTTTTACTAAACCTATAAACACCCACGAACCACACATGCCCAAACCACTGCCGCAATAACCAACCCATATCGCTCACACATTTTTATTCTTATCTCCCTTTTGTACAACGAAGACGCCCAAAATAGTTTAATCTCATTTTTTATTTAAAAAACAAAAAAACGAATTTCCCATCCCCTATTATCTAAAACCCCTGCATTTTCGTAATTTGAATACTGCTACTTTACATTTCCCTTAGTATTTATTTATAAAGATCTGATAACTATTCTAAATCAAATTTGTTGGTATATTTTTAATGTTAAATCCTCGAAAATGGATTCCTACCTGAAACGTTGGTACCAAGAAATTATAATGAACATCCCAAATGCAGCCTTCTTATTTATCTTAAATGTATATATATATATATATATATATATATATATATATATATATATATATATATATATATATATATATATATATATATATATATATATATATATATATATATATATATATATATATATATATATATATAAAATGAAAAAAACTCACAAAGTGGCACGTGAGGAAAGTAATAATATGAAAATTAACCCACAGGAAAATGAAAAGATGAATCCAAGCACTTTCGAACCATATTTGCAAATTCCTTGAAAATGAACTTGCAAATATAGTTCGAAGGTTCTTGGAATCACTTTTCATTTTTCTGTGGGTTAATTTTCACACACACACATATATATATATATATATATATATATATATATATATATATATATATATATATATATATATATATATATATATATATATATATATATATATATATATATATATATATATATATATATATATATATATATATATATATTGTTGAATACAATTGTGTATTTTGCCTTACTAAATTTCCTTTGGCAACTTTCTCTTCTTCTAACTATCTTTTTTATTCCATCTTGTGGATGGTGGATCACTTGTCCTGTATTCATCTCTTTTTTCAATGAATGTGTTTGGTAAAAACCAAACTAAATTGCTAAGCTCTCGATCTTATTCGATCATCTTCGGAGCGTCTTGAAATGTTCTTGCCTCCTTTACCGATGTAATGAGTGGAGTGAGGATCTGGCAGAATGAAAGAAATGAAATGAAATGAAAGGGAAAGTGGGAGAAAAAGTTTTAGATCTCCGTGCCCCCCCTCCCCCGACCAGTCTCTCCCGGAGGAGGGACCCGGTCGGGGGGGGCGGGTTCGGTTCCCTCGAGTTTCCCCGGCGCCCCCCTTCCTCTGGGCCTGAAGGCACCGAGGGAACAAAACTCAGAAGAGGGTAAGAGAGGGAGGGGAAGAAGAAATAAGTAAGGATAGGATAGACTGAAATAAAGTCAAAGGCTTGAAAGTTGACCAAGTTGGCCTGTGGACCTGCTTAACGTGGGACCCGAACCACTGCGTTTTATGTTTTCCTGGCTTTTAATTGTTACGATTTGCTGTACCTGTCCCTGGTGTTAGTGTTTGGCCCATCTTTCGATAGCGGAAAAGGAGGAAGATGCTTGAAATGGAAGGAAGTTGGAGGTTTGTAGGGAGAGGTGCAAGTTGTGTGGAGGTCACGCTAATCTCTGTACTATAAACTAATTTTAGAGTTAAGTTCGAAATAAGTTAGAGTGAAAGTGTGTCTGTTTGTTTATTTATGTGGTTGTTTTGTTATTATGTTATGTGTGTATGAGATGGCGTTCAAACCGTTGTTAGCGTTATTTGTTTTCCTGCTATGTTAATAACTCGAGTTTCTGTGATTTTTTGTAGTATAATTCTCCTATCTGTATCTGTTGTGTGGGCTCAGGTTCCTTGGTTATTTATTAGTTTAATTCTCTTTTTTATTCATGTTGTTTACCTTTTTCGTTCATTCACACTTTTTGGTCAGTTTTGTCATTCTTTGTGAGTATCAAGTCCAATCCGGTCAGTTTGTCATTATTCGGGAAATTTTTGTCACAATCGGGTTTCCTCATTTGGTTTACACCTAAATCTCCTCCTCTTTCCTTTGGTCCGCTTTGTTTTTAGCACTAGGAAACAGCATATGTTGTCTCCATCCTGCCCCTCGTGCTATTTGATTATTTAGTTCCTCTCATATTTAGCATAACATAACATAACATAATTACACGGTGTCTTCATCCTGCACCTCGTGCTATTTGATTATTTAGTTCCTCTCATATTTCTTCTTGTGTTTTTTTATGATTTTTGGGCTCTTTTTTCAATTATTTTGTTTAATGGTTTTATTTTCTCTTCGATGTGTAAGTCTCTTTGTTTTTTCCTCTCTAATCGTGGCGTGTTCGTAATTATGTATACTGCCTTATTCTGTATACGTTGCATTCTTATTAGATTGCTTCTTGAAACCGTATACATGGCAATTGTTGGATATATCAAGGTAGGCTGTACCATGGCCTGGTAGATCTTTTTCTTATTTTTCATGTTTAGATTTCTTAATCTGTTGAATAAAGTTAGCATGCCTCGTGCTTTGTTTATTCTTTCGGTCACGTGTTTCTTGTAATCATTTTTGGTAATAGTTAGGCTCTCCATCAACGTAAACGTAGGATAGTTTTTTTGTGATACATAGGTATAATTTTAAATTTATCTGTATTTGTTTTAATTTTCCATTTGCCTTTCCATTTTCTATTTCTGTTGCCGTTACTCTGGCCTGCATCTGGGGGTTCCGATAAACACAGGAAATTAATTGAGTGAAATCATTTGTGTATTGTATGTTCACACAGCCCTCGTTCCTGGGTGGGAAAATGTCCGAGGTATACACTGAATATAGCGAAGGACTTAAACAACCTTCCTGAGTGAGACCCGTATTAAGCTTGAATATTCCACCTTGGTAATTCCCCGTGTCTATGTATGCATATCTTTCCATGACGTAGTCGCATAAAATTCTTTCAAAATAGTTGTTCATTTCCAGATTTAGAATTTTATGTTGTATGCCTCTTTGCCAGACTTTATCGAATGCTTTTGATACGTCCCGGCATACAATGTCTATACTGCATTTCTCTCCTTCCACTTTGCATATTTTTTCTGTAATCACGCTGAAACAACCTCCTTGAGCGAGACCCGCATTAAGCTTGAATATTCCACCTTGGTAATTCCCCGTGTCTATGTATGCATATCTTTCCATGGCGTAGTTGCATAAAATTCTTTCCAAATAGTTGTTCATTTCCAGATTTAGAATTTTATGTTGTATGCCTCTTTGCCAGACTTTATCGAATGTTTTTGATACGTTCCGGCATACAATGTCCATACTGCATTTCTCTCCTTTCACTTTGCATATTTTTTCTGTAATCACGCTGAAGGCCATCTCCGTATTCCTGGTCTTTCTGAAGCCGAATTGTTGATTGTTCCAGACATTGTTTTCTGTGAGATGTTCATTTAATCTTGTGTTCAGGATTTTTTCAAACACCTTCCCGATGAAGTCGAGAAGGGATATAGGTCGGAAGTTTTTGACCTCTAAAGGTGGTTTTCCCGGCTTCGGTATAAATATCATTTTGGCTATCTTTAACTCATCGGGGAAGTATCTCGTGTTTATACAAGCGTTAAACACGAGCCTTATCCCTTCGAGTATATTATCCGGTGCTTCTATATAGTTTTTTTCTGGTGAGGCCCTATTTCGCAGGGGCCTTTTGTTTAAAATTTAAAATGGTATTCTTTAATTCCTCGATTGTGATTTTGGCGTTAAATTCATCGTTTGCCTACCGTTCCTCTTCTACGTAGTGATATGGGAAAGTCCTCTCAATCCGTTCATTTAGTTCGTCAATTATTTGGTTTTCGAAGTCTATATCCTAGATTTCGTTTTCCTCTTCGCCGATGTTGAATACTCCTTTCCAGTGTTCCCTGAACAATTTTTCAATCTCGCGTTCATCTTCGATTAATTTCCCGTTTCTATCCTTAATCTTCATTTTTTCTTTACCTTTAGCATTTACTATTCTTTTTATCTTTTTCCAAAATTATCGGGGGAATAGCTCGTTGTCAATATTTTGAAAGACTATGTTCCAGTATTCTCTTTGTTTGTCTGTTATTGCGCTTAGTAGTTCTCTCTTCTTCGTTCTCAGATTGCGTTTTTTTTTGCCTTGACGTTCCGTTTATTATTATGTCTTCGTTTATCCTTTTATTTCTGCATTCTTAGTTTTCATTTCGTCTTTCCATATAAAGTATTTAACTGTTTTGTATGTGTTTCTGGGTATTGCAATCTCATCATCTATTAGAGGAAATGGGCCACTACTGTGAGTGGAATTTTAAAATAATTTTAATGTGTGATTCCAGCTTGTCGCTTAACTGTTGCTGGCCGGCTTATTTTCGTTTATTAATATGGCTTCTAAGATGTTCAGCCTTGCTTTGTTGACCTCTTTTCTTTTAATAACGGTGTTATCAACGAGCATATCCCTCGTTAGGTTAATATTATGGACACACTCCATATGATTTTTAGGTCCTCCGCTTTGTAGATGCATAGTTAAACGTCTCGAAAGTGTAGTGGTTGCCATGCTAATATATTTTGAGTTATTATAAATCTCACGGCCTTTATCGGGGCAGATGAACTCGTAAACGATGTTGGTTGACTTGAAATTCGAGGAGTTTAGGCAGCTGTTGTTTTTCATCAGGAGATTGCTGGCTTTTGTTGTTTTATAATAAATGATGAGTTGAATTTTATCCGTTTGATTTTTAACCTCGATGTTACCGTTAATAATCTCCTTGATGTTTTTTTTCATCTATTTTATAGGCCGTGAACATCTGGTTTCTGTAATACACTTTGATGTTGTTGACTTCTCCATGATTACTTTCAGTTTTATCCGTATCTTTGCAATGATTATTTAAAAATGATTGGAGTTGTTTGTCAATCAAGCTGTTTGAGAAACCGTTGTTCACGAGTGTTTGTTTTATTCGTGCAATCTCTTGATGGAAAAGTTCTCACGTAGAGCAGCATTTATATGCTCGGCGGATGTATGAGCCGATTACGCTTATTTTATACCTTTCAGGGCATTCACTCTCCGCATTGCGGCATCTTCCCATGTCCGTACTTTTTCTATGTACTTTAATGATGTAGTTGCCATCGATGTTTTGAACCTAAACGTCCAATAAAGGGAGTTTATTGCCGGTGCTCTTTTAATAAGGAGTTCTCCTCAAATTGCTGTTGATGTTTATCAGATGTTCTTCGTTTTGGACGTTGATGTAGATGTCGTCTACGTATCGGCAATATGTGTGTGGCTTAATTTCCATAATATCCAACAATCTCTCTTCAAATTGACCCATAAAAAAAGTTAGAAGAAGAGAAAGTTGCCAAAGGAAGTTAAAGCGAAATACACAAAGGTCTTCAACAAAATTTGCATTCAAGAAAGACTGCTACCCAAATACACTAATATATATATATATATATATATATATATATATATATATATATATATATATATATATATATATATATATATATATATATATATATATATATATATATATGAATGCAATGTCCCGCAGGAAAAAAATGAAAAGGTGTTTCCAAGTACTTTCGAACTTAATTAAGTTCCTTATCAAGGATAACTACAAGAAATAATATTATATTAGAGGTATATATACGAAAGAAAAGTATGAAAGACTGCCTCAAAAACAAGAAATCACCAATGAAGAAGACGGAAGGGGGAAGGTAAAGAAACACATTAATAATTACAAGAAGCAGGTAGTAAGGTCAAACTAAGTCGAAGGAAAGGGTAACAGATTCAAAGAAATGGAGATAGCCTAACGAGGGAGATTATAAGACACGATGAGCAAAAGGGGGGAAAAATACAATGTACAAAACAGAGCAGTGACAATTAAAAAATAAAAAATGATAATAAAAACTAAAAATAAAATAGGGGCACATAACTAAAGAATGTATATAAAAAACTAAGAACGAAAGACAGGACTAATTTCTTTAAGTATCAATCTTTTAATTATAGCATCTATTTTATATAAGCCAGGAGAAAGGTTAAAATTATCACATTGGCTTATAAAAGCACATTTAATGATATTCCTTTTTATAGGGGCATTGAAACGATAAATAAATTTAGCCGGCGGTCTTTCATACTTTTCTTTCGTATATATACCTCTAATATAATATTATTTCTTGTATTTATCCTTGATAAGGAACTTAATAAAGTTAGAAAGTACTTGGAAACACCTTTTAATTTTTTTCTTGCTGGACTTTGTGAGTTTTTCATTTCATATATATATATATATATATATATATATATATATATATATATATATATATATATATATACCAAGCAATGGCTTCGCCACTCCCCCGTAGGGGGAGCTTGCGCTTCGCTACAAAGATTAAAATTTAAAATCTAAAAATAAGCAGCCATGGTTAAATTTTTAGAAATTTTCTCACCTTCGTCAATTATAATAATTTTAAAAAGGCACTCTAAACTAAATTTCCCCCCTTTCAAAATATCACGTTGCTAAAATATAGAATTATAGAAGAACTTCACCATTTATAATTCTTTGGGTTTAAAAAATTTCACAAAATTTCGATACTTATATTTATTTCTGAACTTCACCATTTTGTTTTTGATATTATAAAAAAATGATTAGAAATAACTTTGATAAAAAACCATGTCATAACCAAACTAAGAGAAAATTTTTATTTAAATACTCCCCAAAATCTAGTGATTATGATATATATATATATATATATTATATATATATATATATATATATATATATATATATATATATATATTTATATATATATATATATATATATATATATATATATATATATATATATATAAAAACAGTAGTGTTATTATAAATAACCTTTAATACAAACATGAACAAAATAACAAAAGACATTTAAAGACCAATAACCTAAGTTTTATTACTGATCAAAATAGCCGCTCTTTGCCTTAATAAGTGCAGAGCAAATCCTTGGCATCTTATTTATCAAAGAAAGCAATTATTCTTCTGGAATTTCATTGCAACATTCAAGTAAACAGTCTCATCACAACTGTGCATTTGCTGGTTGCCTCCAGCCCCTATGTCCAGATAATCACATAATAGTTCGATAGGATTGTAATGAATCAGGAGACTGAGGTGGCCAATTATGATTGTAACATGTTCTTCCTGTTCTTTCTTCTCCAAATAACTATGACACAGTATGGAAGTGTACTTTGGATCATTGTCTTGTGGCAAAATAAACTTTTGATCGATAAGAAGTGTTCCAGATGGGAAAGCAGCATGTCGCTGCAAAATTGAATGATAATCATGATGTTCTAATTTATTTGGTATTTTATAAATATCTCACACTGGATCTCAAGCAACCAAAGCACCAAACTATCGTATTACCTTCGCTATGCTTCGCCGTAGGGATGGTACACTGAACAACCAATCGTTCATCACTTCTCCACCTTATAAGAACTCGTCAACATGCCGAGATAATGAAACTGTATGGGGAAGCCAACATGGAGATCATTATGCTTATCGCTAGGCTAGCGAGATTCCTATTTTCAACAGCCGGGAGCCATAATGATCAATGATGATGATGAAGAAGATGGTTAGAGAAAACAGGTTTTCCAAAAATTGCGATGTGATTACTGATAAATGGGGGGAAAAAACCGTTCAATTTGATAAACAAAATTATTTTGCCATCAACTGTTTATGATATGCACGATAGAATTATAAATGTCAGCAAGAATTTTGAAAAAGATAAATAACATCATGTTGGAAAAAACTGATGTGAAAATTAATGATCAGAAAGTCACACTTTCGCTTTTTTATTAAATTTTAACTGTATTGATTAAAAATTATTTAAAATGAATCAATTGTTACATTTTTGTATTATTTTTCCACATTTTCCAAATGTCTTTTGCAGTATGCGGCTGCACTCATTTTTTATATTGATTTATTTCCCCCAAATGCCTAATCCACTAGAACAATGGCTTATTATGTTGGGCGCCCCACAAGTCCATTATTTTTCCTTGAGAGGGAACAAATACTTTTTTTTTGCAGTTATCATATTTAGTTTTGCGAATATTTGATCAAATTTTACATCGCTTAAGACGACTTGCATTTGTTTTTGAAGCCTCCAAAAGGTTATTAAAGATCAATGAAATCCCATAATTTGATCCTTTCGAAATTCTTGGTTTGTTGGTTGAAAATCGCTGCTGTGCAAGCGACGAGCAGTTATTTGGGCTAAATATTTTAAAAACAACATGGTTTTGTAACGAGCATTCTTTTGGGCAGAAATGAGTTAAATGCAGCAACATACATAATATTGTTGGTAAAAGAAGAGGACAAAGAAGTGTTTTCATCCTGCAGGTGAACTCTTCTATGTTTTCAGCAAACTGATCTACTCCCTTCTTCTAAAATTGTATCAGGCTCGAACGAAAGTAATGTCCGATTTTCTAGAATCAAGTTTTAGATCAGTTATTCCCAACGTGGGTACTAACGCCCTCTTGTGGGCGTTGTTGAGGTAAAAGAGGGCGCTGTAAGATGTTTCTTCACTTAAGGGGCGTTAAATACACACTGGGAGCGTTAGGCATTTTTTTTAATGTTAACCATATCAAGTTTAAATATTACTCAATTATTATAGCATACCTACTTGTTGGACTGTGGAAATCTATAGAAATACTGCGATTCTATGGAAAGCACAAAATCTACAGAATTGAAGAAATTTTATAGAATTCTACATAAAATTCTACTGGATGCCAGTGATACGTGTTAGTGTGCTTGTTTTCTCGCTCAGTTGGTGTTACACCTCATGGTTGCCAAATTGGCAATCTCGTAGTCATAATTCGTGAAAATTGATTACCTTTTAACTCTGTTGCCATGAAAAAATTAATGTCGATACTTATGTATCAGTAAGTGCAATTATAAATTTTACTGTAATACAGATTTAAAATTTTATACATTATTTGCACAGCTTAATATCGTAAAAGCATTGTATTAAGAGTATTGTACGACTAGTTGTTGATAATTCTTCACGCGGCATTTGCTTTGCAGAGACTTTTTTGATGCAAACTGTTACTATAACTTCTTCAATAATGACAAACAGGCTTGAGGTTTGATCTGTACTTGTATAAAATTAGTACACAAAGCTTTCACTCGTAATTGTTGCTTTAAACTTGATCCATTTTGTACTTTTAAAAACATGTAGGTAACAGCCACACTCTTGGATCCACATCTGTTTCGGATTGCTGTTAATTTCTACGTTAAGTTATGTGTTGGCAAGTGTTGTTCTTTTGAGTGATATTAGCTATTTAGTACTTTTTGCAATAGTTTTCACATTAGCTTTGATGTTGTAATCTTTTTCATAACATTTACCTATATTGGGACAAATGCAAGTAGTAGGAATGTTGATTTTTGTATAACTTTTATAACTATATACAAACTTCATCATCGTCTTGCTGACACATATTTTTACTGTTTTCCTTTTTTTCAGTTTTATGTTTGCTGGGCCTGATTATTTCAGTTGGGAGTTAGGGGTGTTCCCTGTAATTATTATTGGTGGTGAAATTCTGTGTTTACCATTTACTGATCTATTTGAGTTATAGTGACGGTGTTTAACTACCCAGAATCATGTCTGAAAACTCCTTAAAACGAAAGTGCAGACAATATAGTGTTGAATATTTAAGGTTTGGATTTATTCGTTCTGCTAATAAAAACCAAATGCCAATGTGCCTTCTCTGTGAGAAAGTGTTCTCTAACGAGGCCATGAAACCATCACGACTTTCTGATCACTTAAAGAAGATTCATCCTGATAAAGAAAAAGAGAATTTGTTATATTTTAAAACTTTACAAGATATATTTAACAACGATTGGCTCCTTTATAACAAAACGATCCCAAAAATGCGACGATGGACTTGTTTGTTCATATAATATCTCCAAAATAATTATCAGGTCTCGAAAGCTTCATACAATTGGAGAAGAACTGATTTTACCAGCTATAGAGGAAGTCTTGCGTACAGTAGTACATCATCCCGCACCAAGCACAATTGCCAAAGCGATTCCTCTTAGTAATAATACTGTTCAATGAAGAGATGACGAAATGGCCGAAGACATTGAAGAAATCCTTTGTGACACACCTGAAGTTCAGCAATTTGGTTTACAATTGGATGAGTCTACACTGCCAGGCAATGGAGTACTACTTTTAGGACTTGTTCGCTTTATTAAAGATAACAAAATTGGGCAAGCGCTGTTCTTTGCATAGGAACTTTAACAAAACACTAAATATGAATCTATTTTTACTGCAGTTGAACAGTTTTTCAAAGAAAAAGATATCCCAATGATCAATATCATTGCTTGCGTGACTGACCTAGCTCCAGCATTAACAGGACGATATAAAGTTTTTTTGCATTTTGGAAGAAAGTTGTGGCCGGTATTTTTACAATACATTGCTTAATTCATCGACAACATATGGTTGCCAGGAACTTGAGTGATCGGCTTCATAAATCTCTTAACGTTGTTATTACATCAGTAAATAAAATTAAATGCCATCCCCTTAATTCCCTAATATTTAACAATGATGGAGAATTTGATCGGCTCCTTTTACATACCGAAGTAAGGTGGTTATCGAAAGGAAACTGTTTAAATCGATTTTATTCACTTTTCAACAGCATAATTCAATTTTTCCGAGAGAATAAATGTGGTCATTTGAGTGATGACTCTTAGCTTGCAAGAAGGACATTGCCTACTTAACAGATATCTTCAGCTTATTCAATGATCTAAATTTGCATTTGCAAGGCTGTGATGTAACTCTTATTAGAGCAAAATTTAAAACTTGCCCATTCTTGGAAAAGCTTTCTTTCTTCAAGAATAATATTGGTCGTAAAAATCTGTATCTGTTTCCAAATCTAAATGGACTAGAATATGATGATACTAATAATTCCATATTGGATGTTGACCTCTTGATTTACTGCGAATATTTGAAAACATTACACGAGGACATGAGTTGTAGATATCAAGCTCTCATAGATATGAAAATACCTCATTGGCTGATAAACCCATTTACAGATGCTTATACAAATATGAAACTAATCTTGCAATGCAAAAAGAGTTAATTGGTTTTAAAAATAGCTTCGAATTGAAGCCTCTATCAAAGCAATCATAGCAGGAATTTTGGTTACAAAAAGAAATTCTTGAAAGTATCCAAAGCTATGGGAATCAATTAAGCTCTATTTCATAGCTTTCCTATCTTCATGTATGGCTGAACGGGGTTTTAGTGCAGTTACTCGACTTCTCACAAAACAAAGAAACCACCTGCAAATCACAAAAAGAGGAGATTTAAGGTTACTTCGTAGTTACTAGGATGGAACCTATGGTGCAAGAGTTAGCCAAAAAAAAACAAAGTCAACCATCTCATTAAAACATATTGAGGTAAGTTTTCAATGAGATTATTCTGATTTTTATATTCAAAATAATATGTCTTGTAACTTAAGAACGATGGAATTCCGTTGGCAGAGGGGGCAAGTTCAAAAGATTTAGTGTCCAAGGGGGCGTTAGTCCAAAAAAGGTTGGGAAACATTGTTTTAGATAGTATTTATTAAAGTAGTGCCTCTTGTTATTGCTTAGAAATGCTACACTGAGTAATTTATAGCTCTTTCTCTCAGATTTCAAAAATATTGTTCATAATCTTCATCGGGATTCACCCCTATGTTCATCCCATCTAAAGGTCATATTAGAGATATTTTACTCTGCAAGTTTCATAAAGGTCTTACTGCTAGTACAGTGGCAAAATCCATTCAGAGCACTTATGGGGAAGGTCCAGTAAATGAAAAATTTTGCAAGTGGTGGTATTCCTGATTTTCGAAGTGGGGATTTCAGTCTAAAAGATGGACCTAAAGAAGATGGTAAAAAAAAACTGCATTCCAAAGAGTTGGAAGCTGTCCTCACAGTAAATCCTGCTACACCTCCTAAGGAACTGTCCTAGGTGAATCTGCAACAACATGTTGCTTGCTGTGAGTCAATGCTCTCACGACACCTTCAGGCACCATTTTGGGGTAGGCTTGCTACTGGTGATGAGAAGTGGATCTTTTATCATAACGTTAAATGCCAACGTCGTAGATCAGTCGAGGAAACAAAATCTTTTAACAACCGAGATGAAGACTTCATCCAAATGATCATGTTGTGTGTATGGGGGAATTGCCCATTAAAAACTGTTAGACAACAGTCAGACAATTAATGCTAATCTCTAATGCAATCAATTTCGTCATTTGAAAGCCGCTTTGGGCCAAAGACGACCCTCCTTAGTCAACAGAAGGGGTTGTCATCCTCTATCACGCTAATGCCCGTCCTCACACAGCTCGAATGACCAGAGATTTCTTGGAGGAGCTCAGTTGAGAAATATTGCCTTATCCACCATATTCTCCTGACCTTCTGCTTCTGATTATAATTATCAATTGTTTAGGTGATTACAAAACCACTTGATGGATGGTTTTAGGTTGACATCAAGACAAGAGTTTGAAAACGAGTTGGATTCATATTTTGAACCAAAACCTAAAGAATTTTAGAAGCGTTGTGTAGATAGAGGGGAGTAGGAAAAGGGACAAAGAAAAAAAATAATAGCGTAGGCGAGTTGCGAACAGCTTCCCGCGTCGCTGGACCACTGTTAGCGAGCAGGGACTCCACTCGGTCATCCTGAGTCTCATTCAAACGAAGCTTTTAAGCTGCTCGCTTGCACTTCTCGTACGCTATATAACTCCCCCCCCCTCCTAGAAGCAGAGCGTATTTTTAAAGAAATGAAGAGAACCCATTTGGAAATGTTATCCAAGGGCTAACGCTCCCTCTCCCGGGTCTGGGCACCATTGTAGATAGAGGGGAGTAGGAAAGGGGCGAATAAAATAATTAATAGCGTAGGCGAGTTGCGAACAGCTTCCCGGGTCGCTGGACCACTTTTAGACAGCGGCGAATCCCCTCGTCATCTTGAGTCTCAAAAAAGACTCATTCAAACGAAGCATTTAAGCCGCTCGCCTGCACTTCTCGTGCGCTATAGTGGCATATATAAGCTTGTTAATGAATGGGATGAGGTTCTAGAAAGAAATAGAGGTCATGTTTTTGATTTCATATTTCCATAGTCATAAGTTTTTTTTGTTATAATATGTACCCTAAAATCGCACATTACTTTCGATCCAACTTGATCATTTATAATAAAAACTGAGAAGCTAACATTATTTTATTGTGATGGTTGCATGCTAAAGGGATTGGATATCTTGGTCTATCCTGATTACTGTGAGTAGGGGGAACTTATTTCTTGCATTGGTCTATCCTGATTACTGTGAGTAGGGGGAATTTATTTCTTGCATTGGTCTATCCTGATTACTGTGAGTAGGGGGAATTTATTTCTTGCATTGGTCTATCCTGATTACTGTGAGTAGGGGGAATTTATTTCTTGCATTGGTCTATCCTGATTACTGTGAGTAGCGGGAATTTATTTCTTGCATTGGTCTATCCTAATTATTGTGAGTAGGAGGAATTTATTTCTTGCATTGGTCTATCCTGATTACTGTGAGTAGGGGGAATTTATTTCTTGCATTGGTCTATCCTAATTATTGTGAGTAGGAGGAATTTATTTCTTGTATATTTTCATTGTTCCGAGTCTTTTTTGAAATATGTAAAGATGAGGCAAAGCTTTGCGAAATAAAAGTTATTTAGAAATATTTCCTCCTTTTCCATGTATATAATAGAATTTAGTAGATATCCACCATTAGCTTCACATAACCAAAATCTTTTAAAACAATGTGTTCTTGGTTTTGTTAGCTTATAAGTTCGCTCCAGAATTCTTCTTCGGTAACCAAGAAGCTTTTACACTTTGGAGAAAAAATTGATAGACTTTCATTCGACACACTTCATATTCCACTACTTGCTGCAAGTCGATCGGTCATTATATAATCAAGTTGGTCGATTTCTGTAGTTATCATACATTATTTTATAAAGAAAAACTCCGAAAAAGGTTCGAGGGTAACACCACGAAATATCGTCCTACCAGCAACCGAATCCCATAGGTAACCAAGAGCTATAAAATTATGACAATCAGCTCCTGCAGACACCGTAAGTCCAATACACATTTTTTTATTACTTCCACTGTTTAAAGGAGCCATGTAAGTATAAACTTTCTTTCCATTATTCCTAATGTTATATCTTACCGAGTTTTGCAAAACCCGGTTGGTTTTTTTACGAGAGGCTTACATGTGTGATAGAAAAGGTTCGGTGAAACAAACTTAAAGTTCTACTTTTTCAGCACATGTCATGAAAATGTCTTTTCCAATGTGTGCAAGTGTGTCGAGCTGGAAAGGAAAAGAATTGAGATATCTGCTCTTCTGCGCGCGGCCCCCAAACAAGTCTTACATGGCCAAGCGGCTCAACGTCAGCCGGATGACCGACCACAGAGTCAAGGAGAGGCTCAAGAACGGGAAAGACCTCAAAGATCAACCTCCTTTAGGCGGACCTCATGTTGTCAACCGTTTGGCTGTATGAAAGGGCTTCGAATGTGCTCCGAAGCTCATAATGATTGTGCTCGCGAAGAAGAAGAACATATCGATGGCCATAGTAGACATTCTTTGTATTTATACAGTCAGTCATCTACGTTGGCAGACTGTTCTAGAAATTCTTCAAACATATAAAAAAATTCTCGAAAGTTCTAGAAAGCTCTACAGTTTTAAGAACTGCCATTGGTGTCCAGGTCGCAAAAAAATATATAAGGGAAATGATAGCTATTACTACTGTATTGCTGTTTCTATAACTTTCTTTAATACAGTATATCATGTTTATACCATAACTGAAAAAAACTTAACCCTTGAAACTTTTGATATATTTTTACTATTTACATCAAATCAATTTTATTTACCATAAATGGGCTAATTTAAAAATTTAAACTCCTAGCCATAAAAGTAAAGTTTTCGGATTAAAATTGACTTTTTTTTTATTTAGTAGAGCCACATACAATTGGGAAACATCACTTTTTAACCCAAATGAAAGACAAAAGTGAAATTTTGTTACACCGTGTAATACATAAACACCAGTTTAGTAACACCAATTGAGACATCAGTATTTTGTTTAAGTCAAGATATCTAAAAAAACTTGACCTGACAGAGAAATGCAGAGCAGTGTTATTACACCCCAATTGGGGTTTTCCGAAATCATAAAAGACATCAGAATATTACGATTAAGAACTTTATCAGAAGCGCAGTAGTTTCCCATTTTTTCAGCACTAGGAAAAGTACGAAATGAAGCTGCGATAAAAAAAAAATGAAAGACTACAGCTTTATTAATGGGAAAAACTAAGCGCCTATACTTGAAATGACATATACAATACTGGAAAAAATATTATGGATTTTTCAAAAACTTTTGGTCTTTTTATATATAAAGGTCAAATAAATTTAATTTATTTATTGACAGATGATTTAATTCCTATTATTTATACAGAACTAGTATTTCAGTAGTCAGTTTGCCTCCCGTTAGCAGGTTTCTTTTGACATCTGGCAATACCGAGCCGTCGTTATGTGAGAATATTCAATTCTAGCATGCAGTTAAACTGATGCAGCCCACGTTTCCTTCAGTTATAATCCAGTAGAGGTCGATGTAGGGTGTTTGTTTGTATCATAATGTATTTTTAGTCACTCTGTGTTGTATAAATTACAAATTCATGAGGTAAATTTCATTTAAAGTGTAAGTAACGTGTTATTTCAATTCCAGGTCGAGATGGGTAAAAATAGTGATATTAGTCCCCATAAAATTGGACAAATAGAAGGGTATTTGACTGAAACCACATTTAAACAGGTAGAAATTGCAAAGAAACTAACATTTTCAACTCAGAAAATTAGTCTCATTAAGAGAAAATTGGAAAATAACAAGGATGAGTTGCCAAAAAGGGTCGGCAACTGTGGTCGTAAGCGAGTAACAACCCCTAGGATTGATAGAAAAAATCAAAAGAATGTCTCTAAACAATAGGAGAGCATCTTGTAGTAAGATTTCCCGTGAATTAATGGAAGAAGGCATCACTGTGCACCCTAGAACAATTAACAACAAACTTTTAGAAAGTGGATTACATGCATATGGTCCAAAGAAAAAAAACTAGGCTTACCTCGACGATGGTGGAGGCGCGCCATGCATGGGCTAAATATCATATTGTATGGACCTCTGAGCAATGGAACCAGGAAAGACTATCTAAAATAGTGGATAGGGTCTTTATGTATTATGTGATTGATAAAATATGACATTTATTGATAAAATAATATGTTATGATTGATTTTAATCATCAGACTAGCTTAATGAAGAATTATTCAAAAATAACTTTTAATTTCTGATTGCTATAGACTAAAACAGTCAATTATTCTAGATGTTCTATTAGTCAAATGTGGTTTTCAATTGTTGCAGGAAGCGTTTTCTGACCAATTCACAATAGCAGTGCTCGATGATCCGGTGCAAAGCGTGAGAAGGAGTCCTGGTGAGTAATTTCTACCAGATTGTCTTCGAAAAACTGTAAAATTTCAACAAAATATTATGGTTTGGGGGGCAATTTGTATTCTTGGAACTAGTATCTTGAAGATAATTGAAGGAACTATGAACCAACAGAGGTACATAGACGTACTTAGAGGCCATCTACTATCATAAGTAAGGGAATAGAATAAAGATAGGCTATGGATCTTTCAATATGACTCGGCCCCATGCCATACAGAAAAATCGGTAAAGAAGTGGTGCGACAAAAATGGTGTTAACGTGTCATCATGGCCAGGAAATTCACCTGACATTAACCCCATCGAGATTTTAAGGTCTCTGTTGAAAGATGAAATGCATCAATTGCCAATTACAACGAAAACACAGCTTATTGAACGTCTCATAGAAGTTTGGTTCCATTCGGATAACATCAAGGATCTTTACAAAACACTAATTCGTGGCATGCCTCCTCATGTATAAGCCCTTACTGCTGCTAAATGGGGGGGAAGGGGCAAACTGATTACTGAAATACTGATTCTGTATAAATAATAGGAAATAAATCATCTGTCAATCAATAAATTCAGTTTATTTAACCTTTATATATAGAAATACCAAAAATTGCAAATATCCATAATAATTTTTCCAGTACTGTGCACCCTTGGGCAAAAGTATGAGACCACTCCTCAATTTTTTAGTTAACCCTCAGAATGTTAATAAAACGCGTGCATATGGTTGTTGTATGGTATATTTCAGAATTTACGCTTGATTTAATACCTAGTTGACCACTCCTTAGCTTTAATTACTGCTGTAATACGCCTAGTCATCGAGTCAACCAATTTCTTGCAAACGTCGAGTGTAATTTTAGCTCATTCTTCGTGCAGTTTCTGGTACAAATCGTCTTTATTGTTAATTTTCGTCATCTTAATAGTTTTACCAAGGACTCCCCATAGGTATTCAATGAGGTCTAAGTTCGGACTTTGAGCCGGCCAGTCTATAGGAATAGTGCCCTAGGTTTTAAACCAATTGAGAGTATTCTTGGCTGTACGGCACGGGGCATTATCCTGTTGAAAGTTTGAAAGATAACATTAGCTTTTGACACGCCTAGATGTAATTTATCAATTGATGGTTCTAAAACTTCCGATAACATGGAAACATATGTAGCCGAATTCATTCTGCCTCGGCATAAAAACATCTCCCCGTGCCCTGTAGCAGACATGCAAGCCCATGCCATGACGGAACCGCCTCCATGTTTTACTGTTGGGACGAGACATTCAGGCTGAAAAGCTTTAGCAACTCGTCGAAGGACGAAAGTCGCCCCAGGTGTGCCGAAAACCTGAGGCAAATAACATGAAATATAACCAAATGCACTATTATGTATGAGTCTCATAATTTTCGGCTTCAACCCAAATATTATGAGGTAATATGTTAGTTCCAACTTTATACTATGTTACCTCATAGTTACTTTCATCAGACCATACGACTTTTGACCACTGCTCAGTATTCCATTTGGAATGATTTTTTGCCCATTAAAGATGTTTCTTCTTGTTTGTATCAGAGATCCATGGCTTTTTCCTGGCTTTACAGCCTTTGAGGCCATAGTCTATAAGACTCCTTCTTACAGTTCTAGTCGATATTTGTGAGATAGTCGCCTCAGAGCTCTGAAAATGTTTTTCTCCTATTTTTAAGGATCTGACGGATGAGATATCTGTCTTCACGATGAGATGTATCCCTTTTCCTGACAGTTCTTGGTTTTAATTTGACACCGAGAACATTGCATCTTCTGAGCTATATTTTGTCTTTGTGACATCCCATTTTGATGGTGATTTACAATTAGTCCTCGCTTAACTTCACTCAACTCAAAGCTCTGAGCATCTTAGTGATTAGTAACTATTATTACTATATATTTATGGCACAAACCTGTGAAAGATAAAAATATAATTTTTTGCAATATTATGGCATATTTATGGCTAAGTACCAGAAAATGGTAAAAATAAAAAAATATGTTAGAATATTATGGTCTATGGTGTTGTTTATGCTAAATATGATAGTAGCATGAGCCCATAGTGATATCAGAGCACAATTCGTCGTTTAAAGACAAATATAAAGGGAGGCCTCATACTTTGGGCCAATGGTGTATTACGAACACTTCATACTTTCCAATATGTACTTAATGGTAGTTCTGAAAATCTAATAAGAAAATTGTCATTTTTACACACACGCGTGCAGTTTAAGGGACAAATTTGATGAATTAAAGGTATTAGTTGCGCAAAAGAGTTTGATATCAGGTAAACACAGAAGTTCGTGCGTTTTTTCAACCACCAAATAAGAAACGAAAATTTCACGAAATTCATGGGTTACCTAATACAAAATAGTTTCTATCCGTTCCAGACATCTTTTTCTAACAAAATAGAAGTTATGCATCTTGAATAAAAATCCTTTGGATTTGAAGCAAACACTGTTGGTTTCTCTTTGAGTGCATCCTCATCCAAAAATCTTTCATTGCAAATCCGAATGCTTAAAGAGAAAAGAAGATGGTATTCCGAAGGAGACGACAGGAAACTATGGTTGATAAGCTAGTAGCCCCAAACCTAGACTATTCAGGGTTTCTCACAATACGCGTGCGATGTGTGGTCGTACATTGTTTTGCAAACTCACAATTCTTAAGCGGTTGACCAACGCTGGATGCGTTTGGATAAGTTCATCTTGAACTCTTCGCTATTTTTGCGGCGTAGACTTCACCTTTTTTTTTTTTGACAATCAGATTGGCATTGAAAGATTCTTTGATAAGGACGCACTCGGAGAGAGAATTCAACAGTTTTTCTTCAAATCTTAAGAAGTTTTATTCAAGATTCATATGTATATAGAGTTTTATTTTGCTGGCCAAAAATCTTTGAAACGGATAGAAAATATTTTGTAACGGGTAACCAATAAAGTACATACATCGAATCTTCGTTTCTCGTTTTATTGTCTAAAAACAGACGCACATTTTATGTTAGTTAATAGATATTATGTCTGAAATTTTAGCTAGCGAGTACAAAATTAATTTTGTAATTTATAAGCCAAAAAGGCAAACGGGAGAATATGATATTATTAATTTTGAGACACTTTGCATACTAATTAGGAAAAAGGAATGGTTATATGCATTGATTAAATTTTTCCCAACGTGGATCGTTTCAAATGAAACCTTTGACAAGGCACGAAATGGAACTATCGAATTTATAAACAATTTCTTGCATCAAATAGTAGACAAACTGACTAGACACCACACTTCCCCATAGGATTCCAAGGAGAAGTTAAAACATAGTTGATGCCAAGAGTCCTAGTGAAGCCAGAGAATAGATGAGAACAAATGTTAATCCTATTGTCGAATATGAGCGTTTGGGGCACTCCGCACCGCGCAACACATCCCTGTAAAATCGATTAACGAGATTTTGCAGCAGATAAATCGAGCAAGGGAAGAACATAGACCCATTTGGCTTATCGACCCACGAGAGATAATAAGTAGTTAAACCTATGGGTTTGGGCGTAGGGCCCAATGATATCTAGATGAACCACACTTAGCCTCGAGACCGGTAGCGAAAATTGCCGGAAGCGAAGTTTTTTAATTGTTCGTGCGCGTCAGCTGACAGGGAGCGCAATTACGAACATGATTTTTTACATCTTTACGTATTTTAGGCCACACAAAGTGTTTTGAAAGCAAAGAGAGCGTGCCTTAACACCAGGTAGAAAGAGAGAGAGAGAAAGAGAGAGAGAGAGAGAGAGAGAGAGAGAGAGAGAGAGAGAGAGACCAAGCATTGAATGAGGACAAATATTTGTTGTTTAAATGTTTTGGATACGATGACCGGGGCTAGATTTAGATTTGATGAGGCCCTAAGCTATTTGAGATAATAGGGCTCTTTATATGTCCAGATGTCCGATATCGGCGCCAAATTGTCGCTGTTTTTTGTGTTTCATATTCTATATGGTAATTTTTGGACCTAATAGATATCTAAAGCCATTTGCACTTGACAAATATGTATTTTATCAAAGTAATGTTGAACTGAAATACAATTAAGAAGTATATAAATAGTGAAATAATTATTAATCTCTAATTTAAAATTATTTTTTATTCATAAAAAACTTAAGAATGCAAACACTTTAGTATAAAAAACAAAAGTTCTTTTAGAAACACAATTTACAGAGGCTTATAATCTAGTCTTTAGAAACTTGCTATAACGACTAATTATATTAATGCATCTACCCAATACCCATTAAATTGTATAATTTTATCAAGATTTATTGTATACTGTGCATACAAACAACACAAACATGATCTAAACTAAAATACTTTCTTTCTTGCCTTTGCCAGAGCAAAGTGACTGATGATATCATAAAATGATTAATTGCGTAGTTTGTCACTTTCCAATGCACATGAGACCGAGGGAACGAAATTTATCTTGAGTCATTGTTGTTCTAAATTCATTTTTTGTCCTCTTCAGCTGAGAAAAGGATCTTTCTCAAGAGCAATTTCCAATCACCAACTAAGGTACATTCTCAAAATTGATTCTACATTAAGAAATGTACATCCAGTTTTTCAAGAAATTAGAAGCAAAATACGCCATCGGCAAAACTGTGCATTATGTAGGTTTTATTTTTTTTCTTATACTTTGTAAGTGTACACCCCCTTTGGGGGAGTGGGGGGCAAGAAAGTGGGGGCCCTAAGCTATAGCTTGTTTAGCCTATACGTAAATCCGGCACTGACGATGACCTTTAGCCTATTCAGCGAAAAGTCCACAAAATAATTGTGCTCAGTATTCAGTAAGTAGAGGGAGGATAATTTGAGGTTTGTATTTGCTCGACTCAGCCAGAAAGTGAGTAATAATAAGGTGCCTAAGTTGGTCTGCAGCTAGCAGACCATAGTTGACCGCTTTAAAGGGTGTGGGAAAAATTGCAGTGCCAGCCACGAGAAGAGATTGTAAGAGGGCTACTGCGGTCGAATTGTGCCATATGAGAATCGTCATTCTGACCAGAAGATAGGATATCTGTGGTCGGTGTAGTCCTAGACAGAGCGTTAGCTGTGGTGAGATGTTTGGCGTGTGACCACTGAAGGTCGTTTACAAATTGTGTAATGGAATTCAGCTTTCGATCGCCAGAGAAAGGAGAGAAGTCTTTGAAAAAAGAAATTATAAAGCAAGAGCCTTATGTTCAGAAAAACGCGTTACCTTAGAGCCTTGTATCGTGGCAAAGAATTTTTTACTGCGGAAAAACCCGCAATGAGCTCTCTTCCAAGCATAGACATTTTTGTCTGAGCTGCGGAAAAAATTTTCTTAAAAAAGGCTAACAAGGTTCACGTTCCCAGCTGATGTTTCTAAGATGCCCTTCCCCTCACACCCGTCGCACTTGCATTCATGGGGAACAGACATGTTTACACGTCGATCCTAAATATATTCAGCGGTTCATTGGGACCGTACCATGTTTTACATTTCGTATAGTGACTTTCTAGAAAACAATTATTATCCGCTTAGTTTGGAAACAGCTTCATCATCTTAATACACATAAAAGCTTAACGAATAAAATAAAAAGGTATTTCTTTTTTTTAGCTGTAAAGCATAATAAGCTGTTCAGTGGAGGATATTTGCTCAGGAAGGTTTCGTGTCTCAGTATGTTCTTTTTACTCATATAAGAAGATCATCATTTTAGAATGGCCGAGTCAATTTCCTGATTTCAATCACATTGAGAATCTATGGAATGAGCTGAAGATACGATTCCCCTGAGAAACCCATGGAATTTAAAAGACGTAAAGAATTTCTGTACAAAAAGATTGTCATTATCCCTGAATTCTCCTAACAAGTTACAACAAAATACAAAGAGACGTCTGCAAGCTTTAATTGCCAACAATGGATTTTTAACTAAATATTAAGTGACATGTGTCCAATACTTTTGCACCGGGTGTTACAATGTTTTTGTAAACAAATTTGTTATTATCTGATCTTTTTAATTACCAGTTGCTTCCAATATTGTCCAAATATTTACCAAGTTATGTTTTGGTCCTTTGAAATGTATATGTATTTTTTATACTTCATCTTTTTACCATGTAGCACTTTGAGGTTGTTCATTCAATGTAAAATGCATTACAAATAAAATTATATTATTATTATCAGGCACAGTACGAAATAGGGTGCCCTGCAATTGGTGCCTTAATTGGGTGGCTGAGGAAATAGCAAGTTTTGCCTCCTGAGTGGGGACAGCAGCACTTTGCAGCCATTTTGCTGCGTTTGTGCCCACCATTTGGGAGGTCATTCAGTGGGGCTAAGATGGAAGCCACATTTTTTTACATGATTCCTATAAAAATTGAATAGGCCTAGGAATTTCCTTAGAGATTTATATCTGAAGGGAACAGGAAAATTGCGTATGGATGCGACTCTGTTTGGCAGAGGTGATATGCTCTCGTTGGTTAGGAGATATCCCAGAAATTCGAACCTTTCTACTCTTAATTGTCAGTTGTGTTGTGCCAGCTTTAAATGTGAGGCCAGTAGGCGATCGAATACGTGCTTTAGGTGTACTAGGGGTTTCATGGTGTGGAGAGTACAGAAAAACGTACCAACCGAACGGCGTAATTACAGACGTTTCCACCGGAATTTGATGGAAGCCTTTTAGCAGGTCGAGTTTGGAAATACATATAGTCTACCTGCGATTTGAGCTGTAAAATCCGAGACAAACAAAATTGGCTAGGTATCATCCATAGTGACTCTGTTTAAGGCACGGAAGTCACACACTGATCTATAGGACCCATTTTTTTCTTAGAAACTAGATATAATGGAGATGTCCAGGAAGATCACGATTTCCGAATTACCTATGCGTCTCTTCTCCGTTCTGGAGAACTCATCCCTTCGCGGCTTCGACTTTGTTAGGAGGTAAGCGGTGCGGGAGGAGGTTAGGTCTGTCAAGGATGTGAGTAATGCAGTGTATTTATTGATCATGTATTGTAGGATACACGACTGAAAGGAGGCTTGTGGCACTTGGCAAGTCAAGTCCTTGAACAGCTGCGTTAGGAATATGGTTTGCATGAGTACCGAAAATTAGGAACGGGGACTGATATCAAATAAAATTTTCGGAACTGTGAAATCCAGGTTCCTCTAAATGAATATTTTTCTTTTTCACCAATTTATTTTTATAAGTGGCACAAAAACCTGACCATTAAGATCAATTATGTTTAATATCTCATGTTAAATAACTTAGAAAGATTTAAAGAAAGTTTAGAAACATCATATAATTAAAAACAAAAAACAATAGGCCTTTAAACAAATATAATCTTTGAAAGAAATTTGACTAATAAACATACTTTGAAAGAAATTAATCAAACTGATAAACATACTTTGGCCTAAAATTTTAGCTGTAAATATTTATTATTAGAATTGTGGACTCAATTAGTCTAATCATCTTTTTCTCCAATTTTGAGTCGCGTACGACTCTACATCTCACATGTCGGTCGGTGTCCGTTTTGCTTATTTTTTTGTTTTTGTAATAACATCATAACTATTCGGCCGATTCTAACGAAATTTGAAAACCTTATCTTGTTTTACATTCTCTTTCGAATGCTATAATTGTCAAAGACCTCCCAAGGTTAGCTCGGGAATTATTTGGTTTGTGCAATAACATCATAACTATTCTTCCGATTCTAGCGAAATTTGAAACCCTGATGTTGTTTTACATTCTCTTTCGAATAATAAAATTGACAAAGTCGTCCCCAAGGTTAGCTCTGGAATTATTTTGTTTTGGCCATAAAATCATAACTATTCGGCCGATACTCTGCTAGACTAGACTATAATATGCTATGCTCTGCTAGGCAAGCCTAGAATAGGCTATACTATGCTAAGATATAATGTACAAGGGTAAGATATACTACGCTAATATAGGCTATAAAATGCTATGCTAGGATGCATATAGTATGTTAGGCTAAACAATACTAAACTATGCTTGCCTAAGGTATAATGGGATAGTATAGGCTATACTTGTCTATGATAGTTAATGCTAGGCTAGGTTATACTATGCTAGGCTAGGCTCAGCTATGCTAAGCTATACTAGGCTAGACATGGCTATACTATGCTAAGCTAGTGCAGGTTAAAGTATAATAGGCTAGGGAGGTCTATGCTCTGTTATGCTAGGTAATACTATGTTAGACTACGATAGGCTAGCTAACCAGGGCTATAATAGGCTAAGCTATGCAAGGTTATTCTAGTCTATGGTATGGTATGCTATACTAGTCTAGGATATACTAAGATAGGCTATAATATGATACGCTTGGCTCTATTATGTTAGGTGTAGTTATGCTAGGATAGGCTATAACAAGCTAGCCTATAGTATGCCAGGCTATCTTATGCAAGGATATATTAGCTAGGCTATAATAGCCTATTGTAGCTTGGCTATACTAGGCTTCTCTAGGAGACGCTAGGCTCTGGCATGCGATGCTAAGCCATACCTGGTTAAGCTAGGCTACACTAGGCTAAACTATACTATAATATATTAGGGTAGACTAGAGTCTACTAAGCTAGACTATATTAGGATACGATAGGCTAGGCTATACTAAGATACGATAGGCTAGGCTATACTAGGATACGATAGGCTAGGCTATACTAAGCTAAGGTAGGATAAAGTAGGCTATACTATGCCGGGTTATACTAGACTACCTAAATTATACTAAGCTAGGCTAGATCAAGCCCAGCACAGCCAGGCTATTCTATTTTAGGCTAGGTTCTAACGAAATTTGAAACCCTTATGTTGTTTAACATTCTCTTTCGAATGATAGAATGGTCAATGTCCTCCCAAGGTTAGTCCGGGAATTATTTAGAGTTTTGAAGGCCGTAAGTGAGAGCACGCGACTTTTTGGTCAGCATATCTTGTTAAAGTAATATTTCAAGAACACTTGAGCATTTAAGGTTGAATCAGATAGGCGAGACCGATTTTTTTTCTAGAAAAAGTCAAAAAGCTGAAAAGGCTCTTTCACTTTCGGCACCTGTAGTTTTTCTGTGCGTTTGTCAGTCACTTAAAAAAATTTTAATTCTTTGTTAGCATCAAAATTTTCTTGATTACTTATATTTCAGGTGCTGGAAGATGCAAGTTTGTTTACTTCATTGTAGTATTCTTCAAGCAAAGGATCATCGATTAATTTAGCTTCATTTTAATTTACATCAGTACCAGACCAAGTAGTTTTCTTCATTGGTTTTTGAATTTAGGCAAATTTCTTCAAAGAAGCTCGTGAACCCGCTGCTAATTCAGGCGACTCTAGGGCCAAATAATTTGGATTATGCATATACTGAAGCAAAACAAAAAATTTCTTTTTGTCTTCGACTTATGTATCGATGGATCAAAGTTTGTCTTAGGTTTACACATAGGTGATTTTTTTACCCTTTAACTGATTCAAGATAAAAATAAACGAACACTCTGCTTTTAAAAGTGAGGCATCTCTGGATGATAGTTCATTGATCACAATATACAGTGGTTTTAAAACCTGAACAATTTCTTCAATCTGTTGCCATTTAATATCTGATACCGAATATTCATATTTTATTGCTCGCAAAGATTTCGGGATGCAATCTTTTTAACTTATGTAAAAAAAACGCTATTTCAGCTTGTTTTAATATCGATTATCAGATTCAAACGCCGTCCTTTAAACTGGTCAGAGGCAAAATCTTGTAAATGATTATTTTTGAGTGACGATTTACGAAATGTTCTACATATTTTTCGAATCTTGCGTATCATTGAATCAAAGTCCTCATGAATTTCTAAATGAATGTCCGGAGATTCTAAATCGACCAGGTTTTCTTCTTCGGCTTCTTCGATGTCATCATTTTCCTCATTTCAAGTAGAAAATTTATTTTCTGGTTGCTGGATATTGTAAGTATGAATTTTATTATATAAAACATCACAAACTCTTAGATTTATTCCATGTGCTAAGCACTACTGGTGCATTGCCGGAATATCTTTACCGAATTTTAACATGGCTGAAGCTCCGTCTGTGGTCAATGCTACGATATCACGATTTAGATCAAGATTGAACTCTTCCAATCGAATTTTTACCATATTTATGGCAGTTTTACTATCAAAAGATCCTTTAATAGGAGTGAAGCATTAAATTCCAATACACTTTTTCATCATAAACGTTGATATTAATATACCTTCTATTTTGCTTTGAAGTATATTCATCCATGGTAACTGACTACCACTTCCCTTCTTTGATTTCTTTCTTGAAAATTTCAACCAATTCTGTCTTCTTCAAATAAAAGTACATCATTGAATTTTTAACACCATTATTTGAAGTTAAAAGTTGCTTGTGGTACTGTAATTTTGCAAGACTTTTTTGAATAAATTTACTTTTAGCAACGGCTAAAAACCTTAGACTATCTTTACAAATAAGTTTGGCTTATTTCTGTATCCATTGAAAATCTTTTGATAAAACCTGAGAGTTATCTGCTTTTTCAAAGTAGGCAAATCACTATCACCGTGGGCTTTCATTTCTCTATTATTCTTTGTATAATGTTTGATAAGTCCTGAAGTCGTACCAACCGTACACATTAATTTTGTTTTGCAAGTTAAGCATTCGGCTTCATTTTTAGAAACCTTTTTAAAGTAATTTCATGCAATAGATTTTGACATAAGAAGATCAATAAATAACTAATAAATAACTGCCCTACACTCAATCACACAAAAAATAAATAAAAAAATTATTATTTTTTTTTAGTACAGCAAAATCTGATGTATCTAGTATGCAAGCAACCAATTTGAACACAAATTAAGTGGAGAAGTTAGCAACTTGCCAGAACGAGTTGTCAGTTGTTACCTTTTTCAAGGCAAAAATATTTGGATTTCATTTATTCGTGTTCAAAAATTTAATTATCATATTTATATCATTTTTTAACCAAACCATGTTATAATTAAAAAAAGAAAAATATAAGGTGCCAAAAATATCATAATCTAGATTTAAATAATTATAAGTAACTTCGCATTTGGCAATAAGAAATTAGTTTTCAATTTTCGCGCTGCGGCCTGCAAGAAACATGTTCGAAACAGGGTTTTGACCTTTTGCCTTTGGGATGTATTAAAGTATTCGAGATTTTTATGTTTGATTAAAATTACTTTAGTTTTTATGAACCGGGAATTTCTTTTGGGGTTCTCGGTTCTGTTCGTAGGATGATGGAACCGGGTGCAAACCCTAGGTAGGAATGAACCAAGGTGCGCAAGAGAAAGGAATGCCGTGAATAACTCTCCCGGACACTATATCCGTGGTACCACGCCCTTTTAAATCAAGGATACGCGATAAGTGTTGCAGGAGGTCGGCCACCAAGATGGTGTGACTGACGTCATCCACTAAAAACATTCACAGGAGAGACCGTTAAAGAAAGATAGAGTTCGAAAGAAGCTTCTTAGAATATATCGGAATCGGTTGACCTGAAATGTTGCTGTTTCTACTTTCTGGTGACATTAAACTTAATCCTGGTCCGCAAAATACATTCTGGAAATGTTGAATATTATATAGCAATGTCCGTGGACTATATAAGAATAAAAAGGACTTGCACGTAGCTGCCGATATATTTGATATATTCTTTTGTTCTGACTGAGACCTTCGTGTCTGATTTGCGTCATATTTCCGAATTGTTAATTCCAGGATTTAAAAAAACTGTTTTGCTCAAGCGTAATGCCATCCCGAGAACCCGTGGAATGGCTCTGTATTTTAAAGAGGGTTTCACTGCGTCTCATAGGCCGTTATATGAATGTGGATGTCATGAAACACTGGTGGTTAAAGTCTCTGGTACACTTTTAAATCTTTATGTATTTGCCAGCTATAGAAACCTGGATTTGGATGAATCTATTTATGACTGTTTGTTAACTAAAATGGCAGCAGTTCAACAGGCTAACTCTAAATCTTGCTTTATTTTCGTTGGTGATTATAATGCTCATCACACTGAGTGGATGAACCCAGTTACTGCTCCAGAAAACCATGGTGTAGCTGCTTTAAATTTTGCAAATATTTCTGGCTGTGAGCAGCTGATTAATAAACCCACACATCAATCTGGCAACCGTCTTGATCTTGTGTTTACTGATGTTACAGGTATTGTTACCTGCGGAGTGAATTTTCCAGTAGGCTCATCTGATCATAGTTCGATTAAGATTAATGTTGATATGGATCAGGTTGTTCCAGATGTTAACTTCTCTAGGAAGGTTTACCTTAAGTCTCGTGATGATTGGAATGGTGTTCCTCATGACCTTATGGCACTCAGTTGGAGTGATATTTATAGAAGCCTGAATATTATCGAATGCTTAAATGACCATCTTATCCCAATTATAGAGAGGAGAATCCCTTCTAAATTTCTCAGGTATAGACTTAAGGATAAACCATGGTTAATGCTGAATGTAAGCTTGCCTATCAAGCAAAGCAAGAAGCGTGACTTCTTGTGGGATAATTTCAACGAGCTTAGAAGACAAGCTCAGGTTATCTATGTGAGAGCTGAGAGAGCTTATAATGATAGTGTAAAGGCGGTCCTGCTCTCCAGTAGTAGTGATTATAAGTGGTGGTCTATCCTTAAGTCATCACTCTTCGGAGTTGATTGTAGTATGCCCACACTCCTGAATGCTGACAGAAGTGCCATATACTGCCCTAAAGTAAAGGCTGAACCTTTGGCTGACCTCTTTGATAGTAAACAGTGTGGTGAGTCGCTGTTGTTGCCTCAGTTATGCTTTCCAGAACCTAAGTTGTGTTTAATGGCCTTCAGATCTAGTGAGGTTAAAACATTGCTTTTGAATCTTGACAGTCATGGTGGTATCGACCCTAATGGGATATTCCCCATTTTCTCGAAAAAAGACTGCGGATTTTATTGCTCCAAAAATTGCTACAATTTTTCACAAGTTAGTTAGATTTACTAGTTTTCCATTAGTGTGGAGGATGGGAAATATTGCAGCATTACCTAAAGAACTAAATCCTTCTTCATCTCTTTCATAATGTACGCCAGTATCAATTACCTCGTTCTTATCTAAAATATTTGAAAAACTGCTCTCTAAGCGCCTTTGTAGGTTTGCTGAGTGCCATAAGGTCATGAAGAATACAGTATGGGTTTCGTAAGGGGCTTAGAACGTGTAATGCACTCTTGTCAATCTCTACAGCTTTGCAAAGTGTTCTTGGTGAAGGTGCAGAGGCACGCATGGCAGGTTTAGATTTAAGTGCAGCCTTTGATCGTGTAAATCATAGAGCACTTACATATCTACAAGTTGAGATTATCAGGGATTGGTGGCTCTTTTCTTAATATTTTAAGTGAATTATTGCTTGGCAAAACCCAGAGGGTCTGTGTTGATGGCTAGTATAGTAGTGTTAGAAATGTAATCTCAGGTGTACCTCAGGGTATCATTCTTGGTCCCTTGCTATTTATCATTTATACTAGTGATATGTCTCAATGTTTGGAAAACAAACTGATTGCATATGCTGATGATGCAACTCTTTTGGATGTTGTTCCTTCTCCCCGCCTGAGGAATGCAGTAGCAGATTCTATGAATAGAGACCTAGCACGTATCTATGAGCGGTGTAAGTTTGGGGCATGAAGCTTAGCCCTTCTAAAACTCAGAATATGATAGTTAGTTGGTCCAGAACACTTTTGCCTATGCATCCTGATCTACATACTGATGGAACAGTATTAAATACCAGTGACTATTTCAAGGTTTTGGATGTTACCTTTGACAATAAATTGACTTTTGACATTCATATAGGTAATGTTGCGTCCTCTGTTTCCCAGAAAGTTGGTATCTTGAGTAGATGTATTAGAATGTTTGGAGACGAAACTATTATAACTAAGTTGTCGTAGGTTAGCCGGGGTTGGTGAGAGTGTATATATATATATATATATATATATATATATATATATATATATATATATATATATATATATATATATATATATATTTACTATAAGGAAAGGATGGCAAGGTCAGATCCAAGACCTTAGCTGGAGGCTAATCACCAGACGAGAAGGGGGGGAGGTAGATTCTTAAACGAGTGCGTGCAGATTAATTCAACAAAGAGAGTGCAGTTGGCCGTTAGATTTGCTTATGGGTCACCTGCTGGTTCTGGGTAGAGAAAAGTGAAGAACAAAAATATCTTTACTATTTACACAAAAATACAATATACATGTAAATAAGATTTATCGCACAAATGACATAGATGCTCGCGATGACAGTTATGGAGTCTAAGGAATTCGGGGGACGGGTTGACTCAAATTGCGGCTGGCTAGCCGACACACACACATACAAAGAATGGGATGACTGGATAGGAATCCACAAATGTCGTAAGGTTCGCTTCACTTTAGGGTTTGAGGCCTTGGAAGTCGACCTGGGGGAGGGGTGATTGCAAGGGTGGCTTACAATTGTAAGTTTAACCTCGAGAATGACGTCTGAGAGAGTATTCGCACCGGACCGAGATTGTAGACAACCCGTAGAATAGCCAATGGGCTGGGGTTAACTTTCTTCGGGGAGGGGAAGCTTTTTGCTGTCGTACTCACGAGTGAACGGATCGGAGTCGAGTCGAGAACTTGAAGTGTATCGTACTACGCGCCAGGCCTATACTAAATTTAGCACGGCTGGAGAATGGGTTTATATGTGGCTCAACCGAAAGCGCTTTGCCTCAGGCGCCGGAAGGGTTTCTCCATATCAGAGACAGCCGTGAGAAGGGCGACTCCAAGCGGGGTTTTTTTATATCGCTCGGGATGGGGGGGAGGGGCGCGGTAACTTCTCTTCGCTCTCGGTGGTCCAAGCGTCTCCTTTATCACCGGAAGTAGATGAATTCTCCCACGATCAAACTTAGCAGTCTCCAACCTAGCGGGGCTCCTCGTTCCTCGTTGCAAAATAGTCCCTTATTCCGACATAAGTGTTTTATTTCCTTCCTTCTTCCCTGTTTGGAGTACTGCTCTCCTGTGTGGTCCTCAGGTTCAGATTCTCCTCTTAAGCTCCTGGATAGAGTTATGTCATCGGTCAAGTTTATTTTACCAAGTATTAATGTTGACCTGTAGCATAGGCGTAAAGTGAGTACTTTATGGTTGTTACATAAAATGTACTAGGGTGATAAACATCCTTTGCATTTGTCCTTACCTGATCTAGCTGTTTTTGCTCGTAATACAACATAGGCATCCACTGCTAATAGTGTGACATTTTCTAGTACCAAGCATAGTACTAACCAGATTGCCAGGATTTTTATTGTGGCTGCAACCGTGATGCGGAATGGTTTGCCTAGTGCTGTTGTGGAATCTTCTGATCTCCATACATTTAAGAGGGGAGCTAACTCATTCTTATTATTTGCTGACATCACCTGATTTCCGGTGTTATTGGTTTTTGTTTGTTTGTTTTTATTTTTTCCCTAATATTTAATCTTTACTCTTCTTTTGTCTCTATTAAATTTTAAGTTGCAGGCTGATCTTCCTCTGGAGCCCCTTGGGTTTATACTCTTCTGACTTTCTTCATGAGGGTGGTCATCTCAAGATTTAAAGAAGAAGAAAGAAAGAAAGATGGTAGAGCCGCTGTTACCGATGAGATTTAGTAGTTCCGTGTCTGGATCCTGGATGAAGAGGCATGGGTTCGAACCTTGCATCGCTCCCACGGTTAGTGCGTGGGCAGTTTGATGGACTTCTTCGAAAAAATGAGTTCCAGAAGTGGAACAGGTGGCGCAGCCAAAGGACACCGAAGATCAGGTGTGGAGAGGGAAATGACAACTCTGACGAGGTGAGGTTTCGTTTTGTATGACATTTCTGCATGAAATAAGGGTTATTTCTCCTGGATTTGCTGACTGGTGAAGTTAGAGTGTCCAAATTTCCATGTGGTGTTCGGATGAGGCGCAGTGGTGCGACTAGTAGCTACAGAGAGGTGTGGCAAACAACGATGAATTCCTGGTGATACCAGCACCAGCTAGATGGCTCACTCCCCGGAATCCCATCAGGGAAGAGCCAGACCGACCTGACAACTGAGAGCATGAACGGAAACCAGGACTCTTACATCGGAAAGAGCTTTTACCCCGCAGTTCCTTGGCCAGATTCTCGATCACCTCGATGACTTTGTCAAATTTGCTTCTAGCGATGGGCGGTCTTGGGTGGAGATTTGCGCGAACCTCGGTAGTGGTGAATATCTCCTGACCATCTAACGCATCCCGAGCTAAGACGCGAATGGCGGTCTTTGCCAAACTGTCTAGTTGTTGACCTTTACATAGCGCCTCCAGGATGTGTGTTACATGAATGGGGAGACAGATGAGGAAGTCTTGCCTCAGCTGTGCGCCGGCAGTCGACACCCGCGGCGTCTTAGAGATGTCAAAGGAGAGTTGTTAGCTTTTGCTCTTCCAGGGTGATGTTCCTGGTGAGGTTCTGACATCGGTGCTGATCCGAGACTTAGTGTTGCCAAAGGGCCAATGGCATTGAAAGTCTAGTAGATCCTCTGAACTGTTGGAGACTCGAATTTTGTCTTGGTGGACAGCTCACAGATAAGGAGCGATTCTTTTAGCCTACACTTGAATCGGCGAAGAATTTGCTGTGCCCTTGGTAGAAGATTGCTAGTTGTTTTGTCGTTGAGCCATGATGAGTGCGGGAAGAATAATGTTGAGCAGTTAGGTTGCTTGATGTAGGCTTGAAGAAAGTGTTAAAATTTTAATGGAGGGTCACCAATGGAGCGGTTACTTATGTAAACACGCTGCAATTATAAAATATCTTTATTTAGACGGTCGAGTATGAATTCTTTTTTATTGTTCAAGTAAAATGGCTGCACCTCGTGTGAATGGAGAGCTTGGAGGCTAAAGGTGAGGCTGGCACTCGCGTTGAGCGGATGGCGAGGCGATGACAACACGATATAATTCGCATCTTTTCTCAGTGCCCCTAAATAGGTTCAAGTGGCGTGAGGTTGCCAGGTGTCGCCAATATTGGGTTTCCAAGTATTATGAAAAACAAGAATACATGAAGTTATAGATTTTATTGCGATAATATTAAAACATTGGATGACAGTGGAAATATATGAAAACATGATATTTTATTTAGTTATCACCGAATATTTACAAGTTCTGACATTTGAATATTTTGACGATATAATATTTTGCATTTAAACTTCAGAATTGTATGCAAAGATTTGAACAGTGACTAAACTCTGATATTTTTTGTAATTATTAGGTGTATGGAAAGGAAATTCGGTTGACTCATTTATTATATAACTACATGCGTAGGCTAGGCACAAAATTTGACTTGCTCTCTACCGATGGGGTTTAATTATGTTTGTTTTTATTTAATAGATGTTATTTATTTCTGTTTTATGCTAGCAATTCAGAAGTTTCCTCAGAATATTTCAATAAAAAATAACACCTCGTCAACATCAATATAATACATTACCCCTGTGTCAATAAACGATAAGATATATTTAGACTCGAATAAATTGTGGAGAAGCAACGAAATACTTGCATTAAATTCAAATTATCAGAAAAACAAGCTTAAAGATTTACAGAGTAAGCAAAATTGCGTGAGTCAAGACGAGATATATAATTTACGCCATGGCCGATGGCAGGAGGTTAAATATGAAGAAATGCTAATGAAGAAATATTAGGCGTAAATAGTGAAGTAAAGATGAGGTTAAATGATAGCTATTTCTTATTGTTGCAATTTACTAAAAAGTAAGCAGTTAAAATATATGATTGGGATTTTTAAAATCTGTTCTGGGGTGGATAAGTTGGATTTTGGCAAATTATTTGAGTTGGAAGGTAGTAATAGGATTAGGGGTGACCAATTGAAAATTAAAAAAACAGAGGCGCAGTTTGGATTTTAGAATTTTTTTTTCACCAACAGAGTGTTAGATTACTGGAATAGTTTGCCACTTGAGATAGTAGACAGTCCAAACTTAAATGTTTTCAAGTGCAGGTTGGATGATTATATGGGAAGGGAAGGTTAACTTCTTTGGAGGAGGGGGGGCGTATTCTGGACTCATTCCTGTTGATGAGTTTTTTTTATTATTGTATATTATGGTGATTGGATTTTGACGAGCCTTAATGGTGATGCTTTTTGTTTTGACGCATTTATGGGGATGATTTAAATTGTAGATGTATGATCTGACACAATCCTACGGATGCATGTGTGGGCGGGGTTTGACGGATGCTGATGACCTTTAATGGGCCCCTGTGGCTTTTGTCATCCGTGAAATTATGTTATGTTATGTTAAAATCAACGAGAGGATATTTGCAAGAACTTTGCGATGGTGGGCTCGTGAAGAAAGTGGTGAAGGCAGGGAAATGTGAGGAAGGTATATAGTAGTGGTAATCTGAAGAAGATAAAATTTGTGGTGTCTGAGAAAGTGGGGGGGGGGGGGGAAGGGCTCTTAAACTTGCCCAACTTGCCCAAGTAAGGTACAACCCCTTGCAGGCGCTTGGGCTAAAGGACTCGCATTTCTCTGGAAGACAATTACAACTTCTTACCTTAGTACATCTGACGATCGTTTGAGCTGAGATGGAAGATGCATGTTCAATACCACTGTAAAAATTACTTTTAAAAGTCATACTCACCGGATTAACACACTAGACTGCAATCAACACGGGAACAGGTAGGTTTTGTAGGGGTGCGTAAAATGTTTCAGAGAAAAATTCCTTCCAACTCGATAATATAAATAGCCGATAAATTTACCAACTCAGGACGGACTAAAGCCGGTCGTGAGGCTAGAGTATTGGCGTTTAAATCCAGAGGTACCGCGTTCGAAACTCAAGAGTCCAAAAACTTTTAAGAAGATCGCCCAAGAGGACGAACTCATCAAGAAGTACAAAGAAATCGGCACCACAAGATAATTGGAAGAAAATAAAGATACATCAAGAAAGAAATCGAAGATTAAGGACCAACCCAGCCAAGAATATTGGGAAGTCAAGATAAATGGAAGAAGAATGAAGATGCATCGAAAAAGAAAACCAGGAGCAAGAAGAATACGAAAGTCAAGGAAAAATGGAAGACAAATGTTTGAAGGGCCAACTTAAAAGGAAATTCAGAGAAGAAGAAGATAATGGATTCGAAAGACAACCTGCATCGAGGAAACTAAGTGAAAAGCAAGAATAACATGGATAAATAATCAAGAGAGGGGATAAAAAGGATACCCCCCCCCCCCATAGTTTCATAAAATAATATAGTACATATGACTGGCTGCCTGCTGAGCAGAAATTATTGCAGATAGCAAATGAATACGAAATACCTCACTACATAGATTTAATAGACTATGGAAAAGCTTCAGTTGTATGGGTACGACAAAAACAAGGAATTAACAAAACATATACTGTAAAATATTGTTATAAAACTAACAGTACCTCACTGTATATTTTTAGAGCAATATACAGATGCGTGTTTTACTGTAAGTTGCCGCGGTCATTTGCCGCGCTTAAACTTTATCTGGTAGAGTTGTTGTGCGTCACAGTTCATTTTTTACTTTTAACAAAGTTTCTTAGCAGTTTTCCTAAAATAATAACAATTTATATTCGGTAACAAACTTTTCTTTAACTAATGTTTAGTGTTCACTTATTTAATGAATATTAGAAACACGTAGATAAATTGCCTCATACTAGAAATCTTTAACTTTAATAAATAACTGTCCTACACTCAATCACACACGATAATAACACAATGTTCTGTGCTGAAAACCCGGTACAGGCCATACCTCCTCACAATCTCGGGCTGCTCTGCTAAACAGCTTGAAGATCAACACAACAACATACAGGGATATGTAGTTCACGTGTCATGTGATTTTCCCGTAATACAGGGGTATGTTTGATAGTTAATAAGAAAAAAGTTTCAACCTTGCATTTTTGATAACGAGGGAAGGAATTTGTCGAGGTATGCCTGTGAAGACCCACTCGGAGTAAGAACGCAAACACAAGAACGAGCTGATAGCCGACACGAGGCCGTCTGCGATATGCTTTGGAACAATTAAGCAGTGGAAGGTTGCCTCCTTGATTTTTAGAGTACTTTTACGATTGACCGGGATTTATCTAATGGCTTGCCAAGTTGCAGTTCAAAGGATATATAAAGATCAAGACCCCCAAATATAATTTTAATATATACATATATATATATATATATATATATATATATATATACCAACAAAAAAAAGGAGCAAATTGCTCTATAAGGATAGTTAATTGGATCGTGACAATTTACAATATCTGACAGAGCTAAGCGGGAAGTGAAAACTTATCGTTAATTCGAACAATGGATATTATTTAAGTTTGAGTGGAAAGTCAATTCAAAAAGGGGATGCCGGTGACGATTGATTGAGAGTGTAATCAGGAGATTACAACGCAAAATCGCTTAACCTTGAAGCTTAGAGGTGTTCGGAGGGGGAAGACCAACGGCACAGGTCTTCGAGGAGATACTTCTGTGAGGCCTGACGAGGAAGACTCGTAGATGGGGGTTTTGAGTACTTCTTGTTGAAGAACGAGATTTTCTCTGCTCCAGAGAGATGGAATCTCAAACATGAGACTGTTCTGCGGCTCGGCAGGGAGTCTCAGACACGAGGAACGGGAGTCTTGAAAGGGGGTGCGAGATGAGGGGGCCGCTCAGTTCTCCAGGAAAAAGGTGGCTCGATAAGTTTTCCTCTGAACAGGGGCCAAAGCTTCACGAAGGGCGATCTGCTGGTAAGATCTTAACGACGAGGTACGACTCGAACAGGGGCTGCGAGACTTCGCGGGAGAACAGAAAAAACGGTCTGAACGGAGGGACTGGCAGACTCTCAATCTCCTCGAGGAATGGCGGACACAGGGTTAAATAGCCAGGTGGCTGATGCGTTAAATAGCCCCAGGGCATGGCCGTCCCCAGAGGATTCTCGACGTCAGTCTATGCAAACTTACTTCGAGATAATGAGTTGGATCGGACAGCAAAGTTTGTCTCAAGATATGGGGTTGAGTTGCTATGGCCGCCCTCGTGGGGCAGGACATGCCTGTGAGGCATGGAGGCGAGAATTCGGCGTTATCGTGGGGGAGGGAGAGCGAGGTGCGTCCCGCAGAAGCAAATACAGCCGGGTCGAGCGAATCAGCGCAGGACTGCTTCCTTCTCCATGATTCTAAAATTCCCACGCCAAGGAGCACCTGGTTTGGAGCGAGGGGGCTGAAAGTGGTATTCCAGGGGGCTTCTTTCCACGCTGGTTTGTCGAGGGGCATCCCCTCACAGAAGGATTATGGATTAATAAGAAACAATTTTTATATTTCTATTTGATGATTTTTTTATTTACCAAATGAAAAGCAGATATTCAATAGCACCATGTTCGGTATCTGTTCCCATAGCCAGCTTGAGTTCCGTCTTATATGTTCTAAGTTGACTCATGATAACTCTAGTACCTAAGTAAGATAGTTGGCAAGGATACGTTAAGTGTCAGTTCCTTCTTACTCATGTTTCTTTACGTTATATTTTTTGCACTAAAGTGTTTTGTAGGTTTTTTTATGAAAATTTAAAACTAGGGTGTTGTGTATATAACTAAAACAAGTGGAAATAGGTCGGAGTAGATTCTGTATCCAGTGTTTAATATAAGAGGTTGGTAGTGGCTAATGCTAGATTACCGGTATTAATTTACTCATAATTTGGAGTGACCCTGGGCAAGATTTTATTCCGTCTGTTTTATTTAACTAAAATATATTAAATTATGCCTAAATTCTAGAATTCCTTCACAGTAAACAGTTCTCAATGTCATTTTTTTTTTAACGAATCCTAAATGACATCTGCAAGTTGTGTAAACCTGGCATTGTGTTATGGCCTACTTGAAAGCTTTTTACAGTGATTATACACGTGGTACTCATTTATGTGCATATTCAATATTTATTTTGCTTCAGTATTTCTTGAAGAAGTCTTTGGAAATAAAGAAGGAAGCGCTTGGAATCTGCTTCCTATTTAATTTAATTTCTTTCTTACTTTCAATATGCAAAACCGCTGCAATTTTTAAAACTAATTCAACCAAAGGAGGAAATGTTTCTGTTCCATTATTTCATCGATGTTTTTGCAGCAAAGGCAAATTTAAATAATTGTTTCTTTTGTTTACATCTAGATGAAGTTTGCTAATTTTTGCGTTTCATTGAATAATTCTAGCTCTAGATTCCCACGTGAATATATGTCCTGAGTTGATTTACCGTTTATTTCTTGGTTCTCTACTTCCACCAAAATAACTGCTAAAGCAGAACGGTTTGTTAAACTTTTTAACAATTAGTTTACTTATCGCAATATTTTTATAGCCTGCTGAGCTAATATACACATATTTACTTTGGGATGCAGCAAATGTTTAGAGCATCATTGCGATTGTAGACCGGAATTGTTAATTAGAGCTTTCTTGTTAGCCTCAGAACATCTCTCTCTCCTATAAGAAAGTATCTGATCCATTATTTAACCCTATTTTCGTTTATCTGATTGTAAGCTACTAAAAGTAGTTCTTGGGGCAGGTCAATGTTGTTCAAATTCATTTGGAAACGAGTGAGTGACGTGTGACATTAATAAAGTTAACAGGAGGGAAAGTCCCTCCAATTACCTGCGGCGTTTTGTGATATGATAAATGGTTATTGCATTGATGGTTTCCTATGGTTCAAATCACTTACAAGTGCCTTTGAACGGCTAAATGAGGCTTCTGCCACTAGGTGGCGCCACCCAGTGCAAAATCCGAAGGCAGATTTGAAATCTTTGGGTGAATAAGCCTATGTCACATGGTCATATGGGTCATTTCATGGCTCTAAATGCGTACAATTGAACTTTACTGCTTTAAAAAAAGCGACGCCTTGACCTGGCGCTTCGCCGCAGGTAAAAAGGAGAACTATTTCTACTGCATTTCTTAATATCTGAACCGCAGGCAGTCAACTTAATCCAGAGATAGTTGCTCTAACCTTTTGATACATATCTAACTAAAGTACTCTTTGTTCAGTAAAAGTGATTTGAGCAGTACTTTAATAATATTTAAAATCCAATATTAGATACCACTGTAAAATATTTAATGTAATTTTTACAATTTACTGGAAACTAAGCAACTATTAACTTACTATAATTTTACAGCAACAAAGCATATTACTGTATTTTTATGCAGTATCTTACTGAAAAAATATTGCAATACACTATAAAAATAATGACATCCAGGTGCATTGAACACAGAGGCGGTAAGAAGCCCGGTGAATGATGATTTTCGATCATTCACGAGGCGCGCTTTTATGCCTTACCGATGTTGCCCACTGTCCGCGTATGGACGGGGAGACGTCTGACCATTATTAATTTAGCAAGTCATTCCTCTGAGCTTTTAAGAGAGTTCAGGTTGCGTTTTCCTTTAGTCCATCGTGGATTAGTGGTCCATATTTCACCCATAAAACTCTTAATCGGCCATGCCCACATCATTCCCTTCAACGGTCTTTACATCATTGCAAGACCTTAGTTAAAGCAGACACTTGAATTAAGCAATCAATAAAATAAAACATGTAGATTTGTTATACTTTCTACAAAATCAATGTTTAAACATAAAAACTTATGCTGTAAGGCGAGGATTAATTGACACAAAGCATAATCAATTGTTAATTGTTCCCCAGGAGCAGATGACTTCTGCTCCCTCCCACAAACAGTTCCACATATAAATGATAATTAATTAGTCCACCATCCAGAGGAAAATGGAACAGTATGAATTATCAATTATTAATAAATACAAAATTTTATATTTATTTGCCCAGAATTAATTTATGGTTGGTTTAAAGTCGATGGTGGTCATGATGTCCTTTTTCATGCACATGAGTACAAGCCAATTCAGACGATACCACCACATTGTCCTGAAAAGCAGCTTCATTGTGAACTTCAATCTTGAAAATGATCGAAAATTGATCACCATCTTGAACATGAACACTGAATTCGGCTTCAACATTGGAAAGCAGATTTCAAACTTGACCAAGATTGATTTCCTTGACATCGTAGGGAGGGTCTCCCGGTTTTCATCATGAGTCATGTAGTGATGGAAATGTTTGCATTCATGTAAAAGGTCTTCATAATAAAGATCTTCGTGATGCACCTTTTTCTAAGGTCACTATGACCTTTGTCAGCTCAGAGTTCAGAGAGTCTAGAAGAAGGAGGAAAGTTTCTACCATGAACTTTTCAGTTTTGTTTAAAAGTATCTCCTCGGCTGTTCCATCATCTTCAGCGTTGTATTTTTATCCTCGAGGTTTTAATCCCAAGCAGAAGCGCACACAAACATAAGCGTACTTAGAGGTCTGATCGTCGATTGGTGGACGTGCTGGGCACACTATCATCACACACAGCAAATCACACCACCGCTGTTCTTCATCTCCCATCTTCACATAGCACACTCTTTTTCTCTTTTCCAAGGAATCCTGTCGATGGGTAGCTGTATCCATATAACCCATATAACGTGTTCCCTTTCCTCTTGGGTGACGAAGATGCCGGATAGCTGGTTGGGGTAAAATAAAACCAATACTCCCACTCCCCGCCCCAAAGAGGATCGCCTCCTAGTACCCAGGGCTTACCAGTGATTATCATGCTGTCTTTATGTTGTTTTCATCATCCGCTCGGGTTGTTGTTCCATTTTATGGATCGATTCTACCGTAATTCGCCTTGTGTTCACTTCTTGGTTAGTCTCAGCTAATACGAATTCCAATGCAGGTTTAATTTTCTCGAAATCACATTGCAGAAGGATGATAGCATTAAAATCAGACGACTATTTCGTGTCAGACAAACGCTTGACTACATAATCCTTTCCTAAAGATGATTCCAGAACCTCCTTTCAATAAGTAGAAGCCGAAAAAAAGGAATATAGACGCTGTAAAAAGAATCTCAAAGAATTTTACACTTAGTAGATAACCCTGCAATCCAGTTTTAGATTCAGACATATTTGAGTTAATGGCATATGACCGACCACGGCAGTTTGATTGCGAGAATTTGTTCTCATTTAAAAAATACTAGACAGTGTCTGCTAGATTCGTTGCTCAATGAAAAAAGATATGGATTGCCCTGATGAAACGCCCAAAAGTACTCAAAGTCTCGAATCTATCGGTCGGTAAATTTTAAATGATTAATTGACATTGCTTTTGCGAATAGCACTAAAAACACGCTGCCCCATTAAATCAATAACTTCTTAAATGTTTGACGCGATATACCATGAATTCCCCTTTATAGTATTCTACTCCAGTTTGAGATGCTCTTCTAAAAAAGGTCAAGTTAAATCAACAGCTTCGAATCTTTAAAAAGTTTCCATTTTTTGCCAACCGATACTTTGATTCTCTCCACAAAATATCCAAACTCTGGGAGCAAAAAGCGAATGACAGAACCTGTCAATACTTTATTCCAATCATCCGGTTCAAAGTGATATTGTCTTATTAATAAAATATCGGTATATCAAATTTCTTTAGGACGAATCAATTATGTCGTTATAAACTTGCGATGTTTTCCATTTCATGTTCAACAATAAAATTGCTGTTTTTCTAGTCATTGAATTCTGATGCAGAAAAGGATGGCAAATAGAGAAGTTATTCACGTTTTACATACTCACCATTCCACAGTTCACGTTTGAATAAATATTTTGGTGAATACCGTGTCTGAATTCTCTCTTCGCTGACTGCGTGCTACAGTTTATGTGAATTTGTAAGGTTGGAATCACGATTCTCTTACCCCAGTGTCCCTTGAGGAATTCACTTACCTCTTTCTCGTAAGGAAAATTCTTCTCTCCTTGACTCATTCCCGCCACGTATTTAAACCTAGTTCATCTCTGTCCTCCTTCCTTCTCCCTAAAGAAACCGAACCTGAACCAAAAGGTCCTGCAAGCTACCGTCCAATCTATCAATTCCTCTCAGAGGTCCTTGAGAGGCTGGTGTCGATCATGATTCAAGATCACCTTTCCTCCTCTAACTACGATGGGGTCACTCAGTCCGGGTTCATGCGAGGAAACAACTGAATCAGCTTTCCTACACGTAACGAACAACTTTCGCCGTGCGGTCGACGCTGGTCAACATTCCATTCTGGTATTTCTGGATCTCTCAGCAGCATTTGATACTGTCGTAAAATGCCCCTTTTGATCACCCCACACCGGACACCACTTTTTGTCGTGGTATACCTTGTGGAACGTGATGTACTTCTTTGATAAAGTAGCCTTTGATCTAAGAGTGCGAATTTTGTGGGGTTAAGGAAGAGCCGCTTCAACACGTAAGGATATAAAGAAACGCACAGGAATTCCCCAAATAAACTTATATTTGAAATTTAACTATTTACTACACAAAAACAAAACATGAACCACCGAAATACTACGAATTTTAAAATACATAAAAATGACTTCAATTAACTTGACCCTCTAATATTGGCTAATTCTCTACTCACTTCAATATACAAGAAATAGGTTAATTGTCTCTACTGGAGTTTAAATACTTTGGTTGCTCTGGCGGTGGGTTTGAGTTTGACCTTGAACTCAATGAGCACTTTACCTCGAGAATGTTTTTGCCTCCAAGACGCGTGCCGACCGGCCAGATGGAGGTTGCGAACGAATAACTTGAAAGCCACCACTGACTTGGGCGAGTGTGGCAGCTGAGGTCCACACTGTATTCAATGGAGCGGGGTCTTCAAGGGCGAGAACAATCACGGTGCTTTAGGAGGCACCAGGGTAGGCGGGGTCTCTCTGGCGAGAGTAAGTTGAACTTGGGTCTCACTGGGAGAGAACGGGGGAGTGACGATTTCCCTACAGACACTATTGACCGCAATGTTCTTCGCCGAATCTGTGAATTCTTAGGAGTCTCTGAAACTGGTCTCAACTGGTTCCGCTCGCCCTTTTATCAAGAACTCAATCTATCCATATTGGTAATGATGTATCTCGGCAGGCGGAGGTGCACTTAGGTGTTCTGCAGGGGTCGGTTCTTGGGCCATTTCTCTTTCGCCTCTAACTTCTTCTTCTTACTATTCTTAATCGTCGTCTTGGGCTATTTCATTTCAATTTTATGCTGATGGCACGCATATCTCTTTTTCTCCATCCTCGTTTGCTAACACTCTTAGAAACCTACTGTCTGCTTATGGCATTATCACTGAATGGATCTCGGACAACTTTCTGAAACTCAGCCATGATAAACTGATGTTCTACTGGTAGGCAGGCACTCATGCGGACGTGTTCACTGTGAAACTACTGCTACCTATCTAAACTTTGGCGTCTCCCATGCCCAATTTTTCTGATGCAGTTAAAAATCTGAGCATCATCAAATACGAGTATACCAGTTATCTCTCAAAACTCATGTTGCCAAAATTTGTAAATTCTATCTCCCATTTCTCAGTAATCTCCGCCGCATCCGTTCGCACAATGACCACAACAGCCTTGAGAGTGTCATTCATGCCTTCGTTACCACACCTCCAACCTTAACTACTGCAACTACCTAAACGCTGGAAGTTGACCTCTCCAACTAATTCAAAACTTTACAGCCCGTGTTCTTCTCTACAGGGGACGATTCTCCCGTGCAGCCCCCCTGCTTTGGGATCGGCACTGGCTGCCCATTCGATACAGAACCACCTTTAAAGTTTTTCTGGTTGCATATAAGATCTTAAATCCGCAGCTTCCTCCTAGCTGTCCTTCTCAATGAGCCTGTCCTGGCGCCCCGAACCTTGCGCTCGGACTCTGTTTTTTCGTAGTTGTTTGTGCTCCATGAATGATCGTGCTTTCTCTGTATTTTCCCCGAAAATGTGGAATAACCTGCCGGCTGTGATACGGTTCTCATCCGTTCCTTGGTGCCTTCAGGTGTGCCTTGAAGACTAACCTCTCTCCTCCAGCCTTTCCTTGGTCGGTAGATGAGTATTTTGTGAAGGCATATGACCTTGAAGAGCGCTATAAAAAAATCATTATTATTTCTATGATTTTGGCATGAGCCAGGCTCTTTAGTAATCCAATGTATCAGTATTTTTAATGGTCCATAACTCTGGATCTATATTGTGAATCACCTAGTCCTTTACTTCTACTGGTTTGTGTATTTCCGCTTGTAGAGTTTCCTCAGCAGCACCAACAGGCAATGGTGTGTATGTCTGGAACGGGATGGCGATGTTGTGAAGGTTCTTCCAAAATTTGGCATAAAAATAGAATAAAATTAAGAGAAAAACAAGTCTAAATTTTATTTTTCAACCTAAGCTCCATTGAAGTTAAAACATTTTTGCACCAGACGATACCATCCATTTAAACCATTCTATAAGACTGAGGACCCTGTCATTAAATCAAGTTAAGACAGCTCTTTTAACATCATCCATAGAAGGAAAAAAGCTTGGATGGCGTTAGTCATCAGACTTTTTTGTTTCCTTCTATTTTCTTCTGCGGATGATGTTAATTCTCAGGGTCCTTAGTTTTTTAGAATGGTTTAAATAGATGGTATCGTCGTTTCCAAAAGTCTTTGGACTGCAATGGAGCTTATGTTGAAAAATAAAATTGATACTTGTTTTTCTCTTAATTTTTATTTTATTTTTCTGTCAACTTTTTAAAGACACGTGTATATTTGGTGGAGCAGTACTAGTAGCTGACGCTGCGCGAAGATTGCAGTATGATAGAACTTTAAAAGTTTGTATATTTTTTTTCTTCTCCTCTGCATCCGTTTTCCTCTTCGGTGATTCCCTCTTAAAAGTGCGCTTCATTTCTGCTCAAGAGGTTACCCACCTGTAAAAATATAAATATTTTATAATTTTGCTAAATTTTTATTTAGTATTCAGTTATAAAGAGAAAAAAAATACAGGAACCACAAATATTTAGTCAAACAGATCTAAAAACATGTAATAAATAAAAAATAACTAGTGTAACTTTTTTTCATCTACCTTGGTTTCCGTCAATTTTGATCTCGTCCACTTTTTAAAATGAAAATATTGGTCTGTTTTTTATCTCAAATTTGATATTCGTCCCAAACCATAAGCTTGATAAAAGTGGTTTGAAGTGACTTCTCACAGTAATCTTGCCCCCAGAGACTTCTCTAAGTTACTTCAATATACACTGTGTGAGAATGATGATATTAAGTGCTGATGAGAAGTTTGAATAAGGACAATGAATGCTGTTTGGAGGAATATGTGGTCTGATTGTGTGGCAAGCAGAGACTAGAGGAGCTTTGAGCCAAGCTCTGTGGATGTGGAAAATTCCCTCCTTAGGTGAGTCCGTGGGGTTGGAAAGGAACAGTGCTGTTGCAGAGGATTTGGCAGGAGAACAAATAGGTAAATAGCCATTGGTGAATTCAAATAAATACCTTCACAAGGAGCAGGTAGAGGAATTGACAATAGAAATGTCATCACCAGATGAAGATAAAGGGGAAGGGGGCAAAGCCGAAATTTCCACTTCTGAGTTGCAGGGTTTAGTGAAAAAGTGACACTCGAATTTTGCCATGTTGACTGTGAACGTTAAATCTCTTAACCAAAATGTGATTGGATACTTTAGGAAAACAATATGAATGAGCTGGGATAAAAGATTTGCTGGTTTTCATGGAGGTTGACTCTCCTTCCCTGCAATAGCCTCTGCAACTTCAATTTGTGCCAGTAAAGGTAAAGCTCTGGTTCCATAGTTGTTATTAATTTACTTTTGTTGTGGAAAATTATTTGTCCAACTAAATTATGGAGCGCCCCAAAAAGTAGCTTTAATTACTTGTATTTCAGGGTAAAATACTGTCTTTTATATTTACTTTTAATTCAATCTTGGGCAAAGAACCAATTAAGGACGAAAACTAAGGACTAAGTGTATAACAATACAATATTTCGTAAAGATTACACTATATCACAGATTGCTAACATTACAAATAACATTTGTAAAATTGTTATGCACAAATTGTATCCATTATAAATATAATTTAAAAATGGATACGAATCTATCAGAGAAAGGTCGAATAATCACGCTCACGTGTCGTCGAATCAAGAAAGGCCAAATTTTGATGAGTCACGAAACTTGCGGGCACGATACACTCTGAGAGTATCGGAAGTTACCACCTAATTACTACAGTGTGTAGGCAGCAAACGTTACCACCTGTTCTAATTACGCTATAAACTTAAAAAAAACGAAAATTAGATAAATCATTACACTTAATTTGTAAAAAGTGATCTATTTAAGTTTATTATTAATTACCACAACGACGTTAATCATACTTTTTTCCAGTAGGGTGGGTGGGGGGTGGGGTGCAGAGAGCACTTCTGATAACAAAATGGCAGCATGAGGCACCAAGAAACATGGACCCCTGGGAAACTGCTCAGTGCACCCATCCTTCACCTGAACATACACCTTAATTTCACATCATCTGATAGTCAACCACTCACACCATACATTTTTAGCACTTGTTATAATGCTGCTCTATCTACACATAAATCAGCTCTCTCCAGATTCATGAACCCAGGATACTCTTTACACTTCTTATCCTTCATTTTTACATCTCACCTCTTATTTTTTATACATCCTTTATTTTTATATCTTATCCCTTATTTGTACAATTCCCATCTTCTATTTTCACACTATCAACTTTCATTTTTACACCTCACATCATCTATTTTTACACCTCTCATCCTCTATTTTTACACCTCTCATCCTCTATTTTTATAAGCTCTCATCCACTATTTATACACCTCTCATCCTCTATTTTTATAAGCTCTCATCCTCTATTTATACGCCTCTTATCCTCTATTGTTACGCCTCTCATCCTCTATTTATACACCTCTCATCCTCTATTTTTAAAAGCTCTTATCCTCTATTTATACACCTCTCATCCTCTATTTTTACACCTCTCATCCTCTATTTTTATAAGCTCTCATCCTCTATTTATACACTTCTCATCATATATTTTTACACCTCTCATCCTCTATTTTTATGAGATCTCATCCTCTATTTATACACCTCTTATCCTCTATTTATACACCTCTCATCCTCTATTTTTACACCTCTCATCCTCTATTTTTATAAGCTCTCATCCTCTATTTATACACTTCTCATCATATATTTTTACACTTCTCATCCTCTATTTTTATGAGATCTCATCCTCTATTTTTATAAGCTCTTATCCTCTATTTATACACCTCTCATCCTCTATTTTTACACCTCTCATCCTCTATTTTTATAAGCTCTAATCCTCTATTTATACACTTCTCATCATATATTTTTACACCTCTCATCCTCTATTTTTATGAGCTCTCATCCTCTATTTATACACCTCTCATCCTCTATTTATACACCTCTCATCCTCTATTTTTATAAGCTCTCATCCTCTATTTATAACCTCTCATCCTCTATTTTTACACCTCTCATCCTCTATTTTTTATAAACTCTCATCCTCTATTTATACACTTCTCCTCATTTATTTTTACACCTCTCATCCTCTATTTTTATAAGCTCTCATCCTCTATTTATACACCTTTCATCCTCTATTTTTACATCTCTCATCCTCTATTTTTACACCTCCTATCCCTTATTTTCTTCCGCAGTCTCAAGGTAAATACTTGACCTCTTCCCCTCCTACCAGCTCCACTTCAACAGACTCATCCCCAGCTAGTTGTCGCATCGACCCCATACAATGGCACCACCCTACCAGTCCCCCACTCTTCTCGCGTCACCCCGTGGTAGGGTCCCTCCCCTAGACCCACAATGGCGATAAATTCCCCCCCACCCCCGGACGGAGTTCTCCGCGTATCTTTACTTTTTGCCTCAGCTGTGGTGATGTTGGGCATGTTGTAAATAGGTGTTGATCTGTGTTTAGTTCCTGGGGGCAGATTTTTGTGTTAGTGAGGTCGGTGCGGTAGTTGAATCTGTTTAGTTTGGGGTGTTGGCCGCACTGGAGCCTTGCCATGGTGACCCGTTTATGTCGAGGGAGGGTTCCTTCCTCTACATTGATGTCCTGTGGAATGGCGTTGATGAGGTGGTTTACACACAGAGAAGTATACCTTTGTTGTGGTATGTGTGCATTCATAGCTTTTTGGGTGATGGAGGCGTGGTTTCGGGGGTGGGGCATATCTTGGGAGTGTCTCTGCGCAGTGTGCCCTTGTAGCTTTGCGCTCGTTTCGCGGAGGATGGTTTGGACTTTGCATTTAGTGGCGCTCTTCCATACTACATTCACTACCGTTTTGAAGCATCTAAACCACTATGCCGTCTACTCCGGCTGCCCGGCTCATTTATAAAATATCTCACAGTACTCACAACCTCTAAATGCTTATATCAGTCCCATGCCCTAATACAACACACAGTTTGCACCATGGAAGCCAATCATGCTCACATTCGGTTTTTTCTTCCATACCAACAACAACTCACAAACGTATTCTCGTCATCTGCTGACAAGTACCATTCCAGTGCTGACAAGTACCCTTCCAGTACTGACAAGTACCCATCCATTCATATTCTCGATGCTCACGCGACCCTTGTTCTCTTGGTTTCTCACCTTTCCCTCTTCTTTTCTAAACAACTTCCTGTTCCGTGCCGTATTCTCATTCATTTTCCATCCCAACGCTTCCTTTCTTTTTATCCTTCTTGTATGCATTCATCCGCATCTCCCTAGCATCCTCATATGTTCGATTAAGCATCCGCAAGTCTTCTTTTCGCTCGGTATGTTTTACATCGTCATTGCCTATACCGCTTTCTCTTTCCAGTTCTACCACACGGGCATACAGTGCACAACCCACTCTCACTTTCTTAAATTTGTACCACATTCGCTCTATCCCGACGTTGGTACTTATTTCCTCTCTCCTATTCCCAAGCATTCTGAGGTAGGGCTCCCTCTCTCCTTAATGGCCTTTCACTTTTGATCCTCCCTTCCTCACCGCCTTCAACACATTTTCCCATAATTTCACCTTAGAAGCACAATTATGTGGTCAAATAGTCCCATACTCATACTTCTTACAGCTTTTAACTCACATACATCCCCTGTTATATTATTTATTAGTAGGAACAGGTCAATCCTACTCTTACATTCTCCCTCACTGCTTTGCCCAAACTGTTTGTACCTATGAACATCCTTGAGGTGAAAAAATGTGCTCGCCACACACGTTTCTTTCAGCACAGAGCACTAACACACTTTATTTCCATTCTTCCCACTTGTACCCAAAGCTTTATTATCCCAACACTCATCATGTCACCTATTTATCCATTCATGTATCTTATAATCCTCAACCAGTATCCAATCTCATCCACCACTCGTCCCAAGTTATTCCAGAACCTCTCTTTCTCACCCTCACTTCTCTCATTACAGGGCCATAGAACCACGCACAGTTTCACCCTCGTAAATCTCAGCTTCGCGGGAATAATTCTCTATCTTACACACATTCATACTAGTTCTCACTCAAGAACACTGCTGCACCCGAGCCACTACAACAGCCATGATTCTCACCTCATCCCCACACAAATCAATACTCGCCGAAATGGATTAAAACTTGTCCATAAGAGCTTTAATACGAGTACACTTTAACAATTTTTTCTCACCATATATGACTCGTACTATCCCAAAAAAGTGAGGCCGGCACTTATCAACTCCCGGGCAAACCAGACCGGACCCAAGACAGCCATGCTCATTTCCGCAACATTGATGCGGTCACGGGAGAAGAGGTTTCATGGAAGCGACTTTTAACCCCCCTCCCTTCCCCCAACACACACCTCTGCCAATCCAGGCCTTCTGCGACACCCACCACGGCGATGTAAGGGGTCACTTTAACACCCTCTCCCCATGTAGTTATTTAACACCCTCACCCCAAGATTTGGCAGACAAGTTAAAAAAGATCTTTCATAGAATTTTATATAACAAAATCAGATTAATACAAAGTGGAAGCACAATATGTACACTAGCTCTCTCAAATCATTTTGCCTGTTTAATAACCATTAATTAATTACTTGCTTGCAGCTTCTTTCAGGATTTATTGAATTTTGTGAATCAAAGCGTAAATTCAAACGAAACATCTGTTTACAAATATGACAAATGGAGGCCACGATAAGAAATGCCGGTGTAACAAGATGAAGCAACCTCACACACAGCGCCCAAAGCTCAAGTCTGGTGGCAGGCAAATTTTGAGTGGTTTTGGTCAAAGAACTTTAGCCTCACAGTTCGCTAGATTTGAACCCCATTGACTTTGGAGTGGTGCCAATGATTGAGCAGAAAGCCTGCACCAAATCTCATCAAAGTGTCGAAGTTCTGAAGTGTAAACTGGAAAAATGCTGTGAGCAAAGATCAGCGTCGTGTCATCGACGCAAATTGCTATCCAGTTGAATATTATTACATCATCTTGCAATATATAACTTTTCCTTTCGTTTTAGTCTAAATATTATCTAATATCATATTGTGTTTTGAAAATAATTGAATAAATATCAGTCTACACTTCGTGTTTCCACTCTGTAATAAATTTAGTGATAATAAAATTAATTATTAATAATAAATTTATTGATAACAAAATCAAAGATTAATAATACATTTATTCATAACAAAATCAAAGATTAATAATTAATATATTTATAATAAAATCAAAGATTAATGTTTAGTAAGGTTAGATGTTCTCAATTAAGCATCCTAACTTAACCTTACTCATTTAACTATCTCAAGTTTTTGTAATTTAGCATCTTTCCCTATAATGGGGAGGATATTAAAGTGATCCCGATATGGTTATAGATATCAAATAGCGTTTTTTTTAAAGATGTTTAATAGTGGATTTAATGGTTATTATGGACAAAGAAATATTATTTTGATATAATGATTTTCCTTTCATACCCTCTCACCTCCCCAAAATAAGTTCCCTCAGGGAAATTTCAAGTTATTTGAAAGTGTAAGTGATTGTTTTACGTTTGGCAGCGTAGTTTCTCAGTGAACATACGAATTAAGAATAAGCTGGACCTTAGATTCCATCACATTATCTCGCAAATGTTGTCACAATGAAAAAATTATCGCAAGTATCTAATTGCCTTCAGAAAATGAGAGCAAGTAATTAGAAAATGATATTTAACTACACGAAATTAACATAAGTTGAAGCAGGGTTTTTTTTTGTAGCATTGATCTTACAACTCTACGATCAAGGGTTCATTCATTGAGTTTAAGTCATTACGTTCGTTTTCGTCATATGATTTGGTTGGTCGAGGGAATCGGCAGCATGGACAGTTAAGAAAGTTACTATTGAGTTTGTGTTTTGTCCTTTCGATAATAGAGTGAAAGATTTGGTGCTGCATAATTTAGTAGCCGAAAAGCATCCAAGTAGTTGGGAAAGTGAGATAAATTCTTCCCTATGAAGAAAAAGTGAAAAAAAAGTGATACCCTCCACTCGTAGTTTTAAATGAAGCTATTTTCTATCTTGAACATTTTATTCAATTTACTTACAATAGAAATACAAACTTGGGCAAATGTGGGTTGTATTGAAACATTCTTGGATGTTTTTCTTTTTTAAAACTCTAGATATATTAAAATAACGAAGGATTAGATGAGGGAAGATTAACGAGGCTTAGTTGAAAGCGAAAATTCCTTTCTACCAAATTTGGTATTTACAATTAAATTCGGTTATGATTTAGTACACAGCTAAATTGCTAGTTTTTGAAGGGATTTATTTTTTGAATTAAAATATATGGTCATTTTATATTACTCTATATCAAAGAAAATGATTGATTTAAATAGCATTCGGGGTGGGGCTTTGATGTCTGAGGTCAAGAAACACTCCTAATAACAATGAATATTATAGCGCCTAACGAGGTCTGGTAATTGCCTTTGAATTAGAAATTAATCCTAAGCTTTCGAATTGTGAATACTACTAGCTGATTAAAAATAACGGGTGTGTATATGAGGGTGCAACGGACAAACTTCAAAAGGCCTACGCCGTATTTTTATTATTATAAAAGTACTAATGATCTTTTTAGGCATTCCAGTCGTCATATAGGGTTTCGTTTTAGCGGAAAGTACATATTTTTTAGATACTACGCATTGAAGGAGGTTAATATTGAAATTGACTTGCTGATGTGACCAGAAACCATGAATTTTACACATTGGCAACATTTAATTCGAACTTAATTTACACATTGGCAACTCTGGAGGAAAGCGCTTATAACACCGCTGCTTTCGATTCTAACGTTAAAAACCACGTGTCTATCGTTCGTGCAGAAGTCGCATGGCGTTCGCATATTTAATTTTTTAAACTTTAATAAGACTTTTTTGATAATTCCTCTGTCAATTTTATAGAGTTTTCGGCCTCATTTTGAAAGGAGAGCGTTGCGACAGATGTGGGAACGGGGCGCGGCCCATGATTATAATGTCCCCAGCACTAAATAGTAAGTTTGGTTTGTCTTTGGATTCGAACCTAATGCTAGGCATTCAAATTGTTAATACTAGATTAGGTTTCGTTGTACTTGATCCTGAGGCGCAGAGCAGGGTGTATGGGGTGCGGAGCCCCCCATAATGGCAACCCATATAACGGCTCGATAACTGTTTCCATTAACCAAACTCATATACGAATAATCTATAAATAAATAGTAAGTACATAAAAACTGTACTAATGGTGATTTTCGGTATTTTAGTAATCATTTACGGCTTCGTTTTCGCGCGGGTCATTTTAAAGATAGTATCACTGCAAACACAGCCGTACTCAGAGTGCTAGTATCTTATGAACAAAGTCTGCTGACCAAAGTTGCGTGCTCTCACTTCTGATTTATGACTTTACGACCTTCAAAACTTTCAATAATTCCCAGACTAACCTTGGGAGGACTTTGACAATTATACCATTCGAAAGAGAATGTAAAACAACCTAAGGATTTCAAGTTTCGTTAGAATCGGCCGAATAGTTATCAAAAAGTAATTTCCGGGCTAAACTTGGGAGGACCTTGGCAATCATATCATTCGAAAGAGAACGTAAAACAACATAGGGGTTTCAAATTTCGTTATAAACAGACGAATAGTTACAATGTTATTACCAAAACAACAAAAAAGAAAACTGAGAGATGACATAGTGAAATATAGAGTCGCACGCGACTAAAAAGTGCTTTCTGCGCATAACCGAAGCCCTAAATGTCTACTAGAAAGTCTAAAAACACCATAAGTAGTGTTTTTACTACAAAAAAACACGGCGTAGCTTTTCCGAAGTTTCACCTTCAAGGGGCTTGCCAGATGTTGTTAGACGATATACACTATATAGCATTTTGCGTATTTTATAAAAAAAATAAATACAACAAAGCGCCTTCGATTGCGTTGTTCATCTGTAGAATGACCAAAATTAGCTTTCAAAGGAATTTGTTTTGTTTGGCAATAAGACGTCTTTGATATTGTCCATTTTTTTAAAATCTAAATTTTGCTTTTGGTGGACATTTTATATCATGGTTAGATATTTGTCTACTTCTTAGATCTAGATTTAAAGACAAAAGGGATTCGTAATTGTTGCGGTAGCCATGCCTGAATTGGATGCGGCCATGATTTGGATATTAAAATAAAAAAGTGACCTTACACAAGTAGTTAAAGTTGATAATTCAATGAATCTGTGTTAATCCCTGGAGGTTTATAACGGCCCCCTTCCTTCCATTTATCTATAGGTTGCAAGATCTGCTATGCTGCAGACTATCACAACTCGCTACTATTAACAGGTTGGAAACACATTTCTCTAACTACTTGTATTAACAATGATTTACGTAGAAACAGTGCAGCAAAAGAAACTTATCCAGTTTTCAGTCTGTCATCATTTGCGAACGTCTTGCCATTCAAGAAGTCCTGCAGTGCCCGGAATAGATGGTAGTCTGTAGGTGACAGGTCTGGCGAGTACCATAAACAAACCATAAGCTTCTTTTGACGTCGGTCGGCATTTTCCCCGAAGTTGTGCAGGCGCACTTTCGTCTTTCCAGCTTTCTTTGCGTTCCATGTTCGAATGTAGACACCATTTCTCATCTGCAGTAACCACTTTGTTCAGCCAATCAAAATGACGTTTCGTGGACAGTAGTGTCAAGTGTCATATGCAACCAGTCTATACAGCACTGACGGTCGAAACGGTCAGTCTACGTGGAATTTATACGTCCAGTTTGCTGACTTTACCCATTTCCTCAAAATGATGCAAAATGGCTGCATGGCTGACGCTAAACTTTTCAGCCAGCTCGCATGATGTCTGTGTGGATTAGCTTTGACATAGGCGCACAAACCGTCATTGTCAATAAGGGAGGGTCGATCACTTCTTGGGTGATCTTGGAGATCGAATTGGTCACGCTGAAATTTCTTAAACCAATCTTAGGCTATGGGACGAATTATTGTCTTCTTCGAATGCTTGGTTGATACGACGTTGAGATTGGGCAGCGTTTAGACCGGACTTGTAATCATACAGTAAAAGGAGTACGTTGGTATTCACGAGCAAGTCATTTTATGGGTAATTTTTGAGACTTTATATATCATATAGGGTGTAGTACTAGTTAATGTGTAGCCACTACACATTAACTAGTACTACACCCTGTATAAATAAATGAATTTTAAAATAAATATAAATAAACTTCCAAAGAAAGGTTGTGCGGGAACTTTGTTGACAATCTAATACTATTAGCGGAAAGTTCGGTTCACTGTCGCTGGACCTGCAAGAAGGTGCCTAGTAAATGTTACACCTGGTATCTGGAAGAGCGGTGCATAATCCTAGTCGCAAACTAGATTGAGACTACTTGTGTTTTGTTCCTCGTAAACCTCTCAAAATTAGCCTGTCTTTTGCCCCTTTACAAACTACTTCTCTACTATTTCTTTTGTTCGGCAGTTAATTTTGCTTTTCGTCCATTCATTCTGGTTAAGGACGGTGAGGGACTGGTTCTCCCCCCTATCTTCAATTTGGTGGGGTTAACGTGCATTTTCTTGCCCCCTTTTCCCCCTTTCCCTACAGCTGCAAAGGGATGTCAGGTGTAGCAAGGGTCTTAACTAGGTGGACGAAAAATGGAAATTTATAGTTTTTCGCCTCATTATTTACAGTTTGCTCTTCTACTTCTTCTCATTTATGGATAGACCCATTTGAGAGCGAGGGATGTGTTGGTACCCTCAAAAACCAAATGACCTACGTTTGGAGGCATCGTAAGGATGGAGACCCTTTTTAAAGTTAACCTGAGATTAAATTAAGGAAGATACCTCATTAGATGACACTATACCGCAACAAACTCACCATCCAGGAGACCTGTGCGCTCCCCTCTCAGTCCCCTGCACTCAAAGTAATCTTTACTCGGCCATATACCTAGTTTCATTTCACTGTAACGCCTAGTGAATATAAAAATCCACAGTTGGTCTGTACTTATACTTAAAAATAACATTTCTTATTTGTGTCGAGTTTTCATTGCACGAAATGGATGAATAATCATAGTTTTCGGAACTGCGACATAAGGAGTTATGGAATTTTACATTTGTTCCGTTATGGCAGCTCGCCTGACGGGGGATGTTTGGGGAGCTTTATTTACAAGTGTTTCACGAGAATTGTGGGCAACTCTCGACCAATTTTGCAGCTGGATTGAGAATTGCGGGTAATTGTCGACCGATCTTGTAGTTGCATTGAGAATTGTGGGTAATTGTCGATCGAGCTTGTAGCTGCATTGAGAATTGTGATTAATTGTCAACTGAATTGTGGGTAAGTGTCGACCGATCTTGTAGCTGCATTGATAATCGTGGGCAATTGTCGAACCATCTTGTAGTTGCATTGGAAATTGTGAGTAATTGTCGACCGATCTTGTAGCTGCATTGAAAATTGTAGGTAATTGTCGACCGAGCTTGTAGCTGCATTGAGAATTGTGAATAATTGTCGAGCGATTTTGTAGCTGCATTGAAAATTGTGGGTAATTGTCGACCGAGCTTGTAGCTACATTGAGATTTGTGATAAATTGTCGACCGAGCTTGTAGCTGCATTTGAGCATTCAGAAGTGCGGGTTATTGCATCGATAACTATTAGTAAATATAGACCAATTTTTAGCTGCATTTAGAATTGTGGATAATTGTCGACTAATCTTGTTGTTGCATTGATAATTGTGGGTAATCGTCGCTCAATATTGTAGCTGCATTGAAAATTGTGGGTAATTGTCGACTATTTTGTTGCTGCATTAATGATTGTGTGTAATCTTTATCAATCTTGCAGCTGCATTTGAACAATGAGAATTGTTGGCAATAGTCGACAAAACTTGTATTTGCAATTCACCATTGAAAATTGTCGGGTATTTCGACCAATCTTGTAGCTGCATTTAAGAAGTTGCTCATCACTTTTAAATTCGAATGCTATTCGACATCCGACATAGAATACTGTAAATTTTGTTTGACTTTTGAGGACATGATCGTCAAATTTATAGATACTCGTAACGACGTGGGAGCTAGCGTTTATCTTCAAAATCAGTGTTACGGAGGTTAGATTGATTTGGTTAGTTTTATATGATTCAGTTTATTTGCATTTTCTTAGGCAAAAACTGTGTAAAAATAACTTTAAACTCAAAAGTTTGGTTTGCAGCGCCATCTTGAAATGATATCCCTTCAAGTTAAGCTTGCGCATTCAAAAGTGGTATTCAGTGGTAAAGGAATAATTTAAGTCGAGGGTTTTTATCTACCTTGCCAATAACGGGTATATGTGTGGTTATTGGTGAAATTCTAACAAACTGCTTTGCACAAAAAACCACCACTTGAATAACATGCAAAAACAGGCCAGAAACAGTATGTAAATATTCCTCCGCAGGTTTTTGCCATGCTCTTTACATAGCGCCAATCTATCAACTAAGGAAAAGATTGAGAGAAGAGGTTGTTTTTTTTAGGCACATTGTTCATATTCAAAAATTGAACTTCAAATTTAAAAAGTTGACTTTCATATTTGAAAAAAACCCCTTCAAATTTAAAAAGTTCACATTCAAATTAAAATTTCTATTCAAATTTAAAAAGTTGACCTTCAAATTAAAATACTTAAAAAAAAGCTGACTTCCAACATAAATAAGTTTCTTTCAATTAAAAATAAATGGAATTCAATTAAAAAAAATGTAATATCATCTGAATTTGTGTAACGTTAACACTAATTTCACCACAACCTCCGCAAAAATATCCTAGTGTTTTCGCTTCTCAGTCACTTATTTCTTCATGAAATACCATCTTTTATACATACAAACATCCGTAAGAGTCATATCTACAGTATTATTTACCATATGCGTTTGTAATGATAAACTGCTTCAAATTAGAAAAAATATAATCATCAGTCATCTTCCGAACGTTTCCAACATGTAGGCCAACCCTCTACCGTGACTTTAGAGAGCCTATTTTCATAGCTTGTGGGATTTCTTCTTATCATATCCTCATTGACAACTCTTTCACGCCTCTAGCAAGCGTTCCCATACATACCTCAGCCTTTTTAGTAACTGAGTACTTTTTTCAAATACTACACTGGAAAAATATTTAATAATGCAAATTTGCAATACTGGTATTTTCTACCTGTATAAAATGAAGAGATCTCTGAAAACCCGAAATAATATCTTGCAAAAAGTAACTGAAATAAAAGATGGGCTCAACGCCACCTCCAGGTCGTAAGGAACGACCTTACAGCACATGACCAACCAGTGAGTTAGGTTTCCAGGGGCTGTTATAAGATCTGCGAGGAAGAAAGTTAGGAGGCATTTAGGGCATTTAAGGTCTTGTGTAAGCAGAAGCTTAATGGTGGTGACGGAAGCTTAATGGGGTTGACGGAAACATGAGTAGCAACAATATCAAGGCTGTTATGGTCATAGTGGAAATGCTCACTGCTGAGATTATGGAGGAAGGCTGTTCCTAAATTAACCCAATTGGTCCAAGAATCTGTCCTTGGAATGACCTGGTGAACGATAAATAATCTCAACCCTAAGAGTGTGTCTTAGAGGCAAAGTTGCAAGCGGAGCTTCGAAAGTGAAAGGTATTCGATATAAATAGGACCGGGATGGTGATATGGGGCATAAATTATGCCAATGTACTAAGAGTCTAGGAGTGGGAATGAATGAATACCTACGCGAGTAGGCAACAGCCGGAATCGCTGCATTCCCATCGGCTAAACCTGCGTCTACTTAGCTAAAAATGACGAGCTTCTCGGGTGAAATTAGCATTTTCCAATAATTAAAAAAAATAAACAGAGGGAGTGGGCATTGGGGGAAAGGGGCTTAGCTTATAGGAGGGAGACGAGGTGCGTTTTGAAGAGAGTTGAGCAGATTGTTTGTTTGCTATTTTCGCATCGAAAAAGTGAGAGTGCGCAGCCATTTAACTAAAGATAAATCAGTCCTGCCTGGTGGCTTCAATATAGGTATCTAAATACTTTATTCTATGACAAGTCGATTGGGCGAGTCTATTTGATGTGATATTCCAAGGATAAACTCGCCTGGCCGCCATTAGAGGTGGGACAGGCAAAGCCTACTTAGTCTCAGCATTTTCGATCCGAGGTTTGAACTTGATCCCTAAGTCTGCAATGTGCATAGAGTATGTATGATGCTGCTACCAACCTTAGTGTAAAGGACTGAGGGTAGTATTGTTGAAGGAAATTTAGACATGCTGGCCCATACCCCACTCGACACCCCTTAGTGGGCTTGCTATGCCTCTATCGTGGCGTGAAGAAGAGGGACGAACAGACAAATAAAAAATAACCAGTAATTAAAAAATAATTAAGAAATGCTGCAAGAAACTTCAACAACTCAATATGGTTGGGGTTGATGGGTGCATTCGAATTTTTCTCTTCCCGTCCCTTCCTTTCCATTTTCCTCATTGGATTACACGAGGCTTGCGGGGAATCTCGCTTCCACATGAGAACTTGAATTTTGGGGGAATGGAGGTAGGTTCGGGTGATTAGCGTGCTTCTATCTCCTCGGAGGTTCCCTTCGGGTTCATGTTATTAGGCTCTCTTTGGTGTTGGTCGCATGCTCCTGCGCCGCGTGGAGGCGGGCATACCCCCGAAGGCCGACCGTGCTTTCTTGCTTTCGTTTTTTTCCTTGTATTTTTTTTTTTTGCATTTGTTGTTTACTCCAGCCTAGCATTCGTATATACGATGAACATTGAAGAAAAATTGTGCGATGTACCTCTTGAGTATCACTTTCCCTAACTTTACCACGTCCATTGCGAAACTCAGTAAAACTTTCTCCCAAATTCCCACGTAGGTTTTCTTTCGTTGTTTAACATTTGGAATTAAACCCGATTGATCCTGGTTCATTGCGATTATGCCTGACCGGGCCAAGGTGAACCGCGTTGCTATTTTATCTCCCGCGGGCTCCATCCAGCCTTTGCTCAGATGGAAAATAAATTAAAAATAAAGCATCACCGATGGGGACATCTAGAGAAAGTTTGCAAGGAAAAAAGGTCTACGACTAACACCCCCTGGCGGGCTTGCTTAGAATCATACGGCGCAATTGGGATTGAACCGCTCTCGGGCAGCCCCCCTCGTGCTTTTTCAGGGACCCCCTCAACCTTCTACCGGTGAGGAGGATTACTACTCTACTAGCCCTTCGGGTGTGGTGGCTGCCCTCCCCCTTTTTTTTGGAGGCGCCATCTCCCTACCAACGGCATCTCCTCCTTTCCTATCCCGGCGCAATAACCCCGCAGTGAGCGCCAAGGGACTCTTATGCAATCCATCCATCCCTCCTTTCCTATCACAGGATACTGCCAAAGAGAGAAGGCAGGCGGGCCAAAGTTGACCCCTCTCGGTTGGAGCGGCTCGATAGGGCCAACCTCCTTAGGGAGGCAAAGGAGAGTACTGCCAGTCGGCCCGTGCCCCTTAACTTCCTGCAGTCCTACATTTCAAACTCGCAGGGGAGTCTACGAAACGGTGTCCTCGTTTGGTGTCTCAGGGAAGAGGGCGCCACGTGGATGCCCCCCTCCCCCACCTGGGATTGACATTGTCCTTGAGGCGACCCAGCTGGGTATGGAGGCACTACCTCCCCTGGCTGGTGCCCCTTTGATAGATAAGACCTTCATTTCAGAGAAAGATCTTGCTGAGGCCGGTCCCTCCCGGCCTAAGGGCTCGTTCCGACGCTGGAGAGGAGCGGGATCATTCCCCACCCTCTTCTCTAACGAAAGAAAAGAAATAAGAAAAAGTCTAAGGGGTCCTCTCCGTCCGCGGGAGCTCCATGAACGGCCAGATCCTCTGCCGTTTCGGCAAGCGACCAGGAAAAGATCGGCACGTCCGGCCCCGATGCTCCCTCGGGTGGAGGGTCAAGACCAAAGTCCAAAGTGCACTGAGCAGATCCTCGATTACTTCAGGGGACTTATATGAGAGACTACGTGGCGTTTTCGAACGTGCTGGCTTCAAACTCTTTCTGGTTATTCGCTCTACTGATGACAGCATGTTGGCCAAGGTCAATATGTTGCATCAGGGAAGAGCACTAGGTAGCCTGTTGGTAGAAAGCCGAAGGTGACCAGTTTCTCGGACAAGACCCTTCTGTCGAATGCGCCGGATCCCTCCGAGGCGGGCATGATTAGTCCCCTTCGAACACTTGATGGCACGCCAGTGGGTATGACGCCGAACTCAACTATGAAATTCGTGAAAGAGGTTTACGCGAGGGAACTCTAGAACTACTCCATAGATGACAGCATCTTAGAGCTGGCCGACCATGGAGTAGTCAAGGTCGAACGTGTGATGAGAAAATAGTGAGGGTCCTTGAGAACCACCCCAAACTCTTAGTCACGTTCGACTATAACAGGACCCGTGAGTTGGTGCGTGCCGCTTGGTATTGCTACCGCGTGAAGTCATTCGTGCCATTGCCGCAGATGAGCTACAACTGCCACCGCTTTGGCATACGAATCGCTCCCGTACGCCACGCTTGGACAACTGGATGGGCAAGGCATGGCTTTTGTTAGGATTGTTCAACAGGATCTGGATAGAGGGTATCCGCCCAATATCTCTAACCTCCTGCGTGTGCAAGTTGATGGAGAAATTAGTAAATGCTATATTAGTCTATTGTCTGGACAGCGTAGGCCATCTGTCTTCAGTACAGTGCGGCTTTCGTAAATTTCCCTCCATGTCGGATGCTCTGCTCTGACTGGAATATGCCGTTGGCGTAGACAGCACCTACGCCACGGTGTTTTGGGATCTGAACAAGGACCATGATACCGCATTTCTATACAGTATCATTGAGACTCTTCGCACGATGGGGGCGAGGCTCCGCTTCCTCAATTTTCATATTAATTTTGTCGAGATCGTTGATACAGAGTACGGGTGGGGGGAGCCATATCCGGCTAGATGGATCAGGGAAAGGGTGTCCTGCAGGGAAGTGTCCTCGGTGTCGCACTATTTGCCCTGAGCATCAACGGCCTCACAACGGTGCTGCCGGAAGATGTTCTCGCTACGCTTTACGTGGACGACCTTTCGATCTCTTTTGGTACTACCTAGTTTCCAACTGGAGCGTCGACTACAGTTATTGAACCACGTCACTCCCTATGCTGAAGCCCACAGGCTTCGATTTTTCTTGGCCAAGACTAAGGTGGTGCACTTCTACCGCTATCCAGGGCTCCACCCTGACCCACACTTATTTCTAAATGGGGTTTGCCTGGAATGGGTGGAATCGCACCGATTCCTTGGTCTTGTATTCGACCGATGCCTCACCTGCGAGGCTCATATTCGCAACCTTAGGGTCTCTTGTACCCGCGCCATGGACATTCTCCGTTCCGTGACGTTCAGCGTCTGAGGCGCTGATAGGGCTACTGCCCTACTTTTTTATCGATGCTTTGTTCGTTAGAAGCTCGACTACGGATGCGAGTTTTATGCATCCGTAGCCGAGCGTGTTTGCGGAAGGTGGACTCCATCCACTACACCGGCCTTCGCCTGGCGCCCGGTTCCTTCCGCACACACACTTTTAGAGCCTACTTGTCGATGCTGGGCTGATGCCAGTTGCTCTGCGCCGTGCACTGTGCATTATTCGCCTATACGCACGAGCCCGGCGCCTCCCTCAGTTGTTAAGAGCTCTCACTGCATACTCAGCTAATCTCGACGGTGCCTATGCCGCCGAGAGAGGCCAGTCATACCCTAAGCCCTTTGGGTTTAGGGCTAGGAGGCTCCTTCGAAAGCTTTGTATAGTTCTTGGGCAGGTTTTTCCCCTGGTTCTGCTCAGGACGCTACCCTGGAGGGTACCACCTTTCACTATGTCGCCACGCCTCTTCTCCTAAGGCTTCTATAGAGCCAGGAATATTGCTTTTGGCCTTTCATGTAGCACACTTCGTGTCACGCTGGAACCGTGCTGTCTGGCTTTGTTCTGGAAGGTTGTCTTACAGGAAGCTCCTGATTCTCATTGTAAGATTGGGATATAATACTGATTTGGGTGTGTAGTTTTTCTTGTATTTATTTAATACACCAATCACTGCTTAGTAAATTTCTGAGAGTATGGCTTTTTGTATAGATGGTGAGAGCATGCCGTTTGAAAGTAGTGTGTATGTGGTGTGTGATGCATGTGGAGTTGAAAGGAGAGTGAATGTAACTGAATGCCGTGTGTATTTTCTGGAAGGGAGGTTAGGAGGTTGAGTGGGGAATGTAAGAGGTTGAAGGATTTGGTGTTTGAGGTGAGAAGAGATGCAAGTGTGCGATTGAAGGGTGGGATTAGTGTTAAGAGGGTGGAAGATAGGGCTAGGACTGGGAACAGTGTGGAAGTTGTGAGTGATGATGAATGGTGGGTGATAATGGATAGGATAGACAAGTTGGGGCAGGTTAGGTGTGTGAATGAGAGGGACATAGAAACTGTTAGGTTGACTAACAGATTCAATGTCCTGAGAGAGGAAGAGTGTGAAAGTGATTTGCCTGGTGTTATTGTGGATGAAAGCAGGATGGGTGGTAGTGTGACTGAGAGCAGGAGGGAGGGTAATGTTAGGCCAAGACAGAATAGGAGAATGACTGAGGTGCTAGTGATGGGTGACTCTCAGATTAGGTATTTAGATAGGAAGTTGAGTGATAGCAAGTGGAAGGGAATGAGAGTTTGTCTGCCGGATGCTGGTGTAAGTGATGTTTGTGAGAGGTATGATAGGCTGGTTTCTGGGTGTGAGAGGGATGCAGTTGTGATTACGCATGTGGGGGTGAATGATGTAAAGAAGGTGGGTACATGTGAGTTACGTGAGCAGTATAAAAGGTTAGTTGAAAGGATGAGTAAATGCAGGGTAAAAGGTGTTGTTTCTGGTGTGCTTCCGAGATTGGATGTGGGGGTAGAATGGTTGTCGCGTGCAATTGGTTTGAATGAATTTGTGAAAGGACTGTGTGAGGAGTTAGGATTGGTGTTTGTAGATGTCTGGGGAGGGTTTTATGGGAATAGGAGGTTGTATGCGATGGATGGGCTCCATCTTAGTGGGGCAGGTTTTGAGGTTCTATGGGGGTAGATGGATAGTTTGATTAGGTCCTTATGGGTGGGAAACTAGAAGCTGTTAGAGGTAAGGGAGTAACAGGAATAGAGGGCAGGTGTAAAAAAATGGAAGGGATGCAGAGATAGAGGAATAGCTAGGGGAGAGGGCATACTGATGCGTTATAGGGGGACTAATGCACAAGTGAATGAGCAGATAACTAGGAATAAAAAAGCACAATGAAATGAAGATGGAAATAATAAAAAAACCTTAAAAATATACTACACAAATGGTCGGAGTATAAGGAATAAGATAGATCTCTTAAGAGCATTAGCGAGTGAAGAGAATTTTGATATAATTGCGATAACAGAGTCATGGCTTGATTTGGCAGGTAATCACTTTAAACCTGAGGTTGAGATTGAGGGCTTTAACATGTTCCATACAGATAGGAATAGGAAGAGAGGAGGAGGGGTTATTATTTATATTAAAGATAATCTCCAGTGTTGTGTAAACAGTACAATTAAATTAGATGATAACACAGTCATTATGGCTAAATGTAAAGGAAGGTAAAAACAAGCTTGTCATAGGATTATTATACAGACCACCAAATCTTAGTAAGGAAGCTTCAAATCTTCTGTGGCAGGAGATTGAACGGGCATGTAGAAGTAAGCATGTGTGTATAATGGGCGATTTTAATTACAGAAATATAGACTGGGAAGCTCTTGTGGGTGATCAGGAGGCTGAGGAATTTTTGAATGTTGTCCAAGATAATTTTCTGAGGCAGATTATTAACGAACCCACTAGAGGTAATAATATACTGGATTTAGTTCTGACAAATAGGGAAGAAGTTATTAAGGATACTGAGATTGGAGGAAATTTGGGTAATAGTGACCATTGTGAAATTAGATTCAAGATGAAATGGAATGGTATTGATAGTAGCATGAACAATGTTAAAATTCCTGACTTTAGAAGAGCAAATTATAATGGGCTAAGGACTTACCTGGAGGCAGTTGTACAGAAACCAGGCAATGAAATCAATTCAGGAATAGGTTCAATGATATCAGTTAGTGGAGACAATAATCACCAGGAGGAAGAGATTACAATTGAAGAGGAGTATGAAAGAATAATTGAGCAATTAATTACAGGTCAGATGATTAACATTCCATATAAGGAGATTAGGACTAAAAATAATGACCCAAAATGGATGACAGATAAAATGAAGCATTATATTGGCATTAAAAAGGGCATTTATAGGGAAATAAAAAATGGAGAGGATCACTTAAGGCAGAGATATAATGAACTAGCAAGAGATGTTAAAAAGTTAATTAAAATAGCAAGGAGAAATTATGAAATTAAAGTGGCAAATAGGGCGAAGGAAGATACTAAAAGTTTTTATCAATTATACAAAACTAAGGTTAGAGATAAAATAGGACCACTTATAGATTCCAATGGAGAATTAGTGAGTGATAGGGACTCAATGGCTGGAATGCTAAATGACTTTTTTCTCTCAGTATTTACACAGGAGGATACTCTAAATATACCTGAGGTGTCAATGATCTTTCGGGGCAATGATGAAGAGAAATTAAAGGATATCTTGATCACAAAGGAGATAGTGACAAAGGAAATTGATAAAATCAAAAGTAGTAAAGCACCCGGTCCTGATGAGGTCTTTCCTAGAATTTTGAAAGAATGTAAGGATGTGTTAAGTGAGCCCCTAGCATGCATCTTTAGAAAATCATTGGAGAGTGGCATTATGCCAGTGGCATGGAAGAAAGCCAATGTGATACCTATATTTAAGAAAGGGGATAAAACAAATATGTCTAATTACAGACCAGTAAGTTTGACATCAGTGGTAGGGAAAATGATGGAATCTATTATAGCAAGGAATATTAGAGATCACTTGGATAAGCATAAGTTGATAAAAGAATCACAGCATGGCTTTAGTAAGGGTAAATCCTGTCTCACTAATTTGCTGTCTTTTTATAGTAAGGTGTATGAAGCAGCAGATAATGATGAAAACTATGATATTTTATACTTGGACTTTAGTAAGGCTTTTGATCGAGTGCCACACTTACGGCTTCTGAGCAAAGTTAAAGCACACGGGATCGATGGCAGTATATTTAGGTGGATTCAGTCATGGCTTGGTGACAGACAGCAAAGAGTTAGTATAGATGGAGTTAAATCTGAGTGGGGGTGTGTTAGCAGTGGAGTTCCGCAAGGATCTGTTTTGGGTCCCTTGCTATTCTTAATTTATATTAATGATCTTGACATAGGTATAAGTAGTGACCTGAGTAAATTTGCTGATGATACTAAGCTAGGTAGGGCCATTAGGGCTGATTCTGATGGTGTTGTAATGCAGGAGGAATTGACCATTCTGTCCAATTGGGCCGAGAAATGGCAAATGAAGTTTAACATAGACAAATGTAGTGTACTTAGTATAGATATAAATAATCCATTGAATAGTTATAAATTAAATGGGAGAATTTTAGGGAGGACCGATTGTGAGAGGGACTTGGGTATTTTGGTAAGTTCAGACCTTCGTCCTAGAAAGCAATGCCTAAATGCTAATAATAAAGCTAATAGGATATTGGGATTCATTAGGAGGAGTGTAAGCAATAAGAGTGCTGAAGTCATTCTAAAAATGTATCTGGCGCTACTTAGGCCTCATCTAGACTATGCAGTACAATTTTGGTCACCATATTATAAGAAGGATATTGATTTGCTTGAGTCTGTGCAGAGAAGCATGACAAAGATGATTGGTGGGCTAAGGAACTTACCTTATGGTGAAAGGCTCAGAAAACTAAATCTACATACATTGGAAAGGAGAAGAGTCAGAGGGGAATTGATTGAAGTCTTCAAATGGGTAAAAGGATATAATAAAGGGGATCTGGGTAAGGTTCTTATACTTAGTGAACATGACAGGACACGTAGCAATGGGTTTAAGCTTGATAAGTATAGGTTAAGGAAGGAGATTGGGAGGAATTGGTTTACAAATCGTGTGGTAGATGAATGGAATAGGCTCACTAGACATGTGATAGAAGCCTCCTCTCTGGGTAGTTTTAAGAATAGATTAGATAAATATATGGATGAAGCTGCTAGATGGGACTGACTTTTTTTATGTACATATGTATATATTTTTCTAAGGAGTGGGGAGATTATATTTTGCGGTTGCATGAATGGACATAATCCTCTGAATGCATTTTATGTATATTGTAGATTAGATCTGACGAACTCCTGTAAAGGGTGACAATGTTGATGACTTTTCTCTGGTAAGAAATCTTTTGTGTGTTGACTGGAACAGGAGCTGCCAAGTGTAGGCCATGAATGGTCTTTTGCAGTCTCCTTCTTTTCTTATGTTCTTATACGGATGTCTCCAAGTCCCAAGAGGGGATCGGTTTCCACGCCGCGTCCCATCGGTTTGAAGTCAGCGGGGCTCTGCCAGGGGCTGCGTCTGTCTTCAGGACCTAGCTGGTTGCATTACACGGCTTGGTACTGGAGATAATGCGACGTGCCCGGTTATGAGACCAGAGTGTGATTTATAGCGACTTACAAAGCGCCCTGAGTGCTCTCTGGGCATTGGAATCTCTGCATCCCTTGGTTCGCGATATCCGTTACGCCACAATTTTGGGCGATCTGGCGGATGTCGAGATTATCTTTTTCTGGTTCCTGGACATGTAGTAATGTGTGCGTCGATGGGGGCGGCAAAAAGTCCGCGAGGGTTGGGCGATCAGACGAGCGTTTAGCTCTGCCTCACACTGATTACTTGGAAAAATACGGGCAGCTCTCCGGGCTGCTTGGCAAAAAAGATGGGAGACTGCCAAGGCTAACTTAAGATTGCGTGTCATTGCGCTGCGACTGTTCCCCTGGACCTACAACCCGATGCTGTGACGGTTTAAAGTTGCTTTCTGTCGTCTCCGAATTGGATACACTCACGGGACGCACCGCTATTTGATGGAGCGATCGCCTGCGCCTTAATGTGAAAACTGCGTTGTCCCCCGGACTGCTCGGCACATTCTTGTTGAATGTCCCAGTCTGGGTGATCTTCGTGCACGTTACCTGTCTCGGTACCGGAACGAGCGGGGCCGCTACCGCTTGTCCCTTTTCCCTTGTACTCGGTACTGGTTCTTGCACACCGACTCGTGGACTATGACTTCTTGGAGAAGGGTGGCCTCTTACACTTCTTTTGACTGTTGTAGTGCGCATGTTCCTGTGCCTGGGGAAGGCGAGCCTACCCCTACCCCCGACGCCGGTGCCCGCTTCCTTTTTGCCTTTTTTGTTCTTTTTATCGTTATTATTTGGGTGTTTAATATAGTCTAGTAGTAGCCTTTGCTGAAGTACGGCTACTTATGCCCCAAGTAGGCATTCGCCAGATAGGCTCCTAAAATTAAAAAAAAATATACGTGCCAAGTCGGGGTTACCCGAAGTCCGTAAGTTGATCCAAGGTGGCACAGGATAAGGCCAAATCGTTTATGACAAGTGTCAATTGTGGAGAGCCGCCCCCCGCTTCTTCAAAGCAATGTAATGCGTATCTCTTGTAGAGAGAAATTCTGGCCGTTCAGTCTTCGGATCGTCTCTCATTCAAAAGGCTAAGAACTTGGTCCTGTCGTCCCCGACGCTGCCTGGGACGTCTTATAAGCCAATGTTAAAAAAGTCTCCCTCTGCTCCTTGTCACTTCATGCCTACGAGCACCATCTTTCCGTTGTATTCAGAACCCTTCTCCGGGTTTTACACATCTCGGGCGTTCCGCTGGTAGAGCTGGCGGCAAAAACCAGTGCTCCCCCCTTCCCCAACGTGACTGTTTCTCGTAAGGCGAAACGGCCACGCGCCACCACCGAATAGTTAGACTCGCAGGAGGCAAACTCCTTGAACGTGGTCTTGAGGCAGTCTTCCAGGGTTCCGAAAGCTGAACACCGAAAGGAGGACGGCATCAAAGAGCTTCGGCTCCTACGCCCCTATCAATGTTTGGATCCCCTCCCTGAGGATCACCGCGTCGTAGTGGAGGGGCTTGCGTACTTCAATGACACAGTGGGCTATGTCAGTGAAGACTGTGATGGACATTGTTATCCATCAGTCTGTTTTCAGGGGTCCTACCTTGCTGAACAGACCACTGTGGAGGAATCAGACTAAGGATCCTCCCACCCAGGTGTTGAGTACTGCTGTACGGGTTGCCGATCATGTTCACCGGAGGTATCGACTTGAAGGCCGCACTTGTTCTGGGGCTGATGGCGGTTCACAGCGTGGGTCTTAGCCTAGCCGTCGTCAAACTTCCATTCATGACGTTGCACCTTTTTTTAAAACGACAGCTGTAGCGGGGGGAAGGGATACCCTGAGGACTGTGTAAAGCGCCTAGTCTTGGGGCAACTACAGTAACATGACTCCACTTCCTAAGGGGTACGTGTTCTTTTAATACAACTATTTTGCGGTAAAAATAATAAAAACATTTCCCAGAATCCCCAGGCTTCTGGTTCCCGTGCCACCAATGACCGTGATCTTGGTAGACTCGATCCTTTTGCTTCCGAGGTCGACGATGATCTTGATTATGATAGATTTGTAGTTTTAAAATCAGACAATGATACATCAATAAGTAAGGCTGACATTTTCAATGTCTATGAAGACTTTGTTGCCAAATGTGGTGAACCTGCTCAAATGTGGCCTAGGAATGATGGCTGCCTTGTTGTGGGGTCCTCTTCATTTGATCAGCCTAAAAAAAATCAAAGCACTAGATTCTCTTGCTTCCCTCAATATCTTCTCTTCAGCCCATCCTACCTTTAACACCTGCAATGGGGTTATCAGGACCGGGAAGCTTATTGAATATGATGTGGACCGGCTTGTTGCTAAACTGACTTCTCAGAAGGTAGTTGGTGCATACCGCGTCACTCGTAATGTTAATGACACCAGAGTTCCTTCCACTCCTATCATATTAACTTTCAATAGGTTGGAACTCCCTTAGAATATCAAGGCTGGTTATCTGTGTATTTCCGTAAAGCCCTACATGGAGAATCCCCGTAGGTGCTTTCATTGTCAACGTTTTGGACATGTCAGTAAGCACTGCAGACAATGGGGTTATGTGTCAATTGTTCCTCTGATTTCCATGGAACACCGTGCCCTTGTTTCCCTTGTTGTGCCAACTGTGGTGGCAATCACCTAGCCATCTCTAAGCAGTGCACCTCTTTCTTGTATGAGAGAGAGGTTGTTGCTTTTCGGAATAAATTCCGAATTTGCTAGAAGGAGAGCTAAAGAATTAGACATACTACCAGGAGTGAGTTTTGCGGACGTTCCTAGAGCAACCAGACCAGTCCATAACAGACAGTAGAGACCATTCAGACCTCCACTTTTACGGCGGCAGAATATCCATCAAGAAGCCCCAATAGAATCTCTGCCTCAGAATGATACTCCTCCGCCCTCTCCAATCATTAGGGAGGTTCCTGCTTCTCCTAAACCAAGGCACAAGAGGACTCGCCGTTCCTCAGATTCCCCTCCATCAGCATCTAACAAACCATTGGCATGTCCTGAAGACATGGAGGCAGATTCCGAGGATGTTTGTGTCGTGTTCGTTTCACCTTTGGACATCCACCCTCCTCCCACTGAATCTGCCTTAAGTCCATCAGTCACAAATAGCCAGCCTATTACATCCGCAGCATCAATAACTCCAGAAGAAGCTGAACGATTTTTTTCTGATTCAGCTTTGGCTGTGGCCCTTTTGAGAGAGAACAGCCTTCTGGGTTTTCTTCGCTCACCCCAGCTGACCCACCAACCACCTCTCAGAATAACTCGGTACCATCTCTCCCGACATTACTACTTACCAGTACAGAGGATCCATTATCTTCGGAGGCATCTTTGCCAGCAAAAAACCCCTGTCATATTCACAACTGACAGATGGTTCTTTGCCATCTAATAAAAAAGCCATCCCCAAAACGGTCAAACTACCTATGCCTTAAACGTTAATTACACCTAAAAATCAAAAAGGTTCAAAACCCCAGTCACCTTCATCAGGTGCAAAGAAAAATTTAATTTCCCTTAAACGATGAATGTTTCCAATTGTTCATTGGAATCTACAAGGGATCTTCTCCAAATGGGAAGAATTTAAACTCCTACTTCATGATTACAACCCTTGTTGTATAGCATTACAGGAGACCCAATTGGGTATTCGTCGATTACCCAATATCCCCCACTATGTGGGATATTTCAAGAATCCACCAGAACCCATTCATGGTTCGGCTATTTTTGTCCGTGAAGACTGTTCTCACTAAGCAATCCCGTTGAGAACAGACATTCAAGCAGTGGCGAATCGTGTGTATACCAATCGTTTATACAGTCTGCTCGCTGTACCTCCCTCCTGGTGAAAGAGTAGTTGCTTCAGATTTGGCTAACAAATTACCGAATCTCATCTCCCAACTCCCTACCCCATTCCTACTAGTTGGATACTTTAATGCAAGACACCACCTTTGGGGAGACTATGATGACAACCCCAACGGAAATCTGATTGAGAGACTTATGGAGACCTTGGATGTGTCATTATTTAATGATGGCACTCCAACATCCTTCCATGTCCAGACCAACAGCTCTACCTGTGTAGATTTATCACTTTGTTCCTCAAACTGTTTTTGTAGATTTCAGCTGGTCAGTTGATCCTGATCTGAGAGGAAGCGATCACTTCCCAGTTGTTCTGACCTCATGCCTGGGTGGCCCTCCTTCCCCACCGAGCAATAGGTGGAACACCAGGAAAGCCAATTGGCCAAAGTTTAAATACCTTTCTCACCATTCTGGACACTTCCCTCAGGGCGACATTGGCATGGTCCTGGAGAACTTCCATGATCATTTCAACCAGGCGGTAAATTCTTCCATGCCCCTCTCCAAAACTGCTTCCCACAACCTATCTCCCTATTTCGTCTGAGGAATGTAATAAAGTGGTGACAGCGTCGTAAGCGAACTTGTCGCTACCATCGAAACCCTACTGCCATCATTAAGTATGCTCGTAGCCGAGCCAGGGCAGTACGACAGCGTACCCTCCGCCAGGGTCGCCGAATTTCCTTTAAAGGGTACATCAACTCTATCAATCACCAAAATCAACCAGACAAAGTCTGGAAAAGGGTGAAAAAGCTCATGCGCAAAGCAAGTGGTTTCTCTGCCCCCAATATATTTGAAGCAGGCGAGCTTTTGTGAGACTTGGCCAGAATTTCAAATGTTCTGGCAAAGGCTTTTGCTGACATTTCCAGCCCTAACAATTATTCCTTAGAATTTCAAAAAGTCAGGAAAATACAAGAGCAGTGCCTCTTGAACTTCATCGATCCCTGTATTGATAATGAACCATACAATAAGCTCTTTTCCATTCATGAACTTCGAAGTGCTCTTAAAAGATGTGGATCTACCGCACCTGGTCCTGATGGTATCTCTTATGATATGATCTGAAATATGCATTCAACACTCATTTCACATCTTCTCTATATATTTAACTATATCTGGATTAAGGGCTGTTTCCCTTCCAATTGGAGGGAAGCAATTATACTTCCCCTTCGTAAACCAGGAAAGGAAGGGACACTTCAGACCCACTATCGCCCAATTGCCCTTACTTGTTCCCCATGTAAGCTTTTTGAAAGGATGGTGAATGCCAGGTTGGTATTGTTTTCTGGAGAAACACAACCTTATTTCTCCCTCACAGTCGGGTTTTAGAAAGAAACGATGCACCACAGACCTGCTGGTCAGGATGGAGGATTGCATTCGACAAGCTTTCTCTGAGACAACACTCCATTGCTCTATTTTTTGATATAGAAAAAGCATATGATACCACCTGGAGGTATGGTATCCTGAAGCAGCTATATGACTGGGGTATCAAAGGCCATCTTCCTAAGTTCATATAGCAAATTCTTGCTGGACGCACGTTCCGTGTTAGGGTAGGAAATGTCATATCGGAGCCTGTTGATTAGATATAGGGCATGCCACAGGAAAGCGTTTTGAGCGTCGCCTGCTTCTCGGTGGATATCAACAGCATTATTACTGATCTTCCTGCAGAGGTAATGACAACTCTTTATGTGGATGACTTGGCAACTTTATCAGCACCGCCTCGGCTACTATTTGTCATCCGTAAATTGCAACTGGCCATTAACATCATTGCCAAGAATGCCGCTGCAAAAGGCTTCCGACTGTCACCCTCAAAAACAAAGGCAGTTCATTTCTACAATTTCAGACAAGTTTACTAGGAACAGCCAACCTTATCTTTGTATGGCTCCCCAATCTTGTTTGGGCCTCATTGTAAATTTCTTGGGGTTATCTTTGACTCAAAGCTCTCCTGGGTCCCCCATATAACTGCCTTGAAAAAATCCTGCTTAAAGAGAATGGATATCTTAACTTTTATCACATGGTTCATGGGGAAGTGATCTTACCCTGTGGCTTTTGCATACAACCTTGATTTAGTCTAAGCTGGATTATGGGTCACAGGTGTACTCTTCAGCCTCACCCTCAAACCTAGATAAGCTCAATTCTATTAGGAACCAGGGAGTGCGTCTAGTTTTGGGAGCATTCAAGTCCTCCCCAGTATGGAGTCTCCATGCAGAGAGTGTGGTCCTTCCACTATCCTTTTACCGCGTGAATTTTAACCTGCAGTACCTTTTCAGGCTGAAACAGCTCTTCCACTTACCTGTATATGAGTACACCTATAATATTCACTCGGTGGCCTCATATGACAGGTTTCCTTCGCTGACTCGCCCCTTTGCCCTGCGTATGACTGGAGATACAGGTCAACTGAGGGAATTATCAGTTATCCATATCAGATCCCTAAAGTACCCCCATGGCTATTGCCACCTGTGAGGGTTTGCAAAGTGCGGGCAGGCGAACCGAAGACCAAGTTCTTGCCTTCGGTTCTACGAAGCCTCTTTTATGAACATTCTGTGCCACAAAGCAAACCCTTTTATCTACACAGATGGATCTAAATCCTCTTATGGGGTAGGAGATTCTGCTATCTTCCTCTTCCGTCATGTGTCTGTGTGCCTGCCCAATACAGCCTCTATCTTCACTGCTGAGATTGTCGCCATACTGGCTGCACTGTATACCATCGCTTCATCAGCGGGATCTTATACAATATTCTCTGATTCCCTCAACTCTTTGGAGGCTTTAAAGTCATTTTATTTCCAGATCACCCGCTGGTTTCAAAGATCCAGCAGCGGCTTTTTTATTTATCTTCGTTCCACGAAGTTTTATTCTGTTGGGTACCGAGCCACATAGGTATAAAAGGAAATGAGAAAGCAGATGCTGTTGCCAAGGCAGCTGCATCTCTAGGAACCTCTACCCCTGCTCCTGTTCCTTTCCGTGATGTCGTGCCATACATCCATGAGTACGTGGCCGGCCAGTGACAGGACTTGGGGTGAACTCCTCCCAACTAAACTGCATGCCATCAAACAGTCAGTCCGCCCCCTGGCCACGCACTACTAGGACCTGTAAGAGATTTCTCTTAAAGGAAATTTAATGTTTTATAATTTTTATAACTAGTTACACGTGTCGTCTTATGTTTTTACTTTGATTTTACAGCATTCTAAAGGCATTTATTTGTCTACGCTTTTACTCGCTCTTCCTTATTTTATATATATATTTTAGATTGTTAACCATAGTCTATATTTTTAAAGAACATTTGAAATTTTAATGAATCCCCTCTTTCTGAAAATGGCTGCGAGCTTGCCCACTTAGACTTAGCAGCACCCGTCTGTTTTGTACCATTCATTCCATGTCTGGCTGGGTGGCTTGGAGACGTTGGATCTTCTAAAGGAGGGATCCCCTCCTAAGCCGGCCCGCCCACCCACCAAAGGTTTCGAGGTGGAGAGAGGAAAAGACCCTCATGGAGAGCCCATCTTCCTCCAATATGACTTCTAAGGCGAAAGCACAATTGTTCGGCCAAAAGCGCCCCGAGTTTCCTCTAGAAAGCATATGTGCATTCCTGTAAGGGTCTTCTCTTCGAAGAGGGCCCCCGTATCTCCTCCCAGTTAAGCTTGGATGGCATATTTCTGCAATAGAATTTCCGTGGACTCCTGGCCAACTGAGAGGATATACGGAGGCTCATCTCCTCCAGTTTCCTGGTAGCTATATTTTTGGCAGAAACTATGCTGAGCACGTGCCCCCGTCCTACCATCCCGGGCTATAAAAGTGTTGCGACCTCACCATCACAGGATGGGTGAGGGTAGGAGGATCTGCGATTTACACCCGCCATGATGTCTTCGTTCTTCTCTTGCTTTAAATACTGTTATTTCTGAGTACATTCCTCTGTCAACCGAATTCAACGTGGGGGACTTCAACCGCGTCGTGGCATGGTTGCCGAGGCCGTTTCACTTGCTCAGGAAGTTGAACGGTAGACACCCTCTTTGGCTAGACTACTCGATCAATCCAAGGGCTCGGGTCCTTGACGACCTGATCGACGTGATGGAGATAGCTGTCGAGCTCGTCCGACAACGGATTCATTTTCCCGTCTTGATCTATCCTTATGTTCTCCCGATGCTCAGCCTGATTTTGTGTGGTGTGTAGTCGATAACCTCCTTGGTGGTGATCACTTTTCTATTCAAATATAATTTTTGATCGCTGCCGCCTGAGAGCCCGCCCCGGTGTTCCTTGAGCGGGCGCGGTGTTCCTCCTTTCAGGAAATGACCGTTTTCTTTGTCTCACCCAGTAAAGGAGTTTAAGTCGGTGGATGAGGCCGCTAAGTTTTCCCTCAACCTCCTCGCCGTGGGGTTAGCAGAGTGTGAGACGGCCCTCAAACAGAAACGTTATGCTTACATGAGCTACAAGCTTCCTCGACGATTTCGCCCTCGGTGAACTTCGTCGAGCTAGGTCTAGGTTCCGCTGTTTTAAAGCACGCCCGACGCTCTTGCTAGCAGGGATATATGTCTGCACTTAACAGGAAGCACCCCCTTCCCTTGTCCTCCACCATGCAAATCAAATGTGTGGAGGCGATTCAAAAGGATTGGCAATTTATAGCAGGAACCCTCCTCTCGTTCTGCAGGAGAATGTGACCGTAATCTCGTACCCTGCGTCAGTGGCAGAGTTCTTCGCGATCGTTTTCTCCTCATTCTCTTCCCGAGAAGCTGCTCCGCCAGCGCTCAATGCGCGCCGTGATGTCGCTGAAGGCCGCCAACTTGACTTTACCTCCAAAGCAGGTGAACCTTTCAACGACAGGTTTACTTTCAGTGCGGCGTTCCGCTTTCGCTTCGTGCGCAGAAACCACCCCTGCTCCGGAATATGTTCCGTATGCTTTCGCTTCGTGCGCGGAAACTGCCCCTGCTCCTGAATATGTTCCGTATGCCATGCATCGACACCTCAATGAGCGAGCCATGGCCTTTCTGTTAGAATTGTTAAAGAGGATCAGGTCAGAGGGTATCCTCCTAGACTCCTGGCGAAATGCTACTGTGCTCGCTTTTCACAAACAGCGGGGAGATATCACTATCTCGGCCGGTTTCCGCGTGTGCAAGTTCTGAGAGTATTTGGTAAATGTTACGAGGGGCGGTCAATAAGTTTTGCTATTCGAATATAAGGAAACGAGATATAAGGAATAGTATTTTATTATTTTTCAATATTATTACCCTCGACTTCAATACCCTTGCGCCACTTGTCCCTGAGGCTTCGAATTCCCGACAACCAGAAATGTCCTGACTGCTGTTCAATCCACTCCTGGACGGCGAGCTGGACATCTTCATCGTCCCCAAACCGGCATCCACGCAATGCAGCCTTGAGCTGGCAGAATAAAATGTAGTCGCTGGGGGCCACATCTGGACTGTAGGGGGGATGGTTGAGCTCCTCGAATCCGCACTCGCGCAGGGCAGCTTGTGCAACTCTGGCCTTGTGGACTTTGACGACGTTGAAGTCGATCATGGGGCGTAAGGTTTCTAGGGACCCAACGGGCAGAGACCTTAGGCATGGCCAAATTGTCGTGGATGATGTTGATAACACTTCCATGTGATATTCCAAGTTCTCGCTCGATTTCTTCGACCTTCACCCGTCGATTTCCGAGGATCATCCTCTCTACATGGGCCACATTGTCTTCGTTGGTCACGTCTGACGGGCCTCCTGGACGGGGGTCATCTTCAAGAGACTTACGACCATGGCGGAACTTCCTATTCCAGCGAGCAATGGTTGCATAGGAAGGGGGCGTTGTCGGTGTACACTGCAACCATGCGTTCATGGATCTCTTGCATTCTTTCCTTCCCCGGTCAAAAATTTGATCACTGTGCGGTGCTCAACCTTCTCCATTGTTGAAAAATTTGTGACTGACGATCTTCGATCAGCTACTGGTTCTTAAATAGACGAGGCAGGAGTGTGCGGCTGCAGGTCCTGACTTGTCATAACTTGTCCTTACCTCCCCACAAACAGCCATCCCCCTTCCTCTGTTTTGCCCTATCAATTCGCAAAACCTATTGACCGCCCCTCGTAGATTAGCCTCTTTTTTTTTTTAGAAAGCTGAGGCCACCTATCATCTGCAAGGGTGGCTTCCGCATATTCCACTCCACTTCGGATGTTCTGCTCCCACTCGAAAATACCGTCTGCGAAGCCTTCCTTCGTAGACAACACTACGCCACGTTTTTTTCTATCTGGGCAAAGCTTATGTTACCGCATAGTGATACGGTATGATGGAGACTTTATTTGTGAATTTATGCGAGAACTTCGATTCCGCGTATGAGTGGGAAGGCCCCTCTCCTGCCCAATGGAACATGGGTCCTGGGGGCTGTCGGAAGATTTTCTCGCTAAACTCTACGTGGACGACCTTTCGATCCCTTTTGGTACTGCGTAGATACCAACTCTGCAGCTTCGACTCCAACAGATACTGAACCGCGTCACTCGCTATGCCTAAACCCACAGATTTCGGTCTTTTACGAAGACTAAGAAGGTGCACTTTTGCCGCTATCCACGGTTCCACCACCACCCGGACTTGTAGTGGGCTCGCGCTGTTTCATTGGTTTTGTATTTGACCAACACCACACCTGGGAGGATCATATTCACAGCCTTTAGCTCTCTTGTACCCGCGCCATAGACATTATTTTTTCCGTGACTGTCAGCATCTCTGGAACTGATAGGGCTACTTGCTTTACTTTTTACCCATCTCTTTTTCGTTCGAAGCTCGACTACGGATGAGAGTTTTATGCATCCGCAGCTAAGCGTGTATTGCGGAAGGTGTAATCGATCTACTACACCGGCCTCTATATGGCAACCGGTGCCTTCCGCACGTCCCCCGTTGATAACCTACTTGTCGATGCTGGAGAGATTCCACTTGCACTGCGCCTTGCACAGTCTACCCCGTAAGGGGCGCGGCGATTTGCCATCATGGCCGCCGTGCTGACGGGATCCAGCGCTCCGTCCGGCCCTAGCTTAGCCTCTCTTCCTAACTTCAGATAGCCTGTATTTCTCCCCTACTTCGTCGCTTTTCATACAACCTCTCCCACAACATTCTCTGGTCAGCCTCTAATTTCACAGGGTAGATGCTGACCTTCTTCTCAGCCAACCGTCCCGGATCGGGGCTGAGGGGGGAGGGGACAATGTTTCCTAACCCCTGAGCTCCGGTTCAGGATGGATTTTTTTTTAACAACCTGCTTCATCCCCACCCATACCCTCCTCGCATTCCTTTTCCTCTCTCTTCACATTCTAGACATTTTTACACCGCGTCTAAGGTGGAGCCGCCATGCCGTTGGACTGCCAGGCGACCAGGCGGGAGTGGTGGTCCCAAATGGTGGCGCCTGACTCTGCCAGGCCTGTAAGCACCTCTTGAAGTGCAGGCAACTGTGAGAGGTGATGGGCGGTTGCATCCCGTAATAAAAAGAGGGTGACCATGCCCAATGATGAGTCTAACCCCCCAAAAACTTTAACTCCGCCTGTACAAACGATGGAGCCGCTCTCGGGCAGCTCCACAGAAAAATGGAGGTTCCCCCCCCCCTGGGCTTGCGCAGGGAACCCTCCATATTTCTTCAACCGGAGAGGAGGCTTACTCCTCTCCTACGCCTACGAGTGAAGGGGACTCTTCCTCCCCCCCTTCTCTGGAGGTGCTTTGGGGCACCTCCCTTCTTCCAGCGGCAGTCCCCTCTGTTCTTTCCAAGGGGACTGCCAAGAAAGCCAGCAGGCAGTCCATTTCCGACCCCTCCTCGTGTAAGCGGTTCGGTTGGGCAAACCCCCTTAGGGGGGAGGGGGAAGCCAGGCTCCTTCGGTCGCTTCCCTCAAAAGACCTGCTGGCAAGAATATTAAACTTTGCCGGGGTCAAGGCCTGTGCCTCCCCACAAAAGACTGGTGACGCTGCCAAGGGGAGCTGCAATGTCCTGGGAGGGGATGGCCAACTGGAGGCCCCTTCTGTGATAGACATGGTCCTTGAGGAAACCCAGCCTCAGACGGTAGGACCTTCCATGGGGGGGAATCCGGGCTCGGCGCCAAGCACCAAACCCAAATCCGCCCCTATGCAAGGTCCTCCTCAAACGGCTGAGGGTTCCAAGGCAGTACAAGGAGGGGAGGGATTTCCTCCAACCGGTGCCCCTGCGACCACCAGGACCTTCTCCATTTCAGAGAAGGACCTGGCTAAGGCCGGTCCATCTGGCCTGGGGGCTTCTTTCGGCGGAGGTGAGAAGTGGGTTCATTCCCCGCCCTCCTCTTCAAAAAAGAAAAAGAAAAGACAAAAAAGACTCGGGGCTCCTCTCCATCTGCGATGGCTGCGGGGACGGATGGGTAGACTGCCACTCTGGCAAGCGACCAAGCAAAGATTGGCACATCCGCCCCCTCTGCCCCCCCCGGTTGCGGAGCATCTGACAAAGAACAAAAGTGCACATGGCGGAGCCTCGATGACACCGGGGCCCCTCATTCAGAGGTTGCCTGGCGTTTTCGAGCCCGCTGGCTTCAAACGCTTCCTCGTTATTCGCTCCACTGATGGCACCATGTTGTCCAAGGGTAACATGATCCATAAGAGGAGAGGATTAGCTAGTGCAATTGGTAGAGAGCCAAAGGTGACCCGTTTCTCGGACGGGAGGCTTCTGGCGAATGCGGCGAATCACACCGAGGCGGCCAAGATAAGTGCTCTTCGGACACTTCATGGCACCCCGGTGAGTGTGACGCCTCACTCTACCATGAACTTTGTGAAAGGAGTAGTTTATGCGAGGGAACTCGTTGACTACTCCATTTAGGACATCACCCTAGAGCTGGCCGACCATGGGGCGGTCAAGGTCGAACGTGTGATGAGAAAACAGGGAGGGGCCTCGAGACCCACCCCTACACTCTTCGTCACGTTCGACTGTGACAAGCTCCCTGAGTCGGTGCGTGCCGGTTGGTACCGCTACCACGTGAAGGCATTCGTGCCACTGCCGCGGCGGTGCTATTACTGTCACCGCTTCGGCCATACGAATCGCTCATGTAGACGTGCAAAGTCGGGGTCACCCGAAGTCTGTGTAAATTGCTCCAAGGTCGCACACGATAAGTCCAAATCGTGTGTGGCCAAGTGTGTCAATTGCGGAGAGCCGCACACTGCTTCTTCGAAGCAATGTGGTGCATATCTCCTTCAGAAAGGAATCCTGGCCGTTCAGGCCCAGGATCGACTCTCATTCCGCGAGGCTAAGGACTTGGTCCTGGCGCGCCCGGCTCTACCTGGGACGTCATATGCCTCAATAGTTAGAAAGGCACCCTCTGCTCCCATGGTGGTCGGCCGAGTGTGAGACGGCCCTCAAACAGAAGCGTTATGCCTACATGCGCTATAAGCGCCGCCCGAACGATTTCACTGTCGCTGAATTTCGTCGGGCTAGGGCTAGGTTCCGGTATATTTCGAAGCACGCCCGCCGCTCTTCTTGGCGGGCATTCGTGTCTTCACTTAACGGGAAGACCCCTTTAGCTGAGGTGTGGAAGCGAGTCAAAAGGATTCGGCGCAAGTTCTCGCAGGACCCCCCTCCCGTTCTCCAGGAGAATGGGACCGCAATCTCGGACCCCGCGTCCGTGGCGGAATCCTTAGCGACCGCTTTATTCGCATTCTCTAGCCGTGATGCTGCTCCGCCAGCATTCAATGCACGTCGTGATGTCACGAAAGGCCATCGGATGGACTTTCCCTCCAGAGGCGTAGAACCCTTAAACTACAAGTTTACTGTGAGTGAGTTGCGTTCCGCTCTTGCTTCGTGCGTGGACACCGCCCATGGTCCGGACGATGTCCCTGTCGTAGAATGGACTCTCGACGATATACCATATATAACTATTCGTTGAGGGAACTTCTTTAATTATCTTTAGAGTGATTGAATGTCTAGCGGGCCAATATTATGTATCTTCGATATGCCTAAGAAGTGGAACTGAGCTCAAGGATAATAATATTGCTATCATTAATAAAATAGTTTTATTAATAATAACTATCAACAAACACAAAACGGAAAATATTGACATAAACAGAGAATGGAAAGGGTCGTGGGGCTCGGGCTAATCCGAGGATTAAAGGATTTAAAAAAGGTAAAACAAATATAGAGTTAAAGGGATGGGATGGTTCGCTAAACTATTTAAAGCACAGGATAGAATTGACAAAAGGGTTCAATACTCAAAGGTAACGTTTGGCTTACGTAACTTTATACGAGTGGTGCAGTGGAAGGCGACGTGAAGGAATTTTCGGTCTGCTGGCGAGTTCCAGCCGAAGGGAGGGAATAAAAAAATCCTGACGTGGCGACTTGGGAATGAGAACCTTTTCTCGACGAACGGCTTGAAGAACAATGGCTGTTCTACGTTGTTCTCTTCTGAACAGCAGGGAGGGGGGTGAGAACCGTCTCTGGTCAACGGGCTCAAGAACAATGGCTGTTCTAATGTTGTTCTCCTCTGAACAACAAGGGGGAACGGTGAAAACCGTTTCTTGGCGAACGGGCTCAAACGAACAATGGCTGTTCTACGTTGTTCTTCTGAACAACAGGGGAAGGGGTGAGAACCGCTTCTGGTCAACGGGCTCGAACGAACAATGTCTGTTCTAACGTTGTTCTCTTTCTGAACAACGAGGGAAAAGGGTGAGAACCGTTTCTTGGCGAACGGCTCAAAAGAACAATAGCTGTTCTACGTTGTTCTCTTTCTGAACAACGAGGGGGAAGCCTTGAGGACTTGGCGTCACGAAAGGCTCGAACCTTTGGCACTCAAGGGATAATGTCCTCCTTCTGGACAAGTGACGGTGAATCTCGAGGTCGAGGTCCCTTGGCGCACAAAGTGAGAGAGGGTCGTGGTGATGTTTCACGACGAAAATCTGGATCTCCAATCTGATCTTAGTGGTAAAGTTTCCATCTAAATAGTCGAGACACTCCCTTGGCGTGGGGGGAGAATGGAGTGGGAGCTTCGAGGGAATGCACAGCCGAGGCTGGGAACAATGCCTTATCTGCCCATAAGCCCAACTCAATCTGGCGAGGTCGGCGTATAGGGGCGAACGGGGGGACGATAACCTCCTTGTTTAAACATTGACATCCGGTGGCTGTGATAAGGCGCCAAGCTTCGAAGCGAAGATGCACGTGGGAGCATCGTGGTTTTATAATATGTGATAGGAGTTAAAACTAATGCTGCCTCAACCCGTTCTTTCACAGTCCCGTACGCCATGCTTCGACACCTGGGTGAGCGAGGCATGGTCTTTCTCTTAGATTTGTTCAACAGGATCTGGGTGGAAGGTCTTCTTCCAGACTCCTGGCGAATTGCTAGTGTGTTCGCCTTTCGCAAACCGGGGAGAGATCACTCTACTCCGACCGGTTTCCGCCCAATCTCTCTAACCTCTTGTACGGCGACTTATGCCTAAGTCGGCAGTCGCCAGATAGCCCCTTAAATAAAAAAAAAAAAAAAAAATCTAACCTCTTGCGTGTGCAAGTTGATGGAGAAATTGGTAAATGTTAGATTAGCTTTTTTCCTGGACAGCGGAGGCCATCCGTCTTCCACACAGTGCAGCTTCCGCAAGTTCCACTCTACGTCGGATGCTCTGCTCCGACTGGAAAATGCCGTCTGCGAGGCTTTCCTTCGTAGACAGCACCACGCCACGGTCTTTTTCGATCTAGAGAAGGCCTATGATACCGCATAGCGATACGGTATCATGGAGACTCTCCACACGATGGGTGCGAGGGGACGCCTCCCAATGTTTATATCTAAATTTTTGCGTGATCGTCGATTCCGCGTATGGGTGGGGGGAGCCCTCTCCGGCTCAAAGGAGCAGGAAGAGGGTGTCCCGCAGGAAAGTGTCCTCAGTGTCACACTCTTTGCCCTGAGCATCAACGGCATCACCTCGGTGCTGCCGGAAGATGTTCTCGCTACGCTTTACGTGGACGACCTATCGATCTCTTTTGGCTCGACCCAGATGCCAACTCTGGAGCGTCGACTTCAACAGGCATTGAACCGCGTCTCTCGCTATGCTGAAGCGCACAGGTTTCGGTTTTCTTTGGCTAAGCCTAAGTTGGTGCACTTCTGCCGCCATCCACGGCTTCACCCCGACTTAGATTTGTTTCTTAATGGGGTGCGCCTGGATGTGGTTGAGTCGCACCGTTTCCTTGGTCTTGAATTCGACCGACGCCTCACCTGAAAGGCTCATATTCGCAGCCTTAGGGTCTCTTGTACCCGCGCCATCAACATTCTCCGTTCCGTGACGTTCAGCGCTTGGGGCGCTGATAGGGCTACTGCCTTGCTTTTTTATCGATCCTTTGTTCGCTTGAAGCTCGACTACGGATGCGAGTTTTATGCATCCGCAGCCGAGCGTTTATTGCGGAAGGTGGATTCGATCTACCACACCGGCCTTCGCCTTGCGACCGGTGCCTTCCGCACTTCCCCCATTGAGAGCCTGTTGGTCGATGCTGGAGAGATGCTACTCGCTCTGCGCCGCGTGCAGTGCATCACTCGCCTGTACGCGCGAGCTCGGCACCTCCCTCAGTCGCCAACAGCTCTCACTGCATCCGCAGCTGATCTCGATGGTGCCTATGCCGCCGAGAGACGCCAGTCATACCCTAAGCCCTTTGGGGTAGGGCTAAGAAACTCCTTCGAGAGGTAGATATAGCTCTCGGGCCGGTGGCGCCCCTGGTTCTGCCCAGGACGCCACCCTGGAGGGTACCACATTTGGCTATTTGTCGCCACGCCTCTGCTTCCAAAGCTTGTACTGCGCCGGGAGTATTGCGTTCGACCTTTTTGGAGCACACATCGTGTCACGCTGGAACCGTGCCAGTGTATACGGATGGCTCCAAGTCCCAAGAGGGGGTCGGCTTCCACGCCGTATCCCCTCTGTTTGAAGTCAGCGGGGCTCTACCAGGCGCTGCGTCTGTCTTCACGGCCGAGCTGGTGGCAATACACCACTCGGTACGGGAGATTACGCGACGTGCCCGGTTCGGAGACCAGATTGTGATCTTTCGCGACTCACAAAGTGCCCTGAGTGCTCTCGGGGCATTGGAATCTCCGGATCCCCTGGTTCGTGGTATCCGTGACGCCACGGTTATTGCGAGCCGGGCAGATGTCGAGATTATCTTCTGCTGGGTTCCTGGACATGTAGGAAATGCGGGGAATGAGCGCGCCGATGAGGGCGCCAAAGAGTCCGCGAGGACTCTGCGACCGGACCAGCGTTACGCTCTTCCTCACACCGACTACATGGCAGGAATACGGGCAGCTCTTCGGACTGCTTGGCAAAGAAGATGGGAGACGGTCGAAGGGAACTTAAAGTTGCGTGCCATTGCGCCGCGACTGTTCCCATGGACCTATCCCCCAATGCCGCGGCGGCTTCAGGTTGCTTTCTGTTGTCTCCGAATCGGACACACTCGTGTGACGCATCGCTATTTGATGGAGCGCTCGCCTGCGCCCTATTGCAACGACTACGTCGTTTCCCAGACTGTTCGGCACATTCTTGTCGAATTTCCCAGTCTGGGTGATCTTCGCGCACGATACCTGTCCCGGTACCGGGATGGACGGGGTCGCTACCGCCTGTCCCTTGTACTCGGGACAGATTCGTGCACATTGACTTGTGGCTTCTTGGGGGAGGCCGGCCTTCCTCGGGACAGATTCGTGCACATTGACTTGTGGCTTCTTGGGGGAGGCCGGCCTTCTCCCTATTATTTAAGCAAGGTTTGTTTGTTTTTTGTTTTTTTGTTTTTTCTTTTAGTTGCACGTTCCTGCGTTGGGGGAACCTCTCCCCGACGCACCAGCTTGCTTCCTTTCCCCCTTTTTGGGGTGTTGTTTTTTTTCTCTTTAATTTTATTTTAAAGTAGCCTAGAACTAGGCCAGTTTTAATACGGCGACTAATGCCCAAGTAGGCAGTCGCCAGATGAGCTCTTAAAAAAAAATAAATCTTCGCGCACGTTACCTGTCCCGGTACCGGGATGGGCGGGGTCGCTACCGCCTGTCCTCTGTACTCGGGACGAGTGCGTGCACATTGACTGGTGGTTTCGTTGACTATTTGGGGGAGGCCGGCCTTCTCCCTTTCATTTAACTAGGTTTAGTTGTTGTTTTTGTTATTGTTTTGTTATTGTCATTGTTATTGTTTTGTTATTGTCATTGTCATTTCTTTTTATTGTTGTTTCCTGTTCAAATTTTTTAAAGTAGCCTAGAACTAGGCTGATGGTTTACGGCGACTTATGCCTAAGTGGGCAGTCGCCAGATAGCCCCTTAAAAAAAATATCAAAAATTGCACTGTCCACTTGCACTGCGCCTTGCACAGTCCACTATTCGCCTGTACGCATGAGCCCGGTGCCTCCCTCAGTCCCCAATAGCTCTCACTGCATCTGTAGCCGATCTTTACGGTGTCTATGTCACCGAAGACGCCAGTCATAGCCTAAGCCCTTTGGGTTAAGGAAAACTCCTTCGAGACCTCGTTGTAGGTCTCCTGCCGGTGGCGCCCCTGGTTCTGTTCACGGCGCCACCTTGAACGGTACCACCTATGACTATTTTTCGACGCACCTCTGCTCCCAAAGCTTCTACAATGCTGGGAGTATTACATTCGGCCTTTTTGGAGCACATTTCGTGTCACGTTGGCTGTGTGCCAGTGGATACGGATGTCTCCAAGTCCCAGGAGGGGGTCAGTTTTCACGCCGTAGCCTCTGTTTGAAGTCATCAGGGCTCTACCAGGCGCTGCGTCCGTTTTCACGGCCGAGTTGGTTGCAATACACCGCTCGGTACTGGAGATAACGCGTCGTACCCGGTTCAGAGACCGGATTGTGATCTATAGCGATTCACAAGGCGCCGCTAGTGCTCTTGGTTCATTGGAATCTCCACATCCACTGGTATCCGTGACGCCACGCTTTCCCCGACTCGTGCGGATATCAAGATTATCTTTTGTTGGGTTCCTGGACATGTGGGAATTGCGGGGAATGAGCGCTCTGATGAGGGAGCCAAAGAGTTTTCAACGACTGGGCAACCAGACCTGCCTTTCGCTCTTCCTCATACCGATTACATGGCAGGAAGGGATAGGGCAGCTCTAAGGGGCTGCTTGACAAAGAAGATGGGAAACGGCCGAGGGGAACTTAAAGTTGCGTTCCATTGCGCCGTGACTGTCACTTTCCCCTCCCCTCATGCCACGACGACTTCAGGTTGCTTTCTCTTGTAACGCACCGCCATTTGCTAGTGCTCTCCGGTACCTTGTTTTGACCACTGCGTTGTCCCACAAACGGTTCGGCTCATTCTTTTTTTAATGTCTCTGTCTGGGTGGTCTTCGCCCACGTTAACTGTGCCGGGTCGCTACCGCTTGTCACTTCTACTCAGGATGGTTTCGTGTACACAGACTTGTGGCCTATTACTTCCTCCCTTTTATTTAACCTTTTGTTGCATGGTGCTGCGCCGTAACGTGCTTCATTCTTTTGTTTTTTGGTGCTTTTCATTTTTTTTAGTTAATCATCATCACTAACTCTATAATTTAAGAAGGGGATTTTTTGAGTATTTAAATAATAATTTCATCTTAGTTTGGTTATGACTTATGTTTTTTTATCAGTTATTTCTAATAATTCTTTTATAATATAAAAAAAAAATGTTGAAGTTCAGAAATAAATAAGTATCGAAAGTTTGTGATTTTTTAAATGGTGTATTTCAGAATTTTTTTTTATACATCTTTTATAACTATATTTTAGCAACGTGATATTTTGAAAGGGGGGGGAATTTAGTTTAGAGTTCCTGTATAAAATTATTATAATTGGCGAAGTTCATAAAATTTCTAAAAATTTAACCATGGCTGTTTTTATAGATTTTTAATTTTAATCTTAGTAGCGAAGCGCAAGTTCTTCAGTAGGGGTGGGGGTGTGGGGGAATGGCGAAGCCATTGCCTGGATTTAGAATAGCTTAGTACTAGGCTATAATTATAATTACAGTGACTATGCCCTTGAAGGCAGTCCCTAAATGGGTGAATTTAAGAAAAAAAAATATTGCACCTCGTCATTTCGCTGAAGGTCTTATACTGGATTTTAGCCCCAGAGGTGGAAGTACCCTTCAATGACATGCTTACGCTAAACGAGTTGCGTTGCTCTCTCGCCCCATGTACCGCTACCACCTTTGGTCCGGGCTATAACCCGTATGCCATCCTTAGATACCTTTGTGAGCGAGGCATCGCCTTTTTACTTTATTTGTTCAATAGGATCTGGATAGATGGTATCTTCCCAGACTCCTGGCCAATGACTGTTGTGGTCGCTTTTCGCAAATAGGTCAAAGATCCCTACACCTGCCCATTTCCGACCACTTTCTCTAACCTCCTGCATGTGTAAGTTAGAGAACCTGAAGTGTTAGATTAGCCTTTTTCTTGCAAATGGGCTGGAGGAGGGGGGGGGGGGAGGCATCTCTCTCCTGCATAGTGAGTTTCCGCGATCTCCACTCCTCTGATGCTCTTCGGCTACAAAATTCGATGCGAGAGGTCTTTTTTCGTAGACAGCATTTCGCCAGGGCTTTTTTAAATCTGCAAAAGCATTTGACGCCGCATTGCGATGCGCTATCATGGGAACTCTCGACGCCATAGAGGCGAGGGGACACCTCCCAATTTTCATTCGAGTTCTTACGAGATCGTAGACTCTACAGACTCTTAACACCCTACACTATTGTGTGGGGCGTGGTTGAAAGATCAACAAATCACCGTGCACCACCAAGGTGGAGCTTAGTTCCATGATCACCACATTTTTCAGGGCGAGCGTTGAGAAGGCCTGCAGCAGGTTCCGACCCCGCTGGAAGGCCGTGGTTGAGGCCGACGGCCATTTCATTGAATAAAATGAATAATACAATTTGTGTAACCTTAGTAAATATATCTGTATAAATGAACTGCTATTTTCGTTTAGATTGAAGTTAGGCTACAAATTCCCCGCCGCCCCCTTGTATATATTTCGGTAGTTGGTTTCATGTTCCATCTCCTGAATGAGGCGGATCTTCTTCCAGGACCGGAACTTTTTTTCTCTCTATCGCATCGTGTTTTTTTTTTTGTTTTTTTGCTCTTCAAAAAAAATTCTATTTTTTTATCTCGGTTTATTGGGTAGTTTATTGTTAAGCCTATTTCTGAGATTTCTGCCGCAGTGAATTCACCTTTATGCTAATCTATAAGTTCAGAAACCTCCCATGTAATACTCTCTTCAAGCGCTCTTCTTTCCACACTGTCTAACTTTATCATTTTCTCTGATCTTTAAAAGCATCTGTCAGAGATGGTCCATTGTCTATCGTTTTAAATATCTAAATAAAAAAAAAAATCTCTTCCCTTTGCCTCGGCGAAAAATGATACCTTCCTCATCCATTCGCGTTGCAGCTTGCATCCCAGCAATAGCGCCGACGTCAGCGCATTATTGGACATCTTATCTAGATAAGTGTTATCGAGGCGATACGATGCGCCTTTTAAATTGGGGGTTCACCCGGGCCGAGTCCCCCGGCAATGACACCGTGATAGTCGCTTGCAACGTCCAGGAGCGAACCAAGATGGAGTTGGGTCCGCCGGAAGAAGCTGCTTTGTTAGAGGTAAGGATACAGTGTTGCTGATTCGGGCGATTTCTTTTAAAGGGGGTTAACGACACTTTCGAGACGCCGCGTTATGTCTAGTTGGGAACTGAGGGGAGAACAAACGGAATAAGATAACTAATCCCCTCCACAGAAAACTATAGGAAAAAACCTAGCGTTGAAACTCCTTGCAAGGAGTGTGGGGGGTCACTTGTGGCATAGGTCGCCAGTCTTAAGCAATCGTCTGAGATAGTGCGTGCCTTCCCGGCCCCAACTCTCGCAGGTGGATCTGCTACTAGATAGATTCCACACGTTTCACTTCCTGTATCTTTATCACTTTTTTTTCTCTCTCCCCTTAAAAGAATTTTGGTGGCGATTCCTTCATTGATTTTCGCTTCGTAGTTATGTCACCATCCCCGCAGGGGTGTAGCCTGTTACACTTGGTACCCGGAGGAGGTCACGTCCTCCCGGCCTGATTGCAAATTTGGGAGGCACTGTCGTTAGGTTTATGTGAACTCTCTGATCGGGACTGGGAAAGTTGTTGGCGAGTTTTTCCCTCGCTCCTTCCCAGCGCTACTTTGTTTATTTATTAATTTTATTATTATTAGTAGTAGTAGTAGTAGTAGTAGTATAAGTAGTATTAATATAATTATTATTATTATTATTAGTAGTATTTATTATTATGGCTATTCCCTCAACCTTTTGTCTACTGGCATTTTGTACTAGGAGCAACTGTTCTCACCTAGACAGAGTTCAGTTCGCTAGACATGGTGCCTTGGGCGACTGCACGCCATCCCGTGATCACCTAGCACCGGGTATGATAATAATGGGTAATCACCCGCCTACTCGTTCGTGAACCCACCTATCTCAACTTTTCTTTATTCCATACCCACCTACCCCCTTCCAAATTGGTTCATCTATCCAGACGTTCTTGGTGCCCGGCGCACTTTCGTCCTCTTATGAGTTGCAGTTTATACCGTGATGTCCCTACCTGCTGCAAGTGCCGAAGGTTAGCTGGCTAAGGCAAGTATTACTCACGAGGTGTGTTTGGCTATGTCTGCCCCATCTTTTATGGTCAAAGCTCTAGGAGAATTTCGCCCATGAGTGGCAGGCCAAGTTGTCAAGGCCCATTTAAGCTCGAACCCATGGGCCGAGTAGGTGTAAATTATGACTTTCTGGAATTTTCTGGTCCTATAGAGTTTTCTCTTAACCTTCCAAGGAAGTAGTAGTATCTACTTCCCATGCATTTTTCAACTTTTTTTTTTCTATGTCGACAGCTGTAGGAAATAATGGGCGACTGTTAATGCACTTAGAGCGCCTCCAAGACCAAAGTAACAAGTGCGCTGAGCGGCGCCTCAATTACGTCGGGACCCCTCATTGATACATTACCTGGAATCTTAGAGCCCGCTGGCTTCGAACGTTTTCTAGTTATTTTCGCCACAGAATGCAGCATGTTGTCCAATGACATGATCGATCAAAAGAGCATTAGCTGGCTTAATTAAAGAGTCGGAAAGTGAATCGTTTCTCGGACAGAAACCCATCTGACGAATGCGTAGGACCTTCCGAGACGTACATAAGTGCTTTTCGGACACTTAATGGCTGCGAGTGAGTGCGAAGTGAGGAGATGTCCGGCTTTTATACTTCTAAACTTCGGGAGGCTATTTTACTGTTCGGTAGGCTTTTACCGCCCCGCTCATTGGTAGGCATTATATGTTGTTCTCTTTTTTTTATACCTCCTCTAGCTAGGCTTTTTATTATCCTCCTAGGTCGTCTCTACTCTTTCCCTAGGTATGCCTTCTTACTATTCCCTTCCACCTATGTATCATTTTTAATATTCCTTCTTGTAGCCCTTTAACTACCCCCCCTATGGAGGCTTTTTACTACCCCCTTATGGAGGCTTTTTACTACCCCCCTATGGAGGCTTTTTACTACCCCCTATAGAGGCTCTTTCCTAACCCTATGGAGGCTTTTTCCTAACCCTATGGAGGCTTTTTCCTAACCCTATGGAGGCCTTGGTACTATTCCCCCCCCCCTTTCCTATGAAGGTCTTTGTACTATCCTTTCCCTTTCCTATGAAGGCCTTTGTACTATTCCCCCACGTACATCTTTGTTCCTGTTCTCCTCATGTAGGTCTTTTTTAATGTTCCCTCATTCGAGGGCTTTTTATTATTGCTTTCGCCGTGCCCCGTATGGGGTACGGCGATATACTTTCCTGGCCTCCGTGCTGACAGGACTCGGGCAGCAGCTTATCCTCTTCTCCTTTATGACACCCAGCTTCCTCACTTTCCCTACAACCTCTCCCACAACTCTATCTGGTCGACCTCTAATTTGACAGGGTAGACTCCGACCATCCCGGATCAGGGCTGAGGGGGAGGGAACATCGTTTCCTCACCCATAAGCTCCGGTCTGGGGGCGGTGGCCTTTTAACAACCTGCTTCATTCTCAACCACACCTTCCTCACACCCCTTTCTCTCTCCTTTCAATCTCTATCGATTTTTACGCCGAACATAAAATGGAGCCACTAGGCGGGAAGAGTGGCCTTAAATGAAGGCAGCTGGTTCTGCCGGCACCGTGTTCACCCCTCACAGAGCGGGCTACTGCCTGGAGAGTGATTAGCGTATGCGTCCCGTGATAAAAATAGGGTCACTATGCCCGATGAGGTAAGTTTAAAAAAACCCTCTCTCCCTTTCCCCTTTAACAGTGTCTGGGCCGCTCTCGGGTAGCTCCAAAGTCGAAAAGGAGGTCCCCTCCCCCTGTACTCTCACATGGAAACCTCCGAAACTCTTTGACTGGAGAGGAGGCTTATTCCTCTCCTATGCCTTCGAGTGCAGGGGACTCTCCCTCACCCACTTCTTGAGTCACTCTTGAGCGACAGTTCCCCCCTTCCCCTTTACTTTCTAAGCGGACTGCAAAGAAAGCAGACAGGCGGCCCATATTTGGGGGCGGCTCGATAGGGCCAACCACCTTAAAGGAGCAAGGGATGGCAGGGCCCCTCGGCATGTGCCTCCTAAAGTCCTACTTGCGTGCGCGATCAGCTTGCAGGGGTCAATATACCTGCCCCCATCTCTTCCCTGACGGATGCCGGTTCGCCGGCACAAGACAGAAAAAAAGTTCCTCGAATGGGATCCGTGATGTCTTTGGCGGGGATGGCCATGGAGATGGACATGGTCCTTGAGGAGTAACCCAAACCCAGACGGTAGAATCGTCCATGGGGTCGAACCCGGGATCGGTGCCAAGCACAGAACCAGAGTGCGCCCCGGTGCAAGCTTATCCTCAGACAGCTCGGGCCTCAGAGGATCTACAAAGAGAGGATGGATCTCCCCTCCCCCTGGCTGGTGCCCCCGTGACAGCCCAAAACTTCTCCATTTAAGAGAAGGATCTCGCTGATGCCGGTCCATCTGGCATAGGGGCAACTACCGGCGGATGAGAAAAGCGGGTTCATTTCCCACCCTCCTCCGATAAAAATAAAAGGAAAAAGACAAAGAAGAATCGAGGCTCGTCTCCTTCCGTGGGAGCTGTGGGGACGGACGGGTCTGCTGCCATTTCGGTAAGCGATCAAGCCAAGGTTGGCACGTCTGGCCCCGTTGCTCCCCCGGGTGGGTAGTCCCAGACTAATGCCAAACGTGTGCAGAGCGGAGTCAGGATTACGTCAGGGTCCCTCATTCAGAGGTTACGTGGCGTTTTTAAGGCGGCTGGCTTCAAACAATTTCCAGTTATTGGCTCCACCGATGGCAGCATGTTGGCTAAGGGCAACATTATCCATAAGAGGAGAGCTCTAGCTAGCGTGATTGGTAGAGAGCCGATGATTACCCGTTTCTTGGACGGGATCCTCCTGGCAAATGCGTCGAATCCCTTCCGAGGCGGCCATGATTAGTGCTGTTCAAACACTTGATAGCACGTCGGTGAGTGTGACGCCGCATTCTATGTACCATGAACTTCGATAAAGGAGCGGGTTATGCGAGGGAACTCGTGGACTACTCCATAGATGACATCACCATAGAGCTGTCCGACTATGGGGTGGTCAAGGTCGAACGTGTGATGAGAAAACAGGGAGGGGCCTCGAGACCCAACCTACCCTCTTGATCACGTTCGACTGTGATAAGCTCCCTGAGTCGGCGCGTGCCGGTTGGAATCGCTACCGCGGGAAGGCATTAGTTCCACTGCCACGGAAGTAATACTACTGCCACTGCTTCGGCCATACTAATCGCTCCTGTAGACGTGCAAAGTCGGGGTTACCCGAAGTCTGTAAGTGGGTGTAAGGCCGCACACGATAAGTCCTAATCGTGTGTGGCCAAGTGTGTCAATTGAGGAGGGCCGCACCCCACTTCTTCGAAGCAATGCGGTGTGTATCTCCTTGAGAAGGAAATCCTGGTCGTTCAGGCCCAGGATCATCTTTGATTTCGTGAGGCTAAGGACTTGGTCGTGGCGCGTCCAGCTCCGGACTCGGGTCCAACTAGGAGGAGCTGCAGAGACTCGCCCAGTCCGTTTTGCCTTAGCTGTCATTTTGCCGGAGACCATGCTGGGCGCGCGCCCAATGCCCAACCTCGCAGGTTGAAAGAGTTTTTTGACCCCACCACCACGGGATGGTGGCCAGGTAGGAGGATACACCATTTACACCCGGCATGATTTCTCGGTTCTTCTTTATGCTATAGATGCATCCATTCAGGTAGAAGCTGTGCAGCTGCACCTGGAGAGGAGGTATACTGTTATTTCTGTGTACATTCCAACGTCAGCCGACCTCGACGCGGGGGACTTCCGCTACGTCGTATCACGTTTGCCGAAGCTTTTTCTCTTACTCAGGGATCTGAACGGTAGACACCCCCTTTTGGGAGATTACGCGATCAATCCCAGCGGTCAGGTCTAACATTTTCTGGGCCGATGCCTAGAAACTTAGGTCGGTTGACGAGGCCGTAGAGTTCTTCTCTGGCAACCTAATCGTCGTGGGCCTAACTACTATGCCTTGAACGTCTGGCCGTTTTGCATGCCGACCGATCCCGTGGTTGTCAGCTGAGTCTTAGACTCCTCTTAAACAGAAGCGTTATTCCTACATGCGCTATAAGCGCCACCCGAACGATTTAACTGTCGGTGAATTTCGTAGAGCTAGTGCTAGGTTCCAGTATGTTTCGAAGCACGCCCGCCGCTCTTCTTGGCACACACACGTGTATTCACTTAACAGGAAGATCCCTCTACCAGAGATGTGGAAGAGAGTCAAAAGGATTCGGGGCAAGTTCTCGCAGGCCCACTCCCTCCTCTCCAGTTCCCCAGGAGAATTGGACCGCTATCTCGGACCCAGCGTCCGTGGTGGAATCCTTCGCGACAGCTTTCTCCGCATTGTCTAACCGAGATGCTGCTCCGCCCGCATTAAATGCGCGTCGTAATGTCGCGGAAGGCCGCCAACTGGATTTTACTTCCACAGGCGAAGAACCCTTCAACGACAGGTGTACATTGAGTGGATTGCGTTCCGCTCTCGCTTCGTGTTCGGACACGACCCCTGGTCCGGACGATGTCCCGTACGCCATGCTTAGACACCTGGGTGAGCGAAGCAAGCGAGGAATTTGTTACATTTGTTCAACAGGATCTGGGTAGAGGGTATCCTTCCAGACTCCTGGCGAATCGCTACTGTGCTCGCTTTTCTCAAACCCGGGACAGCAAAGTCCATCTCTCTTCTATACAGGGCGACTTCTGCAAATTCCACTCCACGTCGAATGCTCTGCACCGAATGGAAAATGCCGTCTGCGAGGCTGTCCTTCGTAGACATCACTACGCAAGGTGTTATTCGATCTGGAGAAGGCCCATGATACCGTATGGGGATCGGGTATCATGGAGTGTCAAGACGATTTGGGCGAGGGGACGCCTCCCAATCTCTATAATCTGAATTTTTGAGAGCACTCTTTGGCCCATGGAGCAGGAGGAGGGTGTCCCGCAGGGAAGTGTCCTCACTATCCCACTCTTTGCCCTGAGCATCCCACTCTTTGCCCTGAGCATCCACGGCATCACATTGGTGCTGCCAGAAGATGTTTTCGCTACGTTCTACGTGGACGGCCTTTTTAACTCTTTTGGTGCGACCAGATGCAAACCCTGTTGCGTCGACTCCAACATTTATTAAGCCGCGTCCCTTGCTATGCCGAAGCGAAACAGGCTTCGTGTATCCGTATCAAAGACTAAGCTGGTGCAGTCTTGTCGCCATCCACGACACAACCTGACACATACTTTTTCTTAAATGTGGTGCGCCTGGAAGTCTTGGACTAGCACTATTGCTTTGGTCTTTAATTTGACCGACATGGATATTCTTCCTACCTCAGTCGCCCAAAGCTCTCTCTGCATCCCCAGATGATCTCGAGAATGCTTATGCCGCAGAGAGACGCCAGTCATACGCTAAGCCGTTTGTGTTTAGGGCTAGGAAAGTCCTTCGAGAACCAGGTATAGCTCTATGTCCGGTGTCGCCCCTGGTTCTGCCCAGTACGCTCCCTGTGACTATTTGTACTCCCGCCACTGTTCCCAAAGCTTTTGGAGCACACCTCGTGTCACGCTGGAGCCGTGCCAGTCTATACGGATGATCAGAGTCCCAAGTATGGGTCGGTTTCCACGCCGTATCCCCTCTTGAAGTCAGCGGAGCTATGCCAAGCGCTGCGTCCGTCTTCACAGCAGAGCTGGTTACAATACACCGTTCGTTTGGGGGAGATAACGCGACGTGCCCCGGTCAGAGACCGGATTGTGATTTATAGCGACTTGAAAAGCGTATTGAGTGCGCTCGGGGCATTGGAATCTCCCCATTCCTAGTTCGTGATATCCGTGACGCCATTGTTTTGGCGAGCCGGGTGGATGTAGAGTTTATCTTCTGCTGGGTTCCTGGACATGTAGGAATTGTGGTGAATGAGCGCGCCGATGATGGCGCCAAAGAGTCCGCGAGGACTGGGCGACCGGACCAGCGTTTCGCTCTTCCTCACACCTACTGCATCACACGAATCCGTGCTGCCTTCCGGCCAGCTTGGCAAAGAAGAGAGACAATTGAGGGGGAACTTAAAGTTTCGTGCCATTACACCGCGACTGTTCCCATGAACCTAACCTGCGCCCCCTCCCCCCAATGCCACGACGGCTCCAGGTTGTTTTCTGTCGTCTCCTAATTAGACACGCTCGCGGGACGCACCGCAATTTGGTGGAGCGCTCGCTTGCGCCTTATTGCGACGACTGCGTTGTTCATCAGACTGTGCGGCACATTCTTTTTGAATTTACCTGTCTGGGTGATCTTCGCGCAAGTCACCTGTCCCGGTACAGGGACGAGCGGGGTAGTTACCGCTTGTTCCTTGTACTCAGGCTTCGTTCGTGTACACAGACATGCGCACTATACGACTTTTTGTAAGAGGCTGACCTATTTCACTTTATTTGACTGCTAGTTGTATGTCGCATGTTTCTCCTCCGGGGAAAGGTCGGCCTAACCCCGACGCTGTAACCCTGTTCTTTGTTGTCTTTTTCCTTTATTTTCTTTATTTTCTTTGTTTTTTTAGCCTTTGTCGTTTTTTATCTTTATTTATATTGTCATTTGTTTTGTAATATAGCCTAGTAATAGGCTGTCGTGAGTACGGCGATTTATGCCCCAAGTAAGCAGTCTCCATAATTGCTCCTAAAAGAAAATGTAGCTTTTGTTTGTATTCTTTATTTGTTGTTTTTAGCTTGTTGTCTCTGCTCATTTTTTTTATCTATTTGTTTATTTCTTGTTTCTTAATGTAGGCTAGTATTAGACTTTCCGCTAATTATGACGACTTTTGCCCTAGTTGGCAGTCACCAGATGGTCTCTTTAAATAAAAAAAATCACTGACTACCGAGTATTCCAATAGTCCTGTTACACTCGTTATGACACTCTCAACAAAAGCCACAACAAGTTTTCATGCAGTTAAACAGGTCTTTATTGTTTTACCATATATATGTATAAATTGTAATATTGATTAATGTGGTTGCCCTCAACGGCGAGCATGCGCTTCCAGGCGAGACCTAAAGGCCGCGCACACTTTACGGACGACGTTCTTCCTCATGCTGGCTCACACGCGGTTGACGGAGGACTTCAGCTCGTCGACGTTGCTTGAGTCGATCTTGGAGGCCTTCCCCTCGAAATGCGCTACCCGAACGCAATTGCGATCAAGTGACTGCGGCGTCCAAAAGTCCTTCGACCAGAAGTTCATGTTCGACCACAACCACCCTTGCACGGCATTGACCGTGTGAGCCGGGGCACCGTCTTGCTGAAAGACTTGGTCCACATTAATGATCTTTCTTACCCAGAGCACGACTATTGTGACAAAGATGTCCTTGTAGTCGTCCGCGGTGAGCCTGTAACCGGCCGCATCTACTGGCCATTTGAAGCCACGACTCCGAGCATCATCACGGAGTCCGTGTGCTTGGTCATGGAAACGTAGCGGACCTCAGAGACGTCCTGGTCGAAGCTTAACATGCGCTCGTTCTGCTTGTTTACTGGATCGACCCTGAAGGCTTTTTCATCAGAAAAAAAGGGAAGTCGATTGCCCTGACTCTTCAACTCGAAGCGACAACAGAACTCTTGACGTTTTTTCCGCATACGGTCTGAACAGAGGCTTTTTCACGCACCTAAAGTTCTTGCCGACCTCTCTGGGCCTACCACCGACGCTGGAGCGCGCTTCCTTCTTGTTACCTTTTTACTTTTTCTTATTTTTTTTAGCCTTTAACCTTTTTTATCTTTATTTACACATTTGTTTTTTAATTAGCCTAGTCGTAGGCTGTGGTGAGTACGGCGACTTTTGCCCTAGTAGGCAGTCGCCAGATGGGCTCCTAAAATAAAATAAAAAATATATTATCTGGCTACCCTCCTCCTTGACGGTCCTGGACACCGTGGCCACCGAGATATTCTTCTTCGCGAGCGTTGTCATTTAGAGCTTCGGACGGTTGTCAACTTGAGGTTTGCCTGAACGAGGTCGATCTTCGAGGTCTTCCTCGTTCTTGAGCCTCTCCACTACTCTGTGGAAAGTTATCCGGCTGACGTTGAAACGCTTGGCGATATCGGACTTGTGGCTCGCGCGCAGGAGAGCAAAGGTCTCTATTCATTTCACTTCCATCATGACACCTGCACAAAATGAAAAAGGTTTTAATGACATATGCTGGAAAAGTAGAACTTTAAGTTTGTTTGACGGAACTTTTTCTCACACACGTAAACATCTCGAACTATAACAAAAACGAGTGTAACAAAACTTTTGCTAAGCCCAGTACATATATAAATAATAACAATCATGTGTGCTACTGGAGCCTAGTAACGCGTCTATTTTATGTGGCCATCTTTCATATATTTACTCATTAATAAATCCTTGACGTATTGTCATTTTAGTCTGTACGTCACAGGCCAAATACCTTCATCGCACGACCTTTAGTTTGCCTCTTTTATTCTAAAATAGAAATTACTATCATTCGGGTTAACGAAAACTGCATTGGATTACCGATACAAGACTTTCGAAGGAAGGTAGGTGGCTTTATGTGAGCCTCCATAATATATTACAGGTTTAATTTTGATTCTATGCATAAAGTTGATCTGCCTCGAAATGAAATTGAACATTGCTTTTCGATACTAGTTTTTAGGGTGATTTAATTGAAATCCAATTTGAGAAATTTAGTTTAATTTTATTGTTCATGCAATATTTTCCAACCGAGCTCCTCCAGGAGAAATTTTGGTTATTAGAGGTATGTGAGGACGGGCATCATCGCCATGAAGGATTTCACCCATACTTTTGAATAAGTAAGCTCGCCTTTGGCTCAAAGCGGCTTTCACACAACGAACTTGACTACAGTAGGGATTAGCATTAATTTTTTGATTGTTGTCGAACAGTTCCTTCAACATCCCACCATGCGCTCAACATCACTATTTTGGGATGAAGCCATCCTAACGGTTGTTGAGAAATTCGGCTTCCTCGACTGATTTAGGAACGACAGCGTTTAACGTTATGATAAGGAATCCTCTCGATCCCAGTGACACAAGAGACTGGTGTTCTCTTGAGTCGTCTTTTGCACTTCTTTGAAATCTCTGATCTTTTCGACGCTTGTATAGACCCAACAAAACGTGAAAGAGGGTGTTAAAATATTTCCAATTATAAAACGCTTCCCAGGGGATCTTTTTTCAACATGAATCCGTACAATTTAAATCCAAAATGGAGAATAATCCCTCAGCTTAGGTGGTTAATTACAGGAATTCATAATTTTGTTTGATAAATAACAATTATTTAAGAAACCCAAGCAAATTTAATCTTCATCCTTTATTGATTTTAGTTTTAAGTAAATAATAATAGTAAATTTTTTTCCATTAATAAATATTGTTTATGGCACCTTTTTGCCTATTTTCTAGAAGTATTTTTTTTTTTTGTAGATCTTTATGATCGACCTTTAGTTTTATTGGAGAGGGGTTTCATGAGGAACCCCCTCGTCTAATAACGAAGAACTATATATTTATGTATCCTGTTTTCGCGGCGTTGTTAAATGTCGCCATTTATGATTGTTTCTTTTTCCAGTTGCTCCGTCGAGTTGAGCATCGCTTACCACCACACCTGAATTCAGATTCGGAGCTTCTTCGATGGCTGGCAGGTGAGATTTGAATGGTTAGACAAAGGTTAAGGTGTGAGCGTCTCCTTCTCCTCTTGGTGAGAGGTTCGCCCCTAAAAGGCAGCAATAAAATTTGACAATCGTATATGCATGTCTCCGTCGACTTCAGCCGCGGGATTATGTGCGTGACCCTCTTCCATCCTTGCAAGGACGACGTCCATATCAGATTAGCACTTCCTTCTTTTTTATTCTGCCCCACGTAAATATAAACCGAACCATGGGTAATGGGTCTTACATTAGGTATTTCCTACTTCTGGCTTTTCTATTTTTACTTTCCTTCCTGAGTTCTCGGATTTCATTGACTGGATGCTACTTATTTGATTAACAGTCCAATCTTTTCAGTGATCTTGACATTTGCAGGTCTTTTTATCATGCTAGTTAATGTATTATATTTAATGGAACAGATAAGGCGTTATAACCTCAGGCCCAGTAATCCCTAGTGACAAGTATTGTTTCAAGTGTTTCTCTCGCTCAAACCACATTGAGAGGTGGTTTCGAATTCGTGAGTAGTCGGTTTGTAAGATGGAAGAGTTCTTTCAGATCTACTCAACAAAAGCGGGAGTAAAGCGTGTGTCTTGTTTCCCCCATAAATAATACAGTTCCATTTGCACGCACGACAAAGACCGTAGATAATTTTATATCATTTGTGGGTGGTTGATTTTTGACTTAAAAGAAAGAAATATTCCAATTTTAAGTCTTTCTTGAGACCAAACAATACAGGAGAATAATTAAGTTTATTGGATTGGAAACCAAAGTATGGAAAGGAAAAGAGCTTTAATTTATTGACGGTTTGTAATGGAGCTAAAGTGGAGTATTTTTTATTAAAGTAATAAGTAAATACGTTTCTGAAAAAGGGATTTGGCGTAAGCATTGTACCCCAAATATTTAGTCATGAATTCAAATTTCAAATGAAGCTGCAAATATCGAACATAAGTTAGATGCTCAATGAAAAAGGGTATGGATGACTTTGATTCTAAATTTGAACTCGCAAAAACTAAACTTAACACCTAAGGTAGAGACGTTGGAGTTTTTGGTAAACATTTGACGTGAAACGACGAGCTTCTCGAGTAATTCTTACATAAAGAAAGGCGATGCATTTCTTATTCAGGTGATTCCGGTAGCCACTTAATTTCTACAGGATTATATACATAGTTTTGTTTGATAAATAACATAACTTTGTATAAACCAATCGAATATCCGTTGCATTGACATAATTACAAGAATATCTGCCTTTATTTAGTGGACAATTTTTTTTTAAACAATCCCCTATTATCATTTGAAAAACGAATAGTCCACAAGTAGGCTTATGTGTGACTGGGGCTGGTGTTAACTAGGAAGATCGTTGATAGTCCCTTGCAGCTTTTGTCATCCACTGAATTATGTTAGGAGTTGCACAGCAAATCATAACATGGGTGACCAAATAGGCCCGCGGCTACATTTTGTCATTTATATTGTGAAACTATTGTCCTTGGTTTTCTAAGTTAATATAATAGACGTAATGTCTAAAATAGAAGATGATATTTTCAGTTTTTAGTAGAAGTTAGGATAGTGGAAAATATAGTAGGTGAAAATTAAAGCAGGGAGGGGTATTGTTTGTTTGAACCTTTTATCCTGTGTTTGTGTAATTTCATGAGCTTTAGTGTTCTTCTTATTGTTTGTTCTCAAATGATTAGTTATACTTATTTTTGTTGCAAATCTCATATTGGTGGAGGAATCTTTTAACCCGTCGTTTTTTAATTTTTTGTCACAAAGTGGTCTCCTCCACCTTTTATAGATGATATTTCTCGTTTCACCCTAGCGGCCATATAGAATCCACTTGGATTGGGCAGCAACCCACCGGTAACTTATCTTAAATCTTAAATCTTGTTGCAAATCTTCAGATTTCAAGCCTTTGTTAGCTCTAATTGCAAACAATTTACCTAGTGTTTCTTGTGTTGTAATAATTGTATTGTTCGCCGTTTCATTTATGTATGTATTAATGAAGTGTTCTTATGTTGTATTGGGTTTTGTCTATGTATAAATTGGTGTAATGACTTCTTGTGTGCACAATTTTGTGCTCGGGAACCGGCGTTGGCGTGAGACTTTTGCCAGTAGCCTGCAAGGTATATTAAGCCTGCCGCCTGTTCCCTATAGCTCAGGAATAACGGTATTCGTTAGAGTGGACCAGAACTTTTTTCCAAGTTTTAGGGTGACGACATTGATAGGCTTCAACATGGTAGTGACAACTATCCCATTCAAATATCATTTTCAGGGAAACTGCTGCCTGAGAGCCCACCTGTGTGGTGCTTGGCGAAGGCACGGTGGCCTGCATTTGAGGAAATGACTGAATTCTCTATCTCAGTCGAGAAGTTTAGGTCGGTAGATGATGCCGTTGAGTTCTTCTCCGGCAACCTCATCGCCGTGGGCCTGACTACTATTCCTAGAACGTCTGGCCGTTTTGCACGCCGACCACTGCCATGGTGGTCGGCCGAGTGTGAGACGGCCCTCAAACAGAAGCGTTATGCCTACATGCGCTATAAGCGCCGCCCGAACAATTTCACTGTCGCTGAATTTCGTCGGCTAGGGCTAAGTTCCGGTATATTTCGAAACACGCCCGCCGCTCTTCTTGGCGGGCATACGTGTCTTCACTTAACGGGAAAAAACCCTTTAGCAGAGGTGTGGAAGCGAGTCAAAAGAATTCGGGGCAAGTTCTCGTAGGACCCCCCTCCTGTTCTCCAGGAGAATGGGACCGCAATCTCGGACCCCGCATCCGTGGCGGATTCCTTAGCGACCGCTTTTTCCGCATTCTCTAGCCAGTATGCTGCTCCGCCAGCATTCAATGCACGTCGTCATGTCGGAAAACCCTTCAACGACAGGTTTACTGTGAGTGAGTTGCGCTCCGCTCTCGCTTCGTGCGCGGATACCGCCCATGGTCCGGACGATGTCCCGTACGCCATGCTTCGACACCTGGGTAAGCGAGGCATGGCCTTTGTCTTAGATTTGTTCAACAGGATCTGGGTGGAGGGTCTTCTCCCAGATTCCTGGGCAAATCGCTACTGTGCTTGCTTTTCGCAAGCCGGGGAGAGATCACTCTACTCCGACCGGTTTCCGCCCAATCTCTCTAACCTCTTGCGTGTGCAAGTTGATGGATAAATTGGTAAATGTTAGACTAGCCTTTTTCCTGGACAGCGTAGGTCATCCGTCTTCTGCACAGTGCGGCTTCCGCAAGTTCCACTCCACGTCGGATGCTCTGCTCCGACTGGAAAATGCCGTCTGCGAGGCTTTCCTTAGTAGACAGCACTACGCCACGGTGTTTTTCGATCTGGAGAAGGCCTATAATACCGCATGGCGATACGGTATCATGGAGACCTCCACACGATGGGGGCGAGGGAACGCCTCCCAATGTTTATATCTGATTTTTTGCGAGATCGTAGATTCCGCGTACGGGTGGGGGAAGCTCTCTCCGGCCCAAAGGAGCAGGAAGAGGGTGTCCCACAGGGAAGTGTCCTCAGTGTCACACTCTTTGCCCTGAGCATCAACGGCATCACCTTGGTGCTGCAAGAAGATTTCTTCGCTACGCTCTACGTGGATGACCTTTCGATCTCTTTTGGCGCGGCCCAGATGCCAACTCTGGAGCGGAGACTCAAACAGGCATTGAACAACGTCTTTCGTTATGTCGAACGCACAAGTTCCGGTTTTCTTTGGCCAAGACTAAGGTGGTGCACTTTTGCCGACATCTGCGGCTCCACCCCGACACAGATTTGTTTCTTAATGTGGTGCGCCTGGATGTGATTGAGTCGCACCGTTTCCTTGGTCTTGTCTTCGACCGACGCCTCACCTGGGATGCTCATATTCGCAGCCTTAGAATCTCTTGTACCCGCGCCATGGATATTCTCCGTTCCGTGACGTTCAGCGCTTGGGGCGCTGATAGGGCTACTGCCCTACTCTTTTATCGATCCTTTGTTCGTTCGATGCTCGACTACGGATGCGAGTTTTATGCATCCGCAGGCGAGTGTTTATTGCGAAAGGTGGATTCGATCCACCACACCGGCCTTCGCCTTGCAAACGGTGCATTCCGCACTTTCCCCATTGAGAGCCTATTGGTCGATGCTGGGGCGATGCCAACTCGCTCTGCGCCTCGTGCAGTGCATCTCTCGCATGTACGCGAGAGCCCGGCGCCTCCCTCAGTCGCCTGTACGCACGAGCCCGGCGCCTCTCTCAGTCGTCTGTACGCACGAGCCCGGCGCCTCTCTCAGTCGCCAACAGCTCTCACTGCATCCATAGCTGATCTCGACGGTGCCTATGCCACCGAGAGACGCCAGTCATACCCTAAGCCCCAAAGCTCTTAGGGCTAGGAAACTCCTTCGAGGTCTGGATATAGCTGTCGGGCCGGTGGTGCCCCTGGTTCTTCTTAGGACGCCACCCTGGAGGGTACCACTTTGGCTATTTGTCGCCACGCCTCTGCTCCCAAAGCTTGTACGGCGCCGGGAGTATTGCGTTTGACCTTTTTGGAGCACACCTCGTGTCACGCTGTAACCGTGCCAGTGTATACGGATGTCTCCAAGTCCCAAGAGGGGGTTGGCTTCCACGCCGTATCCCCACTGTTTGAAGTCAGCGGGGCTCTACCAGGCGCTGCGTCTGTCTTCACGGCCGAGCTGGTGGCAATACACCACTCGGTACGGGAGATTACGCGACGTGCCCGGTTCGGAGACCGGATTATGATCTATAACGACTCACACAGCGCCCTGAGTGCTCTCGGAGCATTGGAATCTCCGCATCACCTGGTTCGCGATATCCGTGACGCCACGGTTTTGGCGAGCCTGGCAGATGTCGAGATTTATTCTGCTGGGTTCCTGGACATGTAAGTCGGTAGTCGCCAGATGGCCCCTTGAATGATAAAAAAAAATCCTGGACATGTAGGAATTGCGGGGAATGAGCGTGCTGATGAGGGCGTTAAAGAGTCCGCAATGACTCTGCGACCGGACCAGCGTTTCGCTCTTCCTCACACCGACTACATGGCAGGAATACGGGCAACTCTTCGGACTGCTTGGCAAAGAAGATGGGAGATGGTCGAAGGGAACTTAAAGTTGCGTGCCATTGCGCCACGACTTTTCCCATGGACCTATCCCCCAATGCCACGACGGCTTCAGGTCGCTTTTTGTCGTCTCCAAATCGGGCACACTCGTGTGACGCATCGCTATCTGGTGGAGCGCTCGCCTGCGCCCTATTGTGACGACTGCGTCGTCCCCCAGACTGTTCGGCACATTCTTGTCGAATGTCCCAGTCTGGGTGATCTTCGCGCACGTTACTTGTCCCGGTACACGGATGGGCGAGGTCGCTTCCGCCTGTACCTTGTACTTAGGACGAGTTCGTGCACATTGACTTGTGGACTTGGTGACTTTTGGGGGGAGGCCGGGTTTCTTCCCTTTATTTAAGTAGGTTCTATTTTTTTTCTTTCTTTGTAGGTTGCACGCTCCTGCACCGGGGTGAGGGGGACCTCTCCCCGATGCCGGAGATTGCTTCCTAATTATTAAGTTTTTCCAATACTTATCATTGTTATTTTTTCATAATTTTATTTTAAAGTAGCCTAGTTCTGGGCTGTCGTATTTTTGGAAACTTATGCCCAAGTGGGCAGTCACCAGATGGGCTAAAAAAAAAAAAAAAAATAAGCTTCAAACGTTTCCTCTTGTGCAAATCTCTTTGCCTAAGATGATCACGCCTTCTTACTTATTGATTAGCAGAGAGGCAGTGTTCTGAACACGTTGTAGCCTTCTTATCGAGGTTTTCTTGGCCGCTTGAGAGCCCACTGCGGGGTAGATGATCTTTGCCCGGACAAACATCAGATAAACTTGTATTTTCCTGATCTTGGCCGAGCTAAGATCTCTAAACCTGTATATCTTGGAGATTTCTCTCCTTGCCAGGTTCCGCCTCTCCGTGTAGTGTCTCGAGTACCCATGGTCGGTGATTTTAAGGCCCTAATTATGTACGTTAGGTAAATAGGTTTGACGTTGGTGAAGTGAAAACGAAGCCCGAATAAGGTCTGGAATGGCTTATGTTCCCCCAGACTAAATTGGCTGCCTATGCTTGAGCTAGATAGTACTGCCTAGTTCTGGGCACATTTGAATGCCATCTCAACGTAGCCCGAGTAGACATATTCGACTAGGTCGAGGCTGATTTAGATATATTGTCCGAGCTTCAGTTCTTCCGGTATCCACGTTTTGTTTCAGCAGCACTGTTCACTCTTGCTTCTTTAAACTTAGCCACTCGTTTCTTCTCAGATACCTCCCCCCCCACCTTCCGCTTTGCTCGTAGGGCTTTCACCCCGTGGTATTGCCTTAGATCAGGGGTCTCCAACCCGCGGTCCGAGGATAACATTCGGCCCGTAGGGCCATTCCGTGTGGCCCGCGGCCACTTGTCAAAATTAACATTGCGTGCGGCCTGCCAGGTCATTTGCTTGGTCATCGGTGCGGCCCTCCATCATTCCAAACTTGTGTTGAAACATCTTTTTCTCAAGCGTGTTTTAGGATAGGTTAACTTATGGTATGGTTAGGTTAATTGATTTGTTCAGGTTAGGAGGTTAGGTTAAGGCTGGTGCACAGCTCACAGATGACCACTTGTACAACGTTCTCTCGCTGAGTGCTAGTTCCATCATCCCTGATTTCGATGAGCTTTGTGCTGAGAAATGTCACCGGGGGTCTCCTTTATAAATGATTTGAAATTTTGGGTTCTGTATATGAGGCGGTTTTCAGAGTTTTTTTATTGGTGCGGCCTTCGGGCCATCTCGGACGTGTGGTTGCGGCCCGCTGTGCTATGAGGGTTGGGGGACCCCTGCCCTAGATGACTTCTTGAATAAATCTCTCCATTAAGCCTCATAACCATTGACCAGGTACCTGCGCTGTAATGTTATTTTTTCGCCTCTCTTTTGTTATGCATCTGTCATAAATCTTTTCTCCTAATCATTGAGAGCCTACTTGTCGATTCTGGGGAAATGCCACTCGCTCTGCGCCGTGCACAGGGCATTATTCGCCTGTACCTGCGAGCCCGGTGCCTCCCCCAATCGCGAACGGCTCGCAATGCATCCGCAGCTGATCTCGACGGTGCCTATGCCGCAGAGAGAAGCCAGTCATACCCTAAGCCGGGCTAGGAAACTCCTTCGAGAGCTCGGTATAGCTTTCAGACCGGTAGCTCGCCTGGTTCTCTCCAGGACGCCACCCTGAAGGGTACCACCTTTGCCAAGTTGTCACCACGCCTCTGTTCCCAAAGCTTCTACAGTGCCCGGAGTACTGCGTTCGGCCGTTTGGGGGCACACTCCATGTTACGCTGGAACCGTGCCAGTGTATGCGGATGGCTCAAGTCCCAAGAGATGGTCGGTTTCCACGCCGTATCACGTCTGTTTGAAGTCAGAGAGGCTCTGCCAGGCGCTGCCTCGTGTCTTCACGGTCGAGCTGGTTGTAATACACCGCTCGGTACGCGAGATAACGCGACGTGCCCGGTTCGGAGACCGGGTTGTGATTTATAGCGACTCCCAAAACGTCCTGAGTGTTCTCGGAGCATTGGAATCTCCGCATCCCCTGGCTCGCGATATCCGTTACACCACGGTTTTGGCGAAGCGGGCGGATGTCGAGATTATATTGTGCAGGGTCCCTGGACATGTAGGAATTGCGGGGAATGGGCGCACCGATTAGGCTGCCAAAGAGTTCGCAAGGACTGAGCGACCAGACCAGCGTTTCGCTCTTCCTCACACTGATTACATGACAGGAATACGGGCAGACCTCCGGGCGGCTCAGCAAAGAAGATGGGAGACGGTTGAGGGGAACTTAAAATTACGTGTCATTGCGCCGTGAATGTTCCCATGGACCTATTCTCCAATGCAGCGAAGGCTTTAGGTTGCTTTCTGTCGTCTCCGAATTGGACACACTCACGGGACGCACCACCATTTGATGGAGCGCTCTCGTGCGTCTTATTGTGACGACTGCGTTGTCCCCCAGACTGTTTGGCACATTTTTGTCGAATATCCCAGTCTGGGTGATCTTAGAGCACGTTACACGTCTCGGTACTGGGACAAGCGGGGTAGCTACCACTTGTCCTTTGTACCTGGGAATGGTTAATGCACACACTTGTGGACTATACGACTTTTTGGAGGAGCTGGCTTTCTCCACTTTATTTGACTGTTTTTTTGTAGATCGCATGTTCCTACGAATTGGAGAAACGTGCGAACGTTTCCATGGATGTACCTAATCTGAATCAAAGCTTCCTAAAAAAGCTTGAATAACAAAGGAAAGAAATATAATCTGAATGGAGAAGTCCTTTTCGATGTAGGAGTATGTAGTCTTCATGTTGTGAATGGAGGACCATTAGGTGTGGATCTTACTGAAACCAATTGGGACCTGCCTACATTTGAAACAGATTTTTTTAATATTTTATGATTCCCCATCTCGAAGGGCCAAAATTCTAGAGTACAATAGTACTCATGAAATATCTTCAAATGTTGATTAACCAGCTGGCTGGAAAATGGTCTTAGTATAGAAAGCTTTAGAGATATTTGACTCCATCAAAAAATCTTTTGAAAGATGAATCACCGAGACAAAACCAATGGACTTAAAAAAGTCTTTTCTGATGACCTCTTGAAAGCCAACTAGCTTTTTATAAATTAGTCACAAGTGAATGTCAACCATTTCTGAGAAAATGTACCTTGTACCATTGTTGCACCGCTATTTAAAAGATATTGTCATCCATATAATGCTACACTTATCGTTTAAACATTCATCCTTTAGAAAATCAGTTTGATCTTTCGAAAATAGATATAAATTGGTATTGCAGGAAGGAAATATAAAAGAATTCTAGGGATCAGTATCATGCATAATTCACTTTATAAATAATTGCAAGACTTTTATTTATCGAGAGTGAAAAATAAAATGGACGAAGTGCATTAAAATATTGGGTAGCCAAAGGACTTCCAAGTTTAGACCCAAAAATTATTCGTGGAATTACTCTTATTGCTTTATTCTTTGATTTTCAGAGTAAAGCTTTCTAAGACTTAGAGAAATCTTGTTCAACAGGATTAAAGCATGTTGCTGAAAATGCAAAATCACTATGCAAGCTTGATCCATTGTGTAAATTCAAAGCTTTTATTTTGATTTGATAAGTTTGATGAACAAACAAAACTAGATTATTTTATTTAGCCATTTTAAAGGATGTGTAATTTAAAGAACATTGGGAAATAATACGAAAATGCCTCATTCTCTTGTATGGTAATTCCGTAGTAGAGAGTGGGTTCTCTATAAACAAATCTATGGCTGTAGAAAGTCAGCTAGAAGTATAACTAGGGGCTCATAGACATAATAAATGCTATATCCTACTATGATGACATCGAAAGTGTTCCTCTTACATCTTCTAGACGATAAGAGCAGCATTTGAGCTTCAAAAGAGCACTCGAAGAACCTAATTCTGACAGGAGAAAACGAATAGGAGAGAAACTGAAAATATTAGAAAAAGAAGAATTATATGCGAGCCATTTAGTTCAAGAAGAATTCCAAATAAGAACAATTGAAAAACAAGGTGCTGCGGACCAAAGTCGCGTGCTCTCACATAATCTGATTTATGACTTTACACGACCTTTAAAACTTTCAATAATTCCCGGACTAACCTTGAGAGGACCTTGACAATTATATCATTCGAAAGAGAATGTAAAGCAACATAAGGGATTTCAGATTTCGTTAGAATCTGCCGAATAGTTACAATGTTATTACCAAAACAAAAAGTAAAACGGGAATCGACCGTCCGAGATATAGAGTAGCACGCGACTAAAAATATACATTCCATTAGTTTACACGAGTTTAATAGATTTCAAATGTTGTAAAAAAGGAAAGCTCTATTGTATTAGAAAAATCCATTTATTTTTATTTGAATTTTTAATTTTTTTTATAAGAAATACATGGTTTTCATGTTTTTGATATATTTTAATTTTCTTAAATCTATCAAATTCAGATTAAAAGTAGGGATAAAAAAAAGGTTGTAAGTGAGATTTCTAAATAAAAACAAATAGAAAAAGGAAAGATTTATTGTATTAGAAAAATGAATATTTTTCTATTTAAATTTGAAAAATGTATCTTGTGTAAGAAATACTACTTTGGGGTTTTAATTAAATATTGATATAATTTGTGGAAATGACTTAATTAATTAAAATGGGAGGGAGAAATCAAGTAATAAGGCAGTACTTTAGAATATGCTCAAATTCTAATTCACTTTAATCACTCGTGTTTAATTAAAGCTTTATTTCATTCATATCATTAACTATTACGATTAATTACAGAATATTATAAAATTCATAAGCTTCATGTTGTTATGAAGCGTTTATAAATAAATAAAGATGATAGGTCTCGAAAATATTTTACGTTTACAATGTTTTATATTGGCTGCCCCCGATAGAATGGTACCAAGTAATGATTTTTAATATCTTTAACTATTGATGCTAAGATCTGGAAACAAAAGTCAGAATAAAGTTAAAATCTTTATGAAAGATTGAATATAACCTCGGTCCTGATCTACAACAGCTTCCAGTCCGGTTTTCCTCTTAGAAATAGCCTTTGCAATAGACTCGTGTTGATTACTTTCCTAAACGGCAAGACTTTGCTCTCAAAGATGAAGCGTACTTTTTATTAACTCACCACAGAGGCTTTTTATTATAATGCTTACCACACAAAATAGTCATTCGCTTTAAAGCTGGAGTGAAGCGCCTTTCCTGCCACACTGTTCCCGAAACTTGAAACTAGATTGAGACTACACAGGCTTTCTCTTTTGCACATCTTTTAATTTCCCGGATGACGGCTAGTCTCCAATTAGCTTTCTTCCATCTACCCATCTCTTGCCGTAGCTTTTTCTGTCAGGGAATTTCTGAGGTTCAGTCAAGGAATTGGAAATTAGGAATTTGTGTGAAACGTGTATAATACGACACTGTTGACCTAAGTCTGATCCAATATCATTAAAATCTATTAATAATATTTCATTGTTTTGTTAGTTTCATTATCCCGTCTGGGGACTTTACCTGCGAGGGAGAAATGGGTTATTATTTTTCTTATTATAATTATATTCTAATATAAACTTAAAAGCTAAATTTAGCCAAATCTATTTTAGCGATGCCTCCATGCGTAATCAGGCCTATACTTTCACTTTTCTTAGTTTGGTGTTATTTCTTCGAAGTATATTTTAATAGAAAAGCAGAAATTTATTTTGGATTATATTTATATAAAGTCCTCAATGCTCGTATAGGAAAACATTACCCAACCCCCATAAGCCCCCTCCCCCCACTAAGTTATTCGCAAAATTATAAACCCGACTTCAAACACATTTTAACATGCTTTTGCGTTATTTTAGCAATTGAAATGTTAATTTTAGCTCCACGTCCTTGCCGTGAGATAAACAGCAGCACTATTCAGCATACCGTGTAATCAACTTCTCTTAATATTTTTTTTTTTACGTCCATTAATTGGCTTAAATTTAACCTCTCACGGGTTACTTATGTGCATCACCTATACCTGAACGTCAATGTTTAGTTCGCGTTTTAATCAATTTTAGATGATAATTACCCATGTAATTTCAGTGATTTACGCGGGGCATAATAATTGCCAGATAGCATTGCTGGAGACAAAGTTGCCAGATAGTGTTTTCTAACAGATTGCGAAATTGTTTACGATGATAGCGTTTCGTGGCGAGGGTTATGTTGGGGACTATTCGGCCCCCTATTTAGTCTTTTACTTGGGCTATGTACTCTTAATATTTTAAATTTTTCTAACATTTTCTATTGGCTCTCTCGTCAAAATCTAAAAAAAAAAAATCATAATCGCTATAAAATACTGTAGTCCAATGCCAGTTTCCTGCCCCGTTTATAGTCAATTTGGATTACCGAGGAGCAGTGTAGAAGCTGATTTGTATGCAGTGTAGGAAATGTACGATTATTATATTAAATATTAAATACACTCAACATGGAAAATGATTCAGATGCCTTAATCTTGAATATCAAATTTTCCAAACAATGCCCCGTAACATCACCAAAGGCCAATAATAGGTTTCTTAGATACATAGCGAAGTATTTTGCATTTAAATCGAATGTGTTATTTTTCCATTGTATAACCGCTTGTAAGAACTCATTTGGACTATGCGGTACATTTCTGAAATCTATATTTGACAAAGGACAGTGTAGTATTAGAACTCAGATCAGCATCAAGCGACAAAATTAATTCTTGAACTTAGAAATAGATCACCCGAAGAAAGTCGGAACATCTCGATTTACTTTGTCTGGAAGTTCCGTATTTAAAATCCTAAACGGGTTCAGTAATATAAATTATGACTATATTTGCCCTAGACAACCAAACTGCACAAAATGTACACATTTCTTATAAAATAACACTTGGAATAACTTGCTTAGGGATGTCGTCATAGCACTACGGGAAATATTTTTAAGAATAAAATCGATGAATATTAAACTCAAAATAGAATTTTACTGAAAAAAAAGAGTTGAAACTTCTTAACCCATAGGTTATCTTCCTTTACCTATCCTACATTTCTGTTTTTCATCCTTAGGGTCTTTGTTGGTCTGTAACACTGTAATTCGGAATAATAAAGTTGGCATAAAGATCAGAATGATCATAGCTGGTAAGCCTGTTGTAACCAGGAACTGGTCCCTCATTCGAGGGGAAGGGGCAGGCAGAGCGGTTGAGCAGGCAACCTTTCGTGAGCCCAGAAAAGGCCACCGTCTCTGCGTCGGGAGATGTGAATTTAGATCCCCCCTCCCACTTTAGTAGGTTTCAGGAAGGAAGAGTAATGTCTTTTCTGTGCGAAGAGAGAAGGGAGGGGGAAGACAAGTGTTTTCACACTCGATGTACCGCCTCGTGGGCTGCTGTCCCAAACGAGCGACAATTCTTTTGTCCATGTCCACCAGGTTGGTCAGAGATCCAACAGATGCGTAAAACTGATAAGCGTCTCTAATTCTCCGATTGCGGCGCGCGCGCGCTTGTGTCATTAATTTCTGACTGGCGGCGCCCAACATTTCCCTCCCCATTTCATTATCTTCAGAGGCCTTCGGCGACCCCTTTCTCCTTAGTGTGGTCAATCTAAAGGCGACAAAGAATAAAGTACAGGGAACAAGAAAATTAGAAAACCGGATGATTGGTGACGATGCTTCCAAGGACACGATCGCATTAAGAGAGTGCAGTCAGGAATATGAACTCGAGTATTTAAAATTAGGAATTTGAACCCTTGGGCGGGGTCGATTCTAAGCCCGAGTTCGATCAAAAAAATAAATTACGAGCGCAACAAAAACATTCGTAAAAATCGCCCCAATTCTCCAAATTTGACCCAAGGTCAATAATTTCTCCCCGCTCTTTGCGAAGAGCGAGACTGGATCGCTTTTTACACGAAGCTTAGTGGACAATGCATTGGTCTTCCAACGCAAAGGTACCGGCTTAAATACCAAAAAGCGCGCTGACTAAAGGGTACCAGGTTAAATACCAAAAAGCGCGCTGACTAAAGGGTACCAGGTTAAATACCAGAGAGCGCGCTGAAAAACAAAATAATCGGCGTTTGTAGGGAGCTAGCCACCTATTCGCGGACCGTTCTCTGAAGCGTGGGCGTAGGTAGCTTCATCCACACGTCATCAAAAACAACGCCTCTGGCCTATCCTCCCACTTTGCGCATAACGCATATCACTCTTCCGCCTTGTAAAAAAGGGAAATAAGCTCCCATATCCACCCTCCACCCCCATACGCGCAATGGTGCCCCTTTCCCCCTTTGGACCATGAAGGGTTCTGTGCTCGGTGAAGTCTTTTATTTTCCTCTAATTTCCGGAGCATTACCAACGAGGGCATCTCCCGTAGAAAGTTTGGAGGGAAGATCTGTAAAAAGTGGTGTAAGGGGGGGGGGGGAGTGAATGTGTGTTGTTCATCGCTGCGAAACTCCTGCAGATATTGGGGCCGGGAGGGCACATAATCGTCCAGATTGCCCAAGCTACACTCTACATTCGCTTGCCGGTTGGTTACTGACAAACACTGCCCGCTCTCCTTGTATCTTTCCTCCGAGAAAGACCGGCTTCTGGTGGCCTGAGGCTTGCCAAAGATTGTCATTCTGATCTTTGTGAATTTCATTATATGGTCTCGGGTCTCGGTCACTGATTGTAAAGGGAATAGTTTTGCAAGTAACTAACATTGCACACTTGTTTGCCTCGTTTGTTCTCGAAGTGGAGCGCAACACTTTTTGATCTTGAAGGAAGTGTCGTTTGACGGAGCGCTCCCCTTCTCTTTACTGCGCTGGCTGCTTGCTCTCCCACACTTGGTGCGGCACATTCATGTCGAATGTCCCAGTCTGGGAGACCCTCCCGCACGTTAGCTATCCCAGTACCGAGAAGAGCGGGATCGCTACCGCTTGTCCCTTGTACTCTGGACTGGTTCGTGCAAATAGTCTTGACTATACCACTTTTTGGAGGAGGCTGGTCTTTTCCATTTTACTTAGCCGCTCTTTGGTATTGGTCGCGTGCTTCCCCCCGGCCCCGTAAGGGGCAAGGCCATTTGCTTTCCTTGCCCCCGTGTTGACGGGTTTAGCGCCCCGTCCGGTCCTAATTTAACCTCTTCTCCTTTCTGACACCCTGTCTTCTTACCCTACTTACTCCGTTCGAGCTGGTGAAAGTGTTCCTTAAAAGCTATTCTATTCAGAAATTTTTTTTGTTTTTTTGCGTAGCGTAGTGTACTAACGGCATACTTTTAACTGTGATCAAAGCGTTGCTCGCTGCCTCAGTGTGCCTGGTTCGAATCGCTTCCCTACACGGATTTTTCGAAAAAGATAATCAAAATATTACTGCAAGGAAAAATTATTCCGTTTTCTCTTTCAATGTGGTTTAATGGATTCATTTCCATCAGCTCGTGCTACTTTGATATATATATATATATATATATATATATTATATATATATATATATATATATATATATATATATATATATATATATATATATTTAATGTTGTTGGCTTGCTTAGCTCCCTAGGGAGAAGGTTCCTAAGCATTCCCCTTTGTTCTATTGTTGCTTTATTTAGCTTGGTATATTCACTTATATCTTGGTGTTGAACTTTAATTTGTTCCGGTGCCATGACATCGTTGGCGGCCATTAGATAAATGATCCCGCTAAAATTGAAGAAGAAAAAAATATGTCGGTATTCTCCCCCTTATTTCCGCCGTTAAATCGCTTCCAAGTCGCATTTTGGTGGGTTTCTCGCAAGAATGGCCTTAAAGAAAGTAGTTAATTTGTTCTCTCTTTCGAATATAATGACTTAAAGGGCTGAATTCGCCGCTTTTCGAAATTTCGACCATAGTCATGAACTGGCGCAATGCGGAAATTATTACTCGGGATTTCTGTTGAAAATGAATCTTGTGCAACGATGATTTTCTTTGATGCACAAACAATTGTTGACACGAACGAATTTTTTGAGTGGGAAAGAAGGAAACTCCGCTTGCGTTAGATATCGAACTGGGTGCCCACGCGTCTGGGATTATGCCCTTGATGGCAGTCGCCAGTTGTGCCCCTTTATGAAAAACAAAACGCGTCCGGGGAAGAGGTCAGACAAGAGAAGAAACGCGGGAAGTGCTTCTCTCAGATTTAGAGGGAAATACCAACGATGGATCTCGCAGAAAGTTGTACGGAAAAATCAGGAAAAGGATCAAGATTGAGGAAGTGAAAGAGTGCGGAAGGTATATAGCTAGCCTGTAGGGATTGTGGCGGGAAAGGCGCACAGTTATCCAGATGTCAACCGCAGCAAGGACGATCGTGCTACCTGAAGGGGCGGCACGCCCTCCCTTCCCAGTATCCATTTTACTCCTTTTCCGCCCCTTTCTTTGGCATGTAGTTTTGCAGGCTAGTCGCCCGCAGGGGGGAGAGGGTACCCTGTTACATTTGGTACCCAGACTGAGTGCAAATTAGGGAATTCTCTGATGGAGCCTGGGAGAGGTGTTCTGCGCTTTCCTCTCGCCCCCAAACAGCATTACTTTACCTTATCATCAGTATTATTATTGTTACTATCATTCTTATTATTTTTATTACTGGGTATTATTATTGTGTATTATTATTGCATATTATTATCATTATGAATGTTATTTATTATTAGTATATTATTATTACTTAATAATATTTATTATCATTACGGCTATCCCCTCGAATCTTTTCTACCGGCACTTTGTTCCAGGTGGAGTGTTCCCACTTGGACAGAGTTCGGTGGTCATGGGCACACTCGCGGCACGCTCCGATATTCGATGGAACGCTCACCTGCGCCTTATTGCGACGACTGCGTTGTCCCCCAGACTGTTCGGCACATTCTTGTTGAATGTTCCAGTCTGGGTGATCTTCGCGCACGTTGCCTGTCCCGGTACCGGAATGGGCGGGTTCGCTACCGCCTTTCCATTGTACTCGGGACGTGTGCGTGCACATTGACTGGTGTACTTGTAGACTTTTTGGGTGAGGCCGGCATTCTCCCTTTTATTTAACCTGTTTTTATTTTGTTTTTTTCTCTCATGGGTCGCACGTTCCTGCGCCGGGGGGACCTCCCCCCGACACAGGAGCTTGCTTCCTGCTCGTTGCCTTTTCTCTTTTATTTTTTTTAAATTTTTTGTGTTGGGTTTGTTTTTTGTGTTTTTTAATCTTATTTTAAAGTAGCCTAGTACAATTCCGTTTTTAGTACGGCGACTAATGCCCAAGTAGGAAGTCGCCAGATGAGCTCTTTAAAACAAAACAAAACACCCTTTACTCCCGACTTCTTACTTTCACTCTTCATTTCACCGATTCTTCCCTCCACTGACGACCTTCTTTTCTTCCATTTACCCCCTCCTGACGACCCTCCTAAGACCTTGGGGTAGACCAGGATCAAAGGCTCTCCTTCTGATTTTAAATCAATTTTCCAGAAGCCATTTCACCGCCCATCGCTTAGAGCTAGAAAGAAGAAACCAATGTGTCTTAGTTTCTCGAATCCCGCAGGAATAGGGGAAGGGGGTCGTATGTTTTGGGCCTATATTTAAAAATAACTCTTCCTGCACTTAATCGACATTCTTACGCCAAGGTGCGTGTAATGGCAACCATGTTAGAAAGGCCTTGGAATGAACTCGAGGAATTTGTTCGCCTAATGTAGAGTATCGGAAGTGCGAAAGAAAAGCTTGGCTGGCAGCACTCGGCGGCGGAGAAAGTACTGGAGAAGGGCAGTGAAAGTAAAAACGTGCCAGGGGGATATTTTTTTTTCAAGGCCAACTACATCTGTCCGAAACTTCAAATCTACCGTAACATAGTTATCTGTTCATCACGAAAGAATATATGTATATGTGTATGTATATGTGTATGTGTATACACACACAAAGAAAGCAACTACAGGATCTGCGGGTGATTATACAACCACCACAGGACTATGCCATTTTTATTTTCTGTCTTTCAAATAAAATTTGAAGACAGAAAGAAAGATGCAGAAACCTCGTATAGTTGACTATAAATACATATAGTACAAGAGGAATAAGAATTGGACGCGAATGAGAAAAGAAACCGGAGTTTTTAAAGGCAAGAGAGAGGGACATTAGAAGAATCTAGAATCAAAGGGAGCAGAGGGCGGCAGAATGAAGGAAATCCTTTACCGATAAGACCGAAATAACGCCAGGGAAAAAAAGTTTTGAATTCCTGGCCGGGACTCGAACCCGAGTCTGCTGATTGCCGTTCAGATGCTTTACCGCTAAGCTACCAGGCACACTAACCGTTATTAGCCCAAAGCGTTACCCCATCAAACCCAGCATCTCCCTAAGCTAGGAACTTCCAAGGAATTTTTATACCACATCCTCTTACCCGCTCACAATTTAAAGGCTCACTGTCCATGTCACATACAAAGAAGGAGCAACTACAGGATCTGCGGGTGATAATACATACAACCACCACAGGGCTATGCCATTTTTATTTTCCTAGCTTAGGGAGATACTGGGTTTGATCGGGTAACGCTTTGGGTAAAAAATAGTTACTGTGCCTGATAGCTTAGCAGTAAAGCATCTGACCGGCAATCAGCAGACCCGGGTTCGAGTCCCAGCCAGGAATTCAAAACTTTTTTTCCCCTAGCGTTATTTCGGTCCTCTGCTCCCTTTGATTCTAGATTCTTCTAATGTCCCTCTCTCTTGCCTTTAAAAACTCCGGTTTTTTGTATCATTTGCTCATTCGCGTCCAATTCTTATTTTCTCTTGTACTATATATATATATATATATATATATATGTATGTATGTATGTGTGTATATATGTATGTATGTATATATATATATATATATATATATATATATATATATATATATATATATATATATATAATATATATATATATATATATATATATATATATATATATATATATATATATATATATATATATATATATATATATATAAATATATATATATATATATATATATATATATAAATATATATATATATATAAATATATATATATATATAAATATATATATATATATAAATATATATATATATATAAATATATATATATATATATAAATATATATATATAAATATATATATATATATATATATATATATATATATATATATATATATATATATATATATATATATATATATATACTAGTAAATGATTTGTTCCTTGGGAATCTGATATGTAGTAGAAATATGAAGACCCAGGTGATTACACTAATCATTTATTGGCCGGACGTTTCGGACCTTCACTAGGACCATCTTCAGCGACTGTATCAACTAATGAGAAGGGGAAGCAATATTAACGATAACCGTTAAATAGTTCGAAGCATGCATTATATAATGGCTAAAACAGCGAGTGATGACAAGTTAAAAAAATAATAGAATTAAAAAAATTTGATTAAAGTAAAACACAAATAACAATATATAAAATTAATTGATACTACTATCCGGTGTAATTTTGAAAAATAATAAAGAACTGAAGTTTTATCATAAACTGACTTGAATATCAAAAATTAAAGGTAACTGGAGTAAACAATAAAATAACCTATTAAATTATAAACATAAAAACAAAAAAAAACAAAACAAATGTGAATGAATTAATCAGAGGGACTAACTTTTATCGTAGGAGTTGTGAAATCAACTAACTAAAGTTTTAAAAACTACTAAAGAGATTTGTTCGGTTGGTCGGTTGGCTAGTTAATGTATTGAAGTGTTGGTTCGTTATAGTGAATAGTTTAATTGAGGAGGAGTAATTATTTAGGTTTGGATTTATTTTATTGATGTACAGCGACTCTTAAGATTTTCAAATCGAGAGAAATTAAGACTGAAGATAAGATGGTAAACGAATCAGAATTAAGAGGATGATGGTGATAATCAGTGTTGCCTAATGGAAGAGGCTTCAGGTTTAGAGATGGGAATACTAGTCTTACGAGACAAACCTAAGTGTTCTGCGATCCTGCATTTGGGTTGTAAGCCAGTTTGACCTACATAACGACTGTGGCAGGTCGTACATGTTTAATTGTAAATTATACAGGATCGCAAGCCCAAAGGGATTGGCTCCTTATGGAGAAAAAAGGAATTTAACGATACAGGGTTGGAATTTATACAAATGAATTGGCATTGAGGGAAATGATTGTTGAGGGTAGAGAGAAGGAGTTTGCTAAACTCGGATGTCAAATGCTCGAGATAGGGTAGTCAAAGGGAAACATTCTGCTTAGAACCAGTAGTAAGAAAGGGTCGAGGATAATATATTTTGGACAGAAATTTGGATACTAACTGGTCGAAGATGAAATCGGGGTAATAATTAAATTTGAAGAAATCCCTTAAATAACTCGGTTCTTCATGAAAAGTTAACCAGTTAGAGCATATATGGTGCACTCTAAAAATTCGGCTTTTAATGCTGGATAATTTAAACTGAGTGGGAGAGCTACTAAAAAAAAATGTCTACCCAATCTAGTGGTTGTAGCTCTCCCAATCAAAGATCAAAGAGAACAAAAGGACGGCACAATGAAGGCAATCCATACTGAGAAGACAGAAATAACCAACGGGGGAAAAAAGTTTTACTATTCTTGGCCGGGACTCGAACCCAGATCTGCTGATTGCTGGAGATCACTACCGCTAAGCTACCAGACACAGTGACAAAATTATACCCAAAACGTTACCCTATCAAACACAGTATCTCCTTAAGCTAGGAACCTCCAAGAGTTTTATATCCTAGTTCTTATCCGCTCACAATTTATTTATATAATATGTATATGTATATGTTTATACGAGGGGCAGTCAATAAGTTTTGCGAATCGGTAGGGCAAAACAGAGGAAGGGGGATGACTGTAGGGGTGTTAGGAGAAGTTATGGCAACTCAGGACCTGCAGCCTCACGCTCCTGCCTCGTCTATTTAATAGGCAGTAGCTGATCGCAGATCGTCAGTCACAAATTTTTCAACAATGGAGAAGGTTAAGCACCGCGCAGTGATCAATTTTTTGACCAAGGAAGGCAAGAATGCAAGAGATCTATGAACGCATTGTTGCAGTGTACACCGACACCGCCCCTCCCTATGAAACCATTGCTCGCTGGAATAGAGAGTTCTACCATGTTCTTGAGTCCCTTGAAGATGACCCCCGTCCAGGACGCCCGTCAGACTTGACCAACGAGGACAATGTAGCCCGCGTGGAGAGGAGGATTCTCGAAAATCGACGGGTGAAGGTCGAAGAAATCGAACGAGAACTTGGAATATCACATGAAAGTGTTCTCAACATTATCCACGACAATTTGGCCATGACCAAGGTCTCCTCTGCTCGTTTGGTGCCTAGAAGCCTCACGCCCCATGATCGACTTCAACGTCGTCAAAGTCCACAAGGCCAGAGTTGCACAAGCTGCCCTGCGCGAGTGCGGATTCGAGGAGATCAACCATCCTCCCTGAGGTCCAGATCTGGACCCTAGCAACTACTTTATATTCAGCCAGCTCAAGGCTGCACTGCGTGGACGCCGGTTTGGTGACGATGAAGATGTCCAGCTTGCCGTCCAGGAGTGGCTTGAACAACAGTCGGGAGATTTCTGGTTGTCGGGAATTCGAAGCCTCAGGGACAAGTGGCGCAAGTGTATTGAAGTCGAGGGTAGTTATATTGAAAAATGATAAAACACTTTTCCTCATATCTCGTTTCCTTATATCCGAATTGCAAAACTTATTGACCATCCCTCGTATGTATATATGTATGTATATATATATATGTAACAAACGAACTAACGCGGGCTCATTAATCACGGGGTGTGATTCTATATATGTTTACGATCAGGTTCCGGGAATAGGAGCTACATTTAAACTGACCGTCAGAAATATTGAAATTGGGAATTCACCCGTTGGTATCGATTCTATATTTTTCTTTTACGGAAATCTTGTCCAATTGTACGAGGGGCGGTCAATAAATTTTGCAATTCGCATATAAGGAAACGCGATATGAGAAAGCTTTTTATTATTTTTCAATATAACTACCCTCGACTTCACCGCACTCGTGCCATTTGTCCCTGAGGCTTCGAATTCCCGACAACCAGAAATCTCCCGACTGCTGTTCAAGCCACTCCTGGACGGCGAGCTGGACATCTTCATCGTCCACAAACCGGCGTCCACGCCGGTTTATTCCGCCTTGAGCTGGCGGAATAAAAAGTAGTTGCTAGGGGCCAGATCTGGACTGTAGGGCGGATGGTTGAGCTCCTCGAATCCGCACTCGCGCAGGGCAGCTTGTGCAACTATGGCCTTGTGGACAGGGGCATTGTCGTGGAGGAGCAGGACACCGCGTGTCAACTTGCCGCTTCTGACGGATGCATTTCTTCAACCTAGCCAGTTCCTCGGCGTAATATTGGCCTGTGATGGTCCTTCCACGAGGCGCATAGTCCACCATCGACACTCCCTCAGAATCCCAGAGGATGGTGGCCATGATCTTCCCGGCTGAGGGTTGGGTCCGGAACTTGATGGGGGTCGGAGAGCCCCTGTGGTTCCAGGCCATGCTTTCGAGCTTGGTCTCGGGATCCCAGTGATGGACCCACGTTTCATCACCTGTCACTATGAGTGACTCGAATCCCGCCGGGTCTTGGTTGTACAGGAACAGCAGCACCTCCGAACTTTGACGACGTTGAAGTCGATTATGGGGCGTGAGGTTTCTAGGGACCCAGCGGGCAGAGACTTTGGTTATGGCCAAATTGTCGTGGATGATGATGAGAGCACTTCCATGTGATATTCCAAGTTCTCACCCGATTTCTTCGACCTTCACCCGTCGATTTTCGATGATCATCCTCTCCACACGGGTCACATTGTCCTCGTTGGTCACGTCTGACAGGCGTCCTGGACGGGGGTCATCTTCAAGGGACTCAAGAACATGGCGGAACTCCCTATTCCAGCGAGCAATGGTTTCATAGGAAGGGGCGGTGTCGGTGTACACTGCAACCATGCGTTCATGGATCTCTTTTGCATTCTTGCCTTCCTTGGTCAAAAATTTGATCACTGCGCGGTGCTCAACCTTCTCCATTGTTGAAATATTTATGACTGACGATCTGCGATCAGCTACTGCTTCTTAAATAGACGAGGCAAGAGCGTGCGGCTGCAGGTCTTGACTTGTCATAACTTGTCCTAACACCCCCACAAACAGCCATTCCCCTTCCTCTGTTTTGCCCTACCGATTCGCGAAACTTATTGACCACCCCTCTTACATTATTTGAGACTTTGAATGATCTATTTGGTCGCTGCAATTGTTAATGTGTTTAAAATTACTGGATATAGTACTCCCTCTCCTGACACCACCTTTATGTTTATATATTCGTTTTCTTAGTTCTCCCAGTCTCTCGTATATAGAAAGAGGGATAGTTTGTGGATTCACACGGGATAACATATACACCTGCCTCATTTGGCTAATCCATTGGTTAGTCGAAGGGAAAGATTTGAGGATGGAATAAGGGTATTTAAACGTCGCTCGACCTAGAGAAATATCTGTTTACTCCTTTGAGGGAGGGATAGACAATTCGTGCTACTTTGTTTTTATCCTCGGGGTGGTAGTATCTAGATTTAGCTTTAGATAAGCTCTCATTGATGACGTGGAGGGAATAATTTAATTCGATTAATCTGCAAGTTATATATGTAATCTCATCTTCTAAAAAGTAAAGATCACATAGTCTAAATGCTTTCAAGAACATATGTTACAACGGCTTTTTTTTATGCTAGTGTGAGCAGAAATGGATGCAAGAGTTAGAATGGGTCGGTTTACGGTACAGAATGAAGCTAATTTGGTCAATGACTATTACAATTTTGACATCGAGAAAGGCAATACAATTATATTTTCCCATTCTACTTTCAAATTGATGGTGGGATGGAGGGCGTTAAGATTTTTCAGGAAATTGTCGAGTGAATTTAAACTTTTGATAGGTCAAATCGATATGACATCGTATATATACCTAAACCATACAAAATTTAGATGTCGAATAACAGAAGGGAGTAAAGTAACTACAAAATATTCCATAAAAAGGTTACATAATATGGGCGATAAGGGATTGTTCATATTTTTGACGGAAGAAACCCATTTCACTACTAAGTACATTGTCGGTAACACAGTTTTTCAAGATTTATAATTTTATTTTTTGTCTAGGGGGAAGTTTAATATCGGATTGTCTCATATCTTAGAATATCAAGGGATTCATTAATTTGGACATTGGTGAGCAGGCTATCTACATCAAAGCTAACTAGGAAGCTGCCTTCTTTGTTAATTTTTCTAGATTTTTCAATGAAATCGGAGGAATGGATTGTGTGTGAAGGAGAGGTCAATTCAACGGCGTCAGCGAGAAGGAAGGCTAACCACTTCGAGAGTTTGTATGCATGAGAGTCAATACACGATATAATAGGTCGGAGTGGCGTTGGTAGGTTTAAAACGATGTAGAAGGTCTGGGCTAGATCGTTTAAGAAATTTTGTGAGTTTTATTGAAGATCTGTTTTATTATTGGTTGGAAGATAATTTCTCAGTTTGTATCATTGAATAAATCCTGTAATTTTTCTCTAAGAATCTTTGTCTAACAACAATTTGGTTAGTTTTATCTGATTTTGTTACCACAATATTTTTGCTATAATTAAGTAATTTAAGGGCAGTCAAAAGGCGCCTGGGGATCTCTAAATATCTCACACTGTCACTATGCGATAAAGCACCAGCTACAAAACCACTTAAGAACTCAATGTTCGACTGATCACTTCCACAAAATTTATTTATAGAAAGGAGATGATTAAGGGAGAATGAATAACTAGTTTTAAACGCGAAGGATAGGCCGTACCTGAGGATAATTTCTTGATCGCGCGAGAGGCCGTAAGTAGAAAGATTGAGAACGTTCTTCGAGGGCTTGAAGCCATAGGCTATTTTGGAATAACCGCTCCAATTTGTTGCGAAAGGGGTGTTGAATATTTAGTCGAACCCATAAAAGGGTCACTTGGCACCGTCTCAGTGTATAAGGAAGTTGGGTTGGACTTACATTTGCTTGTAGTTACTTTACTGACTAGTTTTCCTTCAGTCTCAAATTTTCGTTTCTTTCCTTCCTGAAATATAGTTCACTGTTAGTTTATGGTAGTCATGGAGACACTTATTTGTTAGAAAAACATTACAGGCTTTATGAACATTCAAATTTTATGTAAATATATTTGCGAGCTCAAATTAGAATAAAATTTGAAAGCTACAAGAGGAGCGGCTTCGCTACTCCTCCTTATAGGACGAGCTTGCGCTTCACAGGCAGACATTTGGCCTGTTGCCTAAGGCCAGGTCCTGTCTCCACTTTCTACTAAAAAAAAAAATCAAAGCGTACTAAATAGTCTCCTCTTAAGGGTAATCGGGCTACCTTTTACTTATCAGACGTTACAACTTTATTTACAAAATGTTAGTTTTTAGGCAGAGCACTTTTTTTCACTTTCCTTATCTTATCCACTTTCTTTACATATCTCTGATTTCACTTTTTGGTTGCAAGTAACAACATTTGCGCTCCAAATATATTCTCCGTTTGCGCTTTGTATCACTCATATATTTTCATTTTGCCACGCTCGTCATCCAAACCGTTATATAGCTGGCCTCGTTGGTTTTTAATAAACTAAGCTCCATATATAATTTAAGCGAGGAGAGTATCGTGTGTGTGGAGGAAAGGGAGCAAGGCTTGGCGGTCTTCGCTGGTAACAAACGAGGAATAAAGTCGGATTATTGAAGCAGAATAGGGCCAAGGATAGCCCGTTCTTAGCGACCCGCGCAGGAAGCGAATATGTACGTTTTTGTCGGTGTTCAGTGTAAGAATGTGTTCCCTGAGGGGTGCTTATGCCCTTGCTGGTTGCCTCCCCGTACGGGGGATACCCTGTGTAGACTGCTACACGTGGTACTTGATGGAGCGGCCCATCCTCCCGGACCGAGCGCCCAAAAGGAAGGGCTGACTCAGTCATTTGATTGCAGCTTTACCAAGAAATTGGGTGCATTTCTTCCCTCCCTCTATACACTTATGTTTCTAAGAGTACCCCTTCTTTCGTTCTCCCGCTATTTTGGAGCTACCTGATTCGAAGGCCGGAACCCCGATGGCTCGGGAAGGTATTAGGCGTGGGGCATGCTCTGTTAACGACTCTATCCCCGATTGCCGTGTATACATGAAGAGGCTAGGTCAACCCCATCCATTATGGGTTGAAAGAGCAAGGAAGTAATTCGCTGAGTAGGTCGGGTCGGGTTTTCAAGGCCCCTGCTAGCTCGTATCCGCCGGCTGAGTATGTAAATGATCGAATTCTGAAGGTTTCCGATTCTATGGGGACTTTTTCATATTTATCCCAAGCCATTACCAGTCGCCAGATGGGCTCTATCTTTTCCCATGTTCTCTCCTTCCAAACTATTACTAGGGCCACAGATGGGGGAGGGGGGAGAAATGCGTTCACATGTCAAAGGAGAGCTGCCTCGTCCCCCTCAGTGCCGTGAAGGTCGAGGTGAATCGAGGCACCTCCTCAATCAGTGGAGTGGCTTACCTTCTACCGTCCTTAAATGCTAAAAGGGCTTTCCTTTTACCCCTTCTGGATCCGCCTTCGGGAAGCTCCACCTGATAAGATCTCTCTAACATCCTTCTAGCGGAGATGGTCGCCTCCTCTCATAGCTTTACACTCGATATAGCGAACTCCCTTAGAAGGGCAGGGGTGGCTGGTTCCTTAGAGTCCTTTCCCCCTGACCGTAATAGACTCTTACATCTGTACCTTTGGGGGGGGGCGTGTCTCTTCCCCTTTATTTACCCGATGGAGATGGGCTCGCTGGCTCCATTGACATGCACCCCACGGCTATGGGTCTGGTTATTGCCCGGTCGAGATTCCCAATGCCACGCGGTAGGAGGAAGGGTGACTAAAGGATGCCCCTCCCTAGGCGAGCGTTGACCCCATAGTGTCCTCGCTACAGTCCAGTCGAGTGAATAGAAAGAACACCAGAGGGATCACTGGGGTAGGCCACGGGAGATCGTAGAGTAGAAGAGGAAAAGGTTGGGGAAAAACTTTTAAGTGAAAGACAGAGTTGAAAGGTTGGTGACTAGACATTGATGTGGGGTGGTGGTGTGCCTTTAAGGTAGTGATATTGGGTTCGACTGGGGGGATGGGGGGGAGAGGCGCGTGTTGTGGAAAATCGTTGTTCATGTTATCCTATGTGTGGATATGTGTTGGCTGATGGTGGTCGAGGGCTGCGAGGTATCTTAATGCCATCGCAGAGTATTTATTCTCTGTCGTGTATATGGGTGTATGTGGGGGTCTCTTGCGAGTTTCCCTAACTTTCGTGTGAAGTGGTTGTGGGTGTATATATTGAGTAGCGGTAGTTTGTTGTTTTCATTTAGTCTGGTCATGCATGTGTACATAGGAGAGCGACATATGCGTTTCAGAACAGAATTCTGAATGCGCTGTGCTTTTCTCTGCTATGCTTGACTCGCTGTTGCGACTGTGAGTGGTGCATATATGAGGTGGTCTGACTACTAGTGTTTCATATAGTGCAGTTGCAGTTTTAGGCTGGCAAGAGAGCCCGTGCGCAGCTTCTTGTTTGTGTTTGGTTCTGTGTCTGATCTTTTGGTGCGTGTTTGGGATTTTAGTAGCTCGTCAAATGTTGCCGCTACATTTTTTGTGAGGAGTGTAACTCTTGTTAGGCTGGTGTGTGTGTATATGTGTGTGTGTGTATTTGTATGTTGTACATGTAGTGATCGCGGGCGCCGTAGTGTATTTCTCGCTTCTGACGATTCGTAGGTATGAACCACTTGGCCTCAAAATGTGCGTTTTTATCCCACCCAAAGGGGCACAGCGATGCGTTTCTCTGGTCACCGTGCTGATGGGACTCAGCGCCCCGTCCGACCCCAGGTTAGCCTCTATTCCTACCTTCGCTAACTGCTAATCTCCGTCTGCTGTACCATCTTGCCCCTGGCATTCCGTCGTCGCTTTACAATTCCCTTTTCTCTACCCTTTTTTTTTTGGCCCCTTCCCCAGCCTATTGGGACTTCCCAATCACGACCCGGTGCTCATCTGGATCACGGAACCGAACACTCTTACCACCAGATGTTAGGCATGTTAGAAGCCGGTCACAAAGCTGGATCCGTCATTCCGACCTGCCTACCACGTCAAGTGTAGGATTTGTTTCGGATTTTCCCAAGGGGCGTGGTGGCGGAGAAGGCGTATACCACACCGGCCAGCGATAGCGGGCGGGACCAATCAAAAGCGCCCAGTAGTGCCGTTTCCTTGTTGGAGTCGGTGTTGGCCGTCACAGGCAAAGGTGGTGAAATCTTTCTTATGGTCAAAGATAACGCAAACCCCCCCAAACATTACCCCCTTTAACATCGTTGGAGCCGCTGTCGGGCACCTCCACACCAGAAAAGGAGCACCCCTCCTGTGCTTTCTCAACCCCGTAAGGGGCGCGGCGATTTGCCATCCTGGCCGCCGTGCTGATGGGACTCAGCACCCCGTCCGACCCCAGCTTAGCCTCTTCTCCTTCCTTCAAAACACTTGTTTCCTCGCTTTTCATACAACCTCTCCCACAAATTTCAATGGTCAGCCTCTAATTTCACAGAGTAGATGCTGACCTTCTTCTCAAGCCAACCGTCCCGCATCGGGGCTGAGGGGGTGGGGGACAATGTTCCCTAACCCTTGAGCTCCGGTCTGGGGTGGCTGGTTTTTAACAACCTGCTTCATCCCCACCCATACCTTCCTCACATCCCTTTTCCTCTCCTCTTCACAATCTATATTTTTTTACGCCGTGTCTAAGGTGGAGCCGCCATGCCGATGGACTGCCAGGCCACCAGGTGGGAGGGGTGGTCTGAAATGGGGCACCTGGCTCTGCCAGGCCTGTAAGCACCTCTTGCAGTGCGGGCAACTGCAAGAGGTGATGAGCTATTGCGTCCCGTAGCACAAATAGGGTCACCATGCCCAATGATGTAAATAAAAAAAACCCAACCCCCAGCTTCCCCAAGAACATCAATGGAGCCGCCCTCGGGCAGCTCCACCGAGAAAATGGAGGCCCCCCCACCTTGTGCTTGCGCAGGGGACCCTCCATACTTCTTTAACCGGAGAGGAGGCTTACTCCTCTCCTACGCCTACGGGTGTATGGGACTCCCCCTCACCCCCTTCTCTGGAGGTGCTTTTTTGCACCTCCCTATCTCCAGTGGCAGTCCCTCCTTTGCTTTCTAAGGGGACTGCCAAGAAAGCCAGCAGGCAGCCCATTGCTGACCGCCCCTCGTGTAAGCGGCTCAGGTGAGCAAACCTTGCCGGGGTCAAGGCCTGTGCCTCCTCACTAAAGACTCATGGCGCTGCCAAGGGGGCCTGCGATGTCCTGGGAGGGAAAGGCCAACTGGAGGCCCCTCCTGTGATAGACATGGTTCTTGAGGAAAACCAGCCTCAGACGGTAGGGCCTTCCATGGGGGGGGAGGAATCCGGGCTCGGCGCCAAGCACCGAACCCGAATCCGCCCCTATGCAAGGTCCTTATCAAACGGCTGGGGATTCTCAGACCGTACAAGGAGGGGAGGGATCTCCTCCGGATGATGCCCCTACGACCACCAGGACCTTCTCCATTTCGGAGAAGGACCTGGCTGAGGCCGGTATATCTGGCCTGGAGGCTTCTACCAGCGGAGGTGAGAAGCGGGTTCATTCCCCGCCTTCCTCTCCTAAAAAGAAAAAGAAGACAAGAAAGGCTAAAAAGACTCGGGGCTCATCTCCATCCGCGGGGGCTGCGGTGAGGGATGGGTCTGCTGCCACTCTGGCAAGTGACCAAGCCAAGATCGGAACATCCGACCCCTCTTTTCCCCTGGGTACGGAGCTCCTGACCATGACTAAGACCAAAAGTGCACAGGGCAGAGCCTCGATGACATCGGGGCCCCTCATTTAGAGGTTACCTGGCGTTTTCGAGCCCGCTGGCTTCAAACGCTTCCTCGTTATTCGCTCCACTGATGGCAGCATGTTGTCCAAGGGCAACATGATCCATCAGAGGAGAGGATTAGCTAGTGCAATTGGTAGAGAGCCGAAGGTAACCCGTTTCTCGGACGGAAGCCTTCTGGCGAATGCGGCGAATCCCGCCGAGGCGGCCAAGATAAGTGCTCTTCGGACACTTCATGGCACCCCGGTGAGTGTGAAACCGCACTCTACCATGAACTTTGTGAAAGGAGTAGTTTATGCGAGGAAACTCGTTGACTACTCCATTGAGGACATCACCCTAGAGCTGGCCGACAATGGGGTGGTCAAGGTCGAACGTGTGATGAGAATCAGGGAGGGACCTCGAGACCTACCCCTACACTCTTCGTCACGTTCGACTGTGACAAGCTCCCTGAGTCGGTGCGTGCCGGTTGGTACCACTACCGCGTGAGGGCATTTGTGCCACTGCCGCGGCGGTGCTATTACTGTCACCGCTTCGGCCATACGAATCGCTCATGTAGACGTGCAAAGTCGGGGTCACCCGAAGTCTGTGTAAATTGCTCCAAGTTCGCACACGATAAGTCCGAATCGTGTGTGGCCAAGTGTGTCAATTGCGGAGAGCCGCACCCTGCTGCTTCGAAGCAATGTGGTGCATATCTCCTTGAGAAAGAAATCCTGGCCGTTCAGGCCCAGGATAGACTCACATTCCGCGAGGCTAAGGACTTGGTCCTGGCACGCCCGGCTCTGCCTGGGACGTCATATGCCTCAATAGTTAGAAAGGCACCCTCTGCTCCTGGCCCATCCAGGCCAACGAACACGGTGGTTTCCGCGCCCATTCGGAGTCCTTCTGCGGGCTCTACCCAACCCGGGCGCTCCCCTGGTAAAGCTGGCGGCAAAAAGGGTTCATACCCAGCCCAAGCTAAAACCAGGGCTCCCCCCTCTTCCCCCAGCGTGACCGTTTCCCGTAAGGCGAAACGGCCACGCGCCTCCACCGAGTCGTTAGACTCACAGGAGGCAACACCCCTGAAGATGGTCGCTAGGCCATCTTCCGGGGTTCCTAAAGCTGTCCCCCGAAAGGAGGACAGCAACAAAAAAGCTTCGGCTCCTTCGCCGACGCCCCGAGGTGTGGCGGGTGGCTCGGAGACGGTGGTTCATCGAAAAGAGCGCCCCCCGCCTCCGAAGCCGCAACGCCAGCATAAGGTTTGGAGGCGGAGGGAGGAAAAGACTCGCATGGTAGCCCAACCTCCCCCAATAAGTCCTCGACGGCGACAGCGCCTTCAGTGCTTTGTCCGGCCAACAGCGCCCGGGGTTCTGTCCCCGGGAAGCATACGGCCATTCCCGTGAAGGTCTTTCAATTCGAGGAGGGCCCCCACGTCTCCTCCGAGCTAGGCCTGGAGGGCATATTCTTTCAATGGAATTGCCGTGGACTCCGGGCCAACTGGGAGGAGCTGCAGAGACTCGTCTCGTCCCGTTGCCCGTTAGCTATTTTTTTGCAGGAGACCATGCTAGGCGCGTGCCCCCTGCCTGCCCTCCCGGGGTATAAGGGTCTTGTGACCCCACCACCGCGGGATGGCCGTGCTGGGGGATGCGCGGTTTACACCCGGCATGATGTCTCCGTTCTTCCTTTCTCTTTAGATACCTCCTTTCAGGCAGTGGCTGTGCAGCTGCACCTGGATAGGAGGTATACTATCATTTCTGCGTACATTTCACCGTCAGCTGACTTCGACGCGGGGGACTTCCACCGCGTCGTGGCACGGTTGCCGAGGCCCTATCTCTTGCTTGGAGATCTGAACGACAGGCATCCTCTCTGGGAGATTTCTCCATAAATCCCAGGGGACAAGTCCTTGCCGATCTGATCGAAGAGCTTGAGATGGGTGTCCTAAACGTGGATTAGTTTACGCATCACTGTCCGAGAACCGCTTCATTTTCTTTCCTTGACCTATCTTTGTGCTCTTCGGATGCACAGCCTGATTTTGATTGGGGCGTAGAAGATGAACCACATGGTAGTGATCAATTTCATATTCAAATATCATTTTCAGGGCAACTGTCGCCTGAGAGACCACCTCGGTGGTGCTTCGCGCGGGCGCGGTGGCCTGCATTTCAGGAAATGACTGAATTCTCCATCTCAGTCGAGGAGTTTAGGTCGGTAGATGAGGCCGTTGAGTTCTTCTCCGGCAACCTCATCGCCGTGGGCCTGACTACTATTCCTAGGACGTCTGGCCGTTTTGCACGCCGACCACTGCCATGGTGGTCGGCCGAGTGTGAGACGGCCCTCAAACAGAAGCGTTATGCCTACATGCGCTATAAGCGCCGCCCGAACGATTTCACTGTTGCTGAATTTCGTCGTGCTAGGGCTAGGTTCCGGTATATTTGGAAGCACGCCCGCCGCTCTTCTTGGCGGGGAATACGTGTCTTGACTTAATGGGAAGACCCCTTTAGCTGAGGTGTGGAAGCGAGTCAAAAGGATTCGGGGCAAGTTCTCGCAGGACCCCCCTCCCTTTCTCCAGGAGAATGGGACCGCAATCTCAGACCCCGCGTCCGTGGTGGAATCCTTAACAACCGCTTTTTCCGCATTCTCATGCCGTGATGCTGCTCCGCCAGCATTCAATGCACGTCGTGATGTCGCGGAAGGCCGCCGGCTGGACTTTACCTCGAGAGGCAGAGAACCCTTAAACGACAGCTTTACTCTGAGCGAGTTGCGTTCCGCTCTCGCTTCGTGCGCGGACACCGCCCATGGTCCGGACGATGTCCCGTACGCCCGGCTTCGACACCTGGGTGAGCGAGGCATGGCCTTTCTGTTAGATTTGTTCAACAGGATCTGGGTGGAAGGTCTTCTCCCAGACTCCTCGCGAATCGCTACTGTGCTCGCCTTTCGCAAACCGGGAAGAGATCACTCTACTCCGACCGGTTTCCGCCTAATCTCTCTAACCTCTTGCGTGTGCAAGTTGATGGAGAAATTGGTAAATGTTAGATTAGCCTTTTTGCTGGACAGCGGAGGCCATCTGTCTTCCGCACAGTGCGGCTTCCGCAAGTTCCACTCCACCTCGGATGCTCTGCTCCGACTGGAAAATGCCGTCTGCGAGGCTTTCCTTCGTAGACAGCACTACGCCACGGTGTTTTTCGATCTGGAGAAGGCCTATAATACCGCATGGCGATACGGTATCATGGAGAGACTCCACACAATGGGGGCGAGGGGACGCCTCCCAATGTTTATATCTGAATTTTTGTGAGATCGTCGATTCTGCGTACGGGTGGGGGGAGCCCTCTCCGGCCCAAAGGAGCAGGAAGAGGGTGTCCCGAAGGAAAGTGTCCTCAGTGTCACACTCTTTGCCCTCAGCATCAACGGCATCACCTTGGTGCTGCCGGAAGATGTTCTCACTACGCTCTACGTGGACGACCTATCGATCTCTTTTGGCGTGACCCAGATGCCAACTCTGGAGCGTCGACTCCAACAGGCATTGAACCGCGTCTCTCGCTATGCCGAAGCGCACAGGTTTCGGTTTTCTTTGGCCAAGACTAAGGTGGTGCACTTCTGCCGCCATCCACGGCTTCACCCCGACCTAGATTGGTTTCTTAATGGGGTGCGCCTGGATGTGGTTGAGTCGCACCGTTTCCTTGGTCTTGTATTCGACCGACGCCTCACCTGGGAGGCTCATATTCGCAGCCTTAGGGTCTCTTGTACCCGCGCCATGGACATTCTCCGCTCCGTGACGTTTAGCGCTTGGGGCGCTGATAGGGCTACTGCCCTACTTTTTTATTGATCCTTTGTTCGCTCGAAGCTCGACTACGGATGCGAGTTTTATGCATCCGCAGCCGAGCGTTTATTGCGGAAGGTGGATTCGATCCACCACACCGGCCTTCGCCTTGCGACCGGTGCCTTCCGCACTCCCCGTATTGAGAGCGTGTTGGTCGATGCTGGGGAGATGCCACTCGCTCTGCGCCGCGTGCAGTGCATCACTCGCCTGTACACGCGAGCCCGGCGTCTCCCTCAGTCGCCAACAGCTCTCACTGCTTCCGCAGCTGATCTTGATGGTACCTATGCCGCCGAGAGACGCCAGTCATACCCTAAGCCCTTTGGGTTTAGAACCCGGAAACTCCTTCGAGAGGTAGATATCGCTCTCGGGCCGGTGGCGCCCATGGTTCGGCCCAGGACGCCACCCTCGAGGGTACCACATTTGGCCATTTGTCGCTACGCCTCTGCTCCCAAAGCTTGTACTGCGCCAGGAGTATTGTGTTCGACCTTTTTGGAGCACACATCGTGTCACGCTGGAACCGTGCCAGTGTATACGGATGGCTCCAAGTCCCAAGAGGGGGTCGGCTTCCACGCCGTATCCCCTCTGTTTGAAGTCAGCGGGGCTCTACCAGGCGCTGCGTCTGTCTTCACAGGTGAGCTGGTGGCAATACCCTACTCGGTACGGGAGATTACGCGACGTACCCGGTTCGGAGACCGGATTGTGATCTATAGCGACTCACAAAGCGCCCTGAGTGCTTTGGGGGCATTGGAATCTTCGCATCCCCTGGTTCGCGATATCTGTGACGCCACGGTTTTGGCGAGTTGGGCAGATGTCAAGAATATTTTCTGCTGGGTTCCTGGACATGTAGGAATTGCGGGGAATGAGCGCGCCTATGAAGGCGCCAAAGAGTCCGCGATGACTCTTCGACCGGACCAGCGTTTCGCTCTTCCTCACACCGACTACATGGCAGGAATACAGGCAGCTCTTCGGACTGCTTGGCAAAGAAGATGGGTGACGGTCAAAGGGAACTTAAAGTTGCGTGCCATTTCGCCGCGACTGTTCCCATGGACCTATCCCCCAATGCCGCGGCGGCTTCAGGTTGCTTTCTGTCGTCTCCGAATCGGACACACTCGTGTGACGCATCGCTATTTGATGGAGCGCTCGCCTGCGCCCTATTGCAACGACTGCGTCGTCCCCCAGACTGTTCGGCATATTCTTGTTGAATCTTCCAGTCTGGTTGATCTTCGCGCACGATACCTGTCCCGGTACCGGATGGGCGGGGTCGCTACCGCCTGTTTCTTGTACTCGGGACAGATTCGTGCACATTGAATTGTGGACTTGTTCACTTTTGGGGGGAGGCCGGGTTTCTCCCCTTTATTTAAGGTTCTTTTTTTGTTATTGTTCTGTTTGTAGGTTGCACTCTCCTGACCGGGGTGAGGGGGACCTCCCCCCGCTGCCGGAGATCGCTTCCTGATTGTTAAGTTTTTCCAATTTATATCGATTGTTAAGTTTTCATATTTTTACTTTAAAGTAGCCTAGTTCTAGGCTGTCGTGTTTTTCGTCGACTTATGCCCAAGTGGGTGCTTGCCAGATGGTCTCTATAAAATAATAAAAAAAAAGTGCTTTCGCAAGGGGTCCTACAACCTTCTTTTACCGGAAAGGAGGCTTAATCCTCTCCTAGTCCTACGGGGGCGGTGGACTCTCCCTCACCCCCTTCTCTAGAGGTGCTCTTAGGTGACTCCATCTCATTAATTTCACAAAAGAATGCCAAGAGAGCAAGCAGGCAACCAAAAATTGATCGCTCCCTGTGGGAGCGGATAGATAAGATCAACCCATTTGGGGGAGGGGGAGGCCCCGTAAGTGGCAAGGCGATTTGCTTTCCTGGCCAACGTGCTGATGGGACTCACCACCCCCTCCAGCCCCAAATTAGCCTCTTCTCCTTTCTGGTACCCTCTCTTCTTACCCTGCTTGCTCACTTTCCACACCTCTCCCACAACTTTCTCTCGTCAGCCTCTATTTTTTTTAAGTTAAAACACCCATTTTAAACAAAATGAATAAATGAAGTTGGGAGAAAATGCGATTGCATTCCTCCCCTTCTGCGGGCGCTCCGAGGGCTGACGGGTCAGATGCCGTTTCGGCAAGCAATCAGGCCAAGATCGCCACGCTCGTCCCCGATGCTCCCGCAGCGGGAGAGGAACCCTGGGTCGTCTTGAAACTTTTTGTTTATCTCCTTTTTAGTAGCGAAGGGTGAGGAATGAACCCGCTTCTCTCCTCCCTTGGAAGGAGTCATTAGGCCAGATGAAACGGTCTCGGCAAGACAATTCTCTTTAATTGAGGTGTTCTTTCAAAATGGCAAGTGCGCCGAGTGGAGCCTCGATTACTTCGGAGCCTCTCAAAGAGAGACTACATGCCCCTTTTCGAGCCCGCTGGCATTAAACGCTTTCTGGTTATTTGTTCCACTTATGGCAGCATGTGGCAAAGTGCAACATATTCCATCAGAGGAAAGCACTAGCTAGCCTGATTGATAGTGCCGAAGGTGACAGGTTTATTGGACTGAAGCCTTCTGGTGAATGTGTCAGATCCCTTAGACGTTGCCATGATTACTGTCCTTCGGACGCTTGATCGCACGCCGGTAAGTGTGACGCCGCACTCTACTATGAACTTCGTGGACTAATCCATAGATAACGTCACCTTAGAGCTGACCGACCAATGAGCGGTCACGGTTGAACGTGTGATGAGAAAACAGAAGGGGGTGGCTCGAGACCCACAGCTACACTCTTAGTCACATCTGATTGTGACAATCTCTGAGTCCGTGCGTATCGGTTGATATCACTACCATGTGAAGGCATTCGTGTCAGTGTCACTGAGGTGCTATTACTGCTACCGCTTAGGCCATATGAATTGCTCCTGTAGACGGGCAAAGTCGGGTTTAACGGAAGTCTGTGAAGTTGCTCCAAAGCCGCACACGATACGTCCAAATCGTGCATAGCAAACTGTCAATTGCGGAGAGCCGCACCCCCATCTTGGCAGTGTGTTGCTTATCTCGCAGAGGGGGAAATCCTGGCCGTTCAGACTACGGATCGTTTCTCAATTCGCGAGGTTAAGGACTTGGTCCTAGCACACCCGGCGCTGCCTGGGAAGTCTTATGCCTCAATGTTAAAAAACTCTCTTTGCTCCTGGCCCATCTAGGCCTACGAGCATGGTTGTTTTTTCGACAATTCGGAACCCTTCTGTTTCTTCTACCCACCCTGGGCGCTCCTCTGGTAGAGCTAGCAGCAAAATGGGCTCACACCCAGTCTCGGCTTAAACCAGGGCTCTCCCTTCTCCCTCCCTACCGTGAGAGTTTCAATTAAGACGAAACGGCCGCGCCACTCCACTGAGTCATTAGACTCAGAGGTGGGAAAAGCCTTTAAGGTGGGCGTAAGTCTTTTTTCTGTGGTTCCTAAAGCCGCCACCGAACGGTGGACAGCACAAAAGGAACTTGAGCTCCTACCCCCACACCCACTGCTAGGCTGGGTTGCTCAAAGAGTCTGGATCGACCAAAGAAGGGACCTCGCCTCTGAAGTCGCCCCACCTGCCTAAGGTTTTGAGGCGGATGGGGGAAAAACTCATGGCGAGCCCAATTTCCCGTGAAAAGCCTTCGAAGGCGACAGCCCTTTCAGCGCATTGTTCGGCAAATGGCAGCAAGAGTTCTCCCTCCCAGAAGCATATGGCCAGTCCCTTGAGGCTCTTGTCTTCAAAGGGGGCCAACACATCTCCGAGCTAGCCCTTCAGGGTATATTCCTTAAATGGATCTGAGGATGCTCGTCTCTTTACGTTCCCGTTAGCAATATTTTTGCAGAGACCATGCTGGGCGCGTGCCCCTTGCCCACCCTCCTGTGGTATAATGGTTTCGCGACCCCACCACCAGCTGGAGATAGGTCTACTAAATGTGTGTGTGTGGGGGGGGGGGATGAGTTTAAGCATCACTGGCCGAGAGATTCTCCTGGTGGAGGTTGCCGCGAGCGTGGTGGTCCAAATTTCAGTAAATGACCGATATCACTGTCCCAGTCGACGAGTTTAGGTCGGTGGATGAGTTCTCCGGTAAACTCAATACCGTGTGCCTGACTGCTATTCCCAGAACGCTTGGCCGTGTTGCATGCCGACCGCTTCCGCGGTAGTCAGCCAATTGTAAGACCCCCCCCCAAACAAAAGCGTTATGCCTACATGCGCTATATGCACCGCCCGAACTATTTCACTGTGGGTCGTCGAGCTAGGGCTTGGTTCCGGTATATTGCCAAACACGTCCGCCGCTCTTCCTGGTGGGCATACGTTTATTCAGTAAATGGGAAGACCCCTCCAGCAGAGGTCTGAAAGAGGTAAAATAACGGGAGGGGGGGTGCTCTTGCAGGATCCTCTCCCATTCTCGGACCTCACGTCCCTGGCCTAGTCTTTCGCGACCGCTTTATCTGCATTATATAGCCGGGATGCTGCTCTGCCACCATTCAATGCACGTAGATATATCGCTGAAGGCGGCCGACTGGACTTTACCTCCAGAGGATGAGAACCCCTCATCGACATTATTGCATAGAGTGAGTTGTGTTCCGCTCTTACCTCGTGCGCGGATACCGCCACTGGTCCGGAAAGATGTCGCATATACTATGCTTCCAAGTCTACTAGCGAATGGCTATTCGCTAACCGGGGCTTAATCATTCTACCCCGGCCGGTTTCCGCCCTATTTCTAACTACCTGCGTGTGCAAGTTGATCGGAAAATTGGTACATGTTAGACCCTCCTTTTTTCCTAGCCAGTAGAGGCCAATTGTCTTCCGCACATTGCGGTTACCTCAAGTTCAACTCCACGTCCGATATTCTTATCTGACTAGAATATGCCCTCTCTGACCCAATTGAGCAGGAAGAGTGTGTCCCGTAGGGAAGTGTCCTCGGCGTCTCATTCTTTGTTAAAGGCATCAACGGCATCACCTCGGTGCTGTGGGAAGATGTTCTCGCTACTTTCTCCGTGGACGACATTTCAATCTCTTTTGGTAAGGCTCATATGCCAACTCTGCGTAGACTCCATCCAACAGGCATTGCACCGCATCTCTCGCTATGCGTACAGGTTTCGGGTTTCCTTGTCCAAGAATAGAAAAGCATGATACCACTGCATTTTAGTGTACAATATTCATTGCATTGTATTCTAATATCCTATTTCCTAGATTGTTATTACTGCCTTTGAACCTAAATACAGACCAAAGCAAATCGTGTTGTACTTATTTATGACAATAATTTTATTTGTTTGTTATATAAAACTGACGTATCTAAGGGCGTGCCCGTTACAAAGGCAAAGCAGCCAAATTTAATCGTCTCACATGGGATGCTCAGCGCCAGATTGTGCGACAACTTGGTCTAGCTTCATTAGAGAACTTATATTAAAAGGACTTGATGAGAATGATTTGGAAAAGGAAATCTTGGAAGCCTCCACGAGTAATATTGAGATTAGGCGGAGAATCTATATAGGCGAAAAATGTTTGAAAGACTCAAACGAAATTAAACCATCAAAGGTTTCTAGTTCGGCGAGTGAAATTAAGCTGCCTAAAATTAACTTACCAATATTTTCAGGAGACGTTCTCCAGTGGACAAACTTCCACGATTTATTCTATAATACCATTCATGTTATGAATATTTCGAATTCACAAAAAAATTGCATATCTTTTGGGACAATTAAGTAGAGACGCATTGCGCCTACTCAATTTTAGATTTAGAAGGACCAAAATGTAATTCCAAGTCCCTCTCGGACTTTAGGGTATCTTATGAGTGTCATTTGAGGAGCCTAAAAGTTCTTGGTTTGGATATTGCCGCTGCAGGGCTTCTCAGCATAACTCAATTGACACGTAAATTGCCATCTGCCGTAAGAGGTCAAATAAATACGTCGCTTAAAAATGAATCTGAGTATTGGCAGTTGAATAACTTCCGAGGGGATGGGGGAGGGTACTTATTATTTTTATGTAGCCTATTATTTGACTAGTATTATGCCCTTGTAGGCAGTCGCTATTTGGGCGCTATGAAAAAAAGTGTTAGATGACCTTCCTGGTACTGACCATTTTCCGATTCAACTATCACTTTCTATGGTCCGCATTTCAGGAACTAACTGATTTCTCTGTCCCACTCGAGGAGTTTAGTTTGATGGGTGAAGCCATTTTCTTTTGCGGCAACCTCATCACCATGGGCCTAACTACCATTAGCTTGAACGTCTAGCCGTTTAGCTAGGCCGTATGTGAGAGTGCCCTTAGAGAGAAGGGATAGGCCTATATGCGCTATAGTGCCGCTCGAACGATTTCATCGTCGATGAATTTCGCCGAGCAAAGGCGAGACTTATGAGGGAACTTTAAAAACATTTACAGATCTAACGACCAACATCTTTCGTTAGCCAACTTACAATAATCAGAGGAAAATAAATGAATTTAAACGTTGTCGAGTTAATTAGGCAAATCCCTAAACATTTTTCAATGGTATTGCTACACAAATATAATGTGCATTATTCCACAAAAATGCTTTTTATTTTGCCCGCATAACCTGTGACTATTCAGTATTATTAATGGAGGGCAATAGTAATGGGTTGAGGAATAAGTTCTTGCAGTTTTATCAAATTTATTCATTACCACTAACAATTTTAGAAAAAAATCATTTTTAATTGATAAAAAATGCAATTTAATCAATAATGTATTCTCCGTTGTTATTTACTTCTTCCCAACGTTCAACTAGTTTTTCAATGCCTCTGCAATAAAAATCTCTGGATTTTGCCTCGAAGAATTCGTCTAACCAGGTTCTTAATTCCACATCAGTATTGAACGAAACGCCGCGCAAATTGTTGGAGAGCGATCGGAACAGATGGAAATCCGATGGAGCCAAGTCTGGCGAATATGGAGGATGCGGCAGGATTTCCCAATTAAGCGTTTGGATGGCGTCTTTTGTCATATTGGCAATGCGAGGATGAGCATTGTCGTGTTGCAGAAGGACTCCATAACGTCGATGAGGTCTCTTTTCACGAATAGCTTGGGCGAGTCGATACATTTGTTGAACGTAGAGTTCTTCATTGACAATCTCGTTGTTCGCAAGGAGCTTATAAAGAATCATGCCTTCACAATCCCACCACACACACAGCATCGTCTTTCGTGGATGAAGTCCTTGCTTTAATTGCGGGAGTAGTTTTTTATTGGGGCTAAGCCATTGTTTTCGATGGCTCATGTTGACATAAACACACCACTTATCGTTGCCAGTGATGATGCGGTGAATAAATCTGTTCTTATATCCACGAGTAGCCTTGTGACGAGCAAGCAAACCTGCGGCAATCGTGGAGCGTTGAAGTTTGTTACTTTCGCTCAAAGCGTGCGGAACCCATGCACCGAGTTTTTGAACTTTCCCCATCGAATGTAGGTGATTCACTACAGTTTTCTGATCACACGCCAATTGTACAGCCAATTCTCTAGTCGATTGACGAGGATTTTCATGAAGAAGGTCGTTCAATCGATCTTCATCCAAATTAATGGGGCGACCAGAACGTTCTTCGTCATTAAGATTGAAATGACCGTTTCTGAAACGTGAAAACCACCGTTGAGCTGTCCTTTCTGATAAAGCATTTTCTCCGTACATAGCACAAATATCGCGACGAGCTTTGGCTGCATTTGCATTGTTCTCGTCTCGATTGAAAATGAATAATAACAAGTGTCGAAAATGCGCCTTTCTCTCAACTTGACATTCCATTTTGAGGGTACAGAACAAAAATTAAATTAACACAACTTTTAAATAAACCGCAATGACTTATTACTCAACTTCAAGACGTAGCCTAAGCAAACGCCTAATAGTCTACGCTGTTAAGAGAGGTAGCCTAAATTTGCAAATTTTGCTCTCATTATTTTTTATCGTTTCTTAATATGTGCAAAAATTACGTCAACAAAACTTAAATCAACACAACATTAAAAAAAAACGCAATAACTTATTCCTCAACCTAATAATATACTCACTTCGACATTGGTATTACTAAAAGTACGAAACGTTAGTGCAAAATATAAAGTACGAATGATAAAACTAATCAAACTGAGCTCTTTGTGTTTTATACAAAGTTCTTTTGGATAAATTAAACAACGGAGATGATTGTTGCGTACTATGAGGATGAAATCTTTTTTTGTTTTTGTTTTGTTTTTTATTCGTATAGCTTGAATTTTTTTTTCCCTGGTTACTTTGCAGCTTAGAAATAAGCAAAACCGCAGCACGAAATATGGAAATGTGTTACAATGGTTTGGTCAAGAGTAAAAAGTAAAATTAATGCCATTTCATGTTTGCTGCGGCAAATTTGGGTGGCCATTTTGGTGAATTTGATGTCGCATTCAAATTGGCTAATATTTCGAGACCACCATAATTTTTAAAAAGGACATTTGTTTATTGCATTATGACCACAAGGCTGTGGCGAGAGTAATATTAGGGCTACATTTGTTTCGACTTCAGATATGTGTATCCGAAATCGCCTGGAATATAATTTATTATCTACTATAAAATGTTCCACAACAGCGAGTGTGTGTATTTGGAGAGGTTCGTATTGAAAGTGTTAAAGGTAGAGGAAATGGTGCAAAATAGAAACAGAACAGAAATGGGCAACCTTTATCATCTTTCGGGCCACTGAACATCCATCACTTCAAGAATGTCAAATTCACATATTTGTAACTCCTATAACCTAAGGCCCGCACACGCACACACGCACACACACACACACACACATATATATATATATATAGTAAACCCTCGTTATAACGAACCTCAATATAACGAATTTCGGATATAACGAACCAAATTTCCTGACCGAATCCATAGGGTTTAACAGGCAATCGTTACGACCAGCCCGAGAGAGTGTTGGTGTGTCACATGTCTCCTACAGTGCAAGGTTCGTATCAATACTATGTTGTGTAGTCCACTTAACTTTATTAGTAATTACATACATATTATACATCCACTTGGTTCGTTATTTCCATTGCTTTTAACGCAATCGGATTTAACGAACTTTCGGGTTTAAGGAACGACCCTCCGCCTCATATAGTTAGTTATATCAAGGGCTTACTGTATATATATATATATATATATATATATATATATATATATATATATATATATATATATATATATATATATATATATATATATATATATATATATATATATCCAAGTACTTTCGAACTTTTTCAGTTCATTATTAAGGAATAACGAAAGATTTTTACAAAGCTGGTAGGTGTATGTATGAGAGACAGCAGAGTAATACTGCCCCGCCCATGTACAACGAAAGGGCACAAAGAAGTGAAAAACCAAATAGATAAAGTCTACTTCCGGAAAATTCCAACCTGTGCGCAAAGAATGTAGATATTTATGTGACTAAACTAAGTACATACATACCCGATTGTTACTACATAAAAATAAACGTGAGAGACATAACTAAATTAATAAATCAGAGGGCTAAGATGTAAAATGGACAATTTCGTTTTAAATAGGCCTTTTAATAACAGGGTCTAGTTTAAAGAGACCGGGGGATATATTAAAATTAGGCGAGGAATTAATGAATGAGCATTCGACAATATTTCTTTGAACAAAGTCATCAGATTTGTAAATATATTTAGCCGAATTCCAATTGATAGGGTGACTGTTTTCCGATAAAAACGCTGCTGCATTTCCCCCTCCTAATATTGTATTTATATTGCCTATCTATATATATGTATGTATCTATATATGTATGTATGTATCTATATATGTATGTATGTATCTATATATGTATATGTATATATGCATAATAATCGGTAACTTTGTCCCCGGTTACGCCTACGGTAATGTTAAACCCCATTAAAATTGCAACCCCCTAAGACCTATAATAAGCCAGACCCTATTCCAACATATGAACTTGGTAAGTTCCTAAATAAGATACTTACCCCATACATGCCTTCTAAATTTAGCATGAAATCCTCGTCAGACTTCATTGACCTAATCCGCTCGACCATCCCCAAAAGCACGATCGCCTCCATGGACGTAGAATCCTTATTTACTAATCTACCTGTTCACGAAACTATAGATTTAATCCTAAAAAGACTATACGATCAAAACGAACGCCCCCGCCCCCCGTCTTTAGCATGCTGAGAGATGCCTTGAAGGAACTCCTTTAACCTGTACTACGGAAGCCCCTTTCTATTGACCAAACGGCGATCAAACTGATTGCGTTTCAATGGGTTCTTTCCTTGGAGTACTGTTTGTAAACTTTTAAAATGGAAAAGTCGAAGAACGAATTTTTTTCAAGTTTACCAAAACCACACATTTACTGCAGATATATAGACGACGTATGCATAAATGTAGAAACAAAAGAAGAAATGCAAGAAGTGCTAGAAACATTCAAAAACTGCTCTTCTCTTAACTATACAATCGAAAAGTCCAAAATAATAAACTCCTATTTCTAGATAATCCTACCACTAAAAATAACGATAAAATAACTACCATTGTTTACGTCAAAAATACAAATCCAGGTCTGTGCATGAATGCAAAAAGCGAATGTCCCGAACGTTACAAAAAAAAAAGCGTTATAAATTAATACATCAACCGTGCGTTCACCCATTGCTCAACATGGAAAGCTACACACGAAGTACGCGAGCATGCTACACAAGTACTCGTAAACAATGGTTTCACAAACCGAGACATACACGCCGCTATTCGCAAAAAAATGGAAAGATGGTATATGTCACCTAAAGACAGTACCAATCAACTAACAAATGAACATCATTAAACTCTTCTCCAAGAACATCATGAGCGCAGCCTACAAAACAGCAGAAAGAGTTATAAGGGAAATAATTAACATAGTAGTCAAAGCAACAAAAAATGAGAATAATGTATCCCTCATAATTTACAACCACCACCACCACCACCAACAACAACAACAACAACAACAACAACAACAACAACAAACGCACCTCCAACCTCATAATGAGAAACAACCCAGGACCAAATCTAACACCCAAGCAAAAGAAGTCAACTAGTAAATTAATATACTTGTAAAATGGGAGACTGTGAACTCCAACCTCATTCATATATCGGAATGGCCGAAACAAAGCTAACACGAAGAATGACCTACCACTTGAGCAACGGCGCCCACAAGACACATACTCGTACGTCAGAAAAGTATGGAAAACAATTGGACCGGAAAGTCGCTTGGAGAATACTGAAATCTTAATACACGCCCCAAACCGACGACAATTGCTTATATTAGAGGGCATATACACCAAAGAAAAGCAACCGAAATTAAATATCCAAACATATTCGCAATTCATCTTACCATCCTCCCGTCCGCCAGTCCCTCCCCATCTTAATCCTGTGACCGTTATGGAGTCTCAAACATTTGCATGTATATCTTGTGTTTAGAGAAATCACATTTCTTATAAATGTGTTCGTATAAATGTTAACGCTGCTTACAACATATAAAGCTCTGCATATATAAAGCTCAGCACGCACGGACTCTTTGAAGCTCGGATACTCTGCCTGATCGCTCTCTCCAACGTTAAAAGAAATGCATTTTTCGAGAAGAATTAAACACTGAAGGAATCTTCTCGCTCAAGACTTCTATTCTCAGGGAAACCTCAATCGAATTCCACGTCGACCCAGCCAACGAATTCATCCTCATTTCTTTTCAGCTTTCTCTCACCTCTTATTCATCCACCTCACTCACCTTCCCCCCCCCTTAAAAAAGAGAAAAATACACTTCATCCAACCATTATTTTAATGGCCAGCTAATTTCACCACCATCCCCTGCCTCGGGGGAATCTCCTCCGGATAGGGAAGCTGTCTATCATCACCGCCTAGTTTAAACTATGCCCTGCATTGAGCGAAGGCATGATTTGAGGCTCCGAGGAAAGCAGGTTCGAGGCCTATCCCACTGTGGAACTTGGAGTCATTGGCACCTGGTCAATGGGACTACGCTACAAGTACCGAGATGTTCCAAAAGAACCTGGGAAGGGAAGGAGGGGGGGCAAAACCATAGATGGAGATGAAACCGTCTCTATGTATGTTGGACGCAGCGTAGAATATCCAAAACACCGAGGGGGCGGTGGGAGTTGATTCGACCACCATCCACCAAAAAGTCCGCCATGCTTCACTCCTCGGAGGATCTCACCCATGATCAATCATCATCCCATTAACTAATCTAAGGCAGCAACCCTAATTCGGGGACAACAAAATTCCCAAAGAGGCGGAGGAAACTCCTTACTCGAAAATAAATATAAATAACATCATTTTTTGCCCTGGAAAAATATAAATACAGGTACGAAATTAAAGAAAAACATCCATCAGAAGAACATCCAATACTGGAGGAAAGGCCGCCCTTGGGCTCAATGGATAACTCCGACAGAGCAAAGACGGCCCCACTTATGGTTCTCGAAGGGCACTCAAAGCCAGACCGGGAGAAAACCCTTCAAACCATCTTTGCCGAAATAGGAGTGGTTGTTCTACGACTAAAAGACCAGTACAAACGCGCCCGCCAATTTTCAACTACTCCTCGAAATCTTTAAGGCATGCCTGAACATTGGGCATTTCCCACCCGCCTTGGAGACTGAAGAAGGCGAGGATGATATTCCTTCCCAAACCCGGAAAACCCAAGGGCCACATCGAGAGTTATAGATCGATCTCACTCTTAGAATTCATCGGCAAACTAATGGAGAAATTACTCAATGAGAGACGACCTTGCTGGAAGAAAACGATATGCAGAACGAACAACAACATGGATTCAGGAAAAAACGAGGTACGGAAACAGCACTGACACTCATTACCGAGAAAATTGCAGTCGATATAGCAAGATGCAACAGAGTGAACTTGACACTCCGCGACGTCACCAAAGCCTTCGACAAGGTATGGGTGCCAGGCCCTAATGCAAAAATAATCCAACTCAGTTTCGAGACAAACCTAAGCAGAATCTTGTGTAGCTATCTGGAAGACAGGAAGGTGAAAATCACAATCAACAACTACACTGGCATTGCCTTCAAGATAAAAGCAGGGGTCACGCAAGGTGGGTGCCTCAGCCCTACGCTGTACACAGTGTACACCAGGGAACCCTCTCAACCCTTGGAGGAAAGCACAATATATATACAACTGGCCGATGATGTCACGCAGATCATCGCCAGCGATAGACAAAACCCAAAGGATATCGCACAGGGCACTGCCAGAGAGATCATAAATATAAATGAATTCAGAGGGCACATAAAATAACAACAGACAATACAAAATTTCGAACCATACCAATGAACAGAAGGAAGACGTACCGAGTCACCGCCAACAACATCAACTACCCCTACAGCGAAGGGGGTAAGGTATTAGGCTTAAAATTCAGCCAAAATGGGCACAATACGCATGTGAACCAAAAAACTACACAAGCAAAAAAGACGTCTCTACAATGGTTCAAAAACCTCTCTAAAGATAACAAAAGAAAACTATACTTAGTACTAGCTCGCCCCATTTTAACGTACCCCGTCATCCCGATTAACACTTTGTCCAAAACGCGAATGTTAAAATTGCAAGCAATCCAAAATTCCGCAACAGGATTTATAACTAACACATTAAGACTGGAAGGATACCATCAATAGAACTACATCGAAGAACAAGGTTAAAACCAATTAATTAATTTCTACACGAACTTGCCAAGAAAATATAGCACTAATTAGAGGAGGAACACCCAATTGAAACAATAAATAGTTATACCCACCGGAAGAGATTGGGCTTGAGAATCTTTTGCCATTTTTCAAGGTTTGTTGAAGTTGTTGCAACTCTCAAGTTACATTCTAAGTGCATATCCGTAGCTTCATGTTGTTTTTTTGTTTGTTGTTGTCGTGTATGAATTTCATTCTCGAAAACAACTGCTCACACTTGTAGGTACTGCCAAAGATTGAGGCATGTTTCTTGCCAAATGTTGTTACTCTGAAAAGCTCATTAACGGAAGGGAAGAGTAGAATTCTAGTAAATAAAGCTCTTTGAATTTTTGTTGAACAATGGTATTGCTTTTAATATCAATTAATTCCATTTGTATGTCTTTGGGGGCCTAATGCACATCTGAACAAAATGGATTTGAATAAAGCGTGAAATCCGCGTCTTTGGACTTAAAATCTTGAAAACCGTTATTGAATTCTGAACTAATGACTTGCTAATGTTGGAAAGTGATACATGTCACCATCTCTGTGCTGCCTTTCCCAAAGCTGAAGTTTACTTTTAAAAATTTTAATATGAGAATAAAGTTCAGGAATTAACTGATTTTGAGTTTGCAGTTTTTTGATTTTGCTCGTTTAAATGCGACGTAATATCAACGAAAAATGCAAGATCACGATTCCAATCATTATTTTCATTTCCATGAACATACAAATTTCCTCTTTAAGATTATAAAAGCGCCGAAGCATTTTCCATTTGCTTAGTTAAAGAACATCACAGTAATATACCAGTGTTCCATATTCATTTTCAAGTTCTTCAGTAAACATTTTAACCTGGCGATGGTTGAGCCCCTTCGATTTTATGAAATTAATGGACAACACAACTAACTACCTTTATTACATTTGCAAATTTGAGAGATTTGGCACACAAATTTTCCTGGTGTATCAAATGGTGAAAGGAAATAAAATCTTCCTCCTTTAGGTTGAGAGAATTTAACTCAAATTTGATTTTAGAAATTAGGCCTACCTTAATTCCGACCATCGCTGGAGCTCCATCTTTCGTCATGCTTCCGAGCTTATCAAAAGAAAGTTAAATTTCTTCATAGATGACTTCAGTTCATTGAAAATATCATCTGCCGTTGTATCCTTCATACTACGAAGGCAAAGCATTTCTTCAGACACGGAAAAGGTGTTATCAATTCCCCGAATAAAAACTGCCAGCTGAGCAGTATCCGATATGTCGGTGCTTTCGTCGAGGGCCAAGAAAAATATCTCAAATTTGGAAGCTTGCATTGCTAGGCTTTTTTTCAATATCTTCTGAAATATCTTCAATTCGTCTCGTAACGGTTCTTAGGGACAAACTGATATCATCACTCTTTCTTCTCTGGATACAAAACCCCAACAACTTTGAAAAATTCGCCATCTGAACAGCTTTTAGAATGGTTGGTAAATTTTTCAGACACAATATAACTTGCAAGCACAATATCATTAGACGTGTTGTGTCATTTTAGTCTCTTGCATCAATGTTTCTATTTTTTTCTTTAGAAATTCTACCCAAGTTTCTCATTCAGAATGTTTAGTATTATAATGGCGCTTGACGTTATATCCGTTAGGAACAGCAACCGTACCAGAACATATTAGTCACATTAGTTTATTATTTCATTCAATAAACAAATAATCATTTGTACACCGTTCCTGAAACATTCTTTCGTATGTTCTTTTATTTGAGGAAAACGTAATGTAAGGACCTGTTTCTTCAAATTTTAAGAAGTGCACAACCACAGAAATAGGGGCAGACAAAAAAAAAAAGTAGTGTCAATTCACAACGAACAATTTAAGACTACCAGTGGGTGATGACAGATGTCTACTTCAAAACATTGGTAATTGATTCGAGTTGCCAATTAGTGGTGGAAGCTATGAAATTATGCAAATACGCATGCATAAACAAAATATTTTTTTAGGATGCGAACTAATTCATTAAAGATAGTTACCCCTTCCATGCAATTCAGATTTTTAAGTAAAAACTAAATCGTTACCTTATATTTCAAAATATTGAAGTCGTAAGACGAAGAAAACATTTGAAATCACGCACGAATTATGAAATTATGCAAATACGCAATACATAAACAAAATATCTTTTTAGGATGCGAACATCCTATTTTTAAGTGAAAACTAAATTGTTACTTAATATTTCAAAATATTGAAGTCGTAAGACGAAGAGAACATTTGAAATCACGCACGAGTCACTGATTCGGCTCAGAAGCAAAATTTGTGGGCTTATCATTTGCGAAAGACTCAAAGTGTGAGTCTGCTGGATGCATACTGCTACAATCTGACTGTCACTAAATTTAATCTGAGACTGAAATTCGTTATATACATTGATTTGAAGATCCCATTTTTTAATATTTTTAACAAACATACAATATTAATTTTACAATATAAATTATAACATGGATTTTCTAAGACAACTTCATGGTGTTTAAAATAAATTGCCAAAACTGGCTGCGGGCCACAAAAATGTTAGCACGGGCCAACTTAGGCCCGCGGGCCAGTGGTTGCCCATATATGATATCAAAGTTAAAAAGGAGTTCAATAGCGGCTTTAGTGAGATACAAGTTGTCATTGCGTGCACTGCCGTAAACCACCTTGTACACAAGTATTATTTTCAGACAACGCTAACAATTTAAAGTGTAACTAGTTATTTTATAATTACAATCCTGCATGGAGCCTTGCCTATGTTCGGGGGCGGGCATGTCCAGGAGAGCTGCGTGTTCGCCCGCCCCTCGTAACTGAGGTAGTCTCTTCTGCACTCTAGTGACTTAGCTACCACTCGCATTTTCACTTCCATTTCCACTAACATTTTAGCTTCCACTATTAACTTCTGTTTAACACTTTATGGCGGTGGTGTTTCTGTTGTTTTCACATTTTTTTCACAAACTACTTCCTAACGGCACTCGAAATGACGAATATAGTGGTCCTCGATCTTTCCGAAGACTTCTTTTATTGGAATGGACATTTGAGTACCGAGTTTAATTCTATAACAAGGCCTTCCTTTTTAGTCGCGTACGACTCTATATCTCACTGGGTCGTCGGTCCGTCGGTCCCTGTTTTTCTTCTTTTTTTTTGTAATAACATTCTCTTTCGAATGATATAATTGCCAAAGTCCTCCCAAGGTTAGCCCTGGAATTATTTTGTTTTGGCAATAAAATCATAATTATTCGGCCGATTCCAACGAAATTTGAAACCCTTATGTTGTTTTACATTCTCGTTCGAATGATACAATTGTGAAGGTCCTCCCAAGGTTAGTCTGGGAATTATTTAAAATTTTGAAGGTCGTAATGTCATAAATCAGAATAAGTGAGAGCACGCGATTTTTTGGTCAGCATACCTTGTTTTATTTCCTCTTTGTATCCCCTAAAATAGATTGTAGAAACAAAAGAAATATTAAATTCTTTTCTTCGCTATACATCTCTGCCAATATTTCTGATGTATGACATTTTTCAATTCAATCAACTGGATCAAAGGAAAGCCATCTTATCTTGCGATCGGATGGAATTTTCAGTGGTGATTTACCATCATTAATAGCTTCATACGATCTTTTATAAGAGCGCTCTCATTGATGACGCAGCTGACCATTTATACGTTTCAGAAATGAGGAATTCCAGATTTCTCTAGAGAACATCCGATGATGCATGAGAAACTACTAATTGCAGAGAATGGTAGACGCATCCTATTAAGATTAGTGATGGAACTTCCTTCTTGTGTTTCTGGTGTAAACCATCATTCACACCCACCATAACAGTTAATATCAAGCTTTTTCTTCCTTAATTCATCCTTTACAGTTTTAACTATAACTTCAGCATTACACGTTTCTAACTCAACAAGATTCAGAAAGGTTGATACATTCTTATATTTTGTTTGGCTATAATAAATTATCACAATACTTAGCATTTTGTGCACGGTGATGTCATTTGATTAATCTAAGCGAAGGCTATACTTAGTCTCTCCGATGTCATTAATTAAGTCGGTTTAAAAATGAAAACAACACATTTTTTTTATAATTTCAGAACATTTGGTTTTATGCATTTTTAATTGTGAAATTATTTTGCTGTAAGCAATTGTTTTTCACTGTATCTGTTGAATGATTACAATTCATAATTGCTGAACGGCAATCCAAAAATAATGCAAGAGTACCCTCTAAACAAGATGTTTCACTTTCACTAGATTTTCTTATTAATAAATTTGGTTTATCGGACAATCGAGTTCCGATTGCATCGACTTGTTTTGGGGATTTCATGTGATTAACTAAGTCATAGTACTTATCATTAATCTTCGCGTTACATACAGCATTGTGCTTTCGTAGTCATTTTCCACTTATTTAATTATAGATAATAACACTAAAACAAATTTCAGTGTCAATAAAAATTCATAGATCTCATGTGCATTTTATTATGAAGTTAAGTGCTGAATTCGAATTTGCTAAAAAACATCCCATCACGTAACACTTTCTTGGAAATTGCCGATTTAATAATTATGCAATTGATACCGATTTCCTCGATACCATAAATATTTTTCGCTCCCAAAGTCAGATTAAATGTGTCCATTGTAATTAATTCATTTTTATATAATGTATTAACCTACATTTTAGTATTTACTTCTTCGTTGTAAGACGTCTAAGGTGTTTCACGCTTTAAGTTCCGGCAGAAGTCAGCCAGCATAGCCGGGCTCCATTTTCCCTTATACCTGTTTTCTATTGATGCTAATTTTGATGAAACCTCTCTCCGTGTTGGTCACTCTCATCTCCTGCATTCTCTAGGAAGAAGGGCGTATGAGAATGAAGAAAGTGTATCTTCAGTGACAAATTGCATCCGAGATCTTGGTAGCACTAGATTAGACTCTCCTTTTTATGCTCTCGATGGGCCCCTTGGTGCTTTCCCCCAAATCCTTTGCATACATCTTTGAATGATTGCCAAGCCGCTAGCTCAGTTTCATCCATTGTCGCCTCGAAGTCATCATCAGCTATAAGTTGACTAATCTGAGTGCCTACGAATATGCCTTCTTTAATCTTGGCATCACTTATTTTAGGGAAGATCGCTTTGAGTTGTTACTGGAAACATGGCTAGTTATGTTGTAGTGCTTTGGCAAATTGCTTCATTAGGCCTAGTTTTATATGTAGTGGTGGCAAAATAATTTTCTCCTTAACTAGTGGCTAATGAATTTCATTATGGCATCCAAGTGTCATAGTTTTCCCAGGTGACCATTTTGAGCGTACATAATGTTCTGATCTGGCCCTCCTGTCCCACTTGCAAAGGAAGCACATAAACTTGGTGTATCCAGTTTGTAACCCATTAAGTAGGGCTACTACTTTATAAAGTCCGCACAAATTAGCCACTAATGCTCCTTGTAACTTATCGGTCTAGAATAAAAGCATGGTTCTCATATGTCTCTCTTAAAAGGACTGAATGAGCAACTGTAACTGAAGCCATGGTGTTTCCAATGTGCAACAGAACCGCTTTTATGCTGTAAAGGGATGCATCTATGAATAACCTCTACTCATTTGGTTCATAGGTCAGCTTAAGGGTATTGAATAGTCCTCTGATATTATAATGTTGTTTTCAAAAGTGAAGAATTGCTGTAGATCTGCAGAACGCTTCCTAAATACTGTAATTCAAGCATGTTCACCCAACAGGCTCCATTGTTGCTAACGTGAGGCCAGGAGTTCACTCTGTTGCTTAGTGTTAGATCACGAACTACTCGTAGATCATTGAGTTCCGGTTGAGTTTTGAGGTGTGGTTTCTTGTCAGATTCAAACTGTGCCACATATGGTGTATCTTGAGATTATGAATCGTCTGAGTTGCCCATGTCATCGCTTGGCAGTTCAGAGGGCGGCTGTGGTATAGGAATAGCAGTTGAATGTCGAACTGGGCGAAGAGCAGACTGAAGATCTGGATACATGATAGATTTCTTGCCTTTTCTGTTGCGACCTGCAGTGAAATAAAATAAAATGACTAAAAATGGATATTTCTGGTTGTGATCACTTGCAGAAATAGTGGGAGTACAACATATGTAGTTTGATCTTTTTAATTGATGCATCTCTTGAAAATATATTAAAGATCAGGAAACAAAACACTTTGAATACCCACCTTTAATATCTGTTAAGCAGAAGTAGCAATCCGTTGAGTGGTCCTTTGGCTCCCTCCAGACCATTGGTACGCCAAACATGAGGCCAGGCCCTTTGCCTTTCGCCCAAGCAGTAAGTGAACTTGTACACCTGACACAACATATGAGGTGCCCAAAGTTTTTTCTGGTCACCCACTTTACATCCCAATTACAGCTCATAAATTTTCTTCACATGTTTAGTCAACCGTCTCTTGTATTGTCTTAATGTAACTGATCCACACATATAACAGATACTGTCTGGAGAATTTTTGCATTCTCTAGGCATTTTAGTTCTGTCTCCTGTAAATAAAAAACACTAGTATGCGAAAAATAATATAAATAGTAACCGCAACAAACTATAAATGCTTCCTATTTTTACTTTATTTAATATGCCACAAAATTATCAAGCGTTACGTAAGTTACCATGGATTTGGACCCATTTAACTAAAAAAAAAATTCAATATACCTTCATACATTTCATAGGTTAGGTTGACAAATAGCTTAGGAACCCCCATTAAAATTATAGCAAAATCCGTTTATAACTTTGAGTTGTCAGTTTCCGGCCAATCCTGTTTGCATTCAATCCCTACGCAACCATCAGTGCATTTAATCTAAGTAAAATGGTAATTTACGAGAAACTGGAGGGTCACAGAAAGAAACGGATGTTATATTCGTAATTACGCCAAAAATACCCCTAGAAAAGGATATTCTCATTTCCGTTTTTTCATTCTTGTACAGTGTAATATTTCTACCCATCTATCAGGAACTGCATACATGAAACACTAGCGCGTTTCCGTGCAAAACCTTCCGAAAACCCACTGGCAAAACTCTCCCGACATTATTCTTTCTTCGTGAGAACAAAGATTCATCTATTTCTACTGTCAATCCATTTCGACCAACCTTAAGAAGGACTTTGGATTAACGAATTTCGCACACTTCATGGAGATGGTTCTTCCAGCCCGTAGTAGCATAGCGCGACATTTTTAGTTGTTCTTTACAAAAAAACGGCAGTTGTTAAGTTGTTGCACCATGCCTGAACGAAAAAGATGATTGTTTCTATATATATTTTTGACCCTTCTAACCAGGTATCCCTTCTCAATCCGGATTTACTTTTACACCCTTCTTTGTGACAGCGCCATAAGAATGGGTAAAATGGGACAACGAGAGTTTCATGCTGTCTGTATCCATTCCTTGCAAATTCTCTGATGCACAATACCTCTTTCTTGCAAATACTTGACTGCTTCTTCCATACTTTACACCTCCCTAGTTCGTGCGTTGTCATTTTTTTAAGGGTGAAAACAATGCTCCCAAACAAACCAAAAGATATCGTAAAACTAAAAATTTCACTGGAGTAACCGGCCCTTCGGCCATCTGGCTGAGAAGAAATTGCGCCATAATAAGAGAAAAGATCCCTAACTGCTGTCCAAAACATTTTTAGTTGCGTGCACGCGATTCTAATTTACTAGGTCAGTCCGTAGGTTGGTCGCTCGGATGGTAACCATTTTACTTTTCAATGAGTTTTTAAGCAATAACATCGTAACTATTCGGCCGATTCTAACGAAATTTGAAACCCTTGTGTTTGACAATTATTTCATTCGAAAGAGAATGTAAATGTCCTTCCATGGTTAGTCCTGGAACTAATGATAGTTTTGATCGAGAGCACGCGACTTAGGTCTGTTTATCTTGTTAAAAGAAATGTGCTAAAGACTATTTGGGGCAACTGTCAATAAGCGCGTCTAGCCAAAAGAGGCTTTCATGTGGATGTAAAAGATCGAAACGAGGACAACCCTCTTAAACCCCTTCTTCTACTCCCATCAGCCCTTAATGATGGGGTAATTTTTTTGAATGGTTAAGGTTTGACCACAGATCTGCATTGCTGAAAAGTGTCTTTATTTTTCAGCCGAGTCGTACTGATTAATGTGGGATCCGAACCATGGTTATCAACAGTATATGGCAACCACCAGGAAGTCGACATGAATTGGGACTCCACTCTGTGACTAACCACACCCAATGTGACTTAATTTCGCCAAAATCGCAAGCGGAGATTCCCCCTCTGCACGATTGGGAGTGCAGCAATGCCCCCATCACCCTGGGTATGGAATCACCCCTCATTTACTTTTAGGCCAGCCTCCTGGCTGCTTGGCAAACGAGATGGGCGAAGGGAACGCAAAATTGCGTGCCATTGCGCCGCGACTGTTCCCGTGGACTTACCCGCCAATGCTGCGCGAGACGGCTTCAGGTTGCTTTCTGTGGCCTCCGAATCGGACGCATTCGCGGGACGCACCGCCATTTGAAGGAGCGCTCGCTTGCGCCTTATTGCGACGACTGCGTTGTCTCCCAGACTGTTCGGCACATTCTTGTTGAACGTCTCAGTCTGGGTGATCGTCGCGCACGCTACGTGTCCCGGTACCGGGATGAGCGGGGTCGCTACCGCCTGTCCCTTGTACTCGGGACGGGTTCGTGCGCTCAGACTTGTAGACTAACCTTTTGGAGGAGCCTGGCCTCTATTTTATTTGACTCTTTGTTGTAGGTCTCATGTTCCTGCGCCAGGGGAGGCGGCCGTACTCCGACGCCAGAGCCCACCTCCTTCTTGTTTTTTTTCCCCGTATTTTTTTTTTGTTTTATTTGTCGTTGCTTTTTGAGCTTGTTTCTTAGCCTCGTTCCTTTTTATCTTTATTTGTTATTTACCTGGTTTTTAATCTAGCCTAGTATTGGGATTTGCGTGAATTACAGCGACTTTTTCCCTAGTATGCCGTCTCCAGATGGGCGACTCGCACTTCGAATGGTCGTAATTTTCTTTCTTTTTTATCGCTGAAATGTGGAATTTTTTTCTCCTTTCAGCGAGGAACTTTGAAGTCGACCAGGCGGAACAGATGCTTCTTAAGGTAATTATTATCAATAATATCGTGATAACAGTAAAACTAGTGATAATAACTTAATAATAGTATTACTACTAATATAAATTGTTGTTATTCTACTCATGAATGGACCTTGCTATTTTACCAACAAAATGTGAAATATAATCAAGATATTTACTCTGGAACCGGACCTGCCATCTTTGTGGGACGATGAGGCTCTCAGAGTAACGTGCCATTCCATAGCACTATGTCCTCTTTTGCTTATTCGGGCTGTGAACCTTCCATTCATCTTCACTTATAATTTCTTCACTTTCACCATGTAGATAAAACATTTATGGTGACGATGTCCCATGTAAGTTTTCACCCTTTGAAATAAAATGGCTTCTCCCTCTTCCTTTTTATAGAGGTCAAGGAAAAGAATAAAAGTGGCCTACACCAGTGGCATAAGATCGTAAGAAAAAGGTCAAAGCGAGTTTGAGAAGCCCTCAGGATCCCATTGTAGGCAATTTAAAAGATTCCCGTGATTATTACAACAGGGTTCGAGATCCCAAACCACTATCAGCTCATTTCATGCAAAGCTGTTGCTTACACACCACTTGTGGACTCTTATTTATCCACCATATGGATGGTGTGATGTATATAATAGAATTATTTGGCAGATAGGAATGGTATCGCCTTTTATATTATTTTTCATCAATTGACAATTTGTAGAGTCTGGAATGGAGGAAGGAATGGAAAGTGGACGCCATTTTAGACTGGCTACCGCCGGAGGTACTTCTAAAATACTACCCAGCAAGTTACGTGGGAGTCGATAAAGATGGCGCTCCAGGTTGGTAAAAATTCCCTTGCATTTTCTTTCCGGCTTACCCGCAGCGGTGGACTATCCTCTGTAGACGCAGCACGTCCCACCGACCCGAGTGCCCGCAGTTAAACAGCCTCTTGCACAACCCCACAGTGCCCGAAGCTGTGCACCTTCCCTGCCCCACTGTTTTGTACGACCTGCGGCTATCTTCCACTGTATGATTGCCCACATTCGCAACTTTCGTATCTGATCTCTCCTCACCAAATTCTGAGCAGAAGGGCGGCATCCTGTGTAGTGCGTTACATTTGGTACCTGTAGGAGCTGCCCATCCTCTCGGCATGAGTGTAAAGTAGGGAGGCCCTATCACTGGGTTGACGTGAACCTCTGATGGGGACCTGGGAAAGTTGTTGGTGCGCTTCACCCTCGCTCTTTCTCAGCGCTACTTTATCTTTATTTATTAGTAGTAGCATTTTGTTATTAGTATGATATAATTAATATCAGTACATTATTACCATCATTATTCTTCTTATTTAGTATTATTAGCTATTACTAGTATAATTGTGTTATTATTATTTATTATTATATTTGCTATCCCCCTCAACCTTTTGTCTACGCGCACTTCGTACCAGGAGGACTGTTATCACCTGGACAGAGTTCGGTCCGCTAGCATGGTGCCTTGGTGGACTGCAGGCATCCTGAGATCATCGAGCACCAGGGTATAATAATAGATCCCTCAGCGTACTCGTTAATGCCCCGCCTATCTCTAATTCTCTTTATTACATACCCCTGCCAAACTTGCTCTTCAATCTCCAGTTGTTCTGGCTTCCCGGCGCTCTTTCGTCCTCTTATGGTAGAGAGCGCGGGGAGGTTTGCCTTCCCAGCCGCCGTGCTGACGGGACTCGGCGCCCCGTCCGGCCCTAGCTTAGCCTCTTCTCCTTCTTTCAGACACTGTGTTTCTCCCCTACTTCCTCACTTCCCTTACAACCTATCCCACAACTTTCTCTGGTCGGCCTCTCTTTTCACAGGGTAGATGCTAACCTTCTTCTCAGCCAACTATCCCGGATCGGAGCAGAGGGGACAATGTTCCCTAACCTCTGAGCTCAGGTTTGGGATGGTGGGTTTTTTAACAATCTGCTTCATCCCCACCCATACCTTCCTCACATCCCCTTACCTTCTCACTTCACTATCTATCTTTTTACGCCATGCTCAAGGTGGAGCCGCCATGCCAAAGGGCTGCCAAGTTACCAGTCGAGGAGGAGGGGGACTAAAATGCGGCACCTGGCTATGCCAGTCCCTTACGCACCCCTTGCAGAGCGGGCTACTGCGAGGGGTGATTAGCGTTTGCTTCCCGCAGAATGAATAGGGTCCCCATGCTTGATGATGTAAAACCCCCCAAATAAAACTCTTCCCCTTTCCCCCTCACCACCGTCGACGGAGCCACCGTCGGACAGTTCCACTGAAAAAATGGAGCTCCCTCCTCTGTGCTCTCGCAGAGGACCCTCCAAATCTATTTAACCGGAGAGGATGCTTACTCCTCTGCTTTGCTTACGGGTATAGGGGACTCCCCCTCAACCCTTTGTCTCGAAGTGCACTCTGGTGCCTCCCTCTTTCCAGTGACAGTCGCCCCTTTACTTTCCAAGGGGACTGCAAAGAAAGCCAGCAGGCAGACCATAACCGACCGCTCCCCATTGAAGCGGCTCGGTAGGGCAAACGTCCTTAGGGGGAAGAAGGAAGACAGGGCCCATCGGCCGCTTCCCTTCAGAGACCTGCTGGTTATTCGATTTACATCTAACCTAACCATGCTGGGCGCATGCCCCCTGCCCACCCTCTCGGGGTATAAGGGTTTTGTGACCCCACCACCACGGGATCGGGGCCGAGCGGGAGGATGTGCGATTTACACCCGCCATGATGTCTCCGTTCTTATCTTCGCTTTAGATAAGTCTTTTCAGGCAGCTGCACCTTGATAGGATGTATACTGTTATTTCCGCGTACATTCCACCGTCAGCCGACTTCGACACGGGAAACTTCTGCCGCGTCGTGGCACGGCTGCCGAGGCCCTTTCTCTTGCTTGGAGATCTAAAGGGTAGACACCGCCTCTGGGGAGACTACTCTATCAATCCCGGGGTCAAGTCCTTGCCGATCTGATCGACGAGCTTGAGATAGGTGTCCTAAATGTGGATGAGTTTACGCATCACTGCCCGAGAACCACTTCATTTTTCTGCCTCGATCTATCTTTGTGCTCTCCGGATGCTCAACTTTATTTTGATTAGGGAATAGTCGATGACCTCCATGGTAGTAATCACTTTCCGATTCAAATATCATTTTCTGGGCCGCTGCCGCCTGAGAGCCCGCCCCGGTGGTGCTAGGCGTAGGCGTGGTGGTCCCTATATCAGGAAACGACTGAATATCTATCTCGGTCAAAGAGTTTAGGTCGGTAAATGAAGCAGTTGAGTTCTTCTTTGGCAACCTCATCGCCGCGGGCCTAGCTACTATACCCAGAATGTCGGGCTGTTTTGCACGCCGACCACTCCTGTATTGGTCAGCCGAGTGTGAGACGGCCCTCAGGAAGAAGCGTTATACCTACATGCGCTATAAGCGCAACCCGAACGATTTCACTGTCGGTTAATTTCGTCGGGCTAGGGCTAGGGCTAGGTTCCGGTATATTCCGAAGCACGCCCGCCGCTCTTATTGGCGAGCATACGTGTCTTCACTTAACGGGAAGACCCCTTTAGCTGAGGTATGGAAGAGAGTCAAAAGGATTCGGGGCAAGTTCTCGCAGGACCTCCCTCCCGTTCTCCAGGAGAATGGGACCGCAATCTCCGACCCCGCGTCCGTGGCGGAATCCTTAGCGACCGCTTTTTCCGCATTCTCTAGCCGGGATGCACGTCGTCATGTCGCGGAAGGCCACCGGCTGGACTTTACCTCCAGAGGCGGAGAAGCCTTCAACGACAAGTTTACTGTGAGTTGCGCTCCACTCTAGCTTTGTGCGCAGACACTGCCCATGGTCCGGACGATGTCCCGTACGCCATGCTTCGACACCTGGGTGAGCGAGGCATGGCTTTTCTCTTAGATTTGTTCAACAGGATCTGGGTGGAGGGTCTTCTCCCAGACTCCTGGCGAATCGCTACTGTGCTCGCCTTTCGCAAACCGGGAAGAGATCACTCTACTCCGACCGGTTTCCGCCCAATCTCTCTAACCTCTTGCGTGTGCAAGTTGATGGAGAAATTGGTAAATGTTAGATTAGCCTTTTTCCTGGACAGCGGAGGCCATCTGTCTGCCGCACAGTGCGGCTTCCGCAAGTTCCACTCCACGTCGGATGCTCTGCTCCGACTGGAAACTGCCGTCTGCGAGGCTTTCCTTCGTAGACAGCACTACGCCACGGGTTTTTTTTATCTGGAGAAGGCCTATGATACCGCATGGCGATGCGGTATCATGGAGACTCTCCACACGATAGGGGCGAGGGGACGCCTTCCAATGTTTATATCTGAATTTTTGCGAGATCGTCGATTCCGCGTACGGGTGGGGGGAGCCCTATCCAGCCAAAAGGAGCAGGAAGAGGGTGTCCCGCACGGAAGTGTCCTCATTGTCACACTCTTTGCCCTGAGCATTAACGGAATCACCTCGATGCTGCCGGAAGGTGTTCTCACTACGCTCTAGGCGGACGACCTTTCGATCTCTTTTGGTGTGACCCAGATGCCAACTCTGGGAGCGTCGACTCCAACAGGCATTGAACCGCGTCTCTCGCTATGCCGAAGCGCACAGGTTTCGGTTTTCTTTGGCTAAGACTAAGGTGGTGCAATTCTGCCGCCATCCACGGCTTCTCCCCGATCCAGAAATGTTTCTTAATAGGGTGCCCCTGGATCTGGTGGAATCGCACCGTTTCCTTGGTCTTGTATTCGACCGACGCTTCACCTGTGAGGCTCATATTCGCAGCCTTAGGGTCTCCTGTACCCGCGCCATGGACATTCGCCGTTCCGTGACGTTCAGCGCTTGGGGCGCTGATAGGGCTAGGGCCCTACTTTTTTATCGATCCTTTGTTCGTTCGTAGCTCGACTACGGATGCGAGTTTTATGCATCCGCAGCCGAACGTTTATTGCAAAAGGTGGATTCGATCCACCACACCGGCCTTCGCCTTGCGACCGGTGCCTTCCGCACTTCCCCTATTGAGAGCCTTTTGGTCGATGCTGGGGAGATTCCACTCGCTCTGCGCCGCGTGCAGTGCATCACCCGCCTTTACGCGCGAGCCCGGCGCCTCCCTCATTCGCCAACAGCTCTCACTGCTTCCGCAGCTGATCTCGACGGTGCCTATGCCACAGAGAGACACCAGTCATACCCTAAGCTTTTTGGGTTTAGGGTCAGGAAACTCCTTCGAGAGGTAGATATAGCTCTCGGGCCGGTGGCGCCCCTGGTTCTGCCCAGGACGCCACCCTGGTGGGTACCACATTTGGCTATTTTTCGCCACGCCTCTGCTCCCAAAGCTTGTACGGCGCGGGAGGATTGCGTTCGACCTTTTTAGAGCACACATCGTGTCACGCTGGAACCGTGCCAGTGTATACGGATGGCTCCAAGTCCCAAGAGGGGGTCGGCTTCCACGCCGTATCCCCTCTGTTTGAAGTCAGCGGGGAACTACTAGGCGTTGCGTCTGTCTTCACGGCCGAGCTGGTGGCAATACACCACTAGGTACGGGAGATTACGCGACGTGCCAGGTTCGGAGACCGGATTGTGATCTATAGCGACTCATAAAGCGCCCCGAGTGTTCTCTGGGCATTGGAATCTCCGCATCCCCTGGTTCACTATATCCGTGACGCCACGGTTTTGGCGAGCCGGGCAGATGTCGAGATTATCTTCTGCTGGGTTCCTGGACATGTAGGAATTGCGAGGAATGAGCGCGCCGATGAGGGCGCCAAAGAGTCCGCGAGGACTCTGCGACCGGACCAGCGTTTCGCTCTTCCTCACACCGATTACATGGCAGGAATACGGGCAGCTCTTCGGACTGCTTGGCAAAGAAGATGAGAGACGGTCAAAGGGAACTTAAAATTTCGTGCCATTGCGCCGCGACTGTTCCCATGGACCTATCCCCCAATGCCGCGGTGGCTTCAGGTTGCTTTCTGTCGTCTCCGAATCGGACACACTCGTGTGACGCATCGCTATTTGATGGAGCGCTCGCCTGCACCGTATTGCAACGACTGCGTTGTCCCCCAGATTGTTCGGCACATTCTTGTCGAATATCCCACTCTGGGTGATCTTCGCGCACGTTACCTGTCCCGGTACCGGGATAGGTGGGGTCGCTACCGCCTGTCCTTTGTACTCGGGACGAGTGCGTGCACATTGACTGCTCGACTTGTTAACTTTTTGGGGGAGGCCGGCCTTCTTCCTTTCATTTTACCAGGTTTAATTGTTGTTTTTGTTATTTCATTTTATTGTTGTTTCCTGTTCAAATTTTTTAAAGTAGCCTAGAACTAGGCTGTTTGTTTACGGCGACTTATGCCTAAGTGGGCAGTCGCCAGATTGCCCCTTAAAAAAAAAAAAAAAAATTCCGGTATATTTAGAAGTACGCCCGCCGCTCTTCTTGGCGGGCATACGTGTCTTCACTTAACGGGAAGACCCCTTTAGCAGAGGTGTGGAAGCGAGTCAAAAGGATTCGGGGCAAGTTCTCGCAGGATCCCGCTCCCGTTCTCCAGGAGAATGGGACCGCAATCTCGGACCCAGCGTCCGTGGCGGAATCCTTCGCGCCTGCTTTCTCCGCATTCTCTAGCTGGGATGCTGCTCTGCTCACATTAAATGCGCGTCGTGATGTCGCGGAAGGCCGCCAACTGGATTTTACTTCCACAGGCGGAGAACCCTCCAACGACAGGTTTACTCTGAGTGAGTTGCGTTCCGCTCTCGCTTCGTGCGCGGACACCGCTCATGGTCCGTCCGAAACCCGTACGCCATGCTTAGACACCTGGGTGTTTGAGACATGTTCTCTCTGTTAGATTTGTTCAACAGGATCTGGGTAAAGGGTCTCCTCTCAGATTCTTGGCGAATCGCCCCTGTGCTCGCTTTTCGCAAACCGGGGAGAGATCACTCTACCCCGGTTTCCGCCCAATCTCTCTAACCTCTTACGTGTGCAAGTTGGTGCAAAACTAAAATCTAAAAAAAGCAGCCATGGTTAAATTTTTATAAATTTTCTGAACTTGGCTAATTATAATAATTTTAAAAAGGAACTAAACTAAATTTACGCCCTTTCAATATATATTACTTTACTAAAATATAGGGTTATAGATGATATATAAAAATAAATTTTCTGAACTTCACCATTTGTAATTCTTTGGGTGTAAAAAAATTAACAATTTTATCACCTATTTATTTCTGAACTTCGCCATTTTATTTTTTGATATTATAAAAGAATGATTAGAAATAACTTTATTAAAAAAACATGTCATAACCAAATTAAGATGAAATTATTATTTTAATACTCAAAAAAATCCCTTTCTTAAATTAGTGTTGGTTATGATGATGATAACTAAAGATTGTAGGCGATTCCTTTAAGATATTCTATTTCAAAAGTGGCATTGTATCGATCAAAAAATGCATTTCAGTCGTTGGTTTTCGATAGCATATTTTATTTTAACATTTCTACCTTGTGCCGTTGCTCTAAAATCAGTTCAGTGTTGGCTTGCTCCAGGCGTATTTTTATTAAAAGTTTATCTTCTGTAAGGATGATAATCATTAATTTTTTGTGAAATGCATTATGCCACCCTTCAATTGAATTGTTCAGTCTTGTTAAATCATTTACAACTTTTTCGTAAACTGACCCCAAGTCAATATCAAATAATGGTTTTCTTCTCTTTCCCCTCTAAATAATACCTAACCATGTAGCTTCAAAATACTGTAAAATCTCTCCCAAGATTTCATCATGAAAAGATTCCATTAATTTATTGAACACATCGTAAACATCACTAGGAGGAACAAAAGCAAGCGCTTGTAGTTGTTTTATAATTATTGCATTATTGCGGTCTCTATACCAGGCTTGCAAGCCTAAGGTTTGTATTTTTTTCCACAAACGCTGCCCAAAATAAATAAAAAAATACCATAGATTGAAACTTCAGGAAAAATTTCCTTTATTTGATTGATGGCTGAGCGTTCAAAATCAAGGGTTATTGAAAGAAGATTTAATTGATATGTAGAGTAGTTGAAAAATGTGTATTCGTCGACTAAAGTTTTAATGAAAATATGTAAATACCTGTATTATTATTTTGTATGAAGTCCCTTTCTCCTCTTCACACTCTGTAGACGTTTTGGAAGGAAAGCTGCTAGATTTTGTAGTTGTTCAGGTCGGAAATTGTCCCACACATCTTGGATTTCTGTGCATAGCTTGATGAGTGTTGACGTGTCACGGTTATGCAGTTTCTTTTTAATGAGGCCCCAAAGGTTTACTATGGGATTTAGGTTAGTGCTATTCACAGGCCAGTCTATAATAAGGTTTACCTCACAGAAATTGAAGAAGTCTTTTACTAATTTTGATGTATGATAAGGGGCACCATCTTGCTGAAAGTGTTTTGCTTTGCACATATCCTTACACTATTCACCATGTTCAGCTATCAATTCAAACTATCTGACTGCGTTCATAGTCACATTAGCACGTAGGAAAATAAGTTTGCCAATGCCATGATAACTAAAACACCCAGACCATCACTTTCTGGTGGAATTTCGCAGTCACATCCACGTATTTAGGACTAAGAGGGTCAGAACCCTTGGGTCTGTACACATGCCCTTGCGTGTCTTCACTCACATGAATTGATGCTTCATCCGTCCATAAACATCTTTCCAATCACTATCATTAAAGGCTTCCAAGTATTTCTTAGCGAATTGTAGGCGATTTGTTTTCTGCCGCTTTGTAAGCATTGGTTTTCATGTTGCCACCCAACGCCGATAGCCTGTGTCTTTACCAAGGACATTGTGCACAGTTCGTGTAGTCACATTAACCAATAACTGTTGATTATTCTCTTTAACTTGCTTAGATGTAAGCCTGGGGGTTCCCTCAACCTGCCTATGTATTCGATTCACTTTAATTTCATTAACTTTACGAGGGCAACCAGCCTTTACCCATGAGTAGGAATGGTCTCTGCACCACCGTTTTATAAATTTTTGATCCACCGTTGAACCGAACGTCTACAAACTCGAACACGCTCAGCAATTTCTTGGATACCAATATTTTGGTTGTGCGGCGTATAATGACATCACTGAGGGGTTTATTCTTCCCCATTTTCCCAAAACGCCCAATAGTACAATAAAACACTGCACATGTCAAAAAAAAAAAAAACACGGAAGAGTGTGCAAACAAAACCTACCAGACCGAAGTCACCAAGACAACTGAGCGGAAAAATGTGTGACGTTAATGAGTCAAGGCAAGGGCAGATGCCAGATGCCAGATTTTCCAGAAACGCTCACACAATATTCCAACTATATGCAGAGGATATACATGAGTCATTATGAAATTTGGAAAAAAATGTAGTCCGCGACTACACATTTTTCTAGTATTATGAAAAAAAATAAAAATGGTAGGATAAGTTTTCTCATCTTTCTTTTCGGTAATGCAATATGCAAACGGTAAAACTTATTTTTAGCGAATATACTTTCACTTTCTGTTCATTTAACAATAAAAAAAAAGCTCACCTCTTGTTGTTAGAGTCAAATCTTCTTCCGCTAAATTAGAATTGCGAATTCTTCTTATTGTCCTAGAGAGACATTCCTTTTTTGGAAGCTTTCCAGCAATGTCAATTGGAGTATCACTTCTGCACAAACTATTTAAAGAGGAAGGAAATGCTTCAGAGGCATTGTATTTAAAATTTTCCTTAATTTTTATTGCTTCATTTTAAGAGCCATCAGACAGATGGCAGTGTTTTTTAATTATGTTGATGCAGTCTTTTTCGGATAATGCTCTACCTTCGTTTTTCGCATTTCCAATATATTCGGCTATTTATCACTTTGTCCACGTGGTATGCGTAGCCTTCATGTCAGAGTTTCTTTCCTCCCATTTTCGTCTTGATAATTTCCATTATGAAGGATAAATCGAAATTTCAAACGTAAAGGTTGAAGGAATAGAAGAGATATTAATGAATGAAGTGTCTGGGGACTGTCGATGAAAGATTAAAGAGGGAGAATGAAGTGTAACATTAAGGCTAATATTTATAGTCAAACGAATGCAAGGGGAGATTAAAATTTTGTGAAGTGATTAGAGTTAAATTTGGGGTATGGGGAATCTAGGAGAATCTAAGAAAATTCCTGGTGAATTATCAGTTTGAAATAAAACGCATTCACATGGATTTTATTGGAAGCTAATTATTGCCTTTTAATCCATATTGGAAGCACTGAATTTTAGTGCGATAAACTGATTCTACCAATTTGGAGCGAAAATCCTTGTATCCTTAAGAGCTTTATCTGACAAGTTTGTGATCTGATTTTATCTTATCTGCCAAGCTTAACCTATTAATGATTTAGAATGTTTATTACTCGAGGTAGAATTCTCAAACGGATTAACGCTTTTAACGCAGGTGTATGAATTTGCCGATTTTCTTAGCCGAAACCTCACAGCATAAATGTCCAATGCCATTATCCCAAGCTTCAGAGGTTTTCCCTTCCAATTTCAATTCTCCCTCGCAAGCATTTGCGACACAAAGCGTTTACATCCAGCCTCTGCTAAATCCAGGGTTCCCCCAAGCGTGAGGGTTTCCCGTAAGGCGAGACGGCCGCGCACCTCCACCTTCGTAAGACTCACAGAGCCAACACCCCTCAATGTGGTCAGTGAGGCCGTCTTCTGGTTTTCCTAAAGCTGCCCTCCGAAAGGAGGACACCACCAAAGGAGCTTCTCCTCCTACGCCCCCACCCGAAGCTCGACTGGGTTACTCGGGGACGCTTGTTTGACTCTTCTTAACATAGACTACATGTTGGGTATCAGCCTGGTTCTGCCTAGGACGCCACCCTGGAGGGTACCACATTTGGCTATTTGTCGCCACACCTCTGCTCCCAAAACTTGTACAGCACCGCGGGTATTGCGTTCGACCTTTTTGGAGCACACTTCGTGTCACGCTGGAACCGTGCCAGTGTATACGGATGGCTCCAAGTCCCAAGATGGGGTCGGCTTCCACGCCGTATCCCCTCTGTTTGAAGTCCGCGGGGCTCTGCCAGGCGCTGCGTCTCTCTTCACGGCCGAGCTGGTGGCAATACACCACTAGGTACGGGAGATTAAGCGAAGTGCCCGTTTCGGAGACCGGATTGTGATCTATAGCGACTCACAAAGCGCCCTGAGTGCTCTCGAAGCATTGGAATCTCAGCATCCCCTGGTTCGCGATATCCGTGACGCTACGGTTTTGGCGAGCCGGGCAGATGTCGAGATTATCTTCTGCTGGGTTCCTGGACATGTAGGAATTGCGGGGGATGAGCGCGCCAAAGAATCGGCGTGGACTCTGCGACCGGACCAGCGTTTCGCTCTTCCTCACACCGACTACATGGCAGGAATACGGGCAGCTCTTCGGACTGTTTGGCAAAGAAGATGGGAGACGATCGAAGGGAACTTAAGGTTGCGTGCCATTGCACCGCGACTGTTTCGATGGACCTATCCCCCAATGCCGCGACGGCTTCTGGTCACTTTCTGTCGTCTTCGAATCGGACACACTCGTGTGACGCATCGCTATTTGATGGAGCGCTCGCCTGCGCCCTATTGCGACGACTGCGTCGTCCCACAGACTGTTCGGCACATTCTTGTCTAATGTCCCAGTCTGGGTGATCTTCGCACACGTTACCTGTCCAGGTACCGGGATGGGCGGGGTCGCTATCGCCTGTCCTTTGTACTCGGGACGAGTGCGTGCACATTGACTGGTGGACTTATTGACTTTTTGGGGGAGGCCGGCTTTCTCCCGTTTATTTAACTAGGTGTTTTTGTTGTTGTTGTTCTTATTGTTGTTATTGTTATTGTTTTTTTTCTAGGTCACACGCTCCTACGCCGGTTGGAGGGGGACCTCCCCCCGACGCCGGAGCTTGCTTCCTAATTGTTATTTCTTTTTATTGTTGTTTTCTTTTCAAATTTTTATTTTAAAGTAGCCTAGAACTAGGCTCTTTGTTTTTAGGCGACTTATGCCCAAGTGGGCAGTCGCCAGATAGCCCCTTAAAAAAAAAAAAATGTTGGGTATCAGGGCGGTTCTCCAGGCTGCATGACAAAAAAATAGGAGACGGCCGAGGTGAATCTAAAGTTGCGTGCCATTAAACCACGACTCTTTCTATGGACCTCGCCTACAATGCCACGTTGGCTTTAGGTCGTTTTCTGTCGTCTTCGAATTCGACACACTCATGGGACGCAACGCCAATTGATGGAGCGCTCCACGGCACCTCAATGCGACGACTGCGTTACCCTCCCCCGATTGTTCGGTACATTCTTGTTAAATGTCTGTCTGGATGACATTCGCACACGTTATCTTTCCCAGTACAGAGACTAGCGGGATCGCTACCGCTTGTCCCATGTACTCCTTGTACTCGAGGTGGATTCTTGCACACAGATTTGCGTACTATCTGACTTTTCGGAGGAATCTGGCCTCTTCCATTTTATTTGACCCTCTTTGGTTTTTAGTTGAATGATCCTGAGCCGGGAGGAGGCGGGTCCAACTCCGACGTCGAAGCGTGTTTTTTTTTGTTTATTGTTGGACTTGTTTTTGGTTGCGGCGGGGCCCCTTTGCTTTCTCAGCGCACCTTCCATATCACACTGCAAGAGAAAACGCGCTGCCTTAGTACCTGCCCCTCTCGTTGGGATCAGGTGAAAAAAACGGCATCATCTCTTGGACCTTACCGACTCGCCTCGTATTGTCGCGTTGATGGGAGTCCGTATGCATGTTCCACTAACTTCTCAATGCGGTTCTGCATGCCGGACCCAGTGACGGGCCATATACCCTATGAGTCCCCGGTTGGGATACCCGACACCTTGAGGGGAGAGGGTAGTTGGAGGCCTCTCCTTAAGTGACGATGGTTCATCCGCCTTCCAAGCGGATTAACCTTGGCTTGGTGCTAGACAACGAACCTAAGTCGGTCTCTCTGCAAGACCATTCTCAGGTGGAACGGGCCCCCGAGCACTCACATTAATTTTGTTTTTATTGGGTTAGGGGCTTTGGGGCGACCATGCCCTCTGTGTCAGTCGCCAATAGATTGCATTTGTATTAATAACGAATCTTGTTTAGCTTTGTGCGGGAGACGTCCTCGTTGGTATTTTGATTTAAATTCTTAGAGGGAAAAACTATAGATAAGAACGGACGAATAAGTAACAGGAGGAGAGATGGGATTTGATTATATGCCATATTAAAGAGAAACGAGAACGTTGAGAGAGAATCTTCTATGCGCCAAACACATCACAAAGATCTACACAAGCACACGTAGGTTGGACAAAAGGGGGAGAAACGTGTATTTGAGAGTACGGTAGATGAGATCGCTGCTCTTGGAAACGGAAAGTAAAAGGCTGAATAGTGGAATGAAGTGAAGTGTGAGTGCAGAGAAATCGGTAGGGCCACTTGCAGAGCCTTAACAGTGCATACTAGCATGTCAGGGAGATGCAGTTGAAATGCAAATGATGAGGCGGAAGAAATGTACTGGGTATTCAAAAGAATGGCAAAGTTTAAGTTTTTTTTATTTATAAACTCGTTTTGCATCATGTGAAGTCACCAAAAAGTCTTGTTCTCCTTGGGGAACGCCGGCAAGCCCCGGGGAGTTGTGAGCTGTTTCCCTGACTCCCCAAGGAGTTCTATGCCTTTACGCATTTCTCACTACCCTCAAATTTCGCCAACCTCACTACGAACCTATTTTTTTATTTTCACCTTTTAATTTAATAAATACAACTAAAATTTCATATATAGCCTAATGTCCTAATAATTTTAATAGTATGGATAGTGGCTTACGGTAATGGTGATGTACGAGGCCTACTGCATAGTGCTCACAAACAAGATTACATGAGGTACACCATTCAGATGCTCGAAAAATCACTGAAGATTATGAAGGAAAAATCGAAGGGCCTCGAAAGACCAATAACGAAGCAGACCGGCATATTTGACCTAGAAAACTTCTCTATCAGACACATGACGTGGAAACCAGGTATGCTGTTGATTCTGTCTTATTTAATAATAAATCTTCATTAAAAAGGTGTCCTCGGGGCCATACTCCACAGTTAGTTTGCTGTAATAGAGACGGCTCTCATTTCTACATTCTTGCCTACACCATTTTCATCCAGGAGTTATTTTTAAGAACTTCCTGTTTGATATGTTCTCGCTTATTTTTCTCATGCTTTAAATAAATAAAACATCATCTGTGCCGTCACAGAGTGACTCTCATATTTTTTAAGAGTATGAACCAAACAACCAACCACTTGATGGAATAGGCTCATGAATAGCGGGCATTTGTGAGACGTCCGCACCAGTATCCCTGTCGAAATTGTACTCAAAACGGCTATAGAGTTGTAAATATGTATCCATTTTCATTTATAATTGGTTTAAATCGCCCCTTTTAAGTTGTACATAATTATAACTTATTAGAATTGAAAAGGAATAAAATAAACAGAAAATAAATAAAAACGAACAGAAAAAGTGACGATTTGAAATAAAAACAAACAAAAAAATATCCCCATCCCAATACGAGGTAGGTAAGGATATATCGCAGGACCTAATCCTCCTCATCATCAGGGCCAACCCATCAGTGATCTACAACTATGTGTAGACATGTGTTATTTCGATAGAATTAACAATGCGTTGAAGATGGATCACAAAACAAATTTGTATAATGAACCAGATTTTCAAAAGCACAATTTGAACCCCTTTGCTGGCTTCTGCAAATGGGTTCGAATTCTGCGAAAGAAAAGTTTACTTCACCGACACCATTTGAAGCTGTTTTATTCAAAGTACTCAATTTCTCCACCCTTCTTGAAGTCTTCAATTTTAACCATTTTTCCACAATGGAAGATAATGGCACGCACATCAACTCCGCTAAAATTACCCCGCCCTCTTGCTCCCCCCACTTCATGCCGTTTGGGTTCGAACTATGCAACTAATTCACCGGCATTATTTGAAACTTTTTCTTCCGCGTACTCTATTAAACTTTTAAGAATTATTTTGTTGGGAAGAAAATTTTAATATTCCACGTCCAACATTGCAGGAATGGACATTGTTCTCCAAATCATTCAAGTGTACGAAGCCAACTATCCGGAAGTGCTAAAATGTGCTTACGTCATAAATGGTGAGTAGTTAATGAGGCGTGTTCTGCAAAAGAGAACTTGTGGTTAAAGTCAAGTACTGATAACTACCGAATAAAGTGGTGCAATGTATTACTATTATACATTAAATTAAATGTCTAGGCTAGATCTTTCATGACATTGAGTTTTCTAATAAAAAAATAAATGGGTGGGGGGGGTTATGGCCAAATTTTACGGCTTGGGCATCGGCGACGATGAGGCTGCGCGAAGGAGGGGGGGGGGGACTTAAAGGTTCGACTCTCCTCATTTACAATGGCTTGAGACAGTTAAGGAACATTGTTTTGTTCCTTAGCAGAGTTACCAAACCTTTCCCCAAACATCCTCCCATGAAGGGGTCACTATGATCACAGTGGATACACAACCACGACCAGATCAGTCCTAGAAGTCCAGAATATCGTCGTCTGGGTTGTCCTATGCCGCACCACCCTTGGCCTCTAGCAAGCCATGTGAAGCGAAGAGGTCCGAGTAGAAGCTTTTGTACTCAGGTGGAACAAACTGCGACAGGTGGTTCAGATCGTCCAGCTTCTCAGGTGTCATCTTTACCTCTTCCGGATACTTGATTGGCAGGTGGCCGGCAAGTAAATCAAACTTCGATTGGTCATAGGCCGCACCTCTTTCCTTCTGAAGCTTGACGCCAATCAGGTGTTCAAGCTCCTCTGAGTACGACCGTATTATACCAATTCCCTGCTTGTAGGTGGCCTTGAAGCTAAACATCCGACTATTCTTGAACCTTGCCCGAGAGAGGATGGCTTTAGTGCATAGGGGCTGCAGGGGGTCGAGATTTACAGTCATTAGCACCCATCTCAACGACAGTGAAGGGGTTTGTTCTTTTGGCTTCCTTCATTAGGGAGATGTAGTGAGGTGTGGTTTAGATCTGCAGTCCCTCAAACGCAGTCTTTAGGTTGCCGAAGTCCTGGTCACAGAGCAGGTAGGAATGGCCGGACATCGGGTAATAATGCTTGATCGAGGCGAGCCGTCCACTCTGCACGAATCGCAACAGGAGAAGGCACAGGTTAATGTTGCCAATCTCACTAGATCCCTCTTTTGCAGTAGCCTCATTCCAGACGTACAGATTGGCTCCGCGCTCCTTCAGATTGGGTACGAAAAAGTTGTACATCCACATCTTCCTCTTGTAATACTGGACCCTGGTGGTGAGGCGGGACGTGGCAAGAGTCTGCTGTAGGTCCATGGCCACAGCAGCTAGGGTCGGGTCTTTATCCTCCATGTAGACGTTCATGATTTTACGTGCTACCTTAGATCTGGCTGGTGGAGTTGGTTTTTCTATTTTCAACTAGGAGATGTTCGCCGCATCCTTATCCAGCCTAGCATACTCCATCTGGTTCTTTATGCTGGTACAGGTGTTACAGGTGTCCTTATAATTATTCAGTTTCACTTTCCTGTCTGCAACACATCTTTCTGTACACATCTTAACTTACAGATCATAACAGGATTGCTGACTGTACCCAGTGGGGAGGTAGACCCTTTCATGGTTCTTTGCCCACGAATAATGGCTGCTACAGGTGGGCAAGGACTTAATGTGGTCATGCAACAGCTGGAGGGCATCGTCTGGACTCTTGTTAACACTCGATGCAGTGCCATGCATGTCCACTGGGGCAGACCTTGTCGCCCACCCTTTCTTCACTACATTAAACACTCGCTTAGTACTAATGGCATGGATGTTACAGAATGCCATCTTACAAACAATACCAGCACCAACCACATAATAGCACTTCCTGGGGCACGTACAAGGAGGCCCTAGCGTCTTCGCGGCCACATGACGCTTTTTGGGACCCTGACTTACATAGGCTTCACCACCGTCACGTTTCAGCTTGGCTCTTCTCCTCTTTCACTTACTTTAATCATGCACACGCTTCTTAGGTGTTTCCGGGCTCCAAATATCGGCTTTCTTCTAACTCGATTTCACCGCTACTTTATTTTTATTTATTTCTTATTATTATTTATTATGTATTTATTATTATGGATTATTATTATTATTATTATTAATTATTTATTTATTATTATTATTTATTATTACTTATTATTATTATTATTATTATTATTATTTATTATTATTTATTATTATTATTATTATTATTATTATTATTATTGTTATTATTATTATTATTATTATTATTATTATTATTATTAATTATTTATTATTATTATTTATTATTATTAATTATTTATTATTATTATTATTATTATTATTATTATTATTATTATTATTATTATTATTATTTATTTATTATTATTATTTATTTATTATTATTATTTATTTATTATTATTATTTGTTATTATTATTATTATTTGTTATTATTATTATTATTTAGTTATTATTATTATTTAGTTATTATTATTATTTAGTTATTATTATTATTTGTTATTATTATTATTATTTGTTATTATTGTTATTTGTTATTATTGTTATTTGTTATTATTATTATTATTATTTATTATCATTATTTATTATCATTATTTATTATCATTATTTATTATCATTATTTATTATCATTATTTATTATCATTATTTATTATCATTATTTATTATCATTATTTATTATCATTATTTATTATCATTGTTTATTATCATTGTTTATTATCATTGTTTATTATCATTGTTTATTTTCATTGTTTATTTTCATTGTTTATTTTCATTGTTTATTTTCATTGTTTATTTTCATTATTTATTTTCATTATTTACTTTTCATTATTTACTTTTCATTATTTACTTTTCATTATTTTTCATTATTTTTCATTATTTTTCATTATTTTTCATTATTTTTCATTATTTTTCATTATTTATCATTATTTATTTTCATTATTATTCCCGCACTATATACCAGGAGGAACTATTCTCGCCTGAAGAGTTTTCTGTTCGCTGGAAATGGTGCCTGGGCGGACTGTATGGCATCCCCGGATCACATAGCGCCGGCTTATGATAACAATAGGTGATCACCCACCGTACTCGTTAGTGGACCCTCTTATCTATACTTCTCTTTATTAGATATCCGCCTACCCCCTTTCCACACCTGCTCTCCTATCCACAGAGGTTGCGGCTGCTCAGCGCACTTTGGTCCTCGTATTGGTCCTTTAGTCGAGTGGTAGTGCATACCTTGAAGTCCCTACCTGCTGCGAGGGCTAAAATCACCCCGGCTGAAGCAGGTATTAGGCACGGGTTTGCTGTGCTGTCGACTCTGCTCACCTAATTCCAGTACACATATGAGGTGGCTACGTCGGCATCATGCTTTAGGGTCAAAGCTAGAAGACAAATTCGCTGGAATGGCGGGCCGGGTTGTCAAGGCCCATCTTGGCTCGAACCCGTTGGCCGAGTAGGTGCAAATGATAACATTCTGCAACTTGGTCATCCTATGGAGATTCTTCTCTTCACCTCGCGATGTATTGGGGTGGGGAATATTTATATCTATTTTGCATGCAATTACACCGCCATCTGTTCGAGCGCTCGCCCGAACTTAATTGTGAGGACTGAGTTTGCCCCCAGACTGTTCGCCACCTTATTGTTGAAGGTCCCAGTCTGGGTGAACTTCACGCATGAACCGTGACGAGCGGGGTCGCTACTTCTTGTACCTTGTACTCGGGACTGGTTCGTGCACACATACTTGTGGACTATGACTTTTTGGAGGAGTCTTGCCTCCTCCAATTTGACTCTTTGTTGTAATTCGTATGTTCCTGGGCCGGGGGGGAGCGGGCCTACCCCCGATGCCAGAGCTCGCTTCCTTCTTGTTGCCTTTTTTATCTTGTTTTTTGTTTTGTTTATTTCGCTTGTCTCTTAGCCTTTGTTCCTTTTTCATCTTTTCTAGTTATTTAGGTGTTATTTTTTTTTAATTTAACCTAGTATTGACTGTAGTGTGAGTAGGGCGACTTTTTTCCTTATACAGTCGCCAGATGGGCTCTTAAAATAAAAAAAATCCATGAAATTGTCTTTTTTTTTACTGACTATCATGAATCCAACAGAAATAAATAGTGAGGGACCGCACGTGCATATGGAGATCCGCCTCCAACACTGGCCTCGCCCTCCCTAGATGGAAGAAGAAAATCGAGAGAAGCCTCAACTAGTGGAAGTGCTCCCTCTCGGCACTTAAATGCGGCAAAGGTGCTTCCCCTTTGCCATCTTTGGAGCCACCCACGGGCTCCAAAGCTTCCTCCCCTATGATTTCCCAGGGGCCTATTAAACTCTCTTCTAACGGAGAGGAGTTTTACTCCTCTCCCTAAATATATGGTTGCTGTGACTTTTCCCTCAGCCCTTTCATTGGACTCACCCATGAGTGATTTCATCCTTGCACCAGCGGCGGTCCTCCCTGTCCTTTCACGGAGGACTGCAAAGAAGGCAGGCAGGTGGCCAAGAATCACCCGCTCCCGATGAGAGTTGCTCAATAGGTCCAACCCTCTTAGAGGTGCAAGGGAAGCTGTTCTCACTTTGCCCAGGCATCCAAGGACTCGTAAGGAAAGAAGATACCTCTTCCTTAGAGTGTTGGCTGTTAGAGATAGAGAAGCGCTTCTCCATTTCGGACAAAGATTTTGCCGAGGCCGGTCCTTAAGGCAAGAAGCCAAAGAAGACTTGGAATTCCTTTTCCTACGCGGGGGGCAAGTGATCATGCCAAGATCGGCACGTCCGGCCTCGAGGCGTCCTCGGGGGTAGAAGCCCAGACAAACACCAAAGTCACAAGTGCACTGAACGGAGTCTTATGGATAATTTTGCCCTTGCCAACATTATCCATAAGAGGAGAAAGCTATTTTGATTAGTAGAGAGCAGAAGTTGTCGCGTTTCTCGGACGGAAGCCTTCTGGCGAAAGCACCGAATCCCCCTGAGGCGCTAAGATTAGTGCCCTTCAGACAGTCAAGGCCACGTAAGTGAGCATAACGCCGCACTATGACATTATCTTAGTGAAAGGGGTGGGTTATGAGAGGGAACTCGTGGACTACTCGTTAGAAGACAACACTTTAAGAGCTGATAGACCACGGGGTTGTCAAGGTCGAACGTGTGATGAGAAAACAGGGAGAGGTATATTCCTACCCCTACAGTCTTAGTCACATTCGAATCCTAAATGAGTCGTGCGTGCCGGTTTGTATCGACACTTCCGCAGTGTTACTAATAACGCCACCCTTCCCGCCATATGAATCGTTAATGTCGACGTGCAAATTCGGGTTTACTCGAAGTCTGTGTAAGTTGCTTCAAGGCAGTACACTTTAAGTCGCTATCGTGTATGGCCAAGTGTGTCAATTGCGAAGAGCCTCATCCCGTTTCTTCGAAGCAATCTGGCGCGTATCTACTAGAGAAGAAAATCCTGTCCGTTCAGGGTGCAGATAGTTTCTCATTCCGTGAGGCTAATGTCTTTGTCATGGCGCACCAACTGCTGCATTGAACGTCTTATGCCTCAATTTTAGAAAAGGTAGCCTCTGCTCCTGGACTCTCTAGGCTTATGAACACGGTTGTTTCCGCACCCATTTGGAACCCTCCGTCGAGTTTACGCCCCACGGGTTATCCTCTAGTAGAGCTTGCGGCACAAAGTCTTCACACCCAGCCTCGACTAAGACTAAGGCTTCCTCCCACTACACACCCCGACAGTTTCTCTCTAAGGCGAAATTGCCGCGCGCCTCCACCGAGTCATCAGTAGACTCACAGGATACAGTACCCATGAAGGTGGTCGCGAGGCCGTCTCCCGGGCTTCCTAAAGCTGCCCCCCCCCCCGAAAAGAGGGTAATAACAAAGGAGCTTTGGCTCCTTCGCCCCTACCCTAAGCTGGATTGGGTAGTTCTTAGACGGTGGATCCTCGCAGGAGGGATCCCCTACTCCTAAGCTGGCCCCTCCCGCCGAAGGTTTTGAGGCGAGGGAGGAAAAGACATTCATTGGGGATAAAACCACCCCCGATAAGTCCTCGAAAGCGTATTCAGCTCCTTGTTCGGCTAACATTCCCTCAAAGTTCGGGCTCCAGGAATGGTACGGCCATTCCTGTGAGGATCTTCTCTTCGAAAAGGAAAAGGGCCTGCGCATCTCAGAGCTAGGCCTAGAGGGCATATTATTCCTTCAATGGAATTGCTGCAAACTCCGGGCCAACTAGGTGGAGCTGCGGAGGCTTTTCTTATCTTGTTCTCCGTTGGCTATCTTTCTGCCTGAGACCATGCTGGGCGCGTGACTCGTGTCACACTCCTGGGGTATAAGGGTTTTGCAACGCAACCACCACGGAATGAGGAAGGGCAAGAGTACGCGCGTATTACACTAGTCTTATTTCCGTTATGCTATTTGCTATAAATACCTCGGTTCAAGCAGTGGCAGTGCAACTATACCTCTATAGGAGGTATATCTTAATTTCTGTGTGCATTCCTCCCCCACCAACCGACTTCGACGCTGGGGACTTCCGTTGCGTCGTGCTCTTGGATTTTAACGGTAGACACCCCATCAGTTCCTTGCTGACATGATTGATGAGCTAAAGAAAGAGTGATTTAAATGTAGATGAGTTTACGCATCACTGCCTGAGAACCTCTTCATTTTCCTACCTTGACCTATCTCTGTGCTCTCCGCATGCACAGCCTTATTTTAAGTGGGAGGTAGTGGATCACCTCCATGGTAGTGGTCACCTTCCCATTCAAATATTAAGTTGTAGACCGCTGTCGCACGAGACCCTCAGTGGTGTTGGCGGAGACACAGAGGTCAGAATTTCAGGAAATGAATGATTTATCTGTCCCAATCGAGGAGTTTAGGTTGGTAGATAATACCGCTGCGTTTTTCTATCGCAACCTCATCGCCGTTTGCCTTACCATCACTAGAAAATCTGGACAATTTGCTTGCCATCCATATCCTTGTTTACGGCCGAGTGAAAGGCGTCCCTCAGACAGAAGCGTTATGCCAACATGCGCTATAGGCGCAGCCCAAAAGATTTCACTGTCGGTGAATTTCGTAGAGCTAGGGCTAAGTTCCGGCATGTTTCGAAATACGCCTGACGCTCTTCCTGATAACCATAGGCGTACTCAATTAACAGAAAGACCCTTCTAGCAGAAGTGTGGAAGAAAGTCAAAAGGATTTGGGGCAAGTTCTCGCACGATATCCCCCCCCCCCTTCCGATCTCCAGTAGAATGGGACCGCAATCTCCGACCTAGAGTCAGTCACAGAGTCCTTCGCGACTGCTTTCTCCGCATTCTCTAGCTAGGATGATGCTCCGCCAGTATTTACTGTGCGTCGTGATGTCGCAGAAGGCCGCCAACTGGACTTTCCTTTATGAGGTGGATAACCTTTCAACGACAAGTCTACAATTAGTGAGTTCAGTTCCTCTCTTACTTAGTGCCCGGACACTGCCCCTGGTCCGGACAATGTTCCGTACGCCATTCGTCGACACCTAGGTCAGCGAAACATTGCCATTCTGATAGATTTGTTCAACAGGATCTGGGTAGAGTGTTTCCGGCCGGTTTCCGCTCAATATTTCTAACATCCTGCTTGTGCAAGTTGATGGAAAATTGATAAATGATAGATTAGCTTTTTTTCTGGACAGCGAAAGCCATTCTTGCGCAAGTTCCACTCCACGTCGGGTGTTCTGCTCCGAATGGAAAATGCCATCTGCGAGGTCTTCCTTGGTAAACAGTACTACGCTACGGTGTTTGTCGATCTGGAGAAGACCTATGATACGGTATCATGGAAACTCTCCACACCATTGGGGCGAGGGGACGCCTCCCAATCTTTATATCTGGATTTTTGCGAGATCGATTCCGCGTACCTGTGGGGGGGATCCGTATTCAGTCAATTGGAGCAGAAAGCCCCGTAAGGGGCACGGCGATTTGCCTTCCTTACCGCCGTGCTGACGGGACTCGGCGCCCCGTCCGGCACCATCTTAGCCTCTTCTTTTTCTTTCAGACAGCTTCCGTTTCTACCCTACTTTCTCACTTTCCCTACAACCTCTCCTTCAACTTTCTCTGGTCAGCCTCTAATTTCGCAGGGTAGATGCCGAGAGCTTCCTCTCACCCAACTATCCCGGATCGAGGCTGAGAGGGAAGGGGACAATATCTCCTCTCCTCTGAGCTCCGGTCTGGAGTGGTGGGTTTTTAATAACCTGCTTCATCCCCAATCGGACCTTCCTCACTTTCCCTTTATATCTCCTTTCACTGTTTATCAATTTTATGCTGTGCCCAAGGTGGAGCCGCTATGCCAATGGGCTGCCAGGCCACTAGACGGGAGAAGTGGCCTCAAATGGTGGCATCTGGTTCTGCCTGCCCCGTACTCACCCCTCGCAGAGCGGGCTACTGCGTGGGGTGATTAGGGTATGCATCCCGTAGAATAAATAGGGTGACCATGCCCAATGATGAAGACCAATAAATTAATCTCTACTTTTCCCTGTAAAATCGACGGAGCAGCCCTCGGGCAACTCCACCGAAAAAATGGAGGTCTTCCTCCCTGTGCTTTCACAGGAAAACCTCAAAAACTCTTCAGCCGGAAAGGAAGTGCAGCGGCACGATAGGGCTAACCCCCTTAGGGGAAGGAAGGAAAATGGGGCCCGTCGGCCTCTTCCCTGTAAAGACCGGCATGCTCTCATATTGAGCTTAGAGGGAGTCACCGTACTTGCCACACCGTCATTTCTCCGACCAAAGACACTATAAGCAATGGGACCTGTGATGTCCTGGGAGGAGGGGCGCATGTGGAGCCTCCCCCTCCTGATATGGACATGGTCCCTGAAGCCTCACAGCCCCAGACGGTAAGACCTTTCATTGGGGCGCACCCTACGCTCGGTGCCAGGCACTGAACCCGAGTCCGCCCCTGTGCGATGTCCTCCTCAGACGGCTCGGGTCTCCAAGACTTTACAAGGATAAGAGAGATCGCCTCCTCCGGCTGGTGCCTCTGTGGCAGCCGGGACCTTGTCCATCTCGGAGAAGGATCTTGCTGAAGCTGGTCTATCTGGCCTGGATGCTCCTTCCGGCAGAGGGGAGGAGCGGGTTCATTCCCCGCCCTCCTCTCGTAAAAATGAAAAAAGATAAAAGACTCGGGGCTCTTCTATATCCGCGGGGGCCGGGGGGACGGATGGGTCTGCTGCCGTTTCGGTAAGGGACCAAGCCAAGATCGGCACATCCAGCCAAGATGAGAACGTCCGGTCCCGTTGCTTCCCTGGGTGGGGAGTTCCAGACGAAGACCAGAACTGTGCAGAGCGGAGCCTCGATTACGTCGGGCCCCTTATTCCGAAGCAACCTGACCATTTCGATCAAGCTGGCTTCAAACGTTTCCTCGTCATACGCTCCACAGATGGCAGCATGTTGGCTAAGGGCAACATGATCCATCAGAGGAGAGCCTTGGCTATCGTGATTGGTAGAGCGCCGAAGGTGACCCGTTTCTCGGACTGGAGCCTTCTAGCGAATGCGTAGAATCCCTCCGAGGTGGCCTTAAATAATGCCCTTCGGACACCTGATGGCACGCCGGTGAGTGTAACGCCACACTGTACCATGAACTTCGTGAAAGGAGTGGTTTATGCGAGGGAACTCGTGGACTACTCCATAGATGACATCACCTTAGAGCTGGCCGACCATGGGATGTAAAAGTCGAGCTTGTGATGAGAAAACAGGGAGGGGCCTCGAGACCCACCCCTACACTCTTCGTCACGTAGAACTGTGACGAGCTCCCTGGGACGGTGCGTGCCGTTTGATATCGGTACCGCGTGAAGGCATTCGTGCCACTGCTGCGGAGGTGCTATTACTGTCATCGCTTCGGCCATACTAATCGTTCTTGTAGGCGCGCAAAGTCGGGGTTACCAGTCTGCTTGTTGCTGCAAGGCCGCACACGATAAGTCCAAGTCATCTGTGACTAAGTGTGTCAATTGCGAAGAGTGGCAACCCACTTCCTCGAAGCAATGTAGTGCATATCTCCTTAAGAAGGAAATTCTGGCCATTCAGGCCCAGGATTGTCTCATTTCAGGAGGCCAAGGTCTTGGTCATGACGCGCCCGTCTCTGCTTGGCACGTCTTATGCCTCAATGCTAAGAAAGACACCCTCTGCTCCTGTGCCCATTCGGAACCCTTATGTGGGTTCTACATACCACGGTCACTCCCCTGGTAAAGCTGGCGGCACAAAAGGTTCACACCCAGCCCTGGCTTCCTCCCCCTGCTCCCAGGGTGATGGTTTTCCTTAAGGTGAAACGGCCGCTCGCCTTCACCGAGTCGTTAGACTCGCAGGAAGCAACAACCCTGGAGTTGGTCGTTTAGCCATCTTCCTGGGTTCCAAAAGCTGCCTGCACCCCCGAAATGAGGACAGCATGAAAGGAACTTTGGCCCCTTCGCCCACACCCATTGGCGTGCTGGGTGGCTCAGAGACGGTGGATCCTTCAAAAGAGAGACCCCCATCTCCGAAGCACCCCCGCTCGCCTTAGGTTTCGAGACTGATGGAGAAAAAGACTCATGGTGAGCTAACTTCCCCCAGCAAGTCCTCGAAGGTGACGGCGCTTTCAGCGCATTGTCTCGCCAACAGCGCCAGGAATCTGCCTCCCGGAAACGTACGGCCATTTCCGGTTGGGCCTTCTACTCGAAGAGGGCACCTGCATCTCCTCTGAGCTAGGCCTAGAGGGCATATTCCTACAATGGATTTGCCGCGGACCCCGGGCCAACTGGGAGGATCTGCGGAGCCTCGTATCTTCCCCCTTCCCCGTTAGCTATCTTTTTGCAGGAATCATGCTGGGCGCGTGCCCCCTGACCACTCCCCCGGGGTATAAGTGATTTGCCACCCAACCACCACGGGATGGGGGCCAGGCAGGGGGATGCGCCATTTATACCCCGCATGATGTCTCCGTTCTTCTTTCTCTCTTTAGATACCTCCTTTCAGTCAGCAGTCTTGCAGCTGCACCTGGATAGGAAGTATACCGTTATTTCCGCGTATATTCCACCGTATGCCGACTTCGACGCGGGGAACTTCCGCCGTGCCGTGGCAAGGTTGCCCTCCCCTCTTCCACGGTTGTCTCCCCTCTTCCACGGTTGTCTCCCCTCTTCCACGGTTGTCTCCCCCTCTGGTGAGACTACTCGAGGAATTTAGGTCGGTTGATGATGCTGTTGAGTTCTTCTCCGGCAACCTTATCGCCGTGGCTCTAACTACTATTACTAGAACGTCTGGCCGTTTTTCAAGCCCACCACTCCCGTGGTGGTCAGCCGATTGTGAGACTGCCCTCAAACAGAAGAGTTATGCCTACATGCGCTATAAGCGCCGCCCGAACGATTTTACTGTCGCTGAATTTCGTTGGGCTAGGGCTAGGTTCCGGTATATTTCGAAGCACGCCTGCCGCTCTTTTTTTGCGGGCATACGTGTCTTCACTTAACGGGAACACCCCTCTAGCAGATGTGTGGAAGCGAGTCAAAAGGATTCGGGGCAAGTTTACGCAGGACACTCCTCCCGTTCCTCATGAGAATGGGACCGCAATCTCGGACCCCGCGTCCGTGGCGGAATCTTTCGCAACCGCTTTCTCCGCATTCTCTAGCCGGGATGCTGCTCCGCCAGCATTTATTGTGCATCGTGATGTCGCGGAAGGCCGTAGACTGGACTTTACCTCGAGAGGCGGAGAACCCTTCAACGGCAGGTTTACTGTGAGTGAGTTGCGCTCCGCTCTTTATTCGTGCGGAGACACCACTCCTGGTCCGATCGATGCCCCATACATCATGCTTCGACACCTGAATGAACGAGGCATGGCTTTTCTGTTAGATTTGTTCAATATGATCTGAGGAGAGGGTATCCTCCCAGATTACTGACGAATCGCTACTATGCTCTCTTTTCTCAAACCTGGGAGCGATGACTCTACCACGGCCCGTTTCCACCCACTCTCGCTAACCTCCCACGTGTGCAAGTTGATGGTAGATTAGCCTTTTTTCTGGACAGCTGAGGCCATCTGTCTTTTGCACAGCTCGGCTTCCGCAAGTTCCCCTCCACGTCGGATGCTCTGCTCCGACTGGAAAAGGCCTTTTGCGAGGCCTTCGTAGATAGCACTACGCCACTGTGTTTTTTGGATCTGGAGAAGGCCTATGATACCGCATGGCGATACAGTATCATGGAGACTGTTCACACGATTGCGGTGAGGGGACGCCTCCCAATGTTTATATCTGAATTTTTGCGAGATTGTCGATTCCGCGTACGGGTAGGGGGGATCCCTTTCCGGCCCAATGGAGCAGGAAGTGGGTGTCGCGCAATGAAGTGTCCTCAGTGTCGCACTCTTTTCCCTGAGCATCAACGGCATTACCTCGGTGCTGCTGTAAAATGTTCTCGCTACGCTCTACGTGGACAACCTTTCGATCTCTTTTGTCGCGTCCGAGTTGCCCACTCTGGAGCGTCGACTCCAACAGGCATTGAACCGCCTCTCTTTTACGCCGAAGTGCACAGGCTTCGGTTTTCCTTGGCCAAGACTAAGGTGGTGCACTTATGCCGCCATCTGGGGCTCCGCCCTGACCCAGACTGGTTTCTAAATGGAGTGTGCCTGGAAGTGGTGGACTCGCACAGTTTCCTTGGTATTGTTTTCGACTGACGACGCACCTGTGATTCTCATATTCGCAGTCTTAGCGGTTTTTTGTACCTTCATCTTGTACATTCTTCCTTCCTAACGTTCAGATCTTGAGCTTCTCATAGGAGTACTGCCTTAGGTTTCTACGATCCTTTGTTAGTTCGAACCTTAACTACCGAGGAGACTTTAACCCATCTGCAGCCCATCGTGTATTGAGGAAGGAGGACTCGATCTACCAAATCGCTATCCCCCTCGAGTCGATTGCCTTCCGGGGATTTGTCATTTGCTATGCGCCGTACACAGTGCATTATTCGCCTATACGCGCGACCGCTGCATCTTCACCAGTCACCAAGGGCTCTCATTGCATCCGTAGCTGATCTCGACGGTGCTTATGGGGCCGAGAGATGCCAGTCATACCCAAAGGGCTTAGGGCTAGGAAAATCCTTAGAGCTCGGTGTATTTACCATGTCTCTTCTACCAAAGCTTCGTCAGCGGGAGAGTATTGCGTTCGGCCCTTTTTGGAGCATATTTCGTGTCACGCTGATCCGTGCTAGTGTACACTGATGGATGGCTCCAAGTCCCATGGCGGGAGGGGGCGGCTTCCTCTTCGATACGCTCTGTTTGGAGTGCACGGTGCTTTACCAGGCGGAGCATCTCATTTCACTGCCTAGCCGGTTGCAATACATCACTTCGTACGGAAGCTAACGCGTTTTTTCCTATTTAGGAGACCGGATTGTGATATTTAGCTAATCACAAAGCGCCCCGAGTTCTCTCGGAGCATTGGAAATTTCACACTCCCTGGTTCGTGATATCCGTGACGCCACGCTTGCCACGAGCAATACGGATGTCAAGATTTTCTTTGGCGCTGATGAGGGCGTCATAGATCTGCCAGGCCTGGGCGAATAGACTAGTGTTTCGCTCTTCCTCCCACCGACTGCATGACAAGGATCAGGGCAGCCGTCCGTGCTGCCTAGCAAAAAAGATTGAAGACGCCCGAGAGGTACTTCAAGGTGCGCGCTATTATACCGCGAGTGTTCTCTTGGGCTTATCTCCCCCCCATGCCGCGACGGTTTCAAGGAGCTTTCCTTCGTCTTCGAATTGGGCACACTTCTGGGACGCACCACCATTTGATCTACCGCTCGCCTCCACAATACTGTGATGATTGCTTTGTCCTCCGCACTCTTCGGCACATTCTTGTTGATTGTCCCACTCAGGGTGATCTTCGCGCACGGTACCTATCTCTGTACCATAACGAGTGGGTACCGTCCCTCGTACTCGGGACGGGATCGTGCACTCATACACACACACACACACACACACACACACACACACTGGTGGACCATCTCACATTTTGGAGGAGGCTGGCATTTCCCATTTTATTTGACTCTTTGGTGTTGGTCGCATGACCCTGCCCTGGGGAAGCCGAGCCTCTCCCCGACTCCGCAGCGCGCTTCCTTTACATTTGAAGAGATTTGTCCCCACCCATCCTAAGTAGTTGGGCTCTTTACCTTCTTCCCCTTTGTTACGTCTTACCTACACCTGGACATAATACCGGTAATTAACCACGATTTTCACTATGATAATTTTTTTTTAATTATCTGGGGGTGCTCCTGTTGGTTTTCGCCACTTTTTTAATTAAATGTGATTAACCCTCGATACTGGTTTCATCATGACACTAACTCAAGTTTTTATACTTTTCAGCTCCCAAGATCTTTATGACGGCCTACGCCCTCATCCGGCCCTTTTTGCACGAAGTGACAGCGAGCAAGATTCAAATATTCGGACGAACCGGATGGAAAGAAGCCCTCTTGAAGCAGATCCCCCGTGACCAGTTGCCAGAGCATTGGGGTGGTACCCAACGCGACCCAGACGGCAATCCTAAATGTCCTTCACGGGTGGGACACAAATACCCGTTTCCTTGGTTGTGTAGAAAGGAGAAAGGGAAACGATAAATAAAAAGAAACAGGAATAATTGAAGAGCAACGATGCCTATAGAGAAAGTTTCATCCATTCTAAGGGCGGAGGAAACTAACGAAGGAGTCATTTTAGTATCTACTAGCAGCAAGTAATCTTAATAGCTGTCTAGATAGGGGCGGGGAACGTATGCCACGCGTGCCCAAAGTAGCGTGCCTGCAACTTATCTCGGCACGCGAAACTGAAGCTCACTAAGTTTTTGGTTGCACCTTAATAAAATGCATTTTATCTAAGAACAATATTAAATGAAAAAGATAATAATGAAATACAGACAACAGAGTAGTAATGAGTGATAAAGACGCCTAGTGGTATGCAAAGCTTTCTTAGTTCACGACCACGTAAGGGGCGCGGCGATTTGCCTTCCTGGCCGCCGTGCTGACGGTACTCAGCACCCCGTCTGACCCCAGCTTAGCCTCATCTTCTTTCTGACAGCCTGCGTTTTTGCCCTACTTCATCACCTTCCCTACAACCTCTCCCCAAACTTTTCCCACAACATTCTCTGGTCGGCCTCTAATTTCACAGGGTAGACTCCGACCAGCTTGCTCTCACTCAACTATCCCGGATCGGGCTGAGGAAGGAGGAGAAAATGGAGCCCCCCGTCCTCCCCTGAGATGAACATGGTCCCTGAGGAGACCCAGCCCCACATGGTAGGATCTTCCATGGGATCGAACACGGGCTCGGTGCTAAGCACAGAACCTGAGTCCGACTCTGTGAGAGCTTCTCATTAGAGGGTTGGACACCCAAGATCTTACAAGGGGAGGAGGATCTCTTTTTGCCCGACTGGTGTCCCCGTGACAGCCAGGATCTCTATTTCAGAGGAGGATCTAGCCTAGGGGCTCTTGCAAGCGGGAAGGAGGGGGGGGGGGGTCATCCCCACGCTGTCCTCTCATCTCATAAGTAAAAAAAATGGAACACAAAAAAGACTCGTGGCTCCTCTCCTTCCGCGGCGACTTATGCCCAAGTAGGCAGTCGCCGATGGGCTGCTAAAATTAAAAAAAAAAATCTGCTGGGGCCGCGGAGACAGACTCGGCTGCTGCCGTTTTGGTAAGCGACCAAGCCAAGATCGGCATGTCCGGCTACGTTGCTTCCCCGGGTGGGTAGTCCAAGACGAAGACCAGTATAGCGTACGAGAAGTGCAGGCGAACGGCTTAGAAGCTTCGTTTGAATGAGTCTTTTTTTTTGAGACTCAGGATGGCGGAGTGGATTCGCCGCAGGCTAACAGTGGTCCAGCGACGCGGAAAGCTGTTTGCAACTCGCCTACGCTATTATTTTTTCTTTGCCCCTTTATATACACCAGAACTGCGCAGAACGGAGCATCGATTACGTCGGGGCCCTTAATTCGGACGGGAGCATTTTGGCAAATGCGTCGAATCCCTCCGAGGCGGTATGATTAGTGCCCTTGGGACACTTGATAGCACGCCTGTGAGTGTGACGCAGCACTCTACCATGAACTTCGTGAAAGGACTGGTTTATGTGAAGGAACTCGTGGACTACTCCATAGATGACATCACCTTAGATGCTGGCCGACCATAGGGCTGTCAAGGTCGAACGTGTGATGAAAAAACTAAAGAGGGACCTTGAGACACACCCCGGCACTGTTCGTCACGTTCGACTTTGACAAGCTCCCTGAGTCGGTGCGTGTCGGTTTGTATCGCTACCGCGTGAAGGCATTCGTGCTACTGCCGCATAGGTGCTATTACTGTCACCGCTTAGTCCATATAAACCACTCCTGTAGACGCACAAGTGTGTTGTAATTGCGCAGAGACGCACCCCGCTTCTTCGAAGCAATGTGGTGCGTATCTCCTTAAGCAAATCTTGGCTGTTCAGGCCTAAGATTCTCTCTCATTTCGCGAGACTAAGGACTTGGTCCTGGCGCGACTGGCTTTGCCTGGGACGGACTATACCTCAATGTTGAGAAAGAAACCCTGCTCCTGGCCCACCCAGGCCTAATAGCACGGTCGTTTCCGCGCCCATTCGCAACCCTTCTGTGGGTTCTACCCACCCCGGGCACTCCTCTGGTAGAACTAGGGCTCCCCTCACTTCCCCCAGCGTGACGGTTTCGAGTAAGGCGAAACGCCGCGCACCTTCACCTAGTCGTATGACTCCAGGAGTCAACAGCCCTGAAGAGGGTCGTGAAGCCATCTTCCAAGATTCCTAAAGTTGCCCCTCGAAAGGAGGACAGCACGAAAGGAGCTTCGGCTCCTTCGCCTAAACCCAGTTGTAGGCTGGGTGGCTCGGAGAAGGTGGATCCTCCAAAAGAGGGACTCCCACCTCCGAAGGTGCCCCGCGCAACCTGGAAGATATATTCGTTCAATGGAATTGCTGCGGACTCTAGGCAAACTGGGAGGAGTTGCAGAGGCTCGTTTCCTCCCGTTCCCAGTTAGCTATCTTTCTGCAGGAGACCATGCTTGTGTGCTTGCACCCTGCCCACCAGCCCGGGGTATAAGGGTTTTGCGACCCCACCACCACCACGCGATGGGGGTAGGGCGGGAGGATGGGAGATTTACACTCTGTATGATGTCTTGGTTCTTCTTTTCGCTCTTGATAGTTCCTTTCAGGCAGTAGCTGTGCAGCTGCACCTGGATAGGAGGTATACTGTTATTTCCGCGTAAATTCCACAGTCAGTGGTGCTTGGACCCTGCGCGGTGGTCCCCATTTCAGAAAATGACTGATTTCTCTGTCCCAGTCGAGGAATTTAGGTCGGTAGATAAGGACGTTGAGTTCTTCTTCGGCAACCTCATCGCCGTGGGCCTAACTACTATTCCTAGAATTTCTGGCCGTTTTGCATGCCGACGGCTCCCGTGGTGGTCAGGTGAGTTCGAGATGGCCCTCAAACAGGTGATACCCTTGTTTCTGGATGCAATCCTCTGGATGTAGTTTTCCTGGGAGTTTGGTTGCCTTAAAAAAAGGCCGTTTGACTCGGATGACCTATGATGAGCCCTTGTGGCTTTTGTCATCTGTTATATTATATTGTGGGGGACTTTGATTTTGTTTTTCCCTGGTGATGGTGATTTTTGTGGGTGGGTTTTGACGGAGGTGGATGACCTTTGATAGGCCCTTGTGGCTTTTGTCATCCGTGTAATTGTTATGTTATGCCGCCGCTTCTTTTGGCGTGTACACGTGTCTTCACTTAACGGGAAGACCCCTCTAACAGAGCTGTGGATGCGAGTCAAAAGGATTCGGGGCAAGTTCTCGCATGACCCCCTCCCGTTCTCCAGGATAATAGGACCGCAATCTCGGACACGCATCCGTGGTGGAATTCTTCGCGATCGCATTCTCTAGCTGTTATGCTGCTCCGCCAGCATTCACTGCGCGTTGTGAATTTCGTGGGATGCCGCCGACTAGACCTAACCTCGAGAGCAGAACGCAGTTCACTCAGACACCGACCCTGGTCCGAACGATGTCCCGTACGCCATGCTAAGACATTTGGGTGAGCGAGGCATTTCCTTTGTTAGATTTGTTCAACAGCATCTAAGAAGCGGGTATCCTGGCAATTTGCTACTATGCTCGCTTTTCGCAAACCGGGGAGAGATTACTCTAACCCGGCCGGTTTCCGCTCAATCTCTCTAACTCCTGCGTGTGCAAGTTGATGGAGAAATTGGTAAATGATATATTAGCTTTTTTCGTGGAGAGCGGAGGCCATCTGTCTTTTGCACAACTCGGCTTCCGCAAGTTCCACTCTACGTTGGATACTCTGCTCCGACTGGAAAATACCTTCTGCGAGGCCTTCGTAGACAGCACTACACCACGGTGTTTTGCGTTCCGGATAAGGCCTATGATAACGCATGACGATTCGGTATCATGTATACTCCACCTAATGGGGGCAAGGGAAAGCCTCCCAATCTTTATAACTGAATTTTTTCGAGATCGTCTATTCTTCGTACGGGTTAGGGTGAAACCCTCTCCGGCCCAATGGAGTAGGAAGAGGGTGTCACTTAGGAAAGTGTCTTCAGTGTCGCACTCTTTGCTCTCATTATTAACGGTATCACCTTGGTGCTGCGGGAAGATGTTTTCGCTACGCTCTACGTGGACGACCTTTCGATCTCTTTTGGCGCTGCCCAGATGCCAACTCTGGAACGTCGACTCGAACAGGCATTGAACCGCATCTCTCGCTATGCCGAAGCGCACAGGCTTCGGTTTTCTTTGGCCAAAACTAAGTTGGTGTACTTCGCCGATGGGCGACTACCCCTGGCACCCCCGTGTATGCGTGGACTGCGGCAGGCTTACTATGATCATTCATGCGACCATCCCCGCCGCTGTACCAATTGTGGAGACTCCCATAGTGTTTCTTCCTCGGTGTCGCATATATTTTTTTGAAAAAGAGGTCTTAGCTGTCTATGATTCTGCTAAGGTGGATATGCGGGAGTCCCGTCGATTACTCTGGGAGAAATTCATCTCCCTCAGCGTTAGGTTCTCCGATGTCCTACGTATTGCAGCGGACTCTCGTCTGCTCGCCCACGTATCCTATACACTAATATATCTCTTGAGTAATCATCTCGGGATGCAGCACCACCATTCTCCGCTGTATCACCTTCTACGTCTGCTTCCCTAGTATACCCCCTTATTCGCCCCGAGCTGGCAAAGCGTGCCTAACCCCCGGATGCCACTCATCAGACACAGGACAACATTCAAGCCTATATAGAATCTAACCGAAGCGCCCCGATCTGATGTCATGACTGATGACTTCTGACTCAAGCGTAAGGCCTCCCCCCGACTCTTTCCCTCTCTAGGAAGCTAACTTCCTAAAATTTTGAAACACACGACCCTTTGCCTATCCCCTTCATTTCCTCCCCAGATGGTATGTTGTAAGGGCCGACTGGTCAAAGTTCCATTACGCTTTCTTCACCAATAAACAAATTTGAGATTTTGTAGATATTGATGGAGCTATACATTACTTTTCCTCTATAGTGCCTGATGCCGCAGAGTCCGTAATTTCTCGTACTCGCTCCCGCCGGGGCAGATCATCAGTCCCATGGTACAATGCTGATTGCACCCGTGTGGTGTATGCCTATAGAAGGGCTCATGCGCGGTTCCGCTAGAACCAACTCTTCAGAACCGCATTGACCTAAACCGAACTAGAGCCATTCGGTAGCGAACTTTACGTCAGGTGTGCACTGACTCCTAGAGGGCATATGCGTCTTCGTTATCTTCCTATACCTCCTCAGCTCAGGTGTGGAAGAGAATTAACAAAATCAGGGGTCGGTATGGTGGTCATTCCCCCCCTGGAATTAAGAAGAATGGCTCGATCATCTGCGATCCCGCCAGCGTCGCCGATATATTGGCATCCTTTTTTATCGATGCTAGCAGCGTTGAGCACTACCAGGCAGAGTTTAGACGTATCAAAACTGTGCGGTAGGGCGAAGCCGTGTGTTTCTCGGCTGCTGTACGAGTCCTACAACTCTGTTCACTACCGCAGAGATGCGCTCCGCGCTGTCTCGTTGCGCTCCTCACGTCTCCCGGCAGAGCCTATATCCGACACGACTTACTCAGACATTTCCATCCCCATACAGAATCGCTTCTACTAGATATTTTAACTGAATTTGGAACCAGGGATTCTACCCTTCCACATGGAGAACGGCGTTAGTCCTACCATTTTTGAGACTAGGTAGAGACTGCTTGTCTCCTTCCCATTATAGGCCAATAGCCCTCACCAGCTGTCTTAGCAAGTTGTTGGAGAAAATAGTAAATGCTCGCTTGCAGTAGTTTCTGGAATACGATGCCCTCCGAACTACATACCAGTGTGGCTTCCGTAAGAAGCAGAGTCACAGATTTTCTTGTCCGCATGGAGCGGACTCTTCGTGAGACCTTCGCTCGCGGCTGCCATGCGATGGCTATCTTCGATATTGAGAAGGCCTTTGCCCCCACATGGCACCATGGAGTCCTCCGCCAGTTGTATGAATGAGGATTGAGGGGACTTTAACCAGTTTATATCCAGAGTTTTTAGCCACTCGTAATTTCCGGTTTAGAGTTGCCAACACTTATTCTGATCTAAGTCCAGGAGGGGTGTTACCCTAGTGCAGTGTATTAAGTGTTACTTTCTTTGCTATTGCGCTAAATAGACTGGTATCCTATCTGCCCGAAGCGGTGTCTGCACCTTTATTTGTAGATGACCTCGCTCTTTATTGCTCCACTTCACGATTGGTATCCGCAGTCCGCCGCCTCCAGTTGGCGGTTGATACCATCCACCGCCGGGCCCTTCATAAAGGATTCCGCTTCTCCGTCTCAAAGACTGATTCGTGCACACATAATTGTGGATTAACAAACTTTTTTAAGGAGATGGGCCTCTTTCATTTTATTTGACTTTGGTGTTGGTCGCATTTCCTGTGTCGGTGTGGTGTCTGGCCTTCCCCCGACGCTGGAGCGTGCTTCCTTGCTTTTTTTGCTTTTGTTTTTTCTTTGTCTCGTTTGGTAACTTGTCGTTTTTCTTTGTCTCGTTTGGTTTGGGGAATTTTTAAGGGCTATTTATATTCACCCACTAACCAGGTTCTTTTGGTCGATAGTTAGTGTTGAAAGACAATAATACTCAGGACCTTACTCCCCAACAAGGACTCGGGCATTCCATCGATTGCTATTCTGATCTTTGACAATTTAATTATTGGTCCTGGGAACTTGTCTAGGAAAAGATGGCGTAGCTTTACCACGATCTCTAATTATCTTGTAACGGCATACAACTTTCATTGTCCTAGAGGCGTATCCCTTTTTCCAAGAATGAATGAAATTTTCTAAGTTTGTTGATTGCACCCTCGGGGACCTTATGGAGGAAGGAAGGAAATCAGACAGGCAGGCAGATATGGATGAATGCAGGCTTGCCCTTTGCTAATTATTCTCGCTTGTTTTCCTCTTATTATTGTTTCTTATTGGTTTAGGATAGCATATTGAGGTGGTTCCTTTTTCAGGAGTTAATACCCTCGTCGGTTGTCAGCAGAAGGGCTATCTAAAATTTCTATAAAAAAATGGTCATACTTTATTCAGCCCTATGGGTTCCTACCTATTCGAATGTAAACAGTGCCTCCCACCATAATCATGCTCGAGTTATATTGGGTGTAATGCGCTTCTTTGTTGGGAACCGGATTTTGGTTAAATTAGCCAAGGCTGTTATATGCTGACGCGACCCGTAGTTCGCAACCTAAGAGAAACTGTTTTGCATCCATGTTCTTCGTGATTGAAGGGCACCTAACGTATAAACAAACCTTTATGGGATAGTTTGTGGCCAGATTCAAGTATTGGACGGCTGGAGTTGGTCTCTTTCTAATTTTCACTTCCCACATTGTACAATGAGTCTTTGGGTTATTGCCATTTTATCTTGGTTACCTTAAATTGATCGTTCTAACCCCTACTTAAGTTTTTGTGTTACAGATATGCTTGGGTGGTGAAGTTCCTAAAAGTTACTACTTCAAGTCTAAATTATTGGCATCAGACTTGGGGTCGAGTCATTTAAAGACACTCCTCTTGCCAAAGACCGGAAAGAAAATTATAGAATTAGAGGTGGAGCAACCCATGTCAGAAATTCGGTACTTTCCAAAAAACCATTCTTATACAGATGTACTACCCTCGTATTGTTTCTTAACATATTCAATATTTTTTCTCGAATAGTTTCGCATTTACTTAAACTGTTTCTTGATTTTTAGGTGGGAATTTCATTCAGATAACTTCGATGTTGGGTTTGGAATATACAGGGTGCTAAAATCTGGAGAAGAAGAGGTACTCTTACACCCTCAACGTGTAAACTCTCACCTCGTTCCTGAAGAAGGCTCTCTCGTATGCGCTGTTTCTGGAACTTGTAAGTAATATGTCAAGATCAACTATAGCAGTTTGGAAGTCACTCTAATGAGAGAGGGTCTATTCAATCAAGTTGGCGAGCAAAAGCTTATTTGCAGCCAAGTGCATCGGTTGATGATTCTGACGAGGCAAACGGAGCAAGCCGGTTTTACGAGCATGGTGCTAAGAAAACGCATGACCGAAGAGACTGGGGCAACTTATTAATGTTGTGGGTGATCAGGTTCTGCTTCAGCGCACCTTCCATTCGCAAATATCATTCCACTTGTGTAGATATTGTGCGATGGCATAGTCCTTGGCAAATTCGGTCTTTCAACTAACTCCACTGCGCTTACTATAACAATGATTAGCCACCATTATACTGCAAAGGACATGCATGGGAGTAGAGCAAAGGCAAAAGTGGGAGTAAAAATAGCCAATGGAAAGTTATTCTAGGGCTGTTAGAATGATTTAAGTCACTTAGCGTTGATGATGAGCGTCCCCTAGGCATCTCCAAAGCAGTTTGACCGCATATCATTGATGGGTACACTACAATTTAACTGACGAACTTCACCACATGAATTAACCATCGATGACTAGGCCTCTCTTTCCAACACCCTCATCGGCTACAATAGCCTCAGTGATTGTCGCACGTTACCTGTCCCGGTACTCTGCCTCCTCCACTTTATTTGACTTGTTGTAGGTCGGATGTTCCTGCCCCGGGGAGGGGGGGGGGGCTACTCCCGACGCCGGAGCGCGCTTCTTTGTTTTTTGTTGTTTTTTCAGTGTGTCTTAGACTTTGTTCCTTTTTATCTTTGTTATTTAATTTAGCCTACTATTAGGCTGTAGTCTGAATACGGCGACCTTTGCCCTAGTAGGTAGCCACCAGATGGGCTCTTAAAATTAAAATAAAGCACTCCCTGCCCCATTGTTTGCAGCAGCATCTCTAGTTTATATCTTCTAGATATCTCCTTACTGGCTTCTGTTAGACCTAGTAATAGGAGGAGCGGCACGTTCTCATGACCTGAGTACTCGTAAGGAAGGCCAAGCTCACTGGACTGACCTGAACTCTTTAACAAGGCATGGGAAAGCTAGTGTGTTCCCTTTCACCCCTCTAGCCATCGCTTTTTTTCTGAGGATCCCTTCCTTATTTCCTCTATCTAGGTTAAAGGACTTAACCAGCTATCTAATGACGTCGAATGAGCGGCTTTAAAACTTGTAAACAAAATGCAATTTACGGCACCAAATTGCAAGACTTGGAGTTTCTTGGTCGTTGGGCGTGCCTAATCAGAAAATCGGTTGTGCCCCAATAACCCTTTTCCTGCGCCTAATGATCTGACTACCTCCATGCAGCCTTTCTCTGGTACATAAAACTTTAGTGTCTATGGCGGGCTGACTTTAGTGTGTTTTTTGTTTGCCAGGCCAACTGTCTTGGGTCGTTTCTGGGTCTGCCATATGACATCTTGAAATCCTGGCGTCTTGTCGGCTATAAGTATAACTTAGTAACGGATCCATGCTGTCGCCCTTATTTTGCAATACACCGCTCCATACGAGATAACGCGTCGTGCCCAGTTTGTAGGCCAGAATGAGATCTTTAACGAAACACAAAGCGTCCTGAGTGCTCTCGGGTCATTGGAATCTCCAACCCCCTGGTTAGCGGTATCCGTGACGCCACGGTTGCCGCGAGCTGGGTGGATGCCGATAATATCTTCTGCTGGGTTCCTAGACATGGGGGAATGAGGGTGCCAGTCTGTCCGCGAGGACTCGGCGACCATACCATCATTTTGCTCTTCCTCATATTGACTACATGTCAGGAATCAGGGCACTTAGCAAAGAAAATAAGACACAGCCGAGGAGAACATCGTTGCTTGTCATTGCGCCGCAATTGTTCCCATGGACTTAGGTCGTTTTCTGCAGCCTTCGAATTGGGCAGACCCGCGAGACGCATCAGCATTTGAAGGCGCGCACCCCTGCACCTTACTGCGAGGACTGCGTTGTCTCCAAGACTGTACAGCACATTCTTGTTGAATTTGCCAGTCTGGGTGATTGCGTGACCCCGTTCGGGACGAACGGGGTCCCTATCCTTGTCCCTTGTACTCGGGACGGGCTCCTGTACACAGAATTGTGGAATGACTGACTATTTGGAGGAGGAGGAGGAGGAGAAGGAGGCGGTGGCGGCTGGCTTCTTCGATTTTATTTAATTCTTTGGTGTTGCTTGCATGTTCCTTCATCTGGGGAGGCTGGCTTCCTCACCTCCGATGCCGGAACGTGCTCCCATTCTTGTTTTGGTTTGGTTTGGGAATTTTGGTATAACCTAGCACTAGGCTAGAATTTTATTTACGGCGACTTATTCCCTTGAAGGCAGTCGCCAGATGGGTGAATTAAAACAACAGGAATATTTTGAATTCTTGGAGGAGGTTTTCCGCCTTTATATTTGCTATTGGTCGCATTATCCTTTTAGCTTTTTTTTCGTTGCCTTGTTTTTTGTCATTTGTTTTGTTTTTAATACATAAATTATGCCATAAGATAACTGCGACTTATGCCCTTTGAGGCTGTCGCCAGATGGGCGCTGATCTTGTTTTTGTATTCTATGGCATGCCGACGTCCAACCTTTTGGGAAAGCAGGTTGCGATGAAGAAAATCATTTTTATAACGTTGTGCATTTATTTGGTAACTTCTTTTTCAGACAAATTTCTTTTTGACAACGAATTCAGTTACCTCCGGTCCAAGAAACTTCATTACAACCTTCAAGTTTCTCCCCCAAATAAAGAGAGTTTTGCTTCTTGAAGATAACTTCGCGTATATATTTATTGTTGTCTGTCGCTTTCCCATCCTTTGAGAGTCAAAAGATAGTTATTTTGTCAAGTTTTGGATGAATAGTTTGTTGGTGATATAGGTTAGCACTATAGTACTGTTGTACTGCGTAGAAAGCCTGGTATTCCATTGAATGTGTGGTCATATTAATACTTTAGATCCGAAATATTCTATAATTTGGGCTATTCTAAAATATCTCTAAACGTTACATAATTTTAGACCGATTGTTCTGTCTATTTTGGGTGTAAATCCATGATTTTGTTAAGGCTCTGTCCAAGGATTAGTTTGATTATCTGCAGATAAAGTGGCCGGGGGAGATTATGAATATTAATAAGGTTGTTTTTTTTAATAATTCCCGAATTGAGTACCCTCACTGTTCGCCTCCCAAATACCGTAGTATCGCAAGTGTTCGCGTTGAATGTCGAGATTGAGAAAAGGATTAGTTTCCTTAGCATTTTTTTTTGACAAATTCGTTCGCTAATATATATTGTTTAATATTAAAACTTTCACTGACTAATAATACTTTCAAAATAAAATATTTTTGTCACTGCGCCTTTTATTTCTCGTTGAACTCATTGCACCCATGGAAATCATAATCCACAGTAGCTGTATCACAGGTTCTATTCCCCTCCAGACAATAAAACCATTCTTGTTGTTTAGTCCTGATTCACAAGGCTGCTTGACTAACGCGTGTACTGCACTATCTATCAAAAGAGTAGCCTGATAAAATCCTACACCGATCAGTAATACCAAACAACATCTTTTTCATTTACGATAGTCACGAACTGCCCTTCTCCTGTAATAAAAATCGAGACTTCACTCCGTAGGAATGGTAAAACCACCCCCCACACCCCAACTTTTACCAATTCTAAAGGGATCATCTGGCGGCAGCCAGCAAATGGCACACCAGCTGAACCATAAATAAGCATATCAATAGGCTACCATAAAAACAAAAACAGGAAACTTGTCAAACCAAAAATGAGCATTTAAAGTGCCGAAGGGAAGCCTACCCCCACAAGGGCCTGAAAATTTAATCAATAACTCAAATAATTTAATGTTATTGGAGGCTGCCACCTCAAAATAATCAATCCCACCACAATATGGTGTGCAAGAAACCGAGTCCAGGTATTTGGACCTGTAATGCTAACGGAGCTCCACTAGACCAGAGAACATTTAATCAAGATTGCTTGGTTCCCCAGACACTAAGAAAGGTTGAAGTGTACCTCATCGAATGGTGCCACGTTCCATGAGTGTCAGATTCTGAGTCTACAAAAACAAAAATGAAGCCATATAAGAATTGGGGGAATGTCCACGGGATAAGTCGCAGCGCAATGGCACGCTGCTTTAGATTCCTATCATCTTTGCCGGAGAGCCCAAACGGTTTACTTAATTCTTGACATGCAGCCAGTATAAGGCCACCAACTCCTTGTAAACTATTTGGTTCTCTTCTTTATGCAATTTTTTAATGCCAAGGAACACGGCAAAATAAAACTCAACATCCACCAGGCTCTGGCAGTCGTCGCGTGAAGGATACTGCGACCTGGGAACCCGGTGGGTGTGGGTGAAAATGTGCACGGTGTTCTTTGTGAGTGGCTAAAAATCACAATTCGGCCTCCCAACCGGGCACGGCCCGCAATCTTCTCTACCAAACGGTGTATTACAACCAGCTTTGACTGCAGATAGACACAACGCCCGGGAGAGGTTCATCAGCTTCAAACAAGGGACGCTTGCATGGAAGCCAATCGCCCCTTCCCCTTAGAATTGGAACAGTTTGGTGAGAGTGAGGTGGAAGAGTTTTCAGAATTTTGGCAAGATCAAGATGGAGTATATGATGGAACGTATAGCATTTGTAAGTTTCCTTTGAATGAGTCTGTTAGCGAGTATAAATGGGATAAATATGCAATTGGAGCAAGAGTCGACGAATGCTAAAAAAGGATGGGATGGATTGATAGATGAAGTAGAGAAGCTGATTGAAGAATTTAGTGAGATTGATCAGGGAGTGTCAGACGTGTGTGTGGATGACGTACTGGGAGAAGAGCATACGAACAGAGATGACGAAGAGACTTTGCGACATATGAAAGAGACAGTTGTCGGCCGTGTAACTAGGAGGAGAGGCAAAAGGAAAGAGTATGACTGGGTGATGCCGAAAGCGTTTGTGAATGAGTAAAGTATGCTTGTGAAGATAGGGATTGATATATAGTGAGATGAAGTGAACTTAGGTGGAAGGGCAGTGGTGGATCCAGAAAAAGCAAAGGGGGAGGGGAGGGGGCATACCAGGACTTTTATGAGTCGGATTTTTTTTAAAGCTGCTTATTATGGTACATATTTTACGACTAATACATGTATGATCGTACAAATTATACTGGGGAACACCCTGTATTTGGTGCATTGACAAAAGTACATTTTCCTACCTAATTCGAGCATACTGAATTCAAATCTGAAATCAGATTCTCTCTAAATGCTACAGATTTTTCGTAATATTAATAACTAATATTATACAATAATTTCCATTTTATCACGCCTATCATCATGCCCTAAAGTAATTTTGAATCATCCTTTTGCGTTATTTATAGTAAAGCAGTATAGCAATGCCTCTGGGCTATTCCTATAATAAAAACCTCCTGGGAAACTTAAATATTATATACATCAATTATTATGTAAAATTCATATGCAATTATTTTACTTAACTTTAGTCAATTTAATCTTTTTATGTACAACTTAATAATTAATTAATTCATTTATTTTACTTGTCAATTCATTTACGGAACTGTTTCAAACATCATCTCTTAAAATTTCACACAAACAAACAAACACACGCTTTCAGCTCGACCAAGTAGCACACTATTATTCCCCAGTCGACTCGCAGCATTCTCCGTATAAAGGTTCTAGGCACGTCGAGCTCCTCTGACGAACGGACCGAGCGTTCAAGGGTTCCATCTTCCCTATCGAGAGACCTTGAGGCTTCAATACGGAGGATGGAAGCAGACATCCAGCGGTTAAAGCTGCAGCGGGAACCACAGAGCGATCAAATCCGCAGGTCACGCTCTGGTTCACGAAAGAGAAACCAACGAGGGCATCCCGATGTAAGAGGTGAGAGACGGCAAAATTTTCGACCTCATTCTTCCAACTATTCTCACTATCTTCCACACCATCAGGGCCTATGCTGGTATCATCAAAGGTACGGGCACAACGCTGTACACTGTGCACAGCCTTGTAGCCACAGTTATGCTTCTTCACACACTGCGCCAAGTAGTCTCCCGTAGTATAACGTTTCCTTTTCCCTTTCTACCAACTCGGTGGTGCTGGTATAACAAATATGGTGCACAAGCCGTAAAAATGTTTTCAACCTTGCACATATTTAGAACCAGTAACTCCACCTAATCTCAACTCTCAACTCCTCGCATATCAATCTTCATCTCAAAACTCATCTAATCTTCACCTTCCATCACCAAACTCTACAAATCCTCAATCAAATCTTCATTCCTCAAATTCTCGTTTTCTCACTTCACCCAACTCAACCACTTTCTCCAAATCCTCAAATTTCAATCTCTCAACCTTCAAATTCTTGCATTGCTCTCACTCCAGTATCTCAATCACATCCTTTAAACTAACATCTCAAGGAATTAACAAACGATAAACACCACATCCTTTAAACTAACATCTCAAAGGATTAACAATTGACAATAAACGGGTTAACATCTACCACCTACACCTTACTTCACTTATTCAGGTAGGTCCTCACTTGCACTGACCCACACTCAATCCTCGCACTCACATAGTTCTCTGGCAACTCGCCATTACATTGAGTACTCATATAGTGCTCTGGCAACACGCCATTAATTCTCGCACTCACATAGTGCTCTGACAATACGTCATCAATCCTCGCACTCACATAGTGCTCTGACAACACGTCATCAGTTCTCTCGCACTCACATAGTGCTCTGGCAACACGCCATTACATTCAGTACTCATATAGTGCTCTGGCAACACGCCATAAATCCTCTCGCACTCACATAGTGCTCTGACAACACGTCATTAATTCTCTCGCTTACCGTCGGCACATCTTCGACCAAATTCATGGCCTCTCTCATCCTGGTGTCAATGCCACTCGCAAGCTCGTTGCACAACGCTTCGTTTGGCCAGGTATTAATGCCGACGTGGCCAAATGGACTCGCTCATGCCTGCCATGCCAGCGTGCTAAAGTCCACCACCACACAAAAGCTCCTCTGGTCCCTTTTCCTCTTCCTTCGTCACGTTTTGACGCCGTTAACATCGATCTAGTAGGTCCTCTTCCTTACTCCCGTGGTTGCAATTATCTTTTCACCATGATCGCTCGTTTTACTCGCTGGCCAGAGGCGGTTCCTATCTCGGACATCAGAGCTTCCACTGTCACTCGAGCTTTCGTCTCAGCATGGGTTGCTCGTTTTGGTGTTATCCCAACGATCATGACTGATCGTGGCAGCCAGTTTGAATCCCACCAATGAGATGCACTCATGTCAGTCCTTGGCTCCTTTCGCCTTAGTACCACAAGCTATCACCCCCAGAGTAACTCTAAGGTAGAACGTCTGCATCGGACCATCAAAGCAAGCTTACGCTCCATCGATCCAAACATAACTTGGGTGGACAAGCTACCTTTGATTCTCCTTGGCATTCGCTCGTCCTTGAAAGAGGATTTGGCTTGCTTAGCAGCAGAATTAGGTTACGGTACTCAACTTCGTCTACCCGGTCAATTCTTTTCTTTCTCTGACCGACCTCTACCTTCTCACCTAGATCCTTCTTCATACGTACATAACCTTGTACGGGTGATGACTGAAATTAAGTCAACTGCCCCTAGAGTGCCTGCTAATTATAAAACCTTCGTGCCGGAGATGACAACATGCTCCCAAGTTTTCGTTCGTCGCGATTCAGCTCGCGCTTCGTTACAACCAGTCTATGACGGACCCTTTCTCGTTATCTCCAGGAAGCCGAAATTCTTCGTCCTAAAGCTTGGCACCAGGCAAGATATTGTCTCTATCGACCGCCTAAAACCCGCTTATACCGAAAATGTTCGTCTAGAACCCCAATCACTTCATTCTCCTCCTACTATACCCCTTTATGGTACAGTAATCCCCCCCAACAACCTAAACCCCACCTTTTTAACTACTCCTGCCTCTCCAACTCCAACTTCCGTTTTGCTGGCTCCTCCTCCTTTGTTGCAGGAACCCTCGTCGGCAGAAGTGGTTAGTCAGGAGCAAATCTCTTCCCCACTGATCACTCCGTCAGCGGACAACGGGTCTCAAGACTCCCACATCCCGCTTGACGCCATCTCGGAAGGAACCAACAAGCGGATCACCTTCGCTCCATCAACCTTCTTTCGTTCCAGTGCCTCGTTCAACGCTAATGCCACTGCCACAGCAAATCTGTGTCCCCATACCCGCAGCCAAACCAATGGCACTGTCACACGCTCCGGTCGCGTCGTCAGGAGGCCTCGTCGGTACTCGGACTTATAATCTCAAAATAGTAAAAAGGGAAGGGGGGGAACCTTCTTAAGGGGGGAAGTGTTATAGCAATGCCTCTGGGCATTCCTATAATAAAAACCTCCTGGGAAACTTAAATATTATATACATCAATTATTATGTAAAATTCATATGCAATTATTTTACTTAACTTTGTCAATTTAATCTTTCAATTATTTTACTTAACTTTTGTAAATTAAATCATTTTATGTGCAACTCAATAATTAATTAATTCATTTATTTTACCTGTCAATTCATTTAACGTACTGTTTCAAACATCATCTCTTAAAATTTCACACAAACAAACAAACAAACGCTTTCAGCTCGACCAAATAGCACACTATTATTCCCCAGTCGACTCGCAACATTCTTCGTATAAAGGTCGGTAATCTTTCTTTCTACAATTAGTCATTTACCTACAAACAAATCATACTTAGTTTAATTCCACTTTCTCTCACAATTCTTTGCAAACGACCATACGAGAGTAGGTCTTAATTATATTTACTTCTCATATTGCAGCCCCTAATTCACAGTCCATCATAGTCACCATATTATTCCACCATATTCATATTTATTTCACGTACTTCATTTCTTTTCACATCTCGTACTGTAAATCATATTTTACCATATCTTACATTGTATACTTAAATCCAACTTATATCATTGTACATTCATTGATTCTATGAATATATTTCTATTTGTTTAATTGTTTTTCTTAAAACCCAGATTATTATTTCAAAATTTATTTCGCTTTCGTCTTAGGCCTAAAAAGCTATCAGGCGAAAACTTCGATCAAACAAATTTATGGTTATGGTTTTCGAAACGCTATTTAGGCTGATTTATTAAGAGAAAATAAATCACATGAATAACCATATACTATAAGCAGGTTTTTTTGCACAACATTTTATTGCATATTAGAAGAAACTTCAATTACACATTAGGTTTAAAAATACTGTACTCAAATAGATACTAATTTATTAATGACCGTACATCAGGCTGGAGGACCTCTTCTTGATTTCAATCGCGCAAACATTTGCGTTTGTAACTCTTCTCTGGCTGATCTCTTCTAATCGTCCAGCAGTAGTCCACCATCATGTTTCTATCCCAGTGACCTTGGTAGCTCTCTTCCATCGTCATCAAATCCTGATGGAAGCGTTCCCCTCGTTCGTCGCTCACAGCTCCAAGATTCTCTGGGAATCGGCAAAGGTGACTATTTAGGAAATGCAGTTTCACACTCCTGTTGCATCCAAGATCACGATATGTTAAAAGTATATTAGTAACCAGATCCTCGTAGTTATGCGCTTTTTTGTTTCCCAGAAAATGAGAGCCAGGCTCCCTTCTCTTTTTCATTCATGGTGTTCACGAATCTAGAATCACTCAGAAGTCTTCGGATTTGGGGACCATCAAATACTCCTGCTTTTATTTTTTCGTATGACAAAACAGGAAACGCCGACACTATGTACTGAAAACAATCATTGTCAGTGTTCAACGCCTTGACATACTGCTTCATCAATCCCAGTTTGAGATGAAGTGAAGGTAAAACGATCTTCTCTCGACTTACGATCGGTTCATTAACAATCTTTGGCATTCCTGCTTCCAAAGTTTTCCGAACTGGCCAATCTTTTGGGGACCAGTGTTTGTCACGGGCTCGACTGTCCCGCATAGATATAGCATGGAAACTTTGTATATCCCACCTACTAGCCAAGGAGGAAGTTGACCATCTTAAGGTCTACACATATGATCCAATTGTGTTCATGGTACTTAAGTAAATCCATGACCATTCTTATGTCATCGTGAGTTTCTCACAGTTGGACAGAGTGACCTAAAGGAACTGCACCAAAGTCATTGCCATTATGCAAAAGGACACACTTGAGGCTACGCTTGGAACTATCCAAAAACAGTCTCCACTCAACAGGGCTATAGGTGCCAAGTCCCAACTCGGTAAACAGACCAGGAACATCGTATCAATATACAAATTGTTTGTCCTCAGAGAAATACTTAACAAATGTACTCTTCCTGGTTCGGTAATATGATATCCGTACCGACCTGTCAAGCATATGTCTTTCACTCAACCTGGAGGCTAAAAGTTCTGCAGCTTTCTTGGAAAGTGCCAAATCACGTATCAAGTCATTCAAGTCTTCTTGATTGAAACAGTGTGGAGCTAATGACTGTTCAGCATCTGATGATGAATCTGCAAACTCTGAATTTATTCTGTGGACGTCCATATCAGGTACATCATTTTCATCCTCGGAAGAAGCATATCCACTGAAAATCGGAATTGGTAAAGACTCAGAATGAGGTACTGGCTGGATGGCCGAGGGAATGTTGGGGTAGTCGATCTTGTGCAGAGTTTTCTTGCTAATCCCTTTAGTATTCACAAGACAAAAATAACATGATCCTTTGGCTCTCCCCATGGGGATTCCAAAAGGAAGACCATTTCTCGTTCCTTTCGTCCACTCAAAAAGATGTTCCACACAACTATGGCAAACAGCATATGGGGCCTACTTCTTATCTTGATCGCCAAGAGGAACATCGAAATATGCCTCCTAAGTGCGGATAACAAAGTTTGCTATATTGCGCCTTTGACAAACTAGCATGTAACAGCCACATATGTAGCAGAAGGTGTATGGATCATTAACGCAATTTCCTCTTGACGAAACCATCACTCTAACATGAGACCTGAAAAAAAGAAGTCAATATTTTGCACAATAACACTTATTACTCTCTTACTACTATATGCTGTGAAGTATTTGCTTTCTTCAAACACCCTCTCTGTCCGTTTGGAGGGCAGTTTTCGGGGAAACGAGAAAATAGAAATTACAGAATAACTATAGCATGTAGGTAAAAATGGATTATATATTTGAAATCAACATGAAAAAAAACGAATTAAAATTTGCAGATAAAACTAAGTCACCAGAAAATGTGATTAAAATTGTTCCCCTGTGTTATCAATGCTGAATACATACGAATAAGTTAGAAGCATCAATGATGAATATGTACATGTAGTGTAGAATATAATGATGTATTCCGCCGAACAGCACACATGCAACGCAGTATCCACCCTCGATCAGCAGCGAGTACTTTAGCCAGGGGTATGTGATGTACCAGCTTGGTTGGAATCGCCTCTTATGACCACCTTCTTCGATGAAGGGTAGCGATTCGACAAACGGGGCAGTGTGGTTGATTAAGGCCACATCCTCGGAGTCTGTGGCCGCCTTGTTCCCAATGAAGTTGCCAATGTCCACTGGAGCTGCAGGGAGTGTCAGTGTACCATGCGAAAAAAAAGAGAAGTGAGTTCCTTGCCCTCCTGCTCCTCATGGTGAGATTCGTCTTCGCTGTCGGATCTACAGACTGTCGATGACGAAGTGCTTGGCTGTTGATCCAGCTCATTGACATCACGCTCGCAATCACTACTGGTCTTAGCCACTTTGGTATTGAAGAACGAGGTGATTTTCTTATCTCCGTAACAATATATAATAAAAAAAAATCACTTACTTTGTACTGCTGTTTCAGAGAGAGGATGGCACGGATATGATGCTGGTGTAGTTGCAAGGGGAGAGAGAGAAAGAGAGAAGATGCTGGAATTAGTTCTGAAAGGAAGATGCCAGCTGACAAAGAGCGGAAGGGCCAGTTGTGTGTCAGGATGCATGATCCTAATGATCGGAGTCGTCAAGCGGACGCGCCGTGTCTCAAGACACGAGGTGCCAACTCGAAAAACGATGCAAGTCAGGCACACTGTGTGGAATTTCACCCTGGACATGCCCCTCCTCCCCCTGTGGGAGGTATGTAGTAATCTTGTTGGATTGTTCAGCTCCCCTCGCCAGCCCAAATGTATAATCCCTTTCTTCTTTTCCAGGGTGCATGGAACGAAGATGACAGAGGGCGATCCGAGTGGGGGACACGATAGACTTCTATCGTACCCCTCATTCATCTCTGTCTCCTCCCACAGGTGTATTTTTCAGCAGTTTATATAAATTGAGTACAAAGTGTAAACAAATAGACTGGAAATTTGCGATTAAGCCTAGAGATTTGTATTCAAAGCTTAAGTAAGAGCAAAGGAAGGGAGCTGTTAGTGATAGGGATGTTTGAGTGTGGCAGTGAATCTGTGACTGAAGGTTCCTTCCCATCCTTTTCAGCTCCTTGATACCCGCTAGCAATCGACATCTGATCTTGAGAGACAGCCGCAAAAAAAGACAGGAAGCCAATCTTTAACTCACGTTCTCAGTAATTGAGAAAGAGCGGCCTGAAGCGTCATTTGTTGAGAGCTGCTCCAGGTCTTCAATGCAGTGGTTGTAACTCGCGCGTCCCACTTACCTAAGCGCGGAACGACGCTTCACAGAGTCCCAGAACCCTACGGAATTCCCAGGAGAAAGCGAGCCCGCCTCCCCTTTACCGCATTACTGATACCGGTTATTATATAGATCGGTGCGGCTGGTCCCTATATACGAGGGGCGGTAAATAAGTTTTGCAATTCGGATATAAGGAAAAGTGTTTTATTATTTTTCAATATAACTACTCTCGACTTCAATCTACTTGCGCTACTTGTCCCTGAGGCTTCGAATTCCCGAAAACCAGAAACCTCCCAACTGCTGTTCAATCCACTCCTGGACGGCGAGCTGGACATCTTCATCGTCCCCAAACCGGCGTCCACGCAGTGCAGCCTTGAGCTGGCGGAATAAAAAGTAGTCGCTAGGGGCCATATCTGGATTGTAGGGATGATGGTTGAACTCCTCGAATCCGCACTCAAGCAGGGCAGCTTGTGCAAGCCTTGTCGTGGAGGAGCAGGACACCGCGTGTCAACTTCTTGCACTGCTTCTGACGGATGCACTTCTTCAACCCAACCAGTTCCTCGGCGTAATATTGCCCTGTGATGGTCCTTCCACAAGGCGCATAGTACACCATCAACACTCCCTCAGAATCCCAGAAGATGGTGGCCATGATCTTCCCGGCTGATGGTTGGGTCCGGAACTTGATGAGGGTCGGAGAACCCCTGTGCTTCCAGGCCATGCTTTCGAACTTGGTCTCGGGATCCCAGTGATGGACCCACGTTTCATCACCTGTCACTATGAGTGACTCGAATCCCGCCGAGTCTTGGTTGTACAGGAGCAGCAGCTCCTCCGAACTTTGACGACGTTGAAGTCGATCATGGGGCGTGAGGTTTCTAGGGACCCAACGGCCAGAGACCTTGGTCATGGATGATGTTGATAACACTTCCATGTGATATTCCAAGTTGTCGCTCGATTTCTTCGACCTTGACCCGTCGATTTTCGAGGATCATCCTCTCCGCACGGGCCACATTGTGATCGTTGGTCACGTCTAACGGGCGTCCTGGACGGGGGGTCATCTTCAAGGGACTCACGACCATGGCAGAACTCCTTATTCCAGCGAGCAATGGTTGCATTGGAAGGGGTGGTGTCGGTGTACACTGCAACCATGCGTTCATGGATCTCTTTTGCATTCTTGCTTTCCTTGGTCAAAAAATTGATCACTGCGCGGTGCTCAACCTTCTCCATTGTTTAAAAGTTTGTGACTGATGATCTGCGATCAGCTACTGCTTCTTAAATAGACGAGGCAGTATCGTGCGGCTGCAGGTCCTGACTTGTCATAACTTGTCCTAACACCCCTACAAACAGCCATCCCCCTTCCTCTGTTTTGCCCTACCGATTCGCAAAACTTATTGACCGCCCCTCGTACATATATAACATTTTTGGGGGTGAGCCATTTACATTTTTTTGCGCTTACTGTCTTGTCTATATATGTAAATATATTTATTTTTTGTGTGTGATATTTGTACATTGGCGATATTTTGAAAAGGCTGTACATATTTGGGGTTTCTGTATGTGCGTATATATGTATATCATACTTGCGATTGGGTGGGGTTGTCATTTTTTGTCATTACTGTACTGTTGGTTTTATAAAATATATATAAATAGTCATAATTAGATTACCCCCTCATTGTCCTCTCCGCAAACTCCCAAGACGTCTCTACCAGAGTGGTAGGCAGTGTGTCACCAGGAAATCTAGAGCCTGCCACCACAACCCCTGTGGGGGGTCCAAGGATGAGAATAACAGGATAAAAATTGGGAAGGAGCCAATGAAAAAGGGGCAGATAAAAGATTGCGAATGAAAATAAACCCTACAATAAAATTCATGAACCTTAAATACTAGTAGCGGGAGAGGGCAGACTCCAGGACCAAACCAGTGCTCAAAATTCCAAACTTAACCTTAATAAGAAACGGAAAAAAGTAGCGGTTTTACCACCCATCTTCTCATTTAAGATGCCTTATTTCTCAGCGGAGAGATTCCTGGCTCTTTCCCGACAGACTGATTTCCCACCACTGCAGTAAGTTCCAGAAATTTGCTTCTGCCCCAGACTGGTGATAGGGAACTATTTTTATAGAAGTGGTTTTGACCGCCGATTGACACATATGGGTCGCACTCAGCGAATTTTTTTCAGTGTCAAGGGTTAGGGTCAGTGAGAAGGAATGCGCGATTATATCAAGGGCAGAAGTCTAGTGGCAGAGGAAGGAGACATGATTATTTACGAAGAACAAGGAATCATCGGCCAGGATTAAACGCAAGTGTTCTGAGTTAGCTCAAGAGAGGGAGCACACAGGGCATCGAAGGATGGAGCACATATGGCACCCAGCAAGAAAATGCGACACGAGGCTCGTGCACATGTGGGAGGAAGATCGCGGGACATACGGTATCCGTGAGTTAGTCTGGTCCGACCAAGGCGTAGGCGGGCCAGCAAGATATTTATGACGGGAACGGTAGAAGGATGAAGCTCACTAAATGAGGTAGGGTAAAATGCGGTGAAGTTTGGTGAGAGGCGGAGTTTGCCAGGCAGCGAGCCATAGCACATTAAGGATCTCCTTCACATATAGGAAATCAGTGAATGGGAAGCTGGGGCGGAGGTCGACCGAGCAGCTTGGTTAGCTACTTCATTGCCAGGCACCCCAACGTGGGAGAGCACTCAGCAGAAGGTGACAAGTGTATTGCGCGAGGTCTAAAGCTCATACAAGAGCAATCGTATTTCACGGATCAGAGGATTGGGATGGGAATAGTAGGACAATGCAGAAATAGTGAACAGCACGAATTCGGTAGGAAGGAGTAGGCAGAGAGATAGTATGTGAGTGCCTCCCGGATGGCGCACATCTACGCCGTGGAGGAAGGAAGGAAGGTGAGCGCCGAGGCAACGTCTCCCCAGCAATGAAAGCAGACGATATGAAGTGAACTTGAGACATCGGAGTAGATGGATGTGGTTTGAGAGTGAGTGGACGTATGGTTGAGTGACTCCGATAGGAGAGCTCTAGCCGACTTCAGAAATTTGCATTATTGCAAGAAGATTCTTGCTGGAAACCACTCAAAATAATAACACTCGATTGGAATTCTAGTTAATATCTACTATAGTTCGCAACTCTTACCAAGATTCAAAATACCTTGTATTAAACTATTTGAGACGGTTGGAAATACATTTTTACACTCAAGTTGTGAAACATTTGCCCATCAAGCGAAGATCGGATTTGAACCAAGCGCTTCAAAATAATAGCTATGTAGGGCAGGAAGAATACCCATAGCATCCTCGGGTAGGTGTCGTAAAAGGCGACTAAGACCATATTATGCCCGCTGGCCTGGGTAGTCGCTCACCCAAAAGTGGCATTGATGGGTGGCATTGCTGCGCAGTAACTCATTTTCTGGGAAAGGAATTGATTATAACGATCTCAAAATAAGGCTAATATGTGATCTATTTATATTTTAGTAATAGTTGCAACGTCTATATTTCCTGAAATAGCAAAATGTATAGGAGGCTTATTCATAAAGTTCGCGGATACCCGAGACGAATGTGGCGTCTTGTAAAATGGAGTCCACAGATAGGGGCCATACATAATAAAGGAGACATCGGCTTCAGGAATGTCGCGATTTAGATAGTGTTTATGTTGAAAATGACTTTTTTTTTTCCTTATTAACATTTTTCAGCAAGTCTCCGACAAGCCATTGATCTTGCAACGAGGGGCGGTCAATAAGTTTTGCAATTCGGATAAAAGGAAACGAGATATGAGGAAGTGTTTTATTATTTTTCAATATAACTACCGTCGACTTCAATGCACTTGCGCCACTTGTCCCTGAGGCTTCGAATTCCCGACAACCAGAAATCTCTCGACTGCTGTTCAATCCACTCCTGGACGGCGAGCTGGACATCTTCATCGTCCCCAAACCGGCGTCCACGCAGTGCAGCCTTGAGCTGGCGGAATAAAAAGTGGTCGCTAGGGTCCAGATCTGGACTATAGGGGGGATGGTTGAGCTCCTCGAATCCGCACTCACGCAACTCTGGCCTTGTGGACTTTGACCACGTTGAAGTCGATCATGGGGCGTGAGGTTTCTAGGGACCCAACGGCCAGAGACCTTGGTCATGGCCAAATTGTCGTGGATGATGTTGATGACACTTCCATGTGATATTCCAAGTTCTCGATCGATTTCTGCGACCTTCACCCGTCGATTTTCGAGGATCATCCTCTCCACACGGGCTACATTGTCCTCGATGGTCACGTCTGACGGGCGTCCTCTTCAAGGGACTCACGACCATGGCGGAACTCCCTATTCCAGCGAGCAATGGTTACATAGGAAGGGGTGGTGTCGGTGTACACTGCAACCATGCGTTCATGGATCTCTTTTGCATTCTTGCCTTCCTTGGTCAAAAATTTGATCACTGCGCGGTGCTCAACCTTCTCCATTGTTGAAAAATTTGTGACTGACGATCTGCGATCAGCTACTGCTTCTTAAATAGACGAGGCAGGAGCGTCCGGCTGCAAGTCCAGACTTGTCCTAACACCCCCACAAACAGCCATCCCCCTTCCTCTGTTTTGCCCTACCAATTCGCAAAACTTATTCACCACCCCTTGTATCTTTTAGCCCCAAGAAGGGGTTAATTTCAGGATTTTGATTGTGAGAACCCCTTGTACAATTTGTTCTAGAGGCTTTCAAGGAATCCTTCAAACTCCGGTACTTGTTCATAAGGTTTACTAGAACACTTCTTTTCTCGTTGATTTTTGTTAAGCTATTATTCACTTTTATTTTTTTGTCTTTGTTTCGTCCTATTATTATAGTACTTAGTATACCACTTAGATACCACAACAAACACCCTCACCAATCACTTCTCCCACGTTAGCCCTTCAAACCTGACGAGTCATCCGACGTAAACAACTCTTCCTCACCCACCCAGACTAACCACTTTTTACAAACTGCCAGATAAATCACATCATTCATCACATCCTCAGGCAATACCCAACATCTGGAATCAGAGGAAATACACTCTACAACCCCTTATGAGTCGAGTGGATACAGCGTTCTTCTTCTAACGTCGAGGTTCAATCCCAGCGAGAGTAGACACAAAAGTCAGCGCAAGTAGAGTTCTGCCCACAGATTGGTGGATGCGTGAGGCATACCCACATAGAGGTAGGTAGATCTTACACATGTCATTTTATATACAAGGAATAAACACCACTGTTTTTCTTCTTGTCTTTACGTAACACACATCTCTGTTCCCGGAAATCATGCTGATGGGTAGTTATTTACTACATACCCCCGACGCACAAAAGTTCCAGACTGATCTTTAACTTGTTAAGAACATACCCCCCCCCCCCCAAGCAAACTAGGGCAAGCTGCTTCCGGTGACGTCGGACTTACCCGCGATTACCATCTGTATATTGGCTTCATCATCCGGTGGAGGGGACCTGGCCAAGAGACGAATGGCCTTACCTACCTAACAACACTCCTCTTGTCACAAGACAGCAGAACTTTCGATGTCGTACACATTCAACTTCACTAACAAAATATACAACATACAAAGATGGCTGGTCAACTATTTGGCGGGTAGACACGCGCGATGGGATAATGAAATTCACATAAGCATCATAATGACAATCGCTGGCAAGCCCTTTTCAATCGGGGACGAGGTCCCTGAAGCATAATGAAATTCACAAAAAAACTTCCCGCTATCCCCAAGGGTCTGTAGTCTCCTATACTATTTAACCTCCCACGCACTCCATATATACATTTTATATATATTTCCGAAAGTCTGTTTGTATATATATATATATATATATATGACCACTATAGAAGGCCACTTAGAGTGACCTTGAAGACTAACAAAGTTCACCATTAGTGGTAACTTGACCCGGGAAGTAATATAGGCTACTCAGATTTGGCAAAAGTGGCGCCACCTGGTTGTTAGGTTAGGTTCAAATTTTTGCCATTTCTAGTTTTTTTGGGGGGAAAGTAATCGCGGCGGTGAGTTGCAATTAAAACATTACCCATGGAAAAATTAAGGTTTGTCAGACCAATTATGCCACTGCAATGTTTAAAAAACGCGATAATACCTATTATCAGCAGCCCGAGACTCGAATAATTTAGATAGTTAAACCTCGCGCCCATATGCTTGAAACGCGCTTTAAAGTCTGTGGCTGCCACCTACATACTCACGTTTGCCTGCCCGCCCCCCCACCTGTACTACTGTAATGTGAAAATTGTTATCTGTTAAGCTTTCATGATACACTACTCCATTACTCAAAATTAAAATAAAACTTTATTTTATACCTACCAACTCCTAATTGCGTAATTTAACTCTCAGAGAATTTAATTTATTTAAGATAGTTTTTTATGCCCGGACAATGCCATGTATAATTGAGAGTAGCTTCATAATTCTCAGATGCTCTCATCCAAGCATTAAAAAAAAGAAGAAAAAAAAGGGAGAGTTTTCCTCTGGCGACCGCCAACAAGGGCATAATCTCTTAGACACCCCTAACTTTAATACCTACATCAACACAGTCCTCCCCCCCCCCTTTGTAACTACAGAATCGAAATATCCTCAACCAAGTTTACAACTTTCTCATCATCGATATATGGGAGTAGCAATACACGCTTCACCTAATAATAAATAAGACCCCCAGAACACACAGACAAAATACTTAGCGTCACATACAATACGTTAAGAGCACTCAACCATCTACAACAAAAACATAAAAACAAAAGTACATCAAGATTTAACGGCTTCAAATAACTCACAGACAAGGTATGGACAGATAAACCAGTTTATAAACCATCCATTCGCTCAGTAATGGACTATGCAAACCCGATTGAGTCCAAAACCTCCTCACTCTCCAGACCATACAAACCCTCCCAGGTTGAATAGCTACATCCACAGACACTTTGAAACCAAAGTCCTCAAGATCAAGGATCATCTAGACATGAAAATCAACCACGCTGCAACTGACATCTGTAGAGTTGCATACCCTCCCGGCTTCAAGCCCGCGAGTGGACCTGCACGCTTTCACTTTCTGCCCTCGTTGATTTTCGCTTCTTAGTTTTAAGTGGACAACAAAGACGACACTGGTAAAACTTCCTGGACGCACTAAATTATAAAACAGACGACAAGAAAATCAAGGTAAATAAGTACGCGATAACAAGACGCACATAAAACCATCTACAGGGGCACGAACAAGACCAACTTGTCGTAACAAACACCCTCATATTAACAGAAAGACCTCAGGTCAAAAACAGAGAGAAACACATTACCTCATATCTCCCAGCAATGTACTTAAGCCTAACTGGATGCGGAAGAGTGCCGTAAACATCTTACAAACAGGCCAATTACCGAACAATGGAGTGGCAAAGAAGCAATATAGAATAAACCACTTCGAGCTAAGTTGAGGCTGGCGGGTGTCTTGACCCTTATTAGTTATAAATGGAGAACGAAACTATTAATAAAATCAAAATTTATGAAAATAAAAAATTATAAATCACATTAAGTCCTATTTTAAATTAAATTTCTTTTCACCGAAAATGAGAGGACGTTAAAGAGGTGGTATGGAATCTTGATCAGGGGGTCATTCTGTCCCATCTCCAAACGGAGGCATCGTCGCAAACGGTAATTAAAATATTGCCGGATCTCGAAAAGGAAGTCTGTCTGATGGGGGAAACGCACTTGGGGTGACTAAGGATCGAGCACCGTGCTAGGGTGGGGTCACTCACATCCAGGTCCCACACGTAAGCTTTTCCCATCTGATTGCCCACAGCGAGAACCTGAAAGTTATGGGTTTCGCCTCAGTAAATTATCAAACAGTCAGGAGACGCATCTTAAAAGGCTAATTAAAAATGGAGGAGGAAATATAAAATTTTACTGAATCACAGTTAAACTGGTTGCTGTGTATATGACAGCCGCAAGGCCCAAGGTCCCATCCAGCTATTAACCAGACCTGCTGTAGCTTACTTCGCTCATGATGAGAAGCGACGTTTACACTCTGTTGTAGCTCACAACCTAATGGCTTTTCAGCACCATGAATAAAAAGCTCGACCCTTGTTCACCCATGTCAACGGCTCTGCACTCGTTGTAAAATTCACATAAAAATCAGAATAATTAAAATCACTGACAAACCCTTTGCAATAGCGGACGCGGTTCCCAGATCGGGTGAAGAAATTCAAATAAAAATCAGAATGCCAATCGCTGGCAAGGAAGTGGGGACCAAGAGTACGTGTTTTTCCACCCGCCAACGAGGACGGAACCCTTCGTGGCACAAGGAGTGACCCCGTTCCGCGTCAGGGAAGTGTGGATATGAAAACCCCGTTGATAGATTCTGCGACTGTAGTGTGTATGTTGTGGCTTAAGATAATGAAGGGGGAAGAGAGCAGCGTTGTGATTGACTGTGTGTGCGAATGGGGCGGCAGACTAAATGCATCGCAAAAATTCTACCCTTCTCCAAAAATATCTAAAGAATTTTTTTTCTGTAGTGGGGGAGTGAGGAGTAGGAGTATATTACTCACTAGGTGCAGATAAGGCTACTAAATGTGGCAGCACCAATGTATGATAGGGGAGATAAACGGGGCTAGGAATCCGCTCTCTAATACTATAACGCGTCCAACGACTCATTCCAAATTCCTTCCTTTCCTCTATTTCCCATCTTTATGTCATTGACGCAAGTCATTTTATGATCTTTAGAGATGAGATTTTTTTTTGGAAGATCATCTTCCTTAATACATATATTGGAATTGGTCTCCCGAAATTCTTACCTTTTGCCAGTAATCCAATGAAAATCGCATAAACCAAATCTCACACTCTTTGTAGTCAAATTTGTGAATAATTGTAACATTTGTATCATTGTATTTAAGCTCCTTTTGATTCAGAAGTCCGGGTTTCCAACAGACGATTGTGTTTTCGCAACTCTGCCAAACAAGAGGGATACATAATACTATCAGTCTTAAAAAAAATAGTAGTAATATCATACCACTCATTCCTAAGGCGTGGTTCGGAGCCCAAGTTAATCAGTAGGTCCTAACTGAGAAATAAAAGACATCTTAAATGAGTGCATATCGGTGATAAGACTCCTACCATTTTTTTTCCTAAAACACTACAGCTGACACCACTGTATTCTTATCGTCCCCCACAAAGGGCGAAGGGGCAGTCTTAAGGGCCGGGGAGAAAGTTGGCACAAACCCCACCTGGCATGCGTACAAGGACAAGGCAACAAAGGGCTATCGCAGTACAATACTTTCGAGCAAACCCTCCACCACCACTCAAGAACCCTTGAAAATCTACCTCTGCTCGCCAAGCTTAGCTAGCAAAACATGGAGAGCTCACCAAATCATGATATAAATCGCCCCTAAGATTCACATACCTCAATCAAATCATCGCCAACAGAGCTGACGGGAAGCTTTTTAAATGGTTTTTTTTTTAATTAAAGGGAGTCCCATCTGGCGACTGCCATCAAGAAGATATCACCCAAAATACCAAAGACTCAAAACATTTTAATTTTATGATCTCATCATAGAGGCAATTAAAGAAGGCATTGAGGCCACAATACTCAACAACTAATATTTCAGATTATACTAATCGAGACAGTAGGAAAGCACAAAACCAAAACTCCAAAGCAAATTACTACATAAGGAAGAGGTCCTGCAAAAAGGAACATTAAGTTTTTGATATCATGTAGGAGACACGAGCTATACAGAAGCCACTGACTTCTCAGTCACACAAGGAAGTTCAGTTGGTACAATACTTACCTAGCCAACATCGCTGATGAAACAAAATACTACAACACAAACTTTGCCTCAGAGATAAGATATCTCATCAACAACCTAGAAAAATAATCTTGGAACCATGAAAACATTTCTAAAAAAAAAAATGACAACATACAACAGCACAAACAACACTGACAAGCCTTCCTGGACTCATAAAACGACAAAACAGACAGCAAAAATGTCTGGAAAATAAATCATGAGAAACGCAAAATTCAATAAATGACAAGACTTTTTTAGGGCACCCATCTTCCGACTGCTTTCAAGGGCATAAGTCGCCGTAATTTAAAATTTCAGCCTAGTGCGAGGCTACATTAAAATTACCAAAGCAAGCTAAAAAAAAAAGAAGCACGATCTGGAAGACGGGGAGAGGCCAGCCTCCGCCCGGCGCAAGAACATGCGACTAAACAAAGAGTTAAATGGAGGAGGCCAGCCTCCTCCAAAAAGTCAGATAGTCCACAAGTCTGTGTACACGAAACTGTCCCAAGTATAGGAGCCAAGTGGTAGCGACCGCACTCGTCGCGATACCAGGACAGTTAAAGTACGCGAAGATCATCTAGACTGGGATATTCAACAAGAATGTGCCCAACAGTTTGGGGGACAAGGCACTCGTAGCAATAAAATGCAGGAGAGCACTCAATCAAATGGCGGTGTATCCCGCGAGTGAGTCCAATTCGGAGACGACAGAAAGCAACCTGAAGCCGTCGCGGCATTGAGGTGTGGGTCTATGGGAATAATCGTGGCGCAATGGCACGCAACTTTAAGTTCTCTTCAACCATCTCCCATCTTCTTTGCCAAGCAGCACGGAGGGCTGCCCGAGTTCCTGCCATGGGATCGGTGTGAGGAAGAACGAAACGCTGGTCTGGTCACCCAGTCCTCACGGACTCTTTGGCGCCCTCATTCCCCACATGCCCAAGAATCAAGCAGAAGATAATTTCGACATCCACCCGGCCCGTGGCAACCGTGGCGCCACGGATACCGCGAACCAGGAAGTGTGGAGATTCCAATGCCCCGAGAACATAGGGCGCTTTTTGAGTCTCTAAAGATCACAATCTTGTCTCCGAAACGGGCACGACGTGTTATCTCTCGTGCCGAGCGGAGTATTGCAACCAGCTCGGCCGCGAAGACAGGCGCAGCACCTATAGGAGACTCGCTGAGATAAAAAAAAAAGAGTGAATAGGGCGTGTAAACCGTCCCCATCCTGTGATTTGGAGCCATTCATATACACTGGCACGGATCGAGGTAGACACGAAGTGTGCTCCAAAAAGGCCAAACGTAATTCTCCTGGCGCTGTGGAAGCTTGGGGAGTAGAGGCGCCACCGGCCGAGAGCTACAACAAGCTCTCGAACGAGGTTCCTAGCCCCTAAACACAAAGGGCTTAGGGTATGACTGGCGTCTCTCGGCGGAATCGACACTGTCGAGATCGGCTGCGGATGCAGTAAAAACCGTTGACGACTGAGGGAGGCGCCGGGCTTGCGCGTACAGGCAAATAATGCACAATGCACGCCGAAGATTGAGTAGCATATTCCCACTATCGAAAAGCAGGCTCTCAATGGGTGACGTGCGGAAGGCACCAGTCTGGCTGGTGGATCGAGTCGACCTTCCATAATACACGCTAGGCTGCGGAATCATAAAATACATCTGTAGTCAAACCTTGAACGAATAAGGGTTCGATAGAAAAGCAAGGCAGTAGCCCTATCAGCGCCCAGGTGCTACACGGAGTAACCGAAGGAAGAATATCCATGGCGTGGGTACAAGAGACCATAAGACAGCGAATATGAGCCTCCCAGGTTAGGCGTCAGTCGAAAACGAGACCAAGCAAACGGTGCGAATTCACCACTTCGAGACGAACCTCGTTTAGCAACTAGTCCAGATCGAGGTGGAGCCGTAGAAGGCGGCAGAAGTGCACCACCTTAGTCTTGGCCAAGGAAAACCGAAACCTCGGCGCTGCGGCATAGTGAAAGACGGGGTTCAATTCCTGTTGGATTCGACGCTCCAGTTGGCATCAAGGGTGAACCCAGAGATATTAAAATGTCGTCAACGTGGAGTGTATAGAGAACATCTTCCGGCAGCACCGAGGTGATACCGTTAATGCTCAGGGAAAAGAGTGTGGCAGTGAGGATACTTCCCTGCGGGACACTCTATTCGGCTCAATTGAACAAGAGAGGGCTTCCCCCACACGTTCGTGGAATCGATCTCGCAAAAATTCTGAAATAAAGATTGGGAAGCGTCACATCACTTCCATCGTGATGAGTCCTCATGATATCGTACCGGATCGAAAAACATCGTGGCGTAGTGCTGTCTACGAAGGCCTCGCAGGACATTTCCAGTTAAAATTGAACTTGCGGAAACCGCACTGTGCCGAAGAAAGGTGGCCTCCGTTGTCCAGGAAAAGGGCTAGTTTAACATTTGCCAATTACTCCATTAACTTGCACACGCAGGAGGTTACAGAGATTGGTCTGAAAACGGTCGGGGTAGAGTGATCTCTTCCCGGTCTGCGAAAAGCGAGTACAGTAGACATTAGTTAGGAGTCTGGGTGGATACCCTCAATATGGGCTGGGTCACCTCCACGACCATGTCCATCTCAGTGGGGCCTCCATCGCTCCCGGAGGCATCACAGATCCAAATCGATGACTCTTTCTGGTGTTTCGTCGACCCATGCAGGGTTAAAATCCAGGACATGAGGAAAAACAGACCGACGGGCCCTGCTCTCCCCTGCCTCCGTAAGGGATTGGCCCTATCGAGCGGTCAATTTTGGGCCGCCTGCCTTTTCTCTTGGCAATCCCCTGTGATAGGAAAGGAGGGACTGTGGCTGATAGGAAGATGGAGCCGCTCAAGGGCGCCTTTAAAGAAGAGGGTGAGGGGGCTGCCACCGCACCCGTAAGACTAAGAGAGGAGTAAACCTACTCTCTAGTAGAAGAGAGTTGGAGGGGCCCTTGAAAAAACACAGGGGAGGAAGGGACCACCTCATTTTCAGAGATGGAGATGCCTGAGAGCAGCTCCAAAGATGGAAAAGGGGAATCCCCTTTGTCACATTAAATGGTGATAGGGAAGCACCTCCACCGGTCGTAGGGGTGTTACCTGGTCCCTCCCGACACCTAGGAAGGGCGAGGCCACGTTTGGAATTTAGAATTAGTAAAGCAGATACTATCTATGACCCCCTAATGACTTGGGAGGTTATAAGAAGTCTCCATAGGATCAGAAAATTACAGAATGTGATCATTTACACAGACTCAGTCCGCACATTAAGAATTGATGGGCTTTGCCAACCTATCCTGCCATTTAGGCAAAGGTGTCCTCTAGCTTTAACCCTAAATGATGGTGCTGGTGAGGGCAATTTATATGTGTACTGGAAGAAGGTGAGCAGAGTCGATGGCCCAGTACACCCCGCCCTAATACTTGCCTTAGCCAGTGGGCTTTCGGTCCTTGCATCAGATAGGGACCTCACGGTATCCACTGTCACTCGACTAAGGACCCATATGAGGATGAAAGTGCGCGGGACAACCAGATCCTCAGCGGATAAAAGAGCAAGTGTGGAAAAGGGTAGGAGGGGATGTAATAAAGAGAGGTAGAGATAGGTGGGTGCACTAATTTGCACTCAGGCCGGGAAGATGTGCAAATCCTCCAGATACCAAGTGTAACAAGCTACACAGGGTACTCCCCCCCCCCAACCACCACCTACGGGGCTGACAAAACACAAACGAAGCCATCTACTGGAAAATGAACTAAATCAACTTGACCAAACAAACCCCCATACAGTACAACAAAAAACTTACTAACAGCACAGTTAACTTCATGAATAAAATCACAAGCATTTAATTACATTTGCTCACATCTCTCAACAATTTGGTGCCGAAAATAAATCTCAAGTTATACAATGAAAAAAAATCTCGCTCTTTCTGAACCTGACAACATATCAATCATACACTTGAAACACCTTATTCCTAGAGGCATCACCCGATTAATTGGATAAATTTAACATTCATCTTAAAAAAAAATCTAAGTTCTCTAACTCTAAAGGTTTGGAAATCTTCTCACATCATACCCATCCTCAAATCACTTCATGGTCCATTACCCCCTTATGATGCCCATGGCTTACCTTGGGAGCTCCTCATGCTAGATGCCTTAACAAACCTATCAATTGGATGTGGTTCATCAAAGAAGATACAACAATGTGTATATCTGCTATTTCTTTTTTGCGCAAATGCATGTTCTAAAAATGTATACTTATGCCTTAGGAGTCTTGCGCATGTTTTGCTAAGGCTGGTATGGATCTTGCAATCAGTGGCATGGGTGACTCTCATTTCATATATTATAGAAAAATTCCAGTGTGTGTGTGTGTGTGTGTGTGTGTCTAGATCAGGGGTGCTCAGACTTTATAGACCTAAAGGCAAAATTTACTATCGTCCGAATGGAGAGTTGCAAGATATATAAGCATAGCTTGACAGTAATCAAAGTAAGCATATTTATCTTAGAAATTATTTAAATGTAAAAATATAAAAAGTGAAGTACATATTTTCACACTAAAACTTCACTTTGTTATTTCAAATAACCTGATGGGCACGAGTCTGAGCGTCCCTGCTCCAGATGTTTTGTGGGCAGGATTTTTGCATTCAGTATAGGTAAGTGATTAGGAAATTGCAGATACATCGCGTGCTGAGGCCTTCTTTTACTGTTTTTATCGGGTAATGCAGTGTGTGGATGCAATATAAAATAACTAGATGTTAACCTCGAGAGGATGAGCGGCTACGGGATAAAGATTACACCAGGAAGACGCATCTGCCTCAGAGAAGTTGTCATGTGTGAAATTGTACCAAGATTTCTGGCCTCTGAGACATCAGCCCTCAGGAAAACGACCCAAGAACCGTTGGCTTGGATGGGACCTTAACACATCCAATTGTTAGGAAGCGCTTTTCAGTGAAAACCTATGGTGTGATCCGAACTCAGACTCACTACAGCACATAGCAGCCACCCACTGTGAAACATGACAACTTCCCTCAAGCAGGGAAAACGGTGTTTCCACGTGGCTAGACCTAAGAAACCCCCTTCAAGTGATTTTCCCCCCCTCCATAAAATTTAAAGCGAATACCAACAGAAGAGATCTGTAATAAAAGCAGTGCAGATGGAAGTGAAAATATGTGTAAGATATATAGCCATAGATCCTCCTAGAGGCATTGAGGCCGGTAGAGAACGCATCTGCTGGCATTGGAGCATGGAGGGCAAGCAATCTTCCAGATGTCAGCTGCAACAAGGTTGCCAATGTTAAACATGACAACCCCCTTGCGGGTGCATAAAAGATTGGGGCAGGAGAAAGAAATGGGGGGAGGGGGGAAGAATGAAGGCGCATTAAAAACCAGAGCCAGGAGGGAGCAGTGTCCATCCACCCCAACTGGGTCTTGCCCAGGGATGAATGAGCGAAAGCTGGTTGGCGAATAGCGCGTGAAATTAGCCACTGACCAAGAAAATGGGATAGTTTTAGCTCGTGAACAATCGGCTTAGCCAATTACAGCGAAGTTAAGACACATCAGGTGTGGCGAGTCACAAGATGAAGTCCCAATTTGGGTCTTTTTCATGGCAGCTGCCATACACTGTAGATACCCGTGGTTCGAATCCCCCATTAGTCAGTAGGCCTCCATTGGATAAAAGGCAACTTAAATGAGTGCAGATAGGTGCAAAAAAGAAGAAAAGAATAGGCGAATCAGTGGCAAAACCAGAACGAAAACAACTTACCTGATTAGCCAGAATGGTTATGATGGAAATACGAATGTTTGCGAAGGATTGGAAGAAAAGGTCGTTTGTTTGTGAATAATTGTTGTTGTTGTTAATAGAGCCCTAGGAAGAGATGACATCTTCGGAGATTGAGGAAGAAAGCCTTGGATGCTACAACATGTGTTGTAGGCCACGTCAATGTAACCACAAGTGGGGCCACACGCCTTCTGGGAGACTGCCCTGAGAGTGGGGGGACGTTTTTGCATGCATTGTGTTTGAGAGAGGTCTGAGTGAGGAGCGAGTGTATGATAGAGGGACATGGAATGAGTGTGAGGGGCGTACTTGTCGCCTGTCTACGGATGAATCATGACTGGACGAGATGCTACAACACAGGACACGATTGCTATGAAGTATTAATTTGGGTTTGAAAAAATGACAGGGGGAAGGTGGTGTCTTGCGCTTAATAAGGCATAAATGGATGGGAAGTTTTGTGGGGAAAATGGTATATAATGTAGGACTAAGGTTAAGATTTCCACTGAGTTAAGTTATGGGAGATAAGCAGAGGCAGCAACAGAGGTGTTGGTGAAGAGATGACCTCTGGGATGTATGCGATTATGTCTCTGCACCTGTCCTTTTTCTTTCTCCTATCACACATGTGTGCAGTGTAGTATTTTTAGCAATGCGTGAGTGATCCTGGAGTGTCTAGCACTCAACAAAACTCGGAAGACGTCACCTTGCCTAACATGGAAAAGAAAAGTACCTTAGATAAGATGAACGTGCCCAGCCACCGCACACAGTCGACATAATTCCTATGGATGTCCCGCGTGGAGAAGTCTGGGAAATGCTGTTCCACTGTGGGGAAAGGACGGACGGACCTGCCGGGATTGAACGTGTACGATTCCTTCATCACCTTCTGCATTCGCTCAGTGGAAAGACTCCAGACTTTCAGCGAATGGTCCATGCCACAAGAAGCGATGAATTTCCCCTCCACATCAATATCCTTTTAAAAAATACACAAAGGGATTGTTACCACAAAAGTGTGTGTGTGTGTGTGAGGGAGGGGGGGGCACAGGAAGAAGCCCTATATCATCTTCCACAATGTTGTAAAAGTCGCCTAGCCCTGGATATGGGTCGCTATCCTGGAAAGATGTACACCGAAAAGTTCTGTTCCTGTTCCTATGAGCGAGATGAATGTTGGTGATGCCCAACATTCGAGGAGGAACCCCAGACATGACAAGATGCTTAAGGCTTGGGTGCTATGGTCAATGCCAAATTCGCGAGGAATCTCACGGCCAAATAAGCAAGGATAAAATTGATCTCCAGACCCCTTTCTTCTTTTCTACCCTATCACCTATGCATGCCCCACAAGGAATTTTACCTTGCTGATGGTGATAAAAAAATATAGCCATGCAAATAAACTTAATCCACTTTTCCTTCTTGAAAAGAATCAAAATAAGTCATTTTATCCCACCAATAAAATTAACATTTCCTATCCTTTTATGAACTATAAGGACAAACCTTTCCACCTTTCTTTCACACCCTATTATACCGAGCAACGGGATGCAATGTACTATAGCTTCTCATCCAAGTCGTGTATCATACATTCACATAAGGCTCCTATCACGCCCTCTTACAAGCTAACAGAAGTGTCCTCCTGTCAGGTCCTTTGTCTTAAAGTCACGTTTTAAGGCTCCAAACCCTTAACACACACCCATATTTAATCAATTATTGTTACATGCAGAGAATTCTCAGGCAGAACTTCATCTACACCATATATGCCTGACTCATTCATTCCACCAGAGCCTCTGGCTAGCTTAGTGGATGTGGGGTTGGATTTCCAACATTAAGGTAACAGGTTTACTCCCAGTAAGTACAGAAACAAAACTTCAGTGTTGTCATGAGTCAAGCGCTTATTGTGGGAATACGATGTGGTTACTTCTGCGGGGATAGACAGCTCTTACACACAGTTATACCGCACAACCAATCACAACACTGCTATTATTTCTCTTTCTGTTTTCTCAAGACACTATATATAATCTCTCCTCTGTTCCGGAACTCTGCCAATAGGGTACTCATACTACCCCCAAAAGAAGACCCTTCCTTGATACCTTCAGGCTCATCAGTGATTGTTATTCTAATCTTTATATGAATTTCATTATCTGGTTGGGGGACTGATAGCAAAACAGTTCTAGTAGCCCATTCGTTCCTTTATCTACCCTTTTCACACTCAACATCTGCTTCAAATTGTTCATTTGCAATGAACTTATCCAAATATTTCAACCTCCTCTTTTCATACCATAGTCTCAATTCCATCCACTAAGTTTGGTAGAAGCATACTTTCATGCAACTTTATTGCACACTCCACAATAAAACTCTAAACCTTCATTACTCCTGAAGCCTCCTTGCACTATAGAACCTTGTTATCGCAGTCTGACTTATCTGTATTACTATCATGCATGATATAACATGGATACATAAAACACTGCAGTTGCATGGAAAACATAACACACATTCTAATAATATCACACTCCAAGTGAAAGCCCCAACCAGTGAAGAGCAGGGTTCCAACTGAACATACCTGCCTTTTACAAACACCATAATTGAAGAAGCAAAAACTTATTTTTCAATCTCAATGAACAATCATTCTGGGGTTATTAAAGTGCTGCTGTTATTTTACTGGAGAACATTAATAAACTTTGAATTCAAACTTACTGCACTTAAAACTTCATCTCGATGAGCTTCCACTCCTCCGAACACAGCGACTAAAATATCAGTGCGTATGTTCCAGAGTCTCAAGGCATGATCTTTACTGACTGACAAGAGAAGGTTTGGATCGCGTGGGTGGAACTTGAGTTCGTTAATAGCATTTCCATGTCCTGAAGAGGATATTGGTAGCATTACTTTCATTTCTTCAAGATTTGCCTCGCAAAGAATTGTTGTTCTGTACACTCTTTAGCAATTTTTTTTGTTTTAAATTTTAGGAACCCATCTGGCGACTACCTACTTGAGCATAAGTCACCGTACTCACGGCAGCCTAGTACTAGGCTACTTTAAAATAAGAATATGCAAAAAACAACAATAAAAAAAGGGAAAATGGCAACAAGCAGGAAGCAAGCGCCAGCGTCGGGGGAGGTCCGTCTCCCCCCCCCCCGGCGCAGGAACGTGCGACCTACAAAGGAACCAACCAAAAAACCTAGTTAAATAAAGGAAAAAGGCCGGCCTCTGCCAAAAAGTCTACTAGTCTACCAGTCAATGTGCATGCACTCGTCCCGAGTACAAGAGGCAGGCGGTAGCTACCCCGCCCATCCCGGCACCGGGACAGGTAACGTGCGCGAAGATCGCCCAGACTGGGACATTCAACAAGAATGTGCCAAACAGTCTGGGGTACAACGCAGTCTTCACAGTAGGGCACTGGCGAGCGCTCCATCAAATGGCGGTGCGTCCCGCGAGTGTGCCCAATTCAGAGACGACAGAAAGCAACCTGAAGCCTTCGCGGCATTGGGGGGTAGGCCCGTGGCAACAGTCGCGGCGCAATGGCACGCAACTTTAAGTTCCCTTCGACCGTCTCCCATCTTCTTTGCCAAGCAGTCCGAAGAGCTGCCCGTATTCCCGCCATGTAGTCGGTGTGAGGAAGAGCGAAACACTGGTCTGGTCACAGAGTCCTCACGGACTCTTTGGCGCGCTCACTCCCCGCAATTCCTACATGTCCAGGAACCCAGCAGAAGATAATCTCGACATCTGCCCGGCTCGCCATAACCGTGGCGTCACGGATACCACGAACCAGGGGATCCGGAGATTCCAATGCCCCGAGAGCACTCAGGGCGCTTTGTGAGTCGCTATAGATCACAATTCGGTCTCCGAACCGGGCACGTCGCGTAATCTCACGTACCGAGTGATGTATTGCTACCAGCTCGGCCGTGAAGACAGACGCAGCGCCTGGCAGAGCCCCGCTGACCTTAAACAGAGGGGATACGGCGTGGAAGCCGACCCCCTCTTGGGACTCGGAGCCATCCGTATTCACTGGCACGGTTCCAGTGTGACACGAGGTGTGCTCCAAAAAGGTCGAATGCAATACTCCCGGCGCTGTACAAGCTTTGGGAGCAGAGGCGTGGCGACAAATAGCCAAATGTGGTACCCTCGAGGGTGGCATCCTGGGCAGAACCAGGGGCGCCACCGGCCCGAGAACTATACCTAGCTCTCGAAGGAGTTTCCTGCCCTAAACCCAAAGAGCTTAGGGTATGACTGGCGTCTCTCGGCGGCATAGACTGTCGAAATCAGCTGCGAATGCAGTGAGAGCTGTTGGCGACTGAGGGAGCCGCCGGACTCGCGCGTACAGGCGAATGATGCACTGTACACGGCGTAGAGCGAGTGGCATCTCCCCAGCATCGACTAGTAGGCTCTCAATGGGGTAAGTGCGGAAGGCACCGGTCGCAAGGCGAAAGCCGGTGTGGTGGATCGAGTTGACCTTCCGCAATAAACGCTCGGCTGCGGATGCATAAAACTCGCATCCGTAGTCGAGCCTCAAACGAACAAAGGATCAATAAAAAAGTAAGGCAGTAGCCCTACAGCGCCGCAAGCGCTGAACATCACGAAACAGAGAATATCCATGGCGCGGGTGCAAGAAACCCTAAGGCTGCGAATATGAGCCTCCCAGGTGAGGCGTCGGTCAAATACAAGACCAAGGAAACGGTGCGATTCAACCACTTCCAGGAGTACCCCATTAAGAAACAAGTCTAGGTTTGGGTGGAGCCATGGATGGCGGCAGAAGTGTACCACTTTAGTCTTGGCCATGGAAAACCGAAACCTGTGAGCTTCGGCATAGCGAGAGACGCGGTTCAATGCCTGTTGGAGTCGACGCTCCAGAGTTGGCATCTGGGCCACGCCAAAAGAGATCGAAAGGTCGCCACGTAGAGCGTAGCAAGAACATCTTCCGGCAGCACCGAGCTAATGCCGTTGATGCTCAGGGCAGAGTGTGACACTGAGGACACTTTCCTGCGGGACGCCCTCTTTCTGCTCCATTGGGTCGGAGAGGGCTACCTCCACCTGTACATTGGGAGGCGTCCCCTCGCCCACATCGCGTGGAGAGTCTCCATGATACTGTATCGCCATGCGGTAACATAGGCCTTCTCCAGATCGAAAAACACCGTGGAGTAATGCTGTCTACGAATGAAGGCCTCGCAGACGGCATTTTCCAGTCAGAGCAGAGCATCCAACGTGGAGTGGAACTTGCGGAAGCCGCACTGTGCATAAGACAGAGGGCTTCCGCTGTCCAGAAAAAAAGCTAATCTAACATTTACCAATTTCTCCAGCAACTTCCACATGCAAGAGGTTAGAAAGATTGGGCGGAAACCCGCCGGAGTAGAGTGATCTCTTCCCGGTTTGCGAAAGGCGAGCACAGTAGCGATTCCCCAGGAATCTGGGAGGAGACCCTCCACCCAGATCCTGTTGAACAAATCTAACAGAAAGGCCATGCCTCGCTCACTCAGGTGTCGAAGCATGGCGTACGAGACATCGTCCGGACCATAGGCGGTGTCCGCGCACGAAGCAAGAGCGGAACGCAACTCACTCATAGTAAACCTGACGTTGAAGGGTTCTACGCCTCTGGAGGTAAAGTCCAGCCGGCGGCCTTCCGCGACATCACGGCTAGAGAATGCGGAGAAAGCGGTCGCGAAGGATTCCGCCACGGATGCGGGGTCCGAGATTGCGGTCCCATTCTCCTGGAGAACGGGAGGGGGGTCCTGCGAGAACTTGCCCCGAATCCTTTTGACTCGCTTCCACACCTCTGCTGGAGGGGTCTCCCCGTTAAGTGAAGACACGTATGCCCACGAAGAAGAGCGGGGGGCGTGCTTCGAAATATACCGGTACCTAGCTCTAGCCCGACGAAATTCAGCGACAGTGAAATCGTTCGAGCAGCGCTTCTGCTTGAGGGCCGTCTCACACTCAGCTGACCACCACGGAAGTGGTCGTCGTGCAAAACGGCCAGACCTTCTAGGGATAGTATCTAGGCCCGTGGCGATGAGGTTGCCGAGAAGAACTAAATGACCTCATCTACCGACCTAAACTCGACTGAGATAGAAAATTCAGTCATTTCCTGAAATGTAGACCACCACGCCCGCGCCAAGCACCACCAGGGCGGGCTCTCGGGCGGCAGCGGCCAAAAAAATGATATTTGAATGGGAAAATGATCACTAGCATGGAAGGTCATCGACCACCCCCAATCCAAATCAGGCTGTGCATCCAGAGAGCACAAAGATAGATCGAGGCAGGAAAATGAAGCGGTTCTCGGGCAGTGATGCGTAAACTCATCCACATTTAGGACACCCATCTCAAGCTCGTCGATCAGGTCGGCAAGGACTTGATCCCGGGGATTAATAGAGTAGTCTTCCGAGAGAGGGTGTCTACCGTTTAGATCTCCGAGCAAGAGAAAAAGCCTCGGCAACCGTGCCACGACGGGGCGGAAGTCCCTCGCGTCGAAGTTGGCTGACTGTGGAATGTACGCGGAAATAACAGTATATATCTTATCCAGGTGCAGCTGCACAGCTACTGCTGAAAGGAGGTATCTAAGGCGAAGAGAAGAACGGAGACATCATGCTGGGTGTAAATTGCACATCACCCCACCAGGCCCCCATCCCGTGGTGGTGGGGTCGCAAAACACTTATACCCCGGGAGGGTGGGAAGGGGGTATGCGCCCAGCATGGTCTCCTGCAAAAAGATAGCTAACGGGGAACGGGAGACGAGCCTCCGCAGCTCCTCCCAGTTGGCCCAGAGTCCGCGGCAATTCTATTGAACAAATATGCTCTTCAGGCCTAGCTCGGAGGACATGCGGGGGCCCTCTTCGAAGAGAAGACCCTCACGGGAATGGCCGTACGTTTCCCGAAGGAAGAACTCCGGGCGCTGTTGGCCGGACAATGCGCTGAAGGAGCTGTCGCCTTCGAGGGCTTATTGGGGGAGGTTGGGCTCGTCATGCGAGTCTTTTCTACTCTTTAACAGAGATTCTGCACATCTGATATCCATCTCAGTGGTGTTATCTGTTGCTTATTTTTATGAGGATTACAGTTTAGTGGAATCCAAGACCATGGGTATGGCAGCCCTAAGTCAACCTGCCTCAAAGTGGTTCCCATCCTGGCAACTAACTGCCCCCAGTGTAGCTTAGCTTACAGTAAACCCTCGATATAACGAATTTCGGATATAACGAACCAAATTTCCTGGCCGAACTCCATCGGGTTTAACAGGCAAGCATTATGACCAGCCTGAGTGAGTGTTGGTGTGTCACATGTCTCCTACAGTGCAAGGTTCGTATCAATACTATGTTGTGTAGTCCACTTAACTTTATTAGTAATTACATATGTATTACATACCCATAACGAACTTGGTTCATTATTTCCATTGCTTTTAACGCCATCGGGTTTAATGAACTTTCGGCTTTAACGAATGACCCCCTGCCCCATATAGTTCGTTATATCGAGGGTTTACTAGTTCATAAGCCACTCAGAAAGAGATAAGCATCAGTTTTATTGCTGCAGTGGCCAAAGAATGGAAATTGACATGGGTCAATATCATAAGAGTAATAGAAAAGGCTGCCTTTAGTCAGGTCATGCATTCATGGAATTATTATATACAGGAACAGATTCACAATCCAACAATTTTTTTAGCCCATTTGGTGACTGCCTAATGGGCAAACGTTGCTGTAATCAAATTACAGCCTAATAAAAGGCTAGATAAAAAAGCAAAACAAAGACCACATAACAAAATACACAAACAAACAAAAACAAAGTCAAACAAACAAGCAAAAAAAAAGAACAATAAGCAAAAAAGCAAGAAGGAGGTAGCATGCTATGGCATTGGGGGGGAGGGTGCGTCCCACCTCAACCCAAGCAGAATCAGATAAAATGGAGGAGGCCAACCTCCTTCAAAAAGTCAGATAGTCCACAAATTTGTGTAAATGAACCCGTCCTAAGTGTAAGGTCCAAGCGGTAGCGACCCCACTCATCCTGATACAGGGACAGGTAACACACGCAAAGATCACCCAGACTATGGCATTCAACAAGAATGTGCCGAATAGTCTGGGTGACACTGCAATCGTCGCAGTAAAATGCCTGTGAGTGCTCCATCAAATGGCGGCGAGTCCTGCGAATGTGACCTGAAGTCATTGCGGCATTGGGGAGGTATCTCAGTCCAAAATCTCTGCGCTCTTCATACATTGCTTCAATGCTTTTAGAGATCTTACTAGCACAGTGGATGAGGTGTTGGACTTCCAAGCCAAGGTAGTGGGCTCAATTCATGGTGAGAGTGAAAACAAAAGCTTTCAGCATTCATAGAAAGCTAGTTGTCAAATGGTAACCTGTAAGTTTGATTTAAGGGTGAAGGCACCTCCATTGCACACATCATCACATAACCAATAACACCATTTCCTGTCTCTTACTCCACAACACATCACTCTTCTGTCCTGGTGCTTGCAAAAATTTTTCAATTCCACACTTTCCTGTGTAGAACAAGAGGTTACCTTAGCCTATAAAAGGTTCCCCATTCGCTGCTTGGTAGCAAAACAGTATTGTGACTTCACCCACTCTCCAATGATGAATAGGCCCTCAGCCTTGCCATTCTGATCATTATGCAATTTTCATTATCAACTTGGAGGGACCACATCCATGATTAAATAGATGGGGGTAATTAACAATGAGCAACTAGTTGCCTTCCGGAACTATGCAGCTAACATCACAGTGGTGATATTCTTCCTCCACTAAAAGAAAATCTTTTTCTAGGCGAGTGAACAGAACAAGATATGCCACCAACCAGCAGTAATTCTAAACTTACCAACAAAATGCTTAATGTTTTAAACTTACCAACAAAATGCTTAATGCATTGGATAGTAGCAATGGAGAAAATACGGACTAATCCTCTCGACCCTGCTGCAGCCAGGAGGGGACGCCCAGTTTCAGTATCATAACTCCACGCGACTGTATAGAAATTCTCATCTAGCTTTTGTAAAATGCAATCAGTGGTATTAATAAATACACAAGCCTTTCAATAATAACTAAATATTATATGTTTAACAGTGAATAACTTTAGGTGGTATGAAATTAAATATTATCCCAACTAACTTATTTAAAAGTGAAAACCAAGGAAAGCATCTCTGGTATACTCTAGAGCTATGCAGATGTCATCACCAGTCTTGCTCAACACTTGAAACACAGAGAAGCACAAGATCTTCAGTGCTTAATTACTAGATTCAATTTTAAGCTGTATCAAAACATGATGACTCCCCCCCCTGCCCACTAAAATTCAATCTTTTTATAACCCATTAAATGGATAAGAAACATAACCCTTTATGTTATCAAACACTCAGCACCTAAACAAAACATCAACAGTGATCAGGGCAACTCATGATATATGGCTAAATTTCTAACCCCACAGACCACAAAAATGAACCCAAGGTGAGCACTCACAGGCACCACATTTTCTCAATCTAAGGAATCCATTACCCAAACAAATAGCTGCCGTATGTACACTCACCGATGCCAGTATATCTCAGGAACCCAATCTCTCACTCAAATGTTGCAACACATGAAAAAAGTCACACTGTCTCATCAAGGGATGTGTTCATAGCTCCCTTAATAAATACCAACACTGAAATGAAGTATACACACCACATACCATTCAATAAGGATTCTTGTCACCCTATAACCAGGGCTCCAATGTACATAACACAATCCATGGGCAACCAAAACATCAAGCCTTCCAACCCCTGGGTCCAAACCATATCTTAAATACTATTCCACCAACATAACCCAAGAAGAAGCATTACACCAATTTCACACACAGGTTAACATGACAGTACTCTAACCCAATCTTTATAATTCAACTAGGTTACAACAAAGAGGAGGTTGGTGTGCATCAACACAACTAAAAAAAAAGAGTAGCCAGTCCTTTGCGCTGTAGGATCTCATCCAGTTAGGGTTCATCCCTGGGCAAGACCCTACCGTGGCCCATCCCAAACCCACACCATACACTACACATCTATCATTCACTTCTTCCTCATTCAGCCCATTCTATTTCAAACACTAATCTACATAATCAACCTACCTTTTTCATGGTCTCCAACCATTGACACACTGACACACCCTCATATACTCTTTACCAGTTCATTTCCATTCATTCATTTTACATGCCATTACCACATCACAACACTTAGTTACAACCTCTTTCACACCATAAATACCCATTCACTCCTCAAATATCTACCCCTCACACATGAAGCATCCCTCTAAAATACTCATTTGCAGTGTTCTCATTTGAGATATTTCTTTCTTCTATACCAATGTCTCAGTCCTATATAGCAATGTTGGTTGGCACCAGCACTCTCATGCAGATTCCTAGTACATCTACACCCAAACCATTAGCTTTCACTCATGCTCTGATTGCTCCAGAGACTTTCTTACTGCTCAAAACCTTGCAAATCTCAATCTGCATTATCTGTACCACTTTCATTCATGAAACAACCTTGGTAGTTAAAACAGCACTTGTACAAGGGTAACATACAAACATACACTAATATCATAATCCACCTCATCCTCATCCTAAAACAGCAATGACCTTACTCTTTTCCTCATTTACTTTCAGCCTCTTCCTCACCCATACCTTGCAAGGCCCTTCAATTAAGTTTTCCAAATCCCTCACTCTCATCCACTAACACCAGGTAATCTGCATATACTGGGGGTGGAGTTCGAGTGACTGGTAGTTTGAATGAGAATAGGAGTGGGGATGGAGTTAGGTCTGTGGGGGTTAGGAATAGGAGTCTGACTGAAGTGCTTGTGATGGGTGATTCGCGAGTTAGATATTTAGATAGGAAGTTGAATGCAAGTAGATTGAATGGTTTGAGGGTGTGTTTGCCGGGTGCTGGAGTGAGAGATCTGTCTGATAGGTATGAGGAACTGGTGTCTGGCTGTGCAAGGGATGCGGTTGTGATTACACATGTAGGAGTGAATGATGTGAAGAAAGTGGGTGCATGTGAGTTACGTGAGAGGTACAAGAGGTTGATTGAAAAGGTGAAAGAAAGTAGAATGAAAGGTGTTGTGACAGGTGTGCTTCCAAGAATGGATGTTGGGGTAGAATGGATGTCTCGTGCAATTGGTCTGAATGATTATGTGAGGAGGATGTGTGAGATGGAAGGTGTCATGTTTGTGGATGTGTGGGATAGGTTTGTTGGAATGAAAGAAATGTATGCGATGGATGGACTGCATTTGAGTAGGAGGGGGGGTAGATGTGTTGTGGGAGGAGTATGATCGTGTTATTAGGTCTTTGCGGGCGGGAAACTAGATACTAATAGTGGTCAGGGAATTATGAGAGGACATTATAGTACTGAAAGTAGAATGGACTTGGCACATAACAGAAATAGGTTCCAAGGCGATAGAGGTGAGGTCATTCAAGTTTCAAGAGGTGCTTCAGGGATAGGGGGGTTAAATTGTTTCTATACAAATGCTCGTAGTCTTAGAAACAAGAAGGATGAGCTATTTAGTTATATTAGCAATGAGGATATAGATATATTATGCGTTACTGAATCATGGGTTAATGAAATAGAATTTAGTGACACTATAAGTGAATTTGATTTTCAGGGCTATAATATGTACATTAGTCAAAGGACAGGTAGGATTGGTGGAGGAATAATTATCTATATAAAAAACAAGATTGTTTCAAGTTTAAATACTTCAATAAAGCAGGATGGAGTTGAGTCACTTTGGATAGATATTAGGTTCAGTAAAAATAGAATGGTGCATTTGGGAGCTTTTTACAGGCCACCTGGGCAGACTGATGATATAGATGAACTAATGATAAGGGAAATAAGTAAGGGATGTGAAACAGATGCAGTTATTATTGGGGACTTCAACTTAAACTCTGTGGACTGGGAAAATATGATAGGTAGGGATAGAACAAGTGGCAGGTTCATAGAATGCTTTGAGGATAATTTTTTGAATCAATTTGTTAATGAGCCAACGAGGGGGGACAATATATTAGATTTAGTACTTTCTAACAGTGATCATTTAGTTCAAGAATTGACTGTTGGGGAAGCATTGGGAAATAGTGACCATCAGATAGTTCGTTTTAACTTGGGAATTGAGAAGGGTAAAATAACTGAGAATGCTGAAAAAGTTCCAAATTTTCATAAGGGAGATTATGTAAAACTTCGAAGCTTGCTAAATTTGGTAGACTGGGATGTAGAATTCAGAGGTAAAAATGCTTATGGGATGTGGGATACTTTCAAGCATATAATAAATGTAGTCCAAGAACAACGTATCCCAATGAAGGCCATTAGGAACAAAAGTAGGAAACCATTATGGTGGAATCAGGAGATAGCTAGAAAAATTTCAGAGAAGAAAAGGGCATATAAAAAATTACAGGTAGAAAATAATATTCAAAATTTAAGTGATTATAGAATGGCTAGGAATGAGTTAAATAAGATTATAAAGAAGAACAAAAGGGTGTCAGAAATTAAATTAGCTCAGGATAGCAACAAAGATCCTAGAAAGTTCTTTAGTTACTATAAAATTAATAACAAGTGTGGCAGAGTTAAAATAGGACCTATCAAATATGAAGGGTTTGTGAGAGAAACTGATGAGGAAATAGTTGAGGTACTAAATGGTCATTTTGCATCAGTATTTACAAAAGAGAAACTAAATAGTCCTATGTATAGTACTCATAGGTCAGGAAAAGAGGTGTTTACTAACATTTGTGTGGATCGGAGGATGATAAAAGGACTAATAGGTGATTTAGATACTACCAAGGCCTCCGGCCCTGATAATATTCATTCTAGGATACTTAAAGAAGGGGTAGAAAGTATCTCAATAGCTCTGGACAAGTTATATACTAGGTCATTGGAATATGGAGAAATACCCGATGATTGGAAGAGAGCGAATGTAGTCCCCATTTTCAAGAAGGGTAGTAAAGAGGATCCAAATAACTTTAGACCGGTTAGCCTAACTCCTGTAGTCTGTAAAATTCTTGAGAAAATAGTTAAAAAAGGGATTTGCCAACATCTAGAGAGGGAGGGGTTAATCAGCGATGCTCAGCATGGGTTTAGATCAGGTAGATCATGTTTGACTAACTTACTAGACTTTCTGGAGTTTGTAACAGATCAAGTAGATAAGGGAGAGAATGTAGATATAATTTACTTAGATTTTAGTAAAGCATTTGATAAGGTACCACACAGGAGACTAGTTCATAAATTAAAAATGATTGGGATATGTGGGGGTGTTTCAAATTGGATAGCTGAGTGGCTGAAAGACAGGAAGCAAAGGGTAGTGCTAAATGGTGTAAAGTCAGAGTGGAGGGATGTTATCAGTGGGGTTCCTCAGGGATCAGTTCTCGGTCCATTATTATTTGTCATCTATATAAACGATCTTGGGGAGGCAGTTAATAATAAAGTGTCAATTTTTGCGGATGATACCAAATTAGCAGCTGTAGTTAAAGATATTGATGATAATTTTAAAGTGCAGGGGGACTTAAATAAATTGTTATCCTGGGCACATAAGTGGCAAATGACTTTCAACCTTGATAAGTGCAAAGTTATTAACATGGGAAAAGATAATAGAGAATTTAACTATGAAATGGATGGGCATTGGCTGAGCTCAGTAGAGGATGAGAAAGATCTAGGAGTAGTAATAGATAAGTCATTAAGGTTTTCTAAGCAGTGTATTGAAGCAAGAAATAGGGCAAATAGAGTGCTGGGTTTCATTAAGAGAAATGTCAGTTACAAAAGTAAGGAGGTTATTCTTAAACTCTATAACTCTTATGTTAGGCCACATCTAGAGTACTGTATACAGGCATGGTCCCCACATTTTAGACACGATATTAACCTTCTTGAGTCAGTGCAACGGAGGGCAACAAAGATTATTCCTTCCCTGAGGCACCTTGAATATGAAGATAGACTGAGGGTATTAAATATGTTCTCGTTCGAAAGGAGGTGTGTGAGAGGGGATATGATTGAGCTGTTTAAAATTTTTTCCGGGATAGATAAATTGGATGTTAGCAAGTTTTTTGAGTTAGATGATGGAAATCGGACTAGAGGTCACCACTTGAAAATTAAAAAGCAAGGGTGTAGGTTGGATTTAAGAAAATATTTTTTCACCAATAGAGTGGTAGACTTCTGGAACAAATTGCCGCAGAGGGTAGTAGGTAGTCCAAATCTAAATGTATTTAAGAGTAGGTTGGATGAGTTTATGGGAAGGGAAGGTTGTGATGGTTCCTAAGTTTTGTATATATTAATATTGTTTGTATATATCTATAGCTGCATGATTTAGTTCTTGACAAGCCTTGATTGGTGATACCCTTGTTTCTGGATGCAATCCTCTGGATGTAGTTTTCCTGGGAGTTTGGGTGCCTTGAAAAAGTGGCCGCTTGACTCGGATGACCTATGATGAGCCCTTGTGGCTTTTGTCATCCGTTATATTATATTGTGGGGGACTTTGATTTTGTCTTCCCTGGTGATGGTGCTTTTTGTGGGCGGGTTTTGACGGAGGCGGATGACCTTTGATAGGCCCTTGTGGCTTTTGTCATCCGTGTAATTATGTTATGTATGTTATGTTATGTTATCCCTCACCATTCCTTATCAATTTCTCTCAGTTCCACTCACACTACTCTTATTACTCCATCCATAAAGACATTGACCAGTTGTTGGAATTCATCAAGGTGAATGTCCTGAGAGCAGGATCTTGAACCAAGGGCGACAAAAGTAAAAAAAATAGTCTTACTTACATCTGGATCAGAATAACATTGGAGCAGCTTAATAGAGCCATTATCGAGACATTCATATACAGTTACTCTGTTGTTTCCAGCAGTGGCAAAAACCAGTGGTTGGCCTTCTCTTAAATTCTGATTAAATTGTACACCAAAAATGGGCTGCCCATGATCTTCTTTTAGGTAACAACTGAAATTAAAATTCACAGGTGTATACAAGACAGCTGATCGAGAATTGGCAAGGTTAAAACAAATGGATATTCTTGGTGGATGAACATCTACATATGAGATATTTTAGTTTCGGTTGGGTAAGATCTCAAATATATGAGGGAGCTGGTTGTCTATGGGTGGATGTGTTGGACTTACCCTCGGAAGGGGGTGGGTCCTTTCCCAGCTTCATATACCCATTTCCATTCTTCCATCTTGGAACATGTCAAAGGGGTATTTACATTCATAAGTTCCTGATTGGAAGTTACCACTTCCACATACACACTCCCTTGTTACAAAAAGTTCTTTGCATATAGACAAAAACACAATACTACCTGGCATCTTCCCCCTATGAGGACCAGCCCCCGGTACGCTTGGGCTTGTCAGCAATTGTCATTCTGATCTTCATGTAAATTTTATTATCCAGTCAGGAGGATCTGATTCATGATTGAAAAGGAAGGGGTGGCTAATTTGTATATATCTATAGCTGCATGATTTAGTTGTAGACAAGCCTTGATTGGTGATACCCTTGTTTCTGGATGCAATCCTCTGGATGTAGTTTTCTTGGGAGTTTGGATGCCTTGAGAAAGAGGCCGTTTGACTCAGATGACCTATGATGGGCCCTTGTGGCTTTTGTCATCTGTTATATTATATTGTGGGGGACTTTGATTTTGTCTCCCCCTGGCGATGGTGCTTTTCGTGGGTGGGTTTTGACCGATGCGGATGACCTTGGATAGGCCCTTGTGGCTTTTGTCATCCGTGAAATTATGTTATGTTATGTTATGTTTAAGCCTTTGAACCTAAAATGGCATGGCTGAGTCAGGGTTTTGCAGCAGGTATATGGGGAAGTTAAGGGCAGTTGCCTAATACTCTAATGAATTATTCTATCCTAATACATTGATGCAACCAACACACAATGCTGAGTATTGAAGTATGGATGATAAGATAAAAGTACCTAAATTTGTATCCCATTTTAAGAGGAGCTGGGAGAGGAACTTTTCTCCTCCCTCTTTTATTTTTCCCACGACGTTTCTGGGTTGGAGTCCCACTTCGAGAATTATCAGCATTTGAGCCACTTCCTACACTAGATGTGTCATCCTGGAATGAAAAAAAAACAACAAACTTTCTTGCATATTCAGTTAATTGCTGAGTCTTTTATGGCATTCGGCCTGGAACTGCCTGCAGGGACATAGTCAGTGAAATTATATTTAGCCTATTTTAAATTAGAAGAGAGCAAAACTAAAAATGCATGCTCAGGCACTGAGGGTGTAATAGTTTGAGTTTAGGTAGGAGATCGCCTCCCCTCACCAATGTAAATGCCCAATCCCTTCTTTTCAGGGTGCCTGGAATGACCAAATGGATGAGGAAACAGTGATCTGTGTGGGAAACACGATACATTTCATTATGCCCCACATTCATTTTCTATCTTTCCCCAGAAGAATTTTGCAGAACACTTATTTATAAGAATTTTTAAGTGAAAAGCGAAGTTTCAGGAGACAATTTGGCCAATGTGAATGAATGAAAGAAGCAGAGATGGATAAGTAACTAGGTGAGTAGGTATGATTGCCTGTATGTTATTGGTAGAGATGTTTGAGTGTGGCAGTGAATCCTTGATTGAAATGCCTTCTCTTTTTCAGCTCCATGGGAACAATGAGTCAAGTTGAGACAAGTAACAGAGTGAGTGATGACAAAAGTCAGGAGCTACCTCACTCTTAATCGATTGTGTGCAAAGAACCAACATTGTCCTTAAGCGGTAGTTGGAAACTGTTGCACCTCCCAGTTCCCTGTAAACTCAGAATGCTCTACTGAGTCCCCTGTACTGTACAGAAGAACTATGGAAGAAAGCGTGACTGTCTCCCTCTCTCTTTCCCCTTCGGTTTCTCTCTTTGAATATTGTTGGCACCGTTTATTGTATACAGAGGTCAAGAATTGTGTGTGTGTGTGTGTGTGTATGTGTATATATATATATATATATATATATATATATATATATATATATATATATATATATATATATATATATATATATATATATATATATATATATATATATATATATATATAATCATTTTATGTAGTAGCAGTTTTAGTCGGAACTGTTTAGAATTTTTTTGCATTTCACCAATATTCTCTATTTTAAGCTTGTATAAATTGTTGCGATTGCTTTTTGTATATTATATATATATAAAAGTAGTATTTGCGATAGTTTGGGGGGGGGGTGTCATTTGGTTGGAGGGGGGGATTCCTAGTAAATAAATAAAGTTAGAATTAGCTTCCCCTGGCAGTGTGAAAGCAGGAATTCTAGAGCCTGTCTGAGCATACACACACATACCTGCCTAAAGTCCATATTGCAATGGATAAGTCATGTTAATTGCTGGGAATGAATAAAGAAAAGTAAAATACCTAGTAATGGGGGCGGGGGGTATAAATTATGTCACAGCTAGCTTAAACCTTTGCTGTAATCATTTTCAGGAATGTGTAAATAGCATCTTAAAAGCGTGTGTGCTTTTAAGATATTAAGGAGGCGGAGGATTAGGATGATATGAAGAGGATTTGATGATCCGGGCTGATGTTGTTGAAGATAAGCTAGTTGGTCCTTCTAAATTGGATGGTGTTAAAAATGGATCAAAGGAGGAGGAGGTCGTTTGACTTCATGCAGGATAATGTTCCCAGCCATGTCTACAAGTTCTTTAAGAACAAGGATTTGTAGGAGACTCAATTATGGACAAGCCTCCAAACAATTGTGACATAAATCTAATAGAAAACTTACGGACCATCCTGGAGAGAGAGATGTTTATGGAAATGGCAAGCAATTAACAACAAAATGACCTAATAGAAGCCACCCAAGATGTCGCAGAGAATGTTTCTGCTGATTGCATACCAATTTTGACAATCATCAGTAGACAGCAGAGTGTTAAAATTATTCAGAAGGGTTCCATTGTTCAGGAGCTCTTGAATAGTTATTTTCCTCAGCGAGAATAACCCCACCCAACCTGTGGGTTACCCTTGATTGGGATAGGTCTATGGGAGCATAACCCTGAATGAAAAAGCTGTGAGTGAGGTTCCACATTGGGTGGCTTTTGACAAACAGGATGTCTGGCAGACCTCTGCAACCTCTCACAGTTAATGGTCATCCTGATTAACTCTTGCCACCATCAATTCGGTGTGAGGCTAAGCTATGGGGATAGGCCCAGCGCAAGCCCTTCTCCACATTAATCCACTCACTGTGCAAGCAAAACTTCACTCATCTTTCATCTTTTTCTCATCTCTCTCCCTCTCTCTTTCATTCAATCACCCCCTTTACAAACTCATCCCTTCATTAACCCTTTCATCATATCCATAAATTCATCTCCATTTTCATCGAGTGAAGCTTGAGTCGTCTTCGTATTCAAAGGACAGATATAACAATAACAAATAGCACAAATTCAGTAGAAGGGAATAGACAGAATATAGTGGGTCTCTCTGATGGTGTAAAGCTCTGACATATGGAAGTGTTAGATGAGCAGTAAGTAGGGGATTTTGGTGGACTGATAGAGAGAAAGGGCAATTCATAACTCATCTATGAAAAAGAGATTGTTATAATTCTTATCTCTAGTGTGGGAAAAGAGATGCAAGAATGAACTATCTGATGATGACTTTGAGATTGAGGTTAAGTGGATGGCTAGCTTATCAGCAAGCGCTCCTCCTTCAAATAGAACTGAGTTGCTGTCTCTGAGAATAGAGAAGCGTGAGGGGGTGGGTTTACACACAATCCTGCAGTCAATGGGTAAAGAGGAGGTAGATATATTAAAGACAGACATTCCTTAAGGAATGCTGGGTCTGTTTAAGATACTGACATAACACTACTCTGATCTTGTTCATATGGGCCTTATGTAGGGGAAGACAGGTGCACTAATATTGGCAGGTCATATGTGTTTAAGTGCGAAATGATTGACTAAATTCAGGGCAGCACCAGATGGTAAACTGTGCCAGAAGACTGTAGGATAGATAAGTAGGCATGTGTGAATATTAGAAGGTTATGTGATTCCTGGAAAAGATGGACAGCCACAGCCTGAAGGTCAGTGTTGAGAGAGGGTGGAATTAGACACTGTGGTCAGATCTGTCACAAGCGGAAGAGAGGAAGGGAAGGAACCAGAGATTGTAGGGATTTGAGTCACCAAGGATTATTTCCTGGAGACAGGTTGATAGGAAGTAAGAAGATACATAATTCTCCCAATTGGCCAGTGACCTATGGAAATTTCAATGGACTATTGTGGGAGAGACTAAAGGAAGAGTTGCGGGAATGAAAAATTAGGATTGTTTAGAAAAAGGCAGGGATAGACTACACAAAAAAGGATCAGATGAGCTAGTTTAGGGACAAGCAAGAAGGGGCTGGGCATATTTGGAAGATGGTATGTTTGGATCTGGAATCAATCTGGGGATGTACTAGGGGGGGGAGGGGGAGATGGGTCAGCCGTTTGGATAGGGAAGGGGGAAGGTAGAGCATATCATATTTGCAATCACAGAAGTAAGGTGCACTATGGGCAATTATACTGTGGCTGATATCTGGAAGAAAGCATGCACTCCCAGCACTAATAGCCCAAGAGCATCTTCAGCTATATGGTTTATATACATTTTCACTTTTCATCACCACTTCCTTTGCTTATGGCTCCTTTACAAGCACTCTGTGGGATATGCCCTTGTTAGTTTTCACCTTAAATAAAATCATATTTATGTTTAGAAAAAGTGATGCAGTTCTTTGAAAATCTTTTTATTCATGAGAATAGTTTCAGAAATGACTAGCTTTCATTTTTGTTCTAGGAATAATGATACAGGCAGAAGGACCAGCTATATATAGTTGTACATGGGAGTAATCAGAAGGCTAATAATTGATAAGGCCCCTATATAGAGCTAACCTTTTGTCATCTCATTCTCAAACTGAAGAGGAAAGCTAGTCATTTCTGAAACTGACTACAAAATAAAAAAAATTCTGAGGAAATATACCTAATTTTCTCAACTAGCGTTGCTTTTCATGTATTTAATTTTTTTTCAATTACTCATTTATGTCTGTTTTGGGTCATAATTTCCAAGATGAAATTCACTTTTGCTCTGAATAAAAGAATATGTTCTTTCCATAAAATTGTCCTCTAGCTTTATTCTTTATGTTGTCAAAGTATGACAGTTGATATATAGGTGCATCAGACAATATAAATGCAAATGTAGGATCAAATCTCATTTCTTGAAATATTTCATTACATCAAATTTATTCATACAATGGTGGAAACCTTAATTTAAGAGTCAATTTTATTAGGTTGTTTCAGATCATGAATGATTTATCTAAGCAATTGCATTTCTTTTGTAATTTAATGTAAATAGAGTGCAAGTCAATTTTTTTAGCCCTTTACCATCTTTAATAGCAATGGTACCTACTGAATAAATTAGAGAGTAATTTTCAAGTAAGTACAAAGTCAAAGTTTAACACCCTCTTTCACCCTTTGCTGGGTCTATACAGGCATTGAAAGGATAGTGGGAGATTTCAAAAAGGTGCAAAAAGACAACCTGAGGGAGAGCACTAGTTTCTCCTGGGGCAGTGGGGTCAGAAGGGCTTGTTGCTCCTACAATTTGAGCACTTGCTGAAGACTTTAGGACTTGAGGTTCCACCATATCCCATCATCTCAAGGCAAAAGAGAAAATTAAAAAATGGGTTCCATATGAATGAAACTGCAACTTCTTGGTCTGTTCATCCTATATTGTGAGGTAGAGAAAGGATTAATTTTTTTCAAGAAAATTGTGATGAAAAATAGATATTATATGATAAGAACAACTTTGGTGAATGGTAAGGCAAGAATGAGAAAAAAACAACAAGCCATATGCCAAAGCCATTATTGCACTCAAAAAGGATTATGGTTAAAGTTTGGTGGAAGAGGGATGGAAACATCCATTTTTTTATTTTTGGAATCAGGGGAAACAAACAATGACCCAATTGTATTGTTGATTAATTGCCAGAATGCATTCAAGATTGGTCATCAAATAGCCTGCATTGAATGAGAGATATGGAGAGATGATGCTTCATGGCAATGCTATCCCCCAACCCCCTCAAATTTAAAGAGTAATAGCAACAAGGTCATATCAAGCAGTAAGTTTTCTGGGAGAGATCTGTAAAGGTGAAGCTTGAGAAAGTGATATCTGCAAGACAGCTCCTCCTGGAGGAATTGTGGGAAAACTGCAGGTGTTGGGATTAGGGCTTGGGGGACAAGAGAGGGCATGCAAGCCACTAAATGTTGCCCGATGTCGCCTTGTGGGTGCTAAAAGGCTAGATAAAGAAAAGGAATAAATGGGGTCAAGAGAAAAGGGTGGATGGAAATGCAGGATTAAAGCCCATATAGTCTCAATTTAGTCCAAAAATACTGATACAACTGGGGCTACTAGGGGGACCATATTCCAGGTGCTAGGTGCAACAATCCACACAGGCAATTCCAGGCCCAACATCTACAAATGTGCTTAAGCTTATAGAATTGAGTAATGAATTGCAGTATCCTCAATATTCACCTAAAATGTCTCCTACTGATAAATAATAGTTTTGAGATGTATTTTACTTTGAATTTGTAACCAATAAACCTAAAGAATTTTATAAAAGTGGGCTACATTTAGAGCATCATTGGCAAAAATAATGATGCAATTTTGATATTTTAATTAAATATATTTTTTTTATTCAATCTTCTACTTATTCTAAAAACAATATTCCATGCAAATATACACTAAATACTAATGGCTTTCATTAATAAGAACCAAAGAACAACTAAGAAACTTACCAATTCATCACAAGATTCATCCATTACAGAGTTGCATTCACCATTAGGATAACCCAACATTTTAACAATTTCAATCCAAAGGAAGAAAAAAAAAAAAGAGAAATAAGCGGATATTTCTGAATTAATATAATTTGCAGCTTCTACTTCAGCTATTATATCAAGATAAATTACCTAAAATAAAGAAAATATTAGTAAAATCAGGAAAATGTCTAGCTCTAGATTTAATGATCAAAATATATTCCCAGGTAATTTTAAATACACAGAATGGCACAAGTCTAATTGATAATAAATACCTAACAAGAGAAAAGATTCTAAGAGTAGCATCTTTAGTAACCTAAACTGGTAAATCCCACCCTTTTCCTGAAACTCTACATGGTAGATACAAAATCACATTAAGATAACACCTTGCCTTGGGACTTAAGATAGAAAGCACCTTGCCTTTGTACTTAAGATAACACCTTCCTTTGAGAATTACAATGCTGTGCAAATTAATTGGGACACCTCATGAAGTTTCAATTTTTTCAACACACCCATTATAGGTGATTCTTGAGTGATCAATCAGTTATTATGAGTAGCTATGATGTTTCAGGCATTTATCTTGCTAATTGGTAACACTTGGCAAACCTTGGTTACCAAGGACAATGAATAAAACAAAGACTGAAATGAGTGCACTCATTAACAGGCTAGCTCGTGGGATGGACCTTACTCCCATGAAGAGAGCAAAGGTTGTAGCACTGCATGAAGATGCTGGTATGTCAGTTTGGGAGATAGTCAGTAAGTTGAGGCTGACAAAGTCAACTATGGGTCGAATCATCAAGAAGAACAAAGTCACCGGTAATCCAGAAGTGGAAAGATGTGGACAATGTGGTTGAAAAAGGAAAACAAATGCACACGATGACAAAATATTGCTATGCAATAGTGTAAAAGACCAGCCAAGACTTACAGCATGATTTATTAGCTGCTGGTATCCACATCGACTTGTCAACTATTTGCTGAAAGCTTCTTGAAGCTGGTAGAAATGCGCGAAGACACCTCAAGAAGGCTCTATTTATTGCTGGCATGAAGGTGAAATGTTTGACTTGGGCTAAAAAATACAAAGAATGGACCAAAGAAGATTGGAAAAAGGTGATATTCTTTGATAAGACTGACTTCAAAGTCCATGGGATCTGAACACAAGTTGTGAGGTGCGGTGCAGGAGAACCAGTGAAAACAGGGCACATCCAGCAAGCCACCAAACACCCCCTAGGATGTTTAGGGGTACTTTAACAGCAAATGAACCTGAATGCCTGGTACCAGTGGAAGGAATGATGAATTCTGACAAGTACCAAGCAACCTTAAGGAAACATATACTCCTGACATTTGGTGAAAGCATTCCAAATATTGATGTCATCATCTAGCAGGATAACGCCCCATGTCACATCTTTCCCCAAATTGCAATGTTTCTTCCGAGCTGAAAAGATTACGGTACTGGAATGGCCTGGAGATTCACCGAAACTTAATCCAATTGAGAGTCTGTGGGCAACCATCAAGCGGAGGACCATGGTGAAGGACTGCTCTAGAATGGAAAAGCTGATCTGTTTTGTTATAAAGACCTGGTATCATGATAAAGTAGGAAATATGAGCCAGAAATGGGCGGAATCCATTCAAAATCGGATTGCTGAGGTTAATAAAGCAAAGGGAGCACATATTTCTTTTTAACTGTTAACAATATGATGATATGCATGCTATGATTATGAGAACAATCATTGTGGTGGAGCGAATGTGATTGTTTGTAAGGCCATTTTCCCACTCCTTTTCCAATGGGAGATGTTTATATATATATATATATATATATATATATATACAGTGGCGGCAACAAAAAAAGTGACATTTAATATTGGCAACAGAAATCGATACACAAAATCGTTTTCACGATTTTACTTGCCAACTAGCCAATGAAAAGGTGCGGGGCTTATGCCGCAAGTGGACGACTCTCCTGAGCTAAGACAAGAGAACTGCGCTTTACTGGAACTCAGTGTCTCGTTTGAGCTTGTACAGTTAGGCTTTAGTGTATGGCACTCCAGCGTGCTGATTTCCTGCATTCGTGCCTACATTTAACGTGCTATAACTTCTGTGCAAATGGATACAATGGGGCGGAAAAAGCTTTCTATGACAGAGAAAAGCCGTGCCTTGACCCTATTAGAGCAGGGAAAGTCTTTTATTGATGTAGCAGCAGATTTAGGAACCTCAAAAAATACGATTCATCGCCTAAAACGGGCAGCTGAGTTATTGCCACCAGGTACCATACCAAAGATGAAGGAGGGCATTGGTGCAGCTAGGAAGACATCTCCAAGGACTGATAATATCCTAAGGCGTGAAGTGATGTCAGACCCTTCTGTAACCTCCGCTTCAATCAAGAAAAAACACCCAGACCTTCTCCAGAACGTCGCCCTCAGGACCATCCGTCATCGCTTACAGAAGGACTTAGGCCTACCGGCTCGCCGCGCTGCCAAGAAGCCACTTCTTACCAAGGCTATGAAGATGAAAAGGCTCAATTTTTGCAAGACCTATAAACATTGGACAGCTGCCCATTGGAAGAAGGTGATGTTCAGTGATGAGAGCACCTTTAGGCTGGTCAGAGGAGAGTCAAAGATCGTGCGTCGTCCCAGCAATGTGTCTCGGTATGACCCAAAATATACCGTGAAAACTGTGAAGCACCCGGATAGTGTGATGGTGTGGGGTGCCTTTAGTGGAAACAAGGGCAGAGGAGGTCTGTATTTTCTTCCCAAGAATGTAACCATGAGGGGGACTAACTATCTGGAAGTTTTGAGGCAGCACATGCTGCCATTTTGGGAAATTCATCAGTGTGAATTTTTCATGCATGATGGTGCCCCTGCTCACAGGTCCCAGTTAGTGAAAAGGTTCTTCAATGATAATAATATTGGTGTTTTGGAGTGGCCTGGTAATTCCCCGGACCTAAATCCTATTGAGAATGCTTGGAATCTGATGAAAACCAAAGTTCAAGAGCCAGCACTCGGCAGCATCAAGGATCTGATAGAATCACTGAAGAAGATTTGGGTTACGATCGACCCCACCTACTTCGCAAACCTTACTGAATCAATGCCCAATCGACTCAGGATGATCATCAAGTGCAAGGGCAACATGACCAAGTATTAACTTTCATGAAATATTCATAATAAAATATGTAAGTTACATTTTTCTGTTTCATTTTCTCTGAATTGTCACATGTCACTTTTTTTGTTGCCGCCACTGTATATATATATATATATATATTTATTTGATTTCATGATTTGTTTGAAATATAATTTTTTTCTCTTTTCAGGAGCCATATTCTGTAAAGATTGCATGTAGTTTTGATATAGCATTATATTTAAAACAAAAAGCCACTCTGTTATTATTGTTAAAAACTCCGAAATTCAATCTTTCCCTTTGTAAAGAGTGCTGGAATAAAATAATTGGAGCCAATAATAGAAATTGTCACACATCCTCTCTTAATTAGTGGATAATACGGATGACAGGAGGTCTTTATATAGCCTCTAGACCGCAACCGGATAACATATAAATAAGCTGAGCTCAGAGGTGCTAAGCCCATAAAATGTATGCAACAATTGTACCATACGAATGGCAGCCGGCAGGACTTTTCCCCAGGAAGGGGACACATAAGCGCAAGGCCTTTTCTTTTTTTTATATGCTTGATTGTGTTTTTTTAGGTTTCTTTGAATTTGATTGTATATTGTTTTTTGTTTGCTCATTTATCTCTTCTTTTGTATATAAAATATTGTTTGGTGATAGGATTGTTTACTTATATATATGTTAAGGTAATGGCATAATTAGACAACTGCTCTGCTTCAGGTCCAGCAGGTAATCCTATCCTCCTTGAACTGGAAGACAACACTTAGGGATGACCCATCCATCAGCCCCAAAAAAGCTGATCTCAAAGACACGCCTTTATGTCGTCTCGTTTACCGTCACAGAAAACTGTTATTATTACCTGCTGGACCTGAAGCAGAGCAGTTGTCTAATTATGCCATTACCTTAACCGCACCAATTTGTCTTGGATATTTTTCCACTTATATATATATACCTTGTAGCAGGCCGAAAATCTAAACTAACCCCCAATCGATCCAACCCGCTTCCTACACTATCCGGACGTGAGAAATCGAAGGAGAATGAAACGGATTGTATATACAGTCCCTTTACTTACAAAAAAAATTTACAAAATATCTACAATAGAGAGGGGGCGATTATATTGGAGATCTTACTTTTTGGCCAAAAATACAAAAAGAAAATCCAATATATATGAATACTATTTAATCTATCCTAATAAACATAAAAAATCAAACAACCAAAAAAAAAAATCCTGTCTACAACAGTCAATATATACACAACAATCAAGGCCTCACTTTATACAAAGAGGATGGGAAGATGTCCAGCCACCTGCCACTCGAGCGAGCAAAATGCCTAGGACTTACAAGTGTGGCGCCTCTGCGCTTGATGGAAGATAATGACTTTAAAAAAAAGCTTACGTGGCTATTATAAGCCCTCCTTCATTAAGCTATACTAATGGCCTTTATTTATTAATGATAATATAGCTTTCCAGGATATAACGCTTTGTTTGTAATATAAGGATATACGAAACTAAGTCCTATCTTTCCAGAATATGAGGCCTGGAAAGAAAGAAAAAAAACATGGTAATCATTTTTATACATAAAATAAACAAAAAAAACAAACCCATTCCCATTCACACACATTCTTACAGAGGGAGGGAGAGGGTACTGAGAAAAGGGGTGGGAGAATGGCCCTTTTACACACACTCACATTCACCCCACCACACCCCTCCTTCCTTAAGCCATTCGACCAGCCACTCACTAAACCCTTTCAATCACTCTTCACGGTACCACTTGTGCTCAATCGCACCCTTCTGCACCCATTCACACTCGTCTACTGGTCCCTGGCTACGCGTAGCAATTAGTCGGGGTTGTTCGTCAGTCGTCCTGTCAGTCTCATCGTCACTATTTATCATCTCATCAACCATACTCTTAGCCCTCATTACCAGTTCTCCCATCTCACGACAGAATTCTTTCATACTCTTCCGTTCAGAACCCTCACTCTTCATACCCCCATTCATCAGCTCCTCACTCACAGCTCTCATCCAACTCAAGGTACATTCTTGCGAAACAGACAGGTCATTCACATCCCCTGTATTCTCAACAGGCATACCAGAAACCCCTTCGACTGGTTCCCACCAGAAACCTGAAAAATCAGCCACTTCATCATTCACTACATCAAACTCACCCCTACTATTACCATTCATAAAACCCGAAAAATCAGCCACACTAGGTTCATTCTGCCCAAACACACTATCATTCATACTGTTCCCAAAACCAGAAAAATCAGGCACAGGCAGCTCACTCACTCGTCTACTTATACCAGCCAAATCACTCACCTGTTTACGCAAAAACTCAATCTCCCTTTCAAGATCCCCCATACCAGAAACACTCTGCTCAGACTTACTTTCATTCGTACTTGCATTCTTCCTTTCACCCTTCTTTGTACGCTTTCTACTCCTCGAGACTAAGACTAGCTCTTTCCCAGACAGATCCATACTATCACATTCAATCTCATCATCATGCACTTTACCTCTCTCTCTACACAGTCCATACACTGGATGGCTCACCAGGTAGTCAGGAGGTTCTCTCCATCTCCTTAACTGACTCTGATGAGCCCGCACTCTCTGTCATGCCGTCATTCAAACTCTCCAAAACATACGTCACCCCATTTTCCCAAACCCTCACAACTCTATAAGGTCCATCAAACTTCTCACTCATCTTTGACACATTCAACCTACCCTTCACTTCTTTCACCTTCAATACTTTTGTACCTAATTCAAATGAACGGAACTTTTCATGTGCCTCGCGCCATACACTCTGCTCACTTTCACTCAAACGAAACCTATCTTTCACTCGCCTTTCAAAATTCATCACAAACTGACATGGGGACATTCCAGTTGCACTATGCACAGTTGAATTATACGCCCACAACACTCTCCCCAGACATACATCCCAGTCATTCACTGTCGTACTCATCATTCTCAACATCTCACACAAGGTTCTTATAGTCCGTTCAGCCAATCCATTTGAAGACGGTACATACGGAGTTGTTCTCACATGCTCCACACCATTCTCTCTCAACATTTGCTCAAACACTTCCCCTACAAATTCAGGCCCATTATCACTCAGACATCTTCTAGGCTTCCATACACACATAGGAAAAAACAACTGCTCAACCACACGCGCAACAGTCACACTCCTTTTATCTCTCACAGGCGCTGCATACACAAACTTACTTTTATGGTCAACCATCACAACCATACCAACATTCCCAGCACTCGTACGCGGCAAAGACACACAATCAATCACTACCAATTCAAACGGTTCTTTCGCATCAACTTTCAACATCGGTGGTTTCACTTGCACACCTTGCACCTTTCGCTTCTGACACCTTTCACACGTAGTTGCAACATCATTCACAACAGTTCTCAGAAACGGGTGGAACACATGCTCCTTCATACACTCCCACAGCTTAAATTTACCCATATGCCCATAATTATCATGCACAACCTTCACCAGACCAATCATACCAACTAAGGACATCACAGGTACATACATATCATCACCACCCTTCACATGCCTCACAAAATATACAACATCCATACAAACAACAAAATCCTTAGCATACCTTTTAAAATCACTTAAACACTCTGGCCATTCATTCAAATCAACACGCATCATTACACACCTCTTCAACTCACTAACAAAAGGACACATCTCTTGCATCTCTAGAATATCATCATCACTTAAAATCTCATTCTCATCATCCATGACCAACTCAATCATACCGCAAAACTTGACAACATTCTTTGCACACTCATTCAACTTCATCACCTCACATTCACCTTTCATAAGACAATCCTTATCAGCATCCAAAGACAAATCATTTAATCTCATAAAGTCTACACCAAGCAAGAAACAACAAGGCATTTGCTCACCTTTCAGAATCACAAAGTCATGCTTCACATTCACACCATTACCCAAACTCACTTTCAGACTAACCTGTTCCCATGCCACTATCATGCCATTCCCTAATCCACTTATCCGTAACTTCACAGGTTTATGCTCGCAACATCTAAACTCTTCATACTTACTCAGAATATTCTCATTCACTAAAGACACTTGCGCTCCAGTATCAATCAAACCACAGAACAACCTTTCACTAACTTTCACTCTCGCTTCCATCATATCAGGTCCACCATGTTCGCAATACACAGAAGGAACAAGCACACCAACATCAGCACTGATATCCACACTGTCATCAACTCCCATATCATCACTCAACACACACTCATCTTCATCCAGACAATCATTCTTCTCTCTTATATATGAACACTTTTCAATTACCCAATTGTAGTGCACACCGCTCAAACATTGCAGATGTACCACATTAGGATTCAAACCCTTCATCTTCTCATCCTTGTACACAATCGGCCTCTCACCACCAAAGTGCACATATACAATCACTCCATACAAACGACTCACTACAATCAACACTTCCTGAAATGGCGGGACCCCTTGCATACACATCGCTCTCAATTCTTTCATGAAGTTCCGCACCTTTGCCATACCAATGCTTTCAGGCTTCCTACACACTTCATTCATTACCTCCTTCCTTAAATCATCTACACTATCGGGCACTCTCACATCTACTCCATCACTCTTCAAATCTTGCAAACCATTCCATACACTCTCAAACAAGGAATCACCACCACCCTTACTCTCTTTTCCATTCATAATTCCTTTCGGCAAATACTCAGGATCACTCACTCCACACACATTTTCATCATTCGTACCAGGATACCTTGACATCAAATCAGCCACTCCATTCCGTTCACCAGGCACATACTCAATCACATAGTCAAAGTCACTCAAATCTTCCAAAGTCCTTGCAATCCTACTATCAGCCCACTTCATACGCTGCAAATACACAAGAGGTTGATGATCGGTTTTTATCACAAACCTCACACCATACAAAAATGGACGCAACACTTTCAAACAATATCTTATCGCAGCCAGCTCTCATTCCACAGTCGAATACTTTCGTTCTGCAACATTCATAGCCTTGGATACATACCCAATTATTCGCCTGACATTCTCTCCATTCAAACGCTGCTCTTGCATCAGAAAACCTCCCATACAATACCCACTTGCATCTGTATACAATTCAAGCATTTTAGCATTTACACTATAATCTGGGTAAGCTAATTCAACATCTTCAGCCGCTGCCTCCTTCAGTCTCTCATACGCCTCACTCATCTTATCATTCCACTTGACAACCGTACTACCTTTCTTGCCCATCCACTCAGTCAGAGGCTTACTCACACCAGAACAATCACGTATAAACTTTCGCTGGAACTCAATCAAACCCAAAAATGACTTCAGTTGCTTCACAGTCACCGGTTTAGGAAACATTCGCACCTTCTCAACATACTTCGATGATTTACGCAATCCATTCTCACTCACCATATGCCCAAGGAATTCCACTTCTTTCGCAAACCATTCACACTTCGCCACTTTCACCTTCACACCAACACTCTCCAACGTTCTCAACACATCATTCACCAATCTCATATGCTCCTCAAAAGTCTCAGTCATAATCAAAATATCATCTATAAACGCAATCACATTCTTACTCGCAAACTTACTCAACACAACATTCATTGCCCGCTGGAAGGCTCCGGGAGCATTAGCCAACCCAAAGCTGAGGTTCTGGAACTGGTAATGCCTCTTTGAGGAAGAGAAGGCAGTTACTGGCCAGCTCTCCTCAGCAATGGGCATCTGGTAATACCCCCATACCAGATCCAGCTTCGTAAACCACTCCATCCCATGCATACTATATACACACTCAGATACCACACACATCGGAAACCTTTCTTTCACAGTCCTTTCATTCACCTTTCGATAATCCACACACAGACGCAATCTTCCATCCGGCTTACGTACAGGTACAATTGGACTATTCCATGCACTCTCACTCTCCTCAATCACCCCCAATTGCTCCAATTCCAAACACTGCTCCTCAATCTCTTCAGCAACCGGACGTGGGAAATGCCTCGGCCGCTGATAGATTGGGGAGTCCTCCTTCAGGACAATCTTGAATTCCGGGAGCTTTGCAACCCCAAAATCCAGATCACCCTTACTGAGGGCTCCCTTTCGCTCAAATATCATTCGATACACATCCTCCCTTTCATACTCAGTCAAACATCCATCCAATTTCACCATGTCCTTCACCTCATTATACATCCATTCACATGTCTTTTCATTCGCAACATTCACCCTGATATCCGTACTATCATCCATACCTACCTCATTGACAGTGGAGAGGTGGCCCAGTACATCTCCGACTTGGATTCCCCTCACCTGCCCTTTCACACTGGGGTCTGCCTGCACACATACAAAAGGATCATTCATTCTCATCAAGCCATCAAACACACAAGCAACACGCCTTACCTTATAACACGCATCCTTTCCATCCAATATCACAGTGTTCTCACTCACATTCAAACTAACATCCTTACTCCAACTCACTCTAACAGACACCCTTTCACCCTTCACAAGCCTTACACTCTCCATAGCAGTCACCTCAATACCAGTAAACACACTCCTCAAAACGCTACCATCTTTCCCTACATACAACTTATACACCCCATTTTTACCAATCTTTCTCTCAATCTGATCACTCGCAGGATGCACAACCATACGATTCATTTTCATAAAATCATAGCCCAAAATCACACCATACTCACTACTCACCTTATCAATCACAGAAAATTCACATTCATTCATCATCATACCATGCATTCGAACAGGTGACCTTATCATTCCAATCACAGGCACTCTCCTATTACCAATACCTACTAAACTACCCTTGCACTCAGACAGGAGGGCTTTCTCGCTAAACTTGTCATACACATCTTTATACACCAAGCTCGCCTTGCATCCAGAATCTATTAAAGCCAAACACTCAATACCATTCAACTCCACCTTCACACTCAGACACTCATACTTCCTACCAGACAGCACTTTCACACTAGACAGACTTACCAACACATTACTCACACTCATGCACCCAGAGGATACTTCAGCAGGTACCCTCTTACCATTCAGTTTCCCGCTTCAGACTTTCCATTCACACCTTGCGCTCTCAGTCTAATCCAACACTTTTCACTTGAATGTCCTTCCATCACACAATAGCTACATACATTCCTCTGGTCACGACACATCCTTGCATAATGACCAGCCTTTCCACAATTACCACATGCATATTTCATACTTTCCCCAGCAGTTGCTCCACCATTCAACCTCGGACAATCTTTCTTCAAATGGCCTATTTCTTTACACTCGAAGCACTCTTTCACACTTTCCTGGCAATCCTTTATCATATGCCCTTTCTTACCACACCCAAAACACGCACCATATGTCCACCTACATTCTGCCAACATATGACCTTTCCTTCCACACCGACGACATTCCACAATCTTTCTCACACCATTCGGTCTCTCATTTGCTGGGACATACCTCGGTTTCTCTCTCATATATCCGTTCCCACGCTTGAAATTCATCTGCCCCCTTCCATTCGACCACCCTCCATTTGCCCATCCATTCTGCCGGCCCAGGAAGTTTGACATCACTCCAGCTGGTGCAGCCTTCAGGGCATCCCTGTAGCTGACAAACTGCCGGGGTGGATGAAAGCTCCTGGGCTTCTTACCCCCAACATTCACACTGTACCATCCATCCTCTTCTAGATCGCTTTCATCATCAAATCGTCCATCTTCTAACAGTTCCAACACATCCTCCCACATCAACCGTTCACCTGTCAGTCTCACTCTCTCCTTTCTCTTTCCACCCAGCCATTCACTCACCTTTCGTGGGATCGTGTCCAAAAACTTCCTCATGAGTGGTTTACATTCATTTACATCATCATCACCATACCTCGTTCTTGCCATACTCTCAAGCCTATGTGCATACATATTCACACTTTCACTCTTCCCCATTCGAGCCTTCTCAAATTCATTTACCCTTTTATACTTCACACTCTCTTTCATTCGTTTCACCTGTCCAATCATCCGCTTCTTCACCACATCGTACCTTGGTTCCCCCACACTTGTAATCACGCGGAAAAACTCCAATACTTTTCCCTCCAAACATTCCCCCAAAACATTCATCCAGTATCCCTTATTCTCCGGGTACTTGAGCTTACAATATCGCTCAAATTCCCCGAAGAATTCTTCCACACTTTTCCCACCATGTAACCTAAATCTATCTATCTTTGGCACTTCCCTTATCAAAATACCCTTTCCCACATTCCCTTTCCCACCTGAAGCAGAGCAGTTGTCTAATTATGCCATTACCTTAACCGCACCAATTTGTCTTGGATATTTTTCCACTTATATATATATACCTGAGATCTCTTGTAAATATAATTGTAATTTTTTTTGTGAATAAAGGACTATACATACAATCCATTCCATTTCTCCCTTGATTTCTCACGTCCGACTTAGTGTATGAAGCAGATTGGAACGATTGGGGTTAGAGTGTAGGTTCGGGACCCACTACAACATAAAGTGAAATTTGGCATTTTCTTGTTAGGAACAGGTCTAAAATATTGTTGATCCGGGTTGGTTCCTGGATGTGTTATGTGAGGTGGTATTCATCCATTAATTAAAGTAAATATCTTGCTTGGGTAGCTCCCTGCCTGGTGACACCTTGGCTTAACCTATTTTCCCAGTTTATTTTAGGAAAATTAAAGTCCCCAGTAATTATGATTTTAGGGCAGGAGTTTGCGTTAAGTTTATAGTTTCTTGCAGCTTGCTTATGATTGCACTAAAGCTTTGCTCATCAGAGTTTGGTGGCTGGTACACTGTGAAGGGACTTAGAAGGAGTGAGCATAGACACTTTCAAGAGGCAGCTGAACCAGGGTTGGAAAAAACCCAACCCCCTTGGGGTTTTATTGTTTTTTTTTGGAGGGGGGTTATGTATTAAAATTCATAAACAGGCAATAAATCACAAGAAAATCAATCACAACCACTGAACTCCTAAAAATACTCTTTTAATTTAACTGCACAATGTTAAAATTAACCCAGTGGCTATTACCATATAGTATAATAAAAACTAATATTTTCATTCCTAAGGACAGACAAATGTGTGACATTATAAATAACTTCTAATGTTGTATTTATAAATATCTAGAGCAAACTTAGTAAATGAAAAAATAATGAATGCTTTTTGGTATAATTTAAGATGAATTTACCAAATTACATATAAGATTAACAATTTTTCACATTTGATACTATAAAATAGCTTCTTCTGAAGTATTTCAAACCATACAGGTTCTGTACCAGTTTTGTATGCATTTTATACGCATTCTGAACCAGCGCGGCCTTGCAGGTGTTGTCACTTGGCTAGTAATGTCAGTTCAAGTGTTGCTGTCATAATACAGACATAATCACTTCTAAGTAAAATTGTTTTCAGTGGTCTCATGATATGGTGATGAAATATTTGCATTACTTACATGTTAAACCACTCAAAACTGAAGAAGTGTGAACATATTTGTATTTATTTTGTTATATAGCTAGTCTTTGTTTTTAATATATTTACTATCAGTGTTTGTGAATGACTGTGTTTCAGATATATAAATTAAATATAGCTACTGCATAAATATAGATTGCAAAATGAATAACTATAATACAAGTAGCTACATTTTACTGTTGGCAGCAAAAGCATTATAGGTATATAGTGCCTAGCAGTAAAAGTGTTAAGAGTAAAGTGTATCTATTATTCTTCATTCAGTTAAAAAACTTTAGATACTTGTGAGAAAATAAAAAAAATTATGATTTCATATAAAACTAAAATATAAGAGGAGTTTAGTTAAATAGTTATATAGCAAATAGAAAAATAAAACTCATTATGAATATAATGTTATTTTTTGCCGATAGCATATAACAGGCATTGTACCTTAGTTATATATATTTGTGCTAAGATGCCTTTTGGTAGTGGTCGGAAAAAGGCTGAGGAATGGTCACACGTCTCAGACATTGAAAATGATAAAAACAATGTTATATGCAATCATTGCAATATCAAAATCAGAAAGAAGATTGAAAGAATTTGTAATCACGTTAAAATGCAAAAAAAGTTAGAAGAAGAAAGTAACATGGTTGTAATTGATGAGATTATAGAATTGGAACAAGAACCAAGACCAGGCACTTCAGCTAACAATATTAGCAATGCAATCATAAGTTCATTTTCAAGCTACACCTCATGTCTTGATGCATCGACGCAAGTTAAGCCTAAGCGACAAAAGACAATGAGTTCATTTATAGTTTCTACTACTTCAGAAGCTAAAGAGCAAATTTATATTCACGTAGCTTGATACTTCTTTTCAGCTAATGTTGCTTTCAATGTAGTTAAAAATAAAGAATTTATTAAATTCTGCAGCTTGATGTGGCCAGGGTATAACCTCCCTAACTGCAAAGTCCTAGGGAATGAACTACTTGATGCAGTATACAAGTCTGTATCTAATGAGATAAGGGATGAGCTGTCAAATACTACAAATAGTGACTTTAAAAAGGCTGACAATAATGCAAGATGGTTGGAGCAATGTATCTAATGACCCCATCAATGCTCATAGTCTCTATAATGGGATCAAGCCATATCTATACTCAATCACTGATGCTGGTTCAGATAAAAAAAACACTGATTATTTTTATCAACTAATCAGAACTGCTATCAATGATTGAGATAATGGAATTGCATTTGCATTTTTTAAAATAAATTTATGTTATTGTTCTAGGTTAACTATAATAATATTTCACAGACCTTATATATTTTTTATTTTTATAAATGATTCCATTGATAACACTGGGGAACAATGTATTTGGTGAATTGACAAAAGTACATTTTCCTACCTAATTTGAGCATACTGAATTCAAATCTTAAATCAGATTCTCTCTAAATGCTACAGATTTTTCATAATATCAATAACTAATATTATACAATAATTTTCATTTTATCACGCCTATCATCATGCCCTGAAGTAATTTTGAATCATCCTTTTGCATTACTTATAGTAAAGCAGGTTTTTTTGCACAAACATTTTATTGCATATGAGAAGAAACTTTGCATTTGTAACTCTTTCTCTTGTAAGTCTTCTCTGGCTGATCTCTTCTAATCGTCCAGCAGTAGTCCACCATCATGTGTCTATCCCAGTGACCTTGGTAGCACTCTTCCATCGTCATCAAATCCTGATGAAAGCATTCCCCTTGTTCATTGCTCATGGCTCCTAAATTCTCTGGGAATCGGTTGAGGTGACTATTTAGGAGATGTAGCTTCAGACTCATGTTGCATCCCAGATCACGATATGATAAAAGCATATTAGTAACCAGATCCTCGTAGTTATGCACTTTTTTGTTTCCCAAGAAGTTACAAACAAAGACAGAAAATGAGAGCCATGCTGCCTTCTCTTTTTCATCCATGGTGTTCACAAATCTAGAATCACTCAGAAGTTTTCGGATTTGGGGACCATCAAATACTCCTGCTTTTATTTTTTCATATGACAAAGCAGGAAATGCTGATACTATGTACTGAAAACAATCATTGTCAGTGCTCAACGCGTTGACATACTGCTTCATCAACCCCAGTTTGAGATGAAGTGGAGGGAAAACGATCTTCTCTCGACTTACGATTGGCTCATTAACAATGTTTGGTGACCCTAGTCCTATTACTACCTTCCAACACAAATAACTTGTTAAAATCCAAATTATCCATACCAAGAAGAGATTTTAAAAAGCTCAATAATATCTCCCTTCACACATCTCTCAGATGAGAACATATTTAGTACCTTCAGTCTATCTTCATATTCGAGGTGCTTCAGGGAAGGTATTATTTTTGTTGCCATCTTTTGTACTGACTCTAGCAGGTTGATGACATGTCTAAAATGTGGTGACCATGCTTGTATACAGTACTCTAAATGTAGCTAACATTCCTGTTAAAGTATCCTAGCACCCGATTTGCTCTATTTTTTGCCTCAATACACAGCTTTGAAAACTTCAGTGACCTATCTACTACTATGCCTAAGTCCTTTTCATCCTCAACTGAATTCAGCCAATGCCCATCCATTTCATAGCCAAGTCCCTATTATCCCTTCCCATGTTAAGAACTTTGCATTTTTTAAGGTTAAAAGTCATTTGCCACTTCTGAGCCCCAAAATTTACTTTGCTATTTACAGCCTCCCCAAGATCATTTATATAATCTATGAATAATAAAGGGCCTAGAACGGATCCTTGAGGTATGCCACTGATAACGTGCCTCCACTGTGACCTCACCCCCATTCAGCACAACTTTCTGTTTCCTGTCTTTCAGCCATTCAATTATCCAATTCAAAACTTTACCACATATCCCATAAATTTTTAATTTGTGAACTAGTCTCCTATGTGGAACCTTATCAAAAGCTTTGCTAAAATCTAAGTAAATTACATCAACATTCACTCCCATATCTAATTGTTTAGTAACATAATCCATAAAATCCAGTAAATTTGTTAAACATGATCTACCTCTTCTAAACCCATGCTGAGTATCATTTATTAACATACCACAAACTAGATGGTCAGAAATACCCTTCTTAACTATCTTCTCAAGGATTTTACAAACAATAGAAGTAAAGCTTACCGGCCTAAAGTTATTTGGGTCCTCTTTACTTCCCTTCTTAAAAATTGGCACTACATTCGCTAATTTCCAATCATTAGGTATTTCTCCAAACTATAGTGATCTAGAATATATCTTCTTAAGAGCTACTGCAATACTATCTACACCTTCTTTGAGTATCTAACTTAGAATGAATGTTGTCTGGGGTTCCACCGGAGCATAATTCTGTGTTACTGTGGGGGCAGGAATATTCTGTGTGAATTACTGTGGGTCGTAGAGGAGGTCTGGAAGGAGAACAACTCAGAAGGGTTCCACAATGCCTGCAGCTTTATTTGCAAGAGAGCGTATGTGGAGATGAAATTTTAGAGAAATATCCACTTGAATCCCCAAATCAGATGCAGATTGTACAAATGGTAGAGGATTACCTCTGATGTAGTAGTCAGAGTATGGCGAAGATTAGGAGCAGATCCCGGGCAGAACCTAAGAACACAAGTCTTGTCTGAGTTGAACCTGAGACCCCATGACTCTGCACGCGAAAGCAGTAAGTCTACATCTTTCTGCATGGAAGTAATATCTAACAGTGTAAGAGAAGCTATAAGTATATTAATCTTCTGATATATTTTTAGATCATCAGCGAAAATTTTGTATTTACAGGTCAAACCATGAGCCACAAAGTTAATATAAATGAGAAATAGGGTTGGTCCAAGGACAGACCCCTGGGGAACTCCACTAGTTACACAAGAAAAATCACTCTCAAAACCCCCGACCATAACCCTCATTACTCTACCACTCAGAAATCTATATATCCAAGAGAGTAAGGGATCCCCTATACCAAGTTGGGAGAGCTTGCTGATCATGAGGTCATGATTGACAAGGTTGAATGCCTTACTAAAATCAAACAATATGAGGTCGACCATGTGCCCTTTGTCAAGCCAGCAGGTGATGTTATCGTATGTTGCAAGGAGCTGATCATCAACTGAGTGGGCCTTGCGGAAGCCAAACTAATTAGAATCTAATAGGTTGTTATCCACAAAAATAATACGCTCAAGACACTTACAGGACACTGAAGTGAGACTTATCAGTCTGTAATTTAGGGGGGAAGTATGCATATCTTTCTTGCCTTCAATATAAGCCCTTTAATTATTTGCCTGTTCACATTAACGGTATTCAACACTACTTCCCTTGACCTAGAATTATCATCAATTAATCTATCTTGATTCTCTTGTGTAAATACTGAAGAAAAATGATCATTAAGAACCTCTACTATTTCCTCATCAGATTCTTTCAAAACCCCTTCATATCTAATAGGCCCAATTTTATCACTGTGAGATTTGTTATTAATTCTATAATAGCTAAAGAATTTTCTTGGATCTTTATTATTATTTTGAGCTAAATTAATTTCTGCCGCCCTTTTGCTCTTCTTAATAATCTTATTTAGCTCATGTAATTAATAGATTATAATATGTTTATCTTGATTACATGTGTCCTTTTTTTCTCTTTTGACAGGAATACATCAGCTAGCTGAGCAAGAAAATAAGGCACAGAGTACCCAAACTTTCTAGTAGGACTCCTACAATTAAAACTGAAGGAAGCCTCAGTTTTTCCCACACATATGTTCTCAGAGGGTGATGAAATCCTTAAGTCCTGGAAAATGGTGGGATTTAATGTCTCAGAAACAGTCAAAAGAATCTAAACATAAGCTTCCTGAAGGGTTCTGCAATTTTATTACTAAGCTGCATTCATGTCCAGCAAGCTCAGGCTCTACTGAACGTATATTACTTTCCAGTTTTGGTCTTGTTTGGAGTGATGTAAGGAATAGATTAGGGGCAAACAAGGCACACAAGCTGGTCAGGATATACAGGGACCTTAGGCCAGGTTAAGGACTAAGATCCTAAACCTATGGAAAATTGAAGAATAAATTGAATAAATTTTTAAAATTTCCGATTACCAAAGGAAATTTTTGTTTTTATTATTACTAGTCACATTTATTTTTATTTCACATTAAAATTTATTTTCAGGTGTTTCAATTGCTTATAGAGGAGCGCTATTATTAAATATTTCAAATAATATGGAAGAAAACTTGGGAAAACTTATGCATAAATAAATGGTAATATAATGCCATTAGTATTAATTTATAATAAGTTATCCTTATTTTAAAAAATACTGGAGTTCAATGGTGTAAAAAGGTAAAATATATAAAAAAATAATAAAACCCACTGGATAATAGGTTTATGGCGTGGGTCTTTTAATGCCAACCCTGACCTGGACAAGTGTTTAGCTGAACTACCAGATGAACCACTAACACCTGGCTACATCTGTTCAAACTCCAATACCCTAACTGTGGTTGTTCAGGTTGTTCAGGAGGCCACTGGAGCACATTAATAGCCTTGTGTGAGTGGAGCACTGACTCAGCTCAGCCACTTTAAGGCTGAATACTTCAAAGATATCAAAGGTAAGGTAAGGCATATATTCCGCCAAACTCTTTCTATATTTCTATATCCATGAAATTCTGGGAATTTGACCTGTTTTTGTTGTATTGGCGCAGATATGCACCTGCACCGTGAATAGCAGATGCCCTACGTGGAGGCCTAGTATGAATTGTACCTCTGTTACATCATTTGCTTTTGCCATCAGCACCAATATAAGATTTGTCACACCCTGAAGACCTAATTTCTGTTCATTGTCAGTTCTGCTTTACAAGTGGGACACATTTATCGTTGTTTGATAAAACAGCACCTAAATGGTGAACACTCAAAGAACACATGATGCAAGAAGAAGACATTTTGAATAATGGTGCAATTCTGCATGGGTAGGAGCTTAAATACCCTCGAGTTTGCTGGAAAGGTAGCGTCAGGTTTTTTTTACAGAATTGGAGAATTGTGTTTCTTGAACTACACATATAGTCATAAAAACATTAATACTGAATGAATCCTTTTAGAACAAGAATCAAAATGAAGGTTGTTAAAAAAACCTTTTTAACAAATCAATGAAGAGAAATCAAAACCTGAGAAAACAAACAAAAAAGGTTTTTTTAGTTAGAGTTAGGAAGTCAAGCTTCTTAACAACCCCAAAATATGGTTTTAGCGAACAATAAAATGACGGAAAGTTAATTAAAAAGACTAAATAATGTCAGGAATAGAGTAGGTAGGATATATAGAAAAGAAATAAGAAAAAAACACCATATAATATAAAAGAAAAACCTACTTTTGAACAATAGTAAAAGCACAAAAAGCATTGTGCTAAATGATTGGCCAATGAATACAGATCTGTGATTGGTCAGTGGGATAGCAGAAAAACACTGAAAAATAGCCCGCAAAATAAGCTAAGAATAGCATCTGGACATACTTTACACAATTACCTGAGCTAAATTAATTTCTGCCGCCATTTTGCTCTTCTTAATAATCTTATTTAGCTCATTTCTGGTTGGCCTATAATGATTTAAATTGTAAATAGTTTCTCTCTATAATCTATGGTATGCCCTCTTCTCTGAAATTTTCCTAGCTATCACTTGATTCCACCACAACGGCTTCCTACATTTCTTCCTAATAGCCTTCATTGGAATACACTGCTCCTTGACTATGTATAATATAGTTTTAAAAGTGTCCCACATCTCATAAGTATTCTTCTCCCTTAATTCTATAACCCACCTAATCTGATTTAGCAAGCTGCATAATTTATCGTAATCGCCCCTATAAAAATTTGGAGTTTGTTCTACCTTTCACTATTCCCAAGTTAAAATGAACCATCTGATGATCACTAATTCCCAATGCTTCCTAGACAGTCAATTCCTGAACCAAGTGATCATCATTTGAAAGAACCAGATCTAATATATTGGCACCTCTTATTGGCTTATTAACAAATTGAGTCAAAAGATTATCCTCAAAGCATTCTATAAACTTACAACTTGCTCTATCCCTTCCCTATCATATTTTCCCAGTTAACAGAATTTAAATTAAAGTCACCAAGAATAACTGTATCCACTTCACATCCTTTCCTTATTTCCCTGATCATTAGCTCATCAATACAGTCAGTCAGTCTGTCCAGGTGGTCTGTAAAAGGCTCCCAAGTGTATTATCTGACACAATCCTATGGATGCATTTTGTGGGTGGGTTTTGACAGATGCGGATGACCTTTGATAGGCCCTTGTGGCTTTTGTCATCCATGAAATTATGCATTAAATTATGAAATTATTATTATTTTTACTGACCCTAATATCTATCCACAGTGACTCAACTTCTTCTTGCAATATAGAATTATTTAGATTTGAAGCAATGCTATTTCTGATATAAATAATCAACCCACCACCCGTCCTATCTCTCCTTTGACTAATGTACATATCATAACCCTGTAGTTCAAATTTACTCACATTGTCATTAAATGAATTTTCATTGACCCATGATTTTATTACACATATTATATCTATATCTTCATCAATAATATAACTAAATAACTCATCTTTCTTATTTCTAAGACTACGAGCATTGGTATAAAGACAAAGCCCTCCTGTCCCTGAAGCACCTCTTTTAGAATATATACCTTCCACTATCTCCTCTGCATCCCCCCCCCTCTGTACTCTTATATTTCCCTGACCACTATCAGTAACTAGTTTCCCGCCTGCAAAGACCCAACAACACTATCTAACTCCTGCCACAACACGTCAACCCCAGCCCAGCTTATATGGAGTCTATCCAATGCATACAATGCCTTATTCCCATAAAACCCATTCCAAACATCTACAAACACTAATCCCGACTCCTTACACAGTTCTTTCACATACTCATTCAGTCCAATTGCATGAGACAACCATTCCAACCCCACATCCATCTCGGAAGCGCAACTGAAACGCCTTTCACTCTACTTGCACTTATCCTTTCAACTAACCTTTTGTACCTCTCTCATAACTCACATGAACCCCCCCTCTTTACATCATTTACTCACACATGCGTAATCACAACTGCATCCCTCTCACACCCAGACACCAGAGTATCATACCTCTCAGACACATCATTTACACCAGCACCCAGCAAACAAACTGTCACTCCCTTCCATTTGCTTGCACTCAACTTCCTATCTATCTATCTAATCTGAGAGTCACCCATCACAAGCACCTGTCATCCTCTTAGTCCCCCTAGGCCTAGCATTACCCTCCTTATTGTTCTCATTCAAACTACCACTTATTTCACTTTCTGCCACAACCACCTCAGAAAAATCACTTTCAACCTCTTCCTCTCTCAGGGCATCGAATCTGTTAGTCAACCTAACAGGTTCCATGTCCCTCTTAACATAACTTCATAACATAACATAATTTCACGGATGACAAAAGCCACAAGGGCCTATCAAAGGTCATCCGTATCCATCAAACATACCCACATAACGCACCTCTATTTTTTAATCTCTAAGTGGTGGCCTCTAGTTCTATTACCACCTTCTAACTCAAATAATTGCTGAAATCCAATTTATCCACCCCAGAAAAGATTTTAAAAAGCTCAATCATATCTCCCCTCACACACCTTCTTTCAAATGAAAACATATTTAATACCCTCAGTCTATCTTCATATTCAAGGTGCTTCAGGGATGGTATTATTTTTGTTGCCCTCCTTTGTACCAACTCTAATAAGTTTATATCATGTCTAAAATGTGGTGACCATGCCTGTATACAGTACTCTAAATGTGGCCTGACATAAGAGTTGTATAGTTTAAGGATGACCTCCTTACTCTTGTAACTAACATTTCTTTTAATGTAACCTAGCTCCCTATTTGCTCTATTTTTTGCCTCAATACACTGCTTTGAAAATTTCAGTGACCTATCTACTACTACTCCTAAGTCCTTCTCATCTTCAACTGAATTAAGCCAATAACCATCCATCTCATAGCTAAATTCCTTATTATCTCTCCCCATGTTAATAACTTTGCATTTATTAAGGTTAAAAGTCATCTGCCACTTCTGAGCCCAAGCAAACAACTTATTTAAGTCACCCTGCACTTTAAAGCTACCCTCAACCTCTTTGACTACAGCTGCCAATTTAGTGTCATCAGCAAAAATTGATACTTTGCTATTCACACCTTGCCCAAGATCATTTACATAGATTATAAATAATAAAGGGCCTAAAACTGATCCCTGAGGTACGCCACTAATAACATTCCTCCACTGTGACCTCACTCCATTCAGTACAACTCTCTGTTTCCTATTTTTCAGCCATTCAGTTATCCAATTTAAAACCTTCCAACATATCCCATGCAGCTTTAATTTATGAACTAGTCTTCTATGTGGAACCTTATCAAAAGCTTTCTCACCCCTATCTAATTCTTTAGTTACATAATCCATAAAATCCAGTAAATTTGTTAAACACGATCTACCTTTTCTAAAACCATGCTGAGCATCATTAATTAACCTGCTACTCTCTAGATGATCAGAAATTCCCTTCTTAACCATCTTCTCAAGAGTTTTACAGACTATAGAAGTTAAGCTTACTGGTCTAAAGTTATTTGGGTCCTCTTTGCTTCCCTTTTTAAAAATTGGCACTACATTTGCCAATTTCCACTCATTTGGTATTTCTCCAGACTCTAGTGATCTAATAAATATCTTCTCAAGAGCTACTGCAATACTTTCTACACCTTCTTTGAGTATCCTAGAATGAATGTTGTCAGGGCCAGATGCCTTACTAGTATTTAACTGCATTATAAGACCTGTAATTTCTTCTCTGTCTATATTAATAGAATTTATCACTACTTCCCTTGACCTAGAATTATCATCAATTAATCTAACTGGTTTCTCTTCTGTGAATTTAGGTTTAGGAAGGAGATTGGGAGGAATTGGTTTACAAATCGTGTGGTAGCTAGAAAAATTTCAGAGAAGAAAAGGGCATATAAAAAATTACAGGTAGAAAATAATATTCAAAATTTAAGTGATTATAGAATGGCTAGGAATGAGTTAAATAAGATTATAAAGAAGAGCAAAAGGGTGTCAGAAATTAAATTAGCTCAGGATAGCAACAAAGATCCTAGAAAGTTCTTTAGTTACTATAAAATTAATAACAAGTGTGGCAGAGTTAAAATAGGACCTATCAAATATGAAGGGTTTGTGAGAGAAACTGATGAGGAAATAGTTGAGGTACTAAATGGTCATTTTGCATCAGTATTTACAAAAGAGAAACTAAATAGTCCTATGTATAGTACTCATAGGTCAGGAAAAGAGGTGTTTACTAACATTTGTGTGGATCGGAGGATGATAAAAGGACTAATAGGTGATTTAGATACTACCAAGGCCTCCGGCCCTGATAATATTCATTCTAGGATACTTAAAGAAGGGGTAGAAAGTATCTCAATAGCTCTGGACAAGTTATATACTAGGTCATTGGAATATGGAGAAATACCCGATGATTGGAAGAGAGCAAATGTAGTCCCCATTTTCAAGAAGGGTAGTAAAGAGGATCCAAATAACTTTAGACCGGTTAGCCTAACTCCTGTGGTCTGTAAAATTCTTGAGAAAATAGTTAAAAAAGGGATTTGCCAACATCTAGAGAGGGAGGGGTTAATCAGCGATGCTCAGCATGGGTTTAGATCAGGTAGATCATGTTTGACTAACTTACTAGACTTTCTGGAGTTTGTAACAGATCAAGTAGATAAGGGAGAGAATGTAGATATAATTTACTTAGATTTTAGTAAAGCATTTGATAAGGTACCACACAGGAGACTAGTTCATAAATTAAAAATGATTGGGATATGTGGGGGTGTTTCAAATTGGATAGCTGAGTGGCTGAAAGACAGGAAGCAAAGGGTAGTGCTAAATGGTGTAAAGTCAGAGTGGAGGGATGTTATCAGTGGGGTTCCTCAGGGATCAGTTCTCGGTCCATTATTATTTGTCATCTATATAAACGATCTTGGGGAGGCAGTTAATAATAAAGTGTCAATTTTTGCGGATGATACCAAATTAGCAGCTGTAGTTAAAGATATTGATGATAATTTTAAAGTGCAGGGGGACTTAAATAAATTGTTATCCTGGGCACATAAGTGGCAAATGACTTTCAACCTTGATAAGTGCAAAGTTATTAACATGGGAAAAGATAATAGAGAATTTAACTATGAAATGGATGGGCATTGGCTGAGCTCAGTAGAGGATGAGAAAGATCTAGGAGTAGTAATAGATAAGTCATTAAGGTTTTCTAAGCAGTGTATTGAAGCAAGAAATAGGGCAAATAGAGTGCTGGGTTTTATTAAGAGAAATGTCAGTTACAAAAGTAAGGAGGTTATTCTTAAACTCTATAACTCTTATGTTAGGCCACATCTAGAGTACTGTATACAGGCATGGTCCCCACATTTTAGACACGATATTAACCTTCTTGAGTCAGTGCAACGGAGGGCAACAAAGATTATTCCTTCCCTGAGGCACCTTGAATATGAAGATAGACTGAGGGTATTAAATATGTTCTCATTCGAAAGGAGGTGTGTGAGAGGGGATATGATTGAGCTGTTTAAAATTTTTTCCGGGATAGATAAATTGGATGTTAGCAAGTTTTTTGAGTTAGATGATGGAAATCGGACTAGAGGTCACCACTTGAAAATTAAAAAGCAAGGGTGTAGGTTGGATTTAAGAAAATATTTTTTCACCAATAGAGTGGTAGACTTCTGGAACAAATTGCCGCAGAGGGTAGTAGGTAGTCCAAATCTAAATGTATTTAAGAGTAGGTTGGATGAGTTTATGGGAAGGGAAGGTTGTGATGGTTCCTAAGTTTTGTATATATTAATATTGTTTGTATATATCTATAGCTGCATGATTTAGTTGTTGACAAGCCTTGATTGGTGATACACTTGTTTCTGGATGCAATCCTCTGGATGTAGTTTTCCTGGGAGTTTGGGTGCCTTGAAAAAGAGGCCGCTTGACTCGGATGACCTATGATGAGCCCTTGTGGCTTTTGTCATCCGTTATATTATATTGTGGGAGACTTTGATTTTGTCTTCCCCTGGTGATGGTGCTTTTTGTGGGTGGGTTTTGCAGAGTCGGATGACCTTTGATAGGCCCTTGTGGCTTTTGTCATCCGTGTAATTATGTTATGTTATGTTTAGATGAATGGAATAGGCTCACTAGACATGTGATAGAAGCCTCCTCTCTGGGTAGTTTTAAGAATAGATTAGATAAATATATGGTTGAAGCTGCTAGATCGGACTGACTTCTTTTTTTTTATGTACATATGTATATATTTTTCTAAGGAGTGGGGAGATTATATTTTGCGGTTGCATGAGTGGACATAATCCTCAGGATGCATTTTATGTATATTGTAGATTAGATCTGACGAACTCCTTAAAGGGTGACAATGTTGATGATTTTTCTCTGGTAAGAAATCTTTTGTGTGTTGACTGGAACAGGAGCTGCCAAGTGTAGGCCATGAATGGTCTTTTGCAGTCTCCTTCTTTTCTTATGTTCTTAATACTGAAGCAAAATGATCATTAAGGACCTCTACTATTTCCTCATCAGATTCTTTCTCACAGACCTAACCTATCTATTCTATCCATATTCACCCACCATTCATCTTCACTGATATCAGTCACTTCTTTCTCTCCAGTCCCTACTCTAGGCCTATCTTCCACCCTCCTGGTCCCAGCCATATTTTTCATGCGTACACTTGCATCCCTTCTCACTTCATTCACCAACTCACTTAATCTCTTGCACACATCACGTATGTTATCACTGATGTTATCAGTGGGGTTCCTCAGGGATCAGTTCTTGGTCCATTATTATTTGTCATCTATATAAACGATTTTGGGGAGGCAGTTAATAATAAAGTGTCAATTTGATGATATTGATGATAATCTTAAAGTGCAGGGGGATTTAAATAAATTGTTATCCTGGGCACATAAGTGGCAAATGACTTTCAACCTTGATAAGTGCAAAGTTATTAACATGGGAAAAGATAATAGAGAATTTAACTATGAAATGGATGGGAAGTGGCTGAGCTCAGTAGAGGATGAGAAAGATCTAGGAGTAGTAATAGATAAGTCATTAAGGTTTTCTAAGCAGTGTATTGAAGCAAGAAATAGGGCAAATAGAGTGCTGGGTTTCATTAAGAGAAATGTCAGTTACAAAAGTAAGGAGGTTATTCTTAAGCTCTATAACTCTTATGTTAGGCCACATCTAGAGTACTGTATACAGGCATGGTCCCCACATTTTAGACACGATATTAACCTTCTTGAGTCAGTGTAACAGAGGGCAACAAAGATTATTCCTTCCCTGAGGCACCTTGAATATATAGATAGACTGAGGGTATTAAATATGTTCTCGTTCGAAAGGAGGTGTGTGAGAGGGTATATGATTGAGCTCTTTAAAAAAAATTCTGGGATAGATAAATTGGATGTTAGCAAGTTTTTTGTTAGATGATGGAAATCGGACTAGAGGTCACCACTTGAAAATTAAAAAGCAAGGGTGTAGGTTGGATTTAAGAAAATATTTTTTCACCAATAGAGTGGTAGACTTCTGGAACAAATTGCCGCAGAGGGTAGTAGGCAGTCCAAATTTAAATGTATTTAAGAGTAGGTTGGATGAGTTTATGGGGAGGGAAGGTTGTGATGGTTCCTAAGTTTTGTATATATTAATATTGTTTGTATATATCTATAGCTGCATGATTTAGTTCTTGACAAGCCTTGATTGGTGATACCCTTGTTTCTGGATGCAATCTTCTGGATGTAGTTTTCTTGGGAGTTTTGGTGCCTTAAAAAAAGACGCTGTTTGACTTGGATGACCTATGCTGGGCCCTTGTGACTTTTGTCATCTTTTATATTATATTGTGGGGGACTTTGATTTTGTCTTCCCCTGGTGATGGTGCTTTTTGTGGGTGGGTTTTGACAGATGCGGATGACCTTTGATAGGCCCTTGTCATCCGTGAAATTATGTTATGTTACGTTAAGTTAACTGACTCGCCTCCTCTACCAGAGCCACATTTGCCCTAGTGACATAACAAACCGGCATCGAATTGTATTAAAGACATTGAAGAAATTGAAAAAGTTCAGAGAAGGATGGCGAAACTAGTACCTGATTTAAGATGAATTGAATATGTAGAACGATGCAATTTAATGGAAATTGGTTTGCTAGAGAAGAGGAGAGTACGAGGTGACCTAATTGAGACATTTAAAATACTGAAAGGCTAGGAAAATATTGATTTTAAACTATTTTTTCAATTGAGTGAGTTGCACACAAGATCCAATAACTGTAAATTAGTGAAGAGAGGACATTGAAGAACTACATTGAGGGCAAATAGTTTCAGTGTAAGGACAGTAAATTGGTGGAATTCACTTCCTGAGGAGGTTGTGATGGCCCAGAGTATTAGCCAGTTTAAAAGTAGATTAGACCAAATTGAATGGTTCACAAGAGATTAATTGAGAAGCAGTATTTTTCTTATATATTTTGAGATTATTTGAAGAGAAAAAGCATGCATGTTATATGCAAAAAAAATAAATAAATAAAAAATTCAATAATAAAGCATGGTTGGACATTCCTATGGATTGTTAAATTGTATATTGTAGATGCATGATCTGACAAAATCCTATGGATGCATTATGTGGGTGGGATTTGATGGATATGGATGACCTTTGATAAATAAATAAATAACGTGTAACAAATAAAATAAATAAAATATTAAATATGGATACCGGAAGAGGTGCAAGGAAAAAGAGATGTAAGCGATGTGATTATGAGGGGAGGCTGAGTGCAGGTGAGCTGTGTGGATGTTGTGAGTACGCGAGTAGGACGCCACCCCCAAGGCGGAAAATGAGAGAAGAGAAAACGGCGACAGAGAAAAAAAGGGGAGCAGAAACAGCGAAGAGGGAGGGAGGCGGTGATCAATTAATAGAACAACAACAAAAGCACAATAGTGATGTGTGTAAAGGGTGCAGGGACAAAGTGAAAAATGAAGAAGCGGGCATTTTATGTGAGGACTGCGAGTGTTGGTACCATGCGAGGTGTGAAAAGGTTTCGAGCGAAGAGATGAAGGGACTTTGCAAAGTAAACACCTCACTGAGCTGGTTCTGCAGAAGCTGTAGGGGTAACGTGAAAGTTATGAGGAAAGAAAATTGGGAAATGAAGCAACAAATAAAAAGATTTGAAGAGGAGAGGGAAGTCTGGAAAGAGAGACTGACGTCTTTAGAGGATAAAATGGAAAAATTCAAAGAAGAGATTACAGAGAGAGGGGAGGTACAAACCAAAGGGGCCGGTAGTATAAATATAAGAGAATTAAAAGGAGAACTGGTAAAACATGTGATAGAAAAACTTAGGGAAGAGGAGGATAAGAAAGCCAGGAAAAGTAATCTGGTGATATATGGGATGAAGGAATCTGAGAAGGAGAGAGGACAGGATAGAGAGGAAGAGGATAAGGAGGCCACAAATACATTATTCAAAGAGGAGGCTGGTATAGGGAAGAACGTGGAAATAAAGCAGGCAATAAGGTTAGGAAAGAGAAGAGAGGAAGAAAATGAGCAGAATAGGCCTAGACTGCTGCTAGTTAAGCTAGAAGACAGGTAGGAGAAATTTTGGATATTGAAAAATACGAGAAAACTGAGCAGGTCAGGTAAAGTGGAAGTAAGGAATATATGGATAGCACCAGATCTGACAAAGAAGGAGAACAGGATAGAGAGTTAAGAGAGCAACTGAGGTTAAAAAAAGAAGAGGGAGAAAGAGGATGGTTTATAAAGAGAGGAAGACTAATGAGGGGAGAAAATTTTTAAAATCTCCAAGGGAAAGAGGAAGTATAGGGATAAAAAGTAAAGAGTCAGAGAGTGTAAAGATATGGTTGCTGAATGTACAGTGGTACCTCTACTTACAAAATTAATTCGTTCTGGAAATCGTTTCGTAACGTGAAAATTTCGTAAGTAGAAACGCTTTTTACCCTATAAATGCCCTAATCGGTTCCAAGCCCCTTAAAAATCGGACATCATTTTTTTATAAATTACAAAAATGCATCAAAACCTGTAACAAATACATGTTAGAATTAAATTACTGCACAATAAACATAAAAATGAGAGCTGTACAAAATGTAAAGAACAAAGGTTTTTTTCTTCCTTTTTACTTTAATGGTTCTCTTGTTTAACTGCTATCATTGTCACCTTTCGCCTTCTTTGGTTCAGGTTCACTCTCAGCAGTGGTTTTTGCCTGACGTTTTGTAGAGATCCGATCCAAGGTTGTTCGCCATGCCGAACAACAGAGTGAATTCCAGTCCTCCTTTTGAACTTCTCGAACCACCTACGCGATGCCTTAAACTCCTGGTGTGGATCTTGCGCCGAAGTTCCCTCGCCTGCATCCATCTTTACGAGGTCATTAAAGATGGCGGTCGCCTTTTCGCAAATTATGGTCTCGGTCACTGAGAAGCTAAGTAGGGAGGAAGGAATAGAAAGGATAAAGGACTTTGGGGGAAGAATATACAAGAATCAAGAGAACAAAATAGGAACCGTATGGACAGAAGTAAGAAAGAGAGAGTATGAACAGGAAATGGAAAATCAAAATGTTAAGAAAGATATGAGAGGAGAGTATAGATTCCCATGGTACTTAAGAGAGCACATGGATGCAGGGATGATGGTAAATGAGGAAATAATCTATAATTATAGAATGGAGGAGCACATGGAAATGGTAATGAATGTAAAGAGATATATAAGACCGATGAAAGAGTACAGAATAAAGGCGAGGAAGTACAAAAGGCATTGAATAGGATGAGAAGGAATAAAGCGGGGGGACCAGATGGACTGAGATCAAACCTGTATAAAAACTTGGAGAAGAGCCAAGTAGTGATAAAAAAATTAACAGAGATATACAATGACATACTGGAGAAGAGGATAGATGTGGAGAAATGGAAAGTGACGAGAACAAAAATGATACCTAAAACGAATAAACCAACGGAGGAAGAGTTGAGGCCTATTGCACTTGGTAATTGTTCAGGCAAAATATTTATGAATATTTTAAAGAAGATTGAAGAGCACATCATGATAAATGAGGAGAGGAAGGAGGTCCAGGCAGGATTTACCAGAGGGGGCAGAGTAGAGGACAACTTAGTAATTCTGCAATATTTTATAGAGGAAACATACAAGAAAAAGGAAAGCCTGATAGTAACATCAATAGATTTTAGTAAAGCATATGACTCAATAAAAAGGGAAAAAGTAATAGAAGCATTAATGAAATATAAAGTAAATGAAAGGATAATAGATATCATAAGCAAAGTATACACAGGAGACAAAACAATTATGGAAATAAGTGATGAAGATAGGATCGAATTTGAAGGCTCAAGTGGCATAAAACAGGGATGCACGGCCTCTACTGTACTGTTTAAACTAATAACATATTTAATATTAGAAGAAGTGGAAGAATGCAATGTAGGTTTTGAAAATGAGAAGTTCAAGTTGAGAATGCTTTACTTTGCAGATGATGGATTAATTTTGAGCAGGAACATATAGGAGGCAAAACAGAACATCAAAAATTTTATAAGAATAAGTGGAAAATATGGGCTAAAGATAAACTTAAGCAAAAGCAAAAATATTCTATTTAACATAAAAGGAAATGAACAACCAGAAGAAATTGGAGGGGTAGGGGTAGTGACAGAAATAAAATACCTGGGAGTGGTAATTAATAAAGGAAGAAACTTTTTCAGGAGACAAAGGGAAGTAATGAAAGAAAAGGCAATTAGGATGGCAAATAATGCATACTCAGTAATAAAAAAGAGCTGTAATAAATTGATGGTAGGGAAGACCTTCTGGAAGGCAGTGGCATTGCCAGGAATATTATATGGAGGAAAGGTGGTTGGATTTAGTAAACAAGAAATAGAAGAGTTCCAGAAACTTGAGAACAGAGCATACAGTGATTTTAGGGGCAGGGCAGGGAGATGTGGTTGAGGTTTTAAGAGGAGAGATAGGGGCAACATCAATGTTAGCAAGGGTGATGAAGGGAAAGCTTACATATTACAGAAGCATAGTAACAGAGAAAGAACAAGTTAGAAATGAACTGATGAGAAGAATACTTGAGGACATGAGAGAAAAAGGATATTTTGGTTTTATGAATGAAGTGGAAAAATATAAAAAGGAATTAAAACTGAGGGATTCACAGATAGTGAAAATGAGCGAAGATGAGATGAAGAGGGAAGTGAATAAATGGGATACAGAAGAGTGGAGAAGTTCATTGCAAAAGAAAAACAGTGTAAGGATATATCATATGAATAAGAAAGCTAAGTTGCTCTTCTTCTTTTTCTTATCACTACTTAAGTTCTTTCTTTGTTTGAATAAGTGATGGAGTTTGGGGATGAAAGTGAGCATGAGTGTCGGAATGTATGCATTGGTTGTGGTGTATTAGGTGAGGGGTATACATGTGTTGTATGTGGGCTGCGTGAATGCATTGTAGATTTAGAGGGGATGAGAAGGCAGGGTTTAGACAGGATATGTAAACTGGAGGGGTTAGTTGCTGAGCTCAGGAGGGAACTTAGTGTTAGGCCTAGAGCTGGGAATAGGTTAGGTGGTGAGGTAGGCCAGTTAGATGTTCCAGGTGAAGGTAGAGGGCCGGTGGAGGAGGTAGGATATGATAGTTCTAGTGATAGTGAAGTTAGCCCCCTTAGATTAGTTAGAAATAGGCCTAGTGAGGATGGGGGACAGTGGAGAGTGGTTAGGAAACGTGAAGCTAGGGAGGCTTCTCCTGTTCTTTGTGAGAATAGGGTTGCCTCTGTTGAGGTTGTTAGACAAGGGGAGAATAGGTGTGTGAGTCAGAGGGACACAGAACCTATTAGCTTGACTAATAGATTCAGTGCCCTAAGAGAGGAAGTAACTGGAAGTGATATGACTGATGAGGGTGGGGGTGGAGTTCGAGTGACTGGTAGTTTGAATGAGAATAGGAGTGGGGATGGAGTTAGGTCTGTGGGGGTTAGGAATAGGAGTCTGACTGAAGTGCTTGTGATGGGTGATTCGCGAGTTAGATATTTAGATAGGAAGTTGAATGCAAGTAGATTGAATGGTTTGAGGGTGTGTTTGCCGGGTGCTGGAGTGAGAGATCTGTCTGATAGGTATGAGGAACTGGTGTCTGGCTGTGCAAGGGATGCGGTTGTGATTACACATGTAGGAGTGAATGATGTGAAGAAAGTGGGTGCATGTGAGTTACGTGAGAGGTACAAGAGGTTGATTGAAAAGGTGAAAGAAAGTAGAATGAAAGGTGTTGTGACAGGTGTGCTTCCAAGAATGGATGTCTCGTGCAATTAGGCTGAATGATTATGTGAGGAGGATGTGTGAGATGGAAGGTGTCATGTTTGTGGATGTGTGGGATAGGTTTGTTGGAATGAAAGAAATGTATGCGATGGATGGACTGCATTTGAGTAGGAGAGGGGGAAGATGTGTTGTGGGAGGAGTATGATCGTGTTATTAGGTCTTTGCGGGTGGGAAACTAGATACTAATAGTGGTCAGGAAATTATGAGAGGACATTATAGTACTGAAAGTAGAATGGACTTGGCAGATAACAGAAATAGGTTCCAAGGCGATAGAGGTGAGGTCATTCAGGTTTCAAGAGGTGCTTCAGGGATAGGGGGGTTAAATTGTTTCTATACAAATGCTCGTAGTCTTAGAAACAAGAAGGATGAGCTATTTAGTTATATTAGCAATGAGGATATAGATATATTATGCGTTACTGAATCATGGGTTAATGAAATAGAATTTAGTGACACTATAAGTGAATTTGATTTACAGGGCTATAATATGTACATTAGTCAAAGGACAGGTAGGATTGGTGGAGGAATAATTATCTACATAAAAAACAACATTGTTTCAAGTTTAAATACTTTAATAAAGCAGGATGGAGTTGAGTCACTTTGGATAGATATTAGGTTCAATAAAAATAGAATGGTACATTTGGGACCTTTTTACAGGCCACCTGGGCAGACTGATGACATGGATGAACTAATGATAAGGGAAATAAGTAAGGGATGTGAAACAGATGCAGTTATTATTGGGGACTTCAACTTAAACTCTGTGGACTGGGAAAATATGATAGGTAGGGATAGAACAAGTGGCAGGTTCATAGGATAATTTTTTGAATCAATTTGTTAATGAGCCAACGAGGGGGGACAATATATTAGATTTAGTACTTTCTAACAGTGATCATTTAGTTCAAGAATTGACTGTTGGGGAAGCATTGGGAAATAGTGACCATCAGATAGTTCGTTTTAACTTGGGAATTGAGAAGGGTAAAATAACTGAGAATGCTGAAAAAGTTCCAAATTTTCATAAGGGAGATTATGTAAAACTTTGAAGCTTGCTAAATTTGGTAGACTGGGATGTAGAATTCAGAGGTAAAAATAACTTATGGGATGTGGGATACTTTCAAGCATATAATAAATGTAGTCCAAGAACAATGTATCCCAATGAAGGCCATTAGGAACAAAAGTAGGAAACCATTATGGTGGAATCAGGAGATAGTTATAAAAATTTCAGAGAAGAAAAGAGCATACAAAAAATTACAGGTACAAAATAATATTCAAAATTTAAGTGATTATAGAATGGCTAGGAATGAGTTAAATAAGATTATAAAGAAGAACAAAAGGGTGTCAGAAATTAAATTAGCTCAGGATAGCAACAAAGATCCTAGAAAGTTCTTTAGTTACTATAAAATTAATAACAAGTCTGGCAGAGTTAAAATAGGACCTATCAAATATGAAGGGGTTGTGAGAGAAACTGATGAGGAAATAGTTGAGGTACTAAATGGTCATTTTGCATCAGTATTTACAAAGGAGAAACTAAATAGTCTTATGTATAGTACTCATGGGTCAGGGAAAGAGGTGTTTACTACCATTAGTGTGGATCGGAGGATGATAAAAGGACTAATAGGTGAGTTAGATACTACCAAGGGCTCCGGCCCTGATAATATTCATTCTAGGATACTTAAAGAAGGTGTAGAAAGTATCTCAATAGCTCTGGAGAAGTTATATACTAGGTCACTGGAATATGGAGAAATACCAGATGATTGGAACAGAGCGAATGTAGTCCCCATTTTCAAGAAGGGTAGTAAAGAGGATCCAAATAACTTTAGACCGGTTAGCCTAACTCCTGTAGTCTGTAAAATTCTTGAGAAAATAGTTAAAAAAGGCATTTGCCAACATCTAGAGAGGGAGGGGTTAATCAGCGATGCTCAGCATGGGTTTAGACAGGTAGATCATGTTTGACTAACTTACTAGACTTTCTCGAGTTTGTAACAGATCAAGTAGATAAGGGAGAGAATGTAGATATAATTTACTTAGATTTTAGTAAAGCATTTGATAAGGTACCACATAGGAGACTAGTTCATAAATTAAAAATGATTGGGATATGTGGGGGTGTTTCAAATTGGATAGCTGAGTGGCTCAAAGACAAGAAGTAAAGGGTAGTGCTAAATGGTGTAAAGTCAGAGGGGAGGGATGTTATCAGTGGGGTTCCTCAGGGATCAGTTCTCGGTCCATTATTATTTGTCATCTATATAAATGATCTTGGGGAGGCAGTTAATAATAAAGTGTCAATTTTTGCAGGTGATACCAAATTAGCAGCTGTAGTTAAAGATATTGATGATAATTTTAAAGTGCAGGGGGATTTAAATAAATTGTTATCCTGGGCACATAAGTGGCAAATGACTTTCAACCTTGAAAAGTGCAAAGTTATTAACATGGGAAAAGATAATAGAGAATTTAACTATGAAATGGATGGGCATTGGCTGAGCTCAGTAGAGGATGAGAAAGATCTAGGAGTAGTAATAGATAAGTCATTAAGGTTTTCTAAGCAGTGTATTGAAGCAAGAAATAGGGCAAATAGAGTGCTGGGTTTTATTAAGAGAAATGCCAGTTAAAAAAGTAAGGAGATTATTCTTAAACTCTATAACTCTTATGTTAGGCCACATCTAGAGTACTGTATACAGGCATGGTCCCCACATTTTAGACACGATATTAACCTTCTCGAGTCAGTGCAATGGAGGGCAACAAAGATTATTCCTTCCCTGAGGCACCTTGAATATATAGATAGACTGAGGGTATTAAATATGTTCTCGTTCGAAAGGAGGTGTGTGAGAGGGGATATGATTGAGCTCTTTAAAAATTTTTCCGGGATAGATAAATTGGATGTTAGCAAGTTTTTTGAGTTAGATGATGGAAATCAGACTAGAGGTCACCACTTGAAAATTAAAAAGCAAGGGTGTAGGTTGGATTTAAGAAAATATTTTTCCACCAATAGAGTGGTAGACTTCTGAACAAATTGCCGCAGAGGGTAGTAGGTAGTCCAAATCTAAATGTATTTAAGAGTAGGTTGGATGAGTTTATGGGAAGGGAAGGTTGTGATGGTTCCTAAGTTTTGTATATATTAATATTGTTTGTATATATCTATAGCTGCATGATTTAGTTCTTGACAAGCCTTGATTAGTGATACCCTTGTATCTGGATGCAATCCTCTGGATGTAGTTTTCCTGGGAGTTTGGGTGCCTTAAAAAATATGCCATTTGACTCGGATGACCTATGATGAGCCCTTGTGGCTTTTGTCATCCGTGTAATTATGTTATGTTATGTTATGTGTTATGGGACAATCCTTATGTATAAGGCAAGGACTAACACATTGAAATTAAATGATAGAAGAAGATTTAGTGGTGGGGAAGTAGGGTGTGAAGTGTGTGGATGGGACATGGAAAATCTGCAGCACTTCATTGTGAATTGTGAAGGTTATGAACTGGAGAGGCAGGGGGTAAGAGTATTGCAGAGACCACATGAGGAGGATGAAGAGCGAATGTTGGGGAAATTTTTATTTGAAAGAGATGAAGTGAAAATGGAGAGAAACAAAGAAATTTTGGAAGAAATGATAATGAAAAGGAAAATACTTACAGCTAGAAGATAAGAAAAGCCAAAAGGGGAGCTGTTACAAAAGCAATTCCCGAACAGCATTCAAGTCAAGTCAAGGCCCTTGTGGCTTTTGTCATCAGTGAAATTATGTTATGTTACAACTCAAGTACTTAAGTGAGGTGGGAGTATGAAAAGACTTGTTCTTGCCTCCCATAAGATTGAAATAGGTAAGCATCAGTCACTTCTTTCTCTCCAGTCCCTACTCTAGGCCTATCTTCCACCCTCCTGGTCCCAGCCACATTCTTCATGCATACACTTGTATCCCTTCTCACTTCATTCACCAACTCACTTAATCTCATGCACTCATCACGTAACCGACTCACCTCCTCTACCCAAGCCACATTTGCACTAGTGACATAACAAACCGGCATTCAAATACATTTGCTCTTCTTTCAACACCAGAAAAACCAAAAACTACATACACACTGCTTACATCAAAAGGCGTACTCACTTCATCCAAAGAAATAGCCATACTGAGAAACTTTTCAAAGTATAATTAAAAATTCAATTAGTATTATGTCTAACACTCAAAGTTAACTATCTTCCCGAACTTAAATATATTACACCAAATAATCCGAAATGAAAAAACGTCTTACATCAAAAGGCATACTCACTTCATCCAAAGAAACAGACATACCGCGAAACTTTTCAAAATATAATTTAGTATTATGTCTAACACTCAAAGTTAACTATCTTCCCGAACTTAGGAGCGATCGGTAGGATCTTAGGAGTAATAGGACGTGTTTTAGGCGAGCTCTATTCAGTTAATGATTAGGGAAATAAGTAAAGGATGCAAAGAAGATACAGTTATTCTTGGTGACTTTAATTTAACTTCTGTAGACTGGGAAAATATGATAGGAAGAGATAGAGCAAGTTGTAAGTTTATGGAGTGTTTTGAGGATAACTTTTTGACCCAATTTGTTAATAAGCCAACAAGGGGTTCCATTATATTAGATCTAATTCTTTCAAATGATGATCACTTAGTTCAAGGATTGAGTGTAGGGGAATCATTGGGAAACAGTGATCATCAGATGGTTCGGTTTAATTTGCAAATAGTTAAGGGTAGAACAACGACAAACTCCACAAAAATTCCAAATTTTTATAGGGGAGATTACGATAAATTACGCGGCATGCTAAATCAGATTAGGTGGGATATAGAATTCCATAGAAAGAATACTTATGAGATGTGGGATATTTTTAAGACTATATTAAACATGGTTCAGGAACAGTGTATTCCGATGAAGTCTTTTAGGAAGAAATGTAGGAAACCATTATGGTGGAATCAAGAAATAGCTAATAAAGTTTCAGAGAAAAAAAGGGCATACCAGAGATTACAAAGTGAGAGTAGTTTAGATAATTTAAACCATTATAGGTCAACCAGAAATGAACTAAATAAGATTATTAAGAAGAACAAAAGGGTAAATATGTAGATTATAGGCGTGAATGATGGGACGTACTATTTTGTCCGTGTTCCAAAATGTTTCACGTTTTTGGAGTACATTTAAGTTGACGGCTCGTGTGAGGGTAAACACAATGGGGGGACTACACTACGATGATCCTGAGTTTCATTAAATTGGGGGGGGGCTGGGGGGCACAGCCCCAATATATAATCCTAATTGTTTATAGAATAATAATTCGAGGACTCAAACGCGCATGAATATTCCGACACGAGTGAACGATAATATTTATACACAATTTTTTTTTTCGGCCGGGCCGCTAATCTACATATTTACCACCAAAAGGAAAGCCAAAATTAATTTAGCTAAAAATAATAATAAAGATCCTAAAAAAATCTTTAGCTATTATAGAATCAATAATAAATCTAACAGTGATAAAATAGGGCCTATTAAATATGAAGGGGTTTTGAAAGAATCTGATGAAGAAATAGTAGAGATCCTTAATGATCATTTTGCTTCAGTATTCACAGAAGAGAAACCAGTTAGATTAATTGATGATAACTCTAGGTCAAGGGAAGTAGTGATAAATTCTATTAATATAGACAGAAGAAATTAAAGGGATTATAATGCAGTTAAATAATAGTAAGGCATCTGGCCCTGACAACATTAATTCTAGGATACTCAAAGAAGGTGTAGAAAGTATTGCAGTAGCTCTTGAGAAGATATTTATTAGATCACTATAGCCTGGAGAAATACCAAATGATTGGAAATTGGCAAATGTAGTGCCAATTTTTAAAAAGGGAAGCATGAATGGACATAATCCTCTGGATGCATTTTATGTATATTGTAGATTAGATCTGACAAACTCCTGTAAAGGGTGACAATGTTGATGACTTTTCTCTGGTAAGAAATCTTTTGTGTGTTGACTGGAACAGGAGCTGCCAAGTGTAGGCCATGAATGGTCTTTTGCAGTCTCCTTTTCTTATGTTATGTTAAATAACTTTAGACCAGTAAGCTTAACTTCTATAGTCTGTAAAATTCTTGAGAAGATGGTTAAGAAAGGAATTTCTGATCATCTAGAGAGTAGCAGGTTAATTAATGATGCTCAGCATGGTTTTAGAAAAGGTAGATCGTGTTTAACTAATTTACTGGATTTTATGGATTATGTAACTAAAGAATTAGATAGGGGTGAGAAAGTTGATGTGATCTACTTAGATTTCAGCAAAACTTTTGATAAGGTTCCACATCGAAGACTAGTTCATAAATTAAAGCTGCATGGGATATGTGGGAACGTTTTAAATTGGATAACTGAATGGCTGAAAAATAGGAAACAGAGAGTTGTACTGAATGGAGTAAGGTCACAGTGGAGGAATGTTATTAGTGGCATACCTCAGGGATCAGTTTTAGGCCCTTTATTATTTATAATCTATGTAAATGATCTTGGGCAAGGTGTGAATAGCAAAGTATCAATTTTTGCTGATGACACTAAATTGGCAGCTGTAGTCAAAGAGTTTGAGGGTAGCTTTAAAGTGTAGGGTGACTTAAATAAGTTGTTAGCTTGGGCTCAGAAGTGGCAGATGACTTTTAACCTTAATAAATGCAAAGTTATTAACATGGGGAGAGATAATAAGGAATTTAGCTATGAGATGGATGGTTATTGGCTTAATTCAGTTGAAGATGAGAAGGACTTAGGAGTAGTAGTAGATAGGTCACTGAAATTTTCAAAGCAGTGTATTGAGGCAAAAAATAGAGCAAATAGGGTGTTAGGTTACATTAAAAGAAATGTTAGCTACAAGAGTAAGGTCATCCTTAAACTATACAACTCTTATGTCAGGCCACATTTAGAGTACTGTATACAGGCATGGTCACCACATTTTAGACATGATATAAACTTATTAGAGTCGGTACAAAGGAGGGCAACAAAAATAATACCATCCCTGAAGCACCTTGAATATGAAGATAGACTGAGGGTATTAAATATGTTTTCATTTGAAAGAAGGTGTGTGAGGGGAGATATGATTGAGCTTTTTAAAATCTTTCCTGGGAAGGATAAATTGGATTTCAGCAAGTTATATGAGTTTTATGGGAATAAGGGTTTGTATGCGATGGATGGACTCCATCTGAGCCGAGATGGGGTTGAGGTTTTGTGGCGGGAATTAGATAGTGTTATTTGGTCTTTAGAGGTGCGAAACTAGGTTTTGATAGTGTCAGGGAAATTTTATGGCTCAAAGTGAGGCAGGGATAGGAAGCAAACACAGATTTGTAGAAGGTAGGCAGGCTAATGGAAGTGCTTTAGGGTTAAATTACTTAAGTAGTGATAGTGGTCAGGGAAATACAAGAGTACAGGGTCGGGGAAGGAGAGAAAGGAGATGCAGAGGAGATAGGCCCTCAGGTGCTTCAGGGATAGGTGGGCTGAGTTGTCTTTACACAAATGCTCGTAGTCTTAGAAATAAGAGGGATGAATTATTTAGTTATATCATTCATGAAGATATAGATATAATATGTATAGTTGAATCATGGGTTAATGAAAATATATTTAATGATAATGTCAGTGAATTTGAACTAGAAGGTTATACTATGTACATTAATCAAAGGAGAGATAGGACTGGTGGTGGGTTGATTATTTATATTAGAAATAGCATTTCTTCAAATCTAAATAACTCTATAAAGCAAGGAGAAGGCGAATCATTATGGATAGATATTAAGGTTGGTAAAAATAGGAAAATACACCTGGGAGCTTTTTATAGACCACCGGGACAGACTGATTGCATAGATGAGTTAATGATTAGGGAAATAAGTAAAGGATGCAAAGAAGATACAGTTATTCTGGGTGTCTTTAATTTAACTTCTGTAGACTGGAAAAATATGATAGGAAGAGATAGAGCAAGTTGTAAGTTTATGGAGTGTTTTGAGGATAACTTTTTGACCCAATTTGTTAATAAGCCAACAAGGGGTGCCAATATATTAGATCTAATTCTTTCAAATGATGATCACTTAGTTCAAGGATTGAGTGTAGGGGAATCATTGGGAAACAGTGATCATCAGATGGTTCGGTTTAATTTGCAAATAGTTAAGGGTAGAACAACGACAAACTCCACAAAAATTCCAAATTTTTATAGGGTATATTACAATAAATTACGCGGCATGCTAAATCAGATTAGGTGGGATATAGAATTCCATGGAAAGAATACTTATGAGATGTGGGATATTTTTAAGACTATATTAAACACGGTTCAGGAACAGTGTATCCCGATGAAGTCTATTAGGAAGAAATGTAGGAAACCATTATGGTGGAATCAAGAAATAGCTAATAAAGTTTCAGAGAAAAAAAGGGCATACCAGAGATTACAAAGTGAGAGTAGTTTAGATAATTTAAACCATTATAGGTCAACCAGAAATGAACTAAATAAGATTATTAACAAGACTAAAAGGACAGCAGAAATTAATTTAGCTAAAAATAATAATAAAGATCCTAAAACTTCTTTAGCTATTATAGAATCAATAATAAATCTAACAGTGATAAAATAGGGCCTATTAAATATGAAGGGGTTTTGCAAGAATCTGATGAGGAAATAGTAGAGGTCCTTTTGATCATTTTGCTTCAGTATTCACAGAAGAGAAACCAGTTAGATTAATTGATGATAATTCTAGGTCAAGGGAAGTAGTGATAAATTCTATTAATATAGACAGAGAAGAAATTAAAGGGCTCATAATGCAGTTAAATACTAGTAAGGTATCTGGCCCTGACAACATTCATTCTAGGATACTCAAAGAAGGTGTAGAAAGTATTGCAGTAGCTCTTGAGAAGATATTTATTAGATCACTAGAGTCTGGAGAAATACCAAATGATTGGAAATTGGCAAATGTAGTGCCAATTTTTAAAAAGGGAAGCAAAGAGGGTCCAAATAACTTTAGACCAATAAGCTTAACTTCTATAGTCTGTAAAATTCCTGAGAAGATGGTTAAGAAGGGAATTTCTGATCATCTAGAGAGTAGCAGGTTAATTAATGATGCTCAGCATGGTTTTAGAAAAGGTTGATCATGTTTAACTAATTTACTGGATTTTATGGATTATGTAACTAAAGAATTAGATAGGGGTGAGATAGTTGATGTGATCTACATAGATTTTAGCAAAGCTCTTGATAAGGTTCCACTTAGAAGACTAGTTCATAAATTAAAGCTGCATGGGCTATGTGGGAACGTTTTAAATTGGATAACTGAATGGCTGAAAAATAAGAAACAGAGAGTTGTCCTAAATTGAGTGAGGTCACAGTGGAGGAATGTTTAAAGCTACCCTCAACCTCTTTGACTACAGCTGCCAATTTAGTGTCATCAGCAAAAATTGAAACTTTGCTATTTACACCTTGCCCAAGATCATTTACATAGATTATAAATAATGAAGGTCCTAAAACTGATCCCTGAGGTACGCCACTAATAACATAACATAAAAACATAACAATTATGTTATGTTATGTTTTTATGTTATGTTATTAGTGGCGTACCTCAGGGATCAGTTTTAGGCCCTTCATTATTTATAATCTATGTAAATTATCTTGGGCAAGGTGTAAATAGAAAAGTGTCAATTTTTGCTGATGACACTAAATTGGCTCTGTAGTTAAAGAGGTTGAGGGTAGCTTTAAAGTGCAGGGTGACTTAAATAAGTTGTTAGCTTGGGCTCAGAAGTGGCAGATGACTTTTAACCTTAATAAATGCCAAGTTATTAACATGGGGAGAGATAATACGGAATTTAGCTATGAGATGGATGGGTATTGGCTTAATTTAGTTGAAGATGAGAAGGACTTAGGAGTAGTAGTAGATAGGTCACTGAAATTTTCAAAGCAGTGTATTAAGGCAAAAAATAGAGCAAATAGGGTGCTAGGTTTCATTAAAAGAAATGTTAGCTACAAGAGTAACATAACATAATTACACGGATGACAAAATCCACAAGGGCCTATCAAAGGTCATCCGCCTCCGTCAAAACCCACCCACAAAAAGCACCATCACCAGGAGAAGACAAAATCAAAGTCCCCCACAATATAAGATAACAGATGACAAGAGCCACAAGGGCTCATCATAGGTCATCCGAGTCAAACGGCATATTTTTTAAGGCACCCAAACTCCCAGGAAAACTACATCCAGAGGATTGCATCAGAAACCAGGGTATCACCAATCAAGGCTTGTCAAGAACTAAATCATGCAGCTATAGATTTATACAAACAATATTAATATTTACAAAACTTAGGAACCATCACAACCTTCCCTTCCCATAAACTCATCCAACCTACTCTTAAATACATTTAGATTTGGACTACCTACTACCCTCTGCGGCAATTTGTTCCAGAAGTCTACCACTCTATTGGTGAAAAAATATTTTCTTAAATCCAACCTACACCCTTGCTTTTTAATTTTCAAGTGGTGACCTCTAGTCCGATTTCCATCATCTAACTCAAAAAACTTGCCCACATCCAATTTATCTATCCCGGAAAAAATTTTAAAGAGCTCAATCATATCCCCTCTCACACACCTCCTTTTGAACGAGAACATATTTAATACCCTCAGTCTATCTATATATTCAAGGTGCCTCAGGGAAGGAATAATCTTTGTTGCCATCCATTGCACTGACTCGAGAAGGTTAATATCATGTCTAAAATGTGGGGACCATGCCTGTATACAGTACTCTAGATGTAGCCTAACATAAGAGTTATAGAGTTTAAGAATAACCTCCTTACTTTTGTAACTGACATTTCTCTTAATAAAACCTAGCACTCTATTTGCCCTATTTCTTGCTTCAATACACTGCTTAGAAAACCTTAATGACTTATCTATTACTACTCCTAGATCTTTCTCATCCTCTACTGAGCTCAGCCAATGCCCATCCATTTCATAGTTAAATTCTCTATTTTCCCATGTTAATAACTTTGCACTTTTCAAGGTTGAAAGTCATTTGCCACTTATGTGCCCAGGATAACAATTTATTTAAATCCCCCTGCACTTTAAAATTATCATCAATATCTTTAACTACAGCTGCTAATTTGGTATCATCCGCAAAAATTGACACTTTATTATTAACTGCCTCCCCAAGATCGTTTATATAGATGACAAATAATAATGGACCAAGAACTGATTCCTGAGGAACCCCACTGATAACATCCCTCCACTCTGACTTTACACCATTTAGCACTACCCTTAACTTCTTGTCTTTGAGCCACTCAGCTATCCAATTTGAAACACCCCCACATATCCCAATCATTTTTAATTTATGAACTAGTCTCCTAATTGTTCCCTTATCAAATGCTTTACTAAAATCTAAGTAAATTATATCTACATTCTCTCCCTTATCTACTTGATTTGTTACAGACTCCAGAAAGTCTAGTAAATTCGTCAAACATGATCTACCTGATCTAAACCCATGCTGAGCATCGCTGATTAACCCCTCCCTCTCTAGATGTTGGCAAATGCCTTTTTTAACTATTTTCTCAAGAATTTTACAGACTACAGGAGTTAGGCTAACCGGTCTAAAGTTATTTGGATCCTCTTAACTACCCTTCTTGAAAATGGGGACTACATTTGCTCTGTTCCAATCATCGGGTATTTCTCCATATTCCAGTGACCTAGTATATAACTTCTCCAGAGCAATTGAGATACTTTCTACCCCTTCTTTAAGTATCCTAGAATGAATATTATCAGGGCCAGAGGCCTTGGTAGTATCTAACTCACCTATTAGTCCTTTTATCATCCTCCAATCCACACAAATGTTAGTAAACACCTCTTTCCCTGACCCATGAGTACTATACATAGGACTATTTAGTTTCTCTTTTGTAAATACTGATGCAAAATGACCATTTAGTACCTCAACTATTTCCTCATCAGTTTCTCTCACAAACCCTTCATATTTGATAGGTCCTATTTTAACTCTGCCACACTTGTTATTAATTTTATAGTAACTAAAGAACTTTCTAGGATCTTTGTTGCTATCCTGAGCTAATTTAATTTCTGACACCCTTTTGTTCTTCTTTATAATCTTATTTAACTCATTCCTAGCCATTCTATAATCACTTAAATTTTGAATATTATTTTTGTACCTGTAATTTTTTGTATGCCCTTTTATTCTCTGAAATTTTTATAGCTATCTCCTGATTCCACCATAATGGTTTCCTACTTTTGTTCCTAATGGCCTTCATTGGGATACATTGTTCTTGGACTACATTTATTATATGCTTGAAAGTATCCCACATTCCATAAGCATTTTTACCTCTGAATTCTACATCCCAGTCTACCAAATTTAGCAAGCTTCGAAGTTTTACATAATCTCCCTTATGAAAATTTGGAACTTTTTCAGCATTCTCAGTTATTTTACCCTTCTCAATTCCCAAGTTAAAACGAACTATCTGATGGTCACTATTTCCCAATGCTTCCCCAACAGTCAATTCTTGAACTAAATGATCACTGTTAGAAAGTACTAAATCTAATATATTGTCCCCCCTCGTTGGCTCATTAACAAATTGATTCAAAAAATTATCCTCAAAGCATTCTATGAACCTGCCACTTGTTCTATCCCTACCTATCATATTTTCCCAGTCCATAGAGTTTAAGTTGAAGTCCCCAATAATAACTGCATCTGTTTCACATCCCTTACTTATTTCCCTTATCATTAGTTCATCCATATCATCAGTCTGCCCAAGTGGCCTGTAAAAAGCTCCCAAATGCACCATTCTATTTTTACTGAACCTAATATCTATCCAAATTGACTCAACTCCATCCTGCTTTATTAAAGTATTTAAACTTGAAACAATGTTGTTTTTTATGTAGATAATTATTCCTCCACCAATCCTACCTGTCCTTTGACTAATGTACATATTATAACCCTGTAAATCAAATTCACTTATAGTGTCACTAAATTCTATTTCATTTTGAAAAAAAAATTGGCAAAGGAGGCCAAGACCAATAACAAAGCCTTTTGGAACTATGTCAACAACCGCAGGAAAACTCGAACTGACGTAGGTGACCCTAAGGATACACATGGTAACTTTGTAAGTGACGATAAAGATAAAGCTGAAACACTAAATGAGCAATACTTTAAGACCTTTACACAAGAGGACAGAATTAACATTCCAGACTTTGAGCCTAAACCTCTCCAGTATGAGGCACTAGGAACAATAGAAATTACAGAGAGCATGATTTTTAAGCAACTGAATTCACTTCGAACTGATAAATCTCCAGGAAACGACGACCTACACCCTAGAGTTCTTAGAGAAGTAGCAAAGGAAATAACCAAACCTCTGACAGCAATATTCCAATCCAGCATCACCAACTCCGAGCTTCCAGAACAGTGGAGGGAAGCGAACATCACTCCCATTTACAAGAAGGGAAATAAGGCTGACCCAGCCAACTATCGCCCAGTATCTCTAACCTCAATAATGTGCAAGATGCTAGAGAGAATTATTTCGGAGGCAATGATACAACATATCAAAGCCAATAATCTTAGATGTGTCCAACAACATGGTTTCTCTAAGGGAAAATCCACAGTAACAAATCTCTTAGAAGCGCTGGATATATGGACAGAGGCTCTCAGTCACTGCTTACCAGTGGATATCATTTTCCTAGACTATGCAAAAGCATTTGACACAGTCCCACATGAAAGACTACTTAGAAAAGTGAAGTCACTTGGTATCGTCGGTGACCTCCTGCAGTGGATCCGTGGTTTTTTGATGGAGCATAGGCAAAGAGTGGTAGTAAGTGGTACAGCATCATGTTGGAAACCAGTTACAAGTGGCGTACCACAGGGATCTGTGATGGGCCCCCTTCTCTTTATGATATTTGTCAGTGATATACCTGACAAACTACAAAACTTCATATCGCTCTTTGCAGATGACACAAAGATATATGCAGCTGTCCAAAACTGTGAAGGCAACTCCCATACTAACTGTTTACAGGCAGACTTGAAAATGCTACAAGAATGGTCAGTTAAAATGCAAATGAAGTTCCACCCTGATAAATGCAAAGTAATGCACATGGGAAATAGCAACCCCCAGCACAAGTACAAAATGACAAGAGATGATGGAACAGATCACACACTACAGAACACCACGGAAGAGAAGGACCTGGGAGTCCTTATTGATTGCAATCTAAGCTTTAGTAACCACGTCCAAGCTCAAGTCAACAAAGCCAACAAGATACTTGGGGCAATTAAGCATACATTTCAATATCTAGACAAAGATGCCTTCCTCCCCCTGTACAAGAGTCTTATTCGACCCCATCTGGAGTATGCATCAGTAATCTGGTCTCCAAAAACTAAAAGAGACAGAGATATGGTGGAGAGGGTACAGCGTAGAGCAACACGCATGGTTCACAGTATCTCTCATCTCTCCTATTCAGAGAGACTAAAAGCCCTTAATCTACCTACCCTGTACTTTAGAAGACAGAGGTCAGATGTTATGCAACTATATAAGATTTCACATGGACATGACAAACTGCAAATAGGAAACCACTGTAAGCTGTGCGACAGGTCAATGTTTGCTCCGGGTCTCTCGACTAACACAAGAGGACACTGCTTTAAGTACCAAGTGCAGAGCTCGTCTGGTCCAAGAGCCAATTTCTTCCCGACAAGAGTCACTTCAATATGGAACAAACTCTCAACAGAAACTGTAACCAGCAAAACTGTAAATATCTTTAAGTCAAGATTAGAAAAAGAATGGAAAAACCACAAAGACCTACACAGTTATATATTCACATATTGAAAAATCCGTTCTGCATACATCAACTAAAAACAACAGTATGGTCTCATTACCCAAGAGGGTACCTATCGACCGGGATTCAAGGTAAATTATCCCATGATTCAGTAATGAATAATATATCTATATCCTCATTGCTAATATAACTAAATAGCTCATCCTTCTTGTTTCTAAGACTACGGGCATTTGTATAGAAACAATTTAACCCCCCTATCCCTGAAGCACCTCTTGAAACTTGAATGACCTAACCTCTATCGCCTTGGAACCTATTTCTGTTATGTGCCAAGTCCATTCTACTTTCAGTACTATAATGTCCTCTCATAATTCCCTGACCACTATTAGTATCTAGTTTCCCGCCCGCAAAGACCTAATAACACGATCATACTCCTCCCACAACACATCTACCCCCCTCCTACTCAAATGCAGTCCATCCATCGCATACATTTCTTTCATTCCAACAAACCTATCCCACACATCCACAAACATGACACCTTCCATATCACACATCCTCCTCACATAATCATTCAGCCCAATTGCACGAGACATCCATTCTTGGAAGCACACCTGTCACAACACCTTTCATTCTACTTTCTTTCACCTTTTCAATCAACCTCTTGTACCTCTCACGTAACTCACATGCACCCACTTTCTTCACATCATTCACTCCTACATGTGTAATCACAACCGCATCCCTTGCACAGCCAGACACCAGCTCCTCATACCTATCAGACAGATCTCTCACTCCAGCACCCGGCAAACACACCCTCAAACCATTCAATCTACTTGCATTCAACTTCCTATCTAAATATCTAACTCGCGAATCACCCATCACAAGCACTTCAGTCAGACTCCTATTGTTAACCCCCACAGACCTAACTCCATCCCCACTCCTATTCTCTTTCAAACTACCAGTCACTCGAACTCCACCCCCACCCTCATCAGTCATATCACTTCCAGTTACTTCCTCTCTTAGGGCACTGAATCTATTAGTCAAGCTAATAGGTTCTGTGTCCCTCTGACTCACACACCTATTCTCCCCCTTGTCTAACAACCTCAACAGAGGCAACCCTATTCTCACAAAGAACCGGAGAAGCCTCCCTAGCTTCATGTTTCCTAACCACTCTCCACTGTCCCCCATCCTCACTAGGCCTATTTCTAACTAATCTAAGGGGGCTAACTTCACTATCACTAGAACTATCATATCCTACCTCCTCCACCGGCCCTCTACCTTCACCTGGAACATCTAACTGCCCTACCTCACCACCTAACCTATTCCCAGCTCTAGGCCTAACACTAAGTTCCCTCCTGAGCTCAGCAACTAACCCCTCCAGCCTACATATCCTGTCTAAATCCTGCCTTCTCATCCCCTCTAAATCTACAATGCATTCACGCAGCCCACATACAACACATGTATACCCCTCACCTAATACACCACAACCAATGCATACATTCCGACACTCATGCTCACTTTCATCCCCAAACTCCATCACTTATTCAAACAAAGAAAGAACTTAAGTAGTAATAAGAAAAAAAAAGAAGAGCAACTTAGCTTTCGCTGATTGTGGTGAGAAAAACAAAACAAAAAACAAACAAACTGTAGAAAAATCTGAAAAATAGATCAACAGACTGAGAGCTCTATGAAACACGTGCTACCTGTTCGAAGGTCAGTCGAAGACTGACCTTCGAGTCAGTACAAAGGAGGGCAACAAAAATAATACCATCCCTGAAGCACCTTGAATATGAAGATAGACTGAGGGTATTAAATATGTTTTCATTTGAAAGAAGGTGTGTGAGGGGAGATATGATTGAGCTTTTTAAAATCTTTTCTGGGATGGATAAATTGGATTTCAGCAAGTTATTTGAGTTAGAAGGTAGTAATAGAACAGAGGTGCAGACTGGATGTTAGAAAATATTTTTTTACTAACAGAGTGGTGGATTATTGGAATAGTTTGCCACCTGAGACTGTAGACAGCCCAAACTGGAATGTTTTCAAGCGCAGATTGGATGATTATATGGGGATGGAGGGTTAATTTCTTACTTTTTGGTATGTGGATATGTTTCTTGACTCATTCCTGTGGATGCAGTTTCTTTTTATTGTATATTTGGGGGGACTTTGATTTTTCTTTTGACAGACTCCTATGGAGGCTTTAAATTATATATTGTAGATGCATGGTTGGACATTCCTATATATTGTTAAATTGTATATTGTAGATGCATGATCTGACAAAATCCTATGGATGCATTATGTGGGTGGGATTTGACGGATGCGGATGACCTTTGATAGGCCCTTGTGGCCTTTGTCATCCGTGAAATTATGTTATGTTATGTTATAGAACTAGAGGCCACCACTTAAAAATTAAAAAACAGAGGTGCAGACTGGATGTTAGAAAATATTTTTTCACTAACAGAGTGGTGGATTATTGGAATAGTTTGCCACCTGAGACTGTAGACAGCCCAAACTTGAATGTTTTCAAGCGCAGATTGGATGATTATATGGGGATGTAGGGTTAATTTCTTACTTTCGGTATGTGTATATGTTTCTTGACTCATTCCTGTGGATGCAGTTTCTTTTTATTGTATATTTTGGGGGACTTTGATTTTTCTTTTGACAGACTCCTATGGAGGCTTTAAATTATATATTGTAGATGCATGGTTGGACATTCCTATGGATTGTTAAATTGTATATTGTAGATGCATGATCCTATGGATGCTTTATGTGGGTGATTTGATGGATACGGATGACCTTTGATAGGCCCTTGTGGCTTTTGTCATCCGTGAAATTATGTTATGTTATGACGTTTTTTTCATTTTGGATTTTTTGGTGTAATATATTAAGTGTCTGAGCCCGATGAGTTTTTCCAGCCTGCACAAGGGATTACTAGAGGTCATAACAGAAAACTCTTTAAAAAGAGATTCAACAGAACTCTAAGGCAGAAGTTCTTCACTCAAAGAGTCGTGGACCCATCAAATGATTTGCCAGGCGATGTTGTGAACTCCACCAGTGTATACCCTTTTAAAATTAAATATGATAAACATATAAGAGAATTAAATAATCACTAGCGAGGCGAGATTTTAAAGCACAGAGTGCATATTTCTTATTCTCGCAGAAATTCAAATGATTTCTTTTATTAGGCCTAATGAAATACTCAGACTGTCTCATCTTCCTCAGCAGTTTCTGATGCACCTTGAGAAAGATATGTATCCATATCATTGCTGTCATATAGTGACTCAATTTCAAGATCGTCGCTTAGGTTACTATCCAGCACCTGCCTTTCCTCCATTATATTGTTATATTGTTTTTCAAAAAGTATTAATAAATAGCCCTAAGAGATTTATATTGACATAAAACTGTTGCAAAATATATGGAAAACTTTTTTATGTCCTGGAAAGAGAAAAAAAATTATGAGTATACTATAATTTTGGAAAAAAAGTTATATATATACCAAAAATAATTAGACCTAAAAGGTACTCATGGGTCTTTGCGACCCTATTAATGTCTCAGAATAGGTTTTGTCAGAACCCAACTAACCTACTACGTTTCTTACTCCTGGGTACATGAGACCCGTGTGTGTTATCGGTTCAGGTATTCCTGGGTCCCACAGACCCATTACTTCCCAGGTAGAGGGGAAGGGGAGGAAGTAGGATATCAATATATATATATGACATTTCCCTCCACATTAAAGCCATCCATTTCCCAGATTTTCAGGAGGCTGCTATTATTATAGCATAAAGAAAAAATAGAAAAAAAAAGTGGTAAATGCTCGGGTCTGTGTGACCCAGTAGTATCCTTTCAGGGTTAATCATCAGAGACCTGAGCAAACTTTTTCTCATGGCATTTTTTTCTCTGATTTCAAATTTGACTTTAGTTTTTGAGATATTAGAAAATGCAATATGATCGCCGTTGCTGATAGAATGTAGCATTTTACTCTGATTTCTTTGCCAAAACTGGTGATATATGGTTGCATAGCGCCATTGAAAGAAAAAAAAATGCCTTCTGTATATCTCCATATGCAATGAGAAGTTGAACTGATACAAAATGATGCATTTAACATATAGAAACTCTAAAATTTATCATTCTCTTTAGGTGTAAACATATGATAAAGATAAATAGCCATGTTTTGTTTATTCAACAAGCATCATAAAGTTAATTGTACTTATATTGAATGTATAGGGTCTTTCAATAAGGTCGCTCGATTTTTAAATGTAAATAAAACAAGTTGTGTGTGATACATGCACTCAATTTATTTGAAATATGAAAGTACATTTTATGGCATTAAGTGTGGAATATGACCGTTCAAATGTCCGCCGTGGCTTCGCTTGGTGGAACGTATTCTGGAGGCCCAATTTTCAATGACTTTGTTGCATAAATCTGGCTGTTGTTTTTTATGTTGACTTTGAGGACATCAACTGTTTGCGGATTATTCGCATAGACCTGCGATTTAAGGTAGCCCCAAAGAAAGAGTCTAATGGTGTTAAATAGCATGATCTCAGTGGCCAGTTGAGGTCGTAACCGCGTGAGATGACCCTGCCCTGAAATCGCTGGTGCAAAATGTCTAACGTGGCGTGCGCAGTGTGGCATGTAGTGCCGTCCTGTTGGAACCACATGTCCTCAGTATCCATATAATCCAGTTGAGGCCACAAGAAGTTGCTTATCATTGATCTGTAGGTCTCGCCGTTGATGGTTATGGCAATCCCACCTTCATTCTCAAAAAAAATACGGACTGATGATTCTGTTAAACAAAAATCTGCATCAAACAGGGACTTTGTTGAGATGCAATTGGTGCTGGTGTATCTCATGTGGATCGTTTTCATCCCAAATTCGACAATTTTGCTTGTTCACAAATCCATTCATCCAAAAATGGGCCTTGTCACTGTGGCGCGGAATGTTTGTTGAACGGAGCACTGATTTTAATAATAATATTTGATGATTTGCACACGCTGTTCAACATTATAACCTTCCATCGTGACTTGCCAAGTACTACCGAGCAGTTTACAGTGAGGTTGACAGATATTGCTTTAACAACATGGCCACTATCGCCTGACAAAGCTCGAGTGTCTTTGTTGAAAGACCCTTTATAAGAATGGTAAACAATGATTGAAGGGCTAATAAGTAAAAACTAATTCATAAACATTTTGTATGGGATTTGCGTTTGAATTTTTTCTCAGGATTATCATGATACAACATCCAACAATGATCTCCCATCATGCTCTCATTCCAAAATCCATGATAGCGAATTTCCATGGTTTTGATATCCTGGTGGAAACATTCACCTTGCTCATCACTTACGGCTCCAAGATTTTCTGGGAAAAAGTCTTGGTGCAAATGCAGGAATTGAATTTTAAGTGACATACGGCATCCCATTTCTTTATAAGATTGAAGAAGTTTTTCCATGTCATCTCTGTATGCAGGTGACTTGTTGATGCCCTGAAAGTTTTCACATAATCACTAGAAGGCTAGCCATGCATTTAGTTGAAGAGGAGTGAGGGTCTTCTCAAAGTCAGGGTCTGCTAAAACCTCCCTGATTTGTGATCCCACAAATATGCATTCTTTTAGTTTTGCTGCGCTCAGTTGTGGAAATATTTTGCACAGATATTGGAATCCCTGAGAATTGTCCTTAGCCATTGCTTTCACAAAGTTTTTCATGAAGTTTCAAATGAAGGGGTAGCAGATATATTTTCTGAGGCTCTACCATGGGGACAGACTGAACACTGCTTATTCCAGGCTCATATGTAGATTGAAATGGCCAGTCATGCTTGTCATAATGTTTTGCAGTTGCACGGCTATCCCACAGGCAGAGGAAGCAACAGTACTTTGTGAATCCTCCTTGCATACCCATTAGCATGCCTATGACTTTTAGATCACTATAGATGTACCACTGATGGGCTTGGTAGTTTATGGCTTTAACAAGAATATCCATATTGTCATATGTCTCCTTAAGGTGGACAGAATGGCCAATACGAATGGAAGGCTTTAATTTGCCATTGTGCAAGAGGAGAGCCTTCAGACTTGTCTTAGAAGCATCAATAAAGAGACGCCAGTCAGACGTTTCATATGGGTCATCCCTGCACCATAACATCTCAGATTTTGATAAAAACTGGTGTATAGGGTTATCTCATAGGCCAAATACACTGGTGCAAATTTTAGATTCCTATGATGTATAGTTTTCGAGTTATAGGGGGTCAAAGTTTTAGGGGGAGAACAAATACCTCCATTCCAGAATTGGTTATATCTACCTCAATTTTTATTTTATATGCTATATATTATATATATAGTTGGAATTAGAAAAGAAAGATGAATATAATGGTGGTATTATTTGACATGAATAAGCAAACAGAAAATTTTATAATATTTTGAAAATTTTAAACTCCCCCTACCTCCCCTGGTCAGTTAAAATTGTAATTTTTTTTTTTTTTTAAATGAAATTTTCTCCTATTTTTTACCAAATAAAGCAAGTTTCAATGGTGGGTAGGTACACCGCACTTTCTGGATGTAAAAAATCATTGAAAAAATGTTTTCAAAATTTCCATATTTTTTTATATATAAAAATCAAATTAATGATTAGTTAAATCTCTTTTAAATATATGCTAAGTAAAATATATGTCAAAAATGTTAAGTATTTCAATAAAAATGGATAAATATTAAAATATTAATTAAATTAATTGATAGGCATAATTAATTCACTTAATTAATTAAAAATACTGTCCTGTAAATAATTATTTAAATTTTATTGTAGTAATAAAAATATTATAGGTAATCACAGCAATAATTTCATTATAAAATAGGTATAGGCACTTAAATATTTTAGAACATGAACATATCAGCATAGGTTACATAAGAACATAAGAAAAGAAGGAGACTGCAAAAGACCATTCATGGCCTACACTTGGCAGCTCCTGTTCCAGTCAACACACAAAAGATTTCTTACCAGAGAAAAGTCATCAACATTGTCACCCTTTACAGGAGTTTGTCAGATCTAATCTACAATATACATAAAATGCATCCAGAGGATTATGTCCATTCATGCAACCGCAAAATATAATCTCCCCACTCCTTAGAAAAATATATACATATGTACATAAAAAAAAAAGAAAAAAAAAGTCAGTCCCATCTAGCAGCTTCATCCATATATTTATCTAATCTATTCTTAAAACTACCCAGAGAGGAGGCTTCTATCACATGTCTAGTGAGCCTATTCCATTCATCTACCACACGATTTGTAAACCAATTCCTCCCAATCTCCTTCCTAAACCTATACTTATCAAGCTTAAACCCATTGCTATGTGTCCTGTCATGTTCACTAAGTATAAGAACCTTACCCAGATCCCCTTTATTATATCCTTTTACCCATTTGAAGACTTCAATCAATTCCCCTCTGACTCTTCTCCTTTCCAATGTATGTAGATTTAGTTTTCTGAGCCTTTCACCATAAGGTAAGTTCCTTAGCCCACCAATCATCTTTGTCATCCTTCTCTGCACAGACTCAAGCAAATCAATATCCTTCCTATAATATGGTGACCAAAATTGTACTGCATAGTCTAGATGAGGCCTAACTAGCGCCAGATACAGTTTTAGAATGACTTCAGCACTCTTATTGCTTACACTCCTCCTAATGAATCCCAATATCCTATTAGCTTTATTCTTAGCATTTAGGCATTGCTTTCTAGGACGAAGGTCTGAACTTACCAAAATACCCAAGTCCCTCTCACAATCGGTCCTCCCTAAAATTCTCCCATTTAATTTATAACTATTCAATGGATTATTTCTACCTATACTAAGTACACTACATTTGTCTATGTTAAACTTCATTTGCCATTTCTCGGCCCAATTGGACAGATTGGTCAATTCCTCTTGCATTACAACAGCATCAGAATCAGCCCAAATGGCCCTACCTAGCTTAGTATCATCAGCAAATTTACTCAGGTCACTACTTATACCTATGTCAAGATCATTAATATAAATTAAGAATAGCAAAGGACCCAAAACAGATCCTTGCGGAACTCCACTGCTAACACACCCCCACTCAGATTTAACTCCATCTATACTAACTCTTTGCTGTCTGTCACCAAGCCATGACTGAATCCACCTAAATATACTGCCATCGATCCTGTGTGCTTTAACTTTGCTCAGAAGCCGTAAGTGTGGCACTCGATCAAAAGCCTTACTAAAGTCCAAGTATAAAATATCATAGTTTTCATCATTATCTGCTGCTTCATACACCTTACTATAAAAAGACAGCAAATTAGTGAGACAGGATTTACCCTTACTAAAGCCATGCTGTGATTCTTTTATCAACTTATGCTTATCCAAGTGATCTCTAATATTCCTTGCTATAATAGATTCCATCATTTTCCCTACCACTGATGTCAAACTTACTGGTCTGTAATTAGACATATTTGTTTTATCCCCTTTCTTAAATATAGGTATCACATTGGCTTTCTTCCATGCCACTGGCACAATGCCACTCTCCAATGATTTTCTAAAGATGCATGCTAGGGGCTCACTTAACACATCTTTACATTCTTTCAAAATTCTAGGAAAGGTTATTAATTCTATAATGGCTAAAGAATTTCCTTGGATCTTTATTATTATTTTGAGCCCAATTAATTTCTGCTGCCCTTTCTGGTCGACCTATAATGATTTAAATTAACAAAACTACTTTCTGTAATCTCTGGTATGCCCTGCTCAGAAATTTTCCTAGCCATCTTTTGATTCCACCACAATGGCTTCCTACGTTTCTTCCTAATAGCCTTCATTGGAAAATACTGCTCCTGGACTATGTTTAATATAGTCTATGTTTAATATAGATCACTACAGTGTATGGCAGCCACCTTGAAGTAAACTTGAATCAAGACTCTCTGGCTAGGCTATAGCCCATATTAATATAATGGGTAGCTTTTATATTTATGTCATTTAGTCTTTATTTTATATTCTTGGAATACCACTTTTATATTAGTAACTATAATTCAAAGGTTAATTTTCTCTCAAAGGCCCCAAAACCTTGTACTTTTTTTAATGTATAGATTTAATGAAACTTTTTAGAAGCCAAATCAAAAAACTGCCAACTGCTTCAGTGGTTCTTACTTGTCATTTAAAGCAGAGGAATTTGCCCCATTGGACTTCTTACTTTGTCAAATATAAGGATGTGATCAGTGATCAAAGAGGGTTGTCACATTTCAACTGGCAGGTAGAATATTTCCTTTTCTTTGATCCATATTTTCCAAACTTAAGAAATATTCTATGATTAAACTGATGGTCATCAAGCTTTTTTATGGAAGGCAAGTTTTGAAATGATTTCATCTTCAGTCCAGGAATATTTCTGCACTGGTAATAAAATAATTACTTTGAAGTTAATCTTTTTAAAGCTAGAAGATTGTGATTTTATTCTCCAGTGTTATTTTGTAGTTGATACATAATCCCTAACTAAATCTAGTTCAACTATGATATTTGGGCAAAGTATTTATTTTATTTATTTTAATAATGGTTTCTAGAATTGATATATCTTTGATCTGAGAATATTTTTAGATATCTTATCCCAATCTGAGCATTCCGGTGTGGCAGAGTTTTACTAATGGGATCTGATTTATCGGGAAGTCTCGCCTTTGCTTCAGCACTTCCTAGTCTCCAAGATTTTGATACTTGGGTCTTATTTTCATTAAAAACATTTTGATACTTAGGTCTTGTCTTTTTAATTTAACATGCAGGAAAACAGTGCAGGTGGGTTATAGATACAATGAATGTTAAAGCATGTAGCTAGATGCCACAGTCGACCTCCATTCTCAATGATAAAAAAGCCATTTTTATGTTTCTTAGCACCACAGGAACGATGCCCCACTGAAATCTCCTCAGAATTGGTGCATTTCAAGCTCATTTTTCTCTGCTAATCCTCCTTCATATCTCATATTTTTTTATTTTCATTCATATCCCCCTCTACAAGAAGATTCAAGTTATCCTTGTGAGTATTTATGCTTTCTGTACAAACTTGATTCGGAAGATTTATAATATATCATCCCGGCTGCAGTTTTAAGAGTTGATGAGTGATACCATTGCAGTCATCCAATGTAGCCTTTTCAAATATTTCTGTTCTTTTTTAATTACAGTAGAACTTAATCCATTCCAGGCCTTAGTTCGTGAATTCCCCCAAGTTTTTCCATTAAAAATAATGTAAATACAATTAATCTGTTTTGGCATCAGAAATATTGTATTTTTACATGTTTTTTTGTGATCAAGATTATAGAATATACAAATTAAAATACATATTGCTAAATAGAGACAAATAACACTAAATTAAACAGTACTGTAATTACTTTTGTTTTTTTATTTCCATATTGGCCAAAACTTTGTTTGATTGATTCTTTTAAGGAAATTCCTACACTTCACTCCATTTACTACAAATGGGCATTATCTGAGCATGAGTGATCTTTTCCCTTTCTTCCTCTGACAAATTATCCTCCTGTAGGGCCTTCACCTCCTCACTCTGCAACTCAACTGCTCTTCTCTGGTCAGTTCTTCCACATCAGCATCATCAATCTCCAAGCCCACACTCTTGCCCATTTATATGATTTCATCTACTTTACAACTGTCTGTTCCTCAAAACCCTCAAAGTCTCGCTTTGAGACGCAGCTTGGCCAAAGTTTCCTCTAGGCTGATTGCAAGATGCAGTAAGAGAACTCATTCAAGGCTTTATCAATGAGGTTGATGCAGGGGAGGATGTTAAGTGCTCCATTCAAGGTGACAGCACCTTCAGTGCATTGTCTGGCGAACAGCACCCAGAGTTCTGCATTGGGGAAGCATACGGCCATTTCTGTGAGAGTCTTCTCTTTGAAGAGGGCTCCTACTTCTCCTCTGACCTAGGCCTGAAGGGCCTAGCTGGAGATGAGTGTCCTGAATGTGGATGGGTTTACGGATCACTGCCCAAGAACCGCTTCATTTTCCTGCCTCGATCTATCTTTGTTCCTTCCAGATGCACAGCCTGATTTTGGATGGGGGGAGGGTAGTCATTGACCTCCATGGTAGTGATCACTTTTGCATTCAGATATTTTCTGGGGAGCTGCCGCCAGAGAGCCCATCCCGGTGGTGTGAGTTCTTCTGAGGCAACGTCATTGGCGTGGGCTTAACGACTATAACTAGAATATCTGGCCGTTTTGCATGCTGACTGCTCCCGTGGTGGTCAGCTGAGTGTGAGGCGGCCCTCAAACAGAAGTGTTATGCCTACATGCACTATAAGCGCCGCCCGAACAACTTCACTCTCTGTGAATTTCATTGAGTTAGGGCTAGGTTCTGTATATTTCGAAGCATGCCCACCCTCTTCTTGGCGGGTGTACATGTCTTCACTTAATGGGAAAGACCCCTCTAGTAGAGGTGTGGAAGCGAGTCAAAAGGATTCAACAGGCACAAGCTCTCACAGGGACCCCTCTCCAATTCTTCAGGAGAATGGGACTGCAATCTCGGACCGCATGTCCATGGCGGAATCCTTTGCAACCACATTCTCTAGCCAGGTTACTGCTCCACCAGCATTCAATGCGTGTTGTGATGTCACAGAATGCCGCTGACTTGACCCTACCTCCAAAGTCGGAGAACTCTTCAACTTCAGGTTTACTTTGAGCGAGTTGCGTTCCACTCTGGCTTAGTGCTTGGACACCACCCCTGGTTCGGGTGATGTCTTGTATGCCATGCTTCGACAGCTGGTTGAGAGAGGCATGGCCTTTCTGTTAGATTTGTTCAACAAGATCTGGTTACAGGGTATCCTGCCAGACTCGTTGCCGAATTGCTACTGTGCTCGATTTTCGAAACTGGGAGAGATCACTCTACCCTGGCCGGTTTCCATCCAACCTCTCTTACCTTCTGCGTGTGCAAGTTGATGGAGAAATTGGTAAATGTTAGATTAGCCTTTTTTATGGACAGTGGAGGCCATCTGTCTTCTGCACAGTGTGGCTTCCAGCAAGTTCCACTCTTTGTCAGATGCTCTGCTCCTACTGGAAAATGCCATCTGTGAGGACTTCCTTTTAGACAGCATGATGCCATGGTGTTTTTCGATCTGGAGAAGGCCTTTGATACCACATGGCGATACAGTATCATGGAGAATCTCAATACGAGGGGGCACTTCCCAAACTTCATATCTGAACTTGTGCGAGATCGTTGATTCCACGTCTGGGTAGGGAGGGTGATCTAAGACCCAATAAAACAGGAAGATGGTATTCCACGTGGAAGTGTTGTCAGTGTAACACTCTTTGCCCTAAGCATCAATTGCATTACCTCTGTGCTGCCGAAAGAATTTCTCACTACGCTCTACATGGATGATATTTGAATCTCTTGACGTGTCCCAGATGGCAACTCTGGAGCGTTGACTCCAACAGGCATTGAACCGCGTCTCTTGCTATGCTAAAGTTCACAGGCTTTAGTTTTCCTTGGCCAAGACTAAGGTGGTGCACTTTTGCTGCCATCCATGGCTCCACCCTGACCAGGATTTGTTTCTAAATGGGGTTTGCCTGGAATTGGTGGACTCGCACCATTTTCTTGGTCTTGTATTTGACCAAGCCTGACCTGAGAGGCTCATATTCGCATCCTTAGGGTCTCTTGTACCCGTGCCATGGCTATTCCTCCCTCTGTGACATTCAGCGCCTGAGGCACTGATAGGGCTACTGCCTTACTTTTTTTGTTGATCCTTTGTTTGTTTGAAGCTTGACCCTGGATGCGAGTTTTATGCATCCACAGCCGAATGTCTATTGCGGAAGGTGGACTCAATCCACCACATCAGCCTTCCCCACAACCCCCTATTGAGAGCCTACTTGTCGATGCTGGGGAGATGCCACTTACTCTGTGCTGTGCACAGTGCATTATTCACCTGTATGCATGAGCCCGGTGCCTATGCTGGTGAGAGACACACCAGTCACGCCCTTATTCTTTTGGATTAAGGGCCACGCAACTCCTTCGACAGCTCGGGCTAGTGGCTTCCCTGGTTGTGCAAAGGATGCCACCCTGGAGGGTACCATTTTTGATGATTTGTTGCCAAACCTCTGCTACCAAAGCTACAGTGGTGAGAGCATTGCATTCAGCCTTTTTTGGAGCACACTTCATGTCACACTTGAACCATACCAATGTATATATATGAATGGCTCAAAGTTCCAAGAGGGGGTCAGTTTCCACACTGTGTCCTCTCTGTTTGAAGTCAACGGGGCTCTGCCAGACACTGTCTCTGTCTTCATGGCAGAGCTGGTTGTAATACACCGCTCGGTATGGGAGATAAGGTGATGTGCCTGGTTTGGAGACCAGATTGTGATTTATATTACGATTCACAAAGCGCCCTGAGTGCTCTCTGGGCATTGGAATATCTGCATCCTTTTGTTTGCAATATCCATGACTCGACAGTTTTGGTGAATCAGGTTGATGTCAAGATTATCTTCTGCTGGGTTCATGGACATGTAGCTGTAAACGTGATATGTTGCGGTGAGTTTGGACTTGCGCTTATGTTATTGCTTTACTTATTCACGTTTTTTGCATGTTTATTATTGTTTTTATTTAATTTTATGGTGATTACCATTTTAAGATTCATTATGAAATATATATTTTATAGTGTTACAACTATATTTCCTTATTAAAATGTAGTATTTTTGTACAGTACACAACTGTTATTATCAATCAAGAAATAGGCCATCAACATTTTTCCTATTTTTTTTTCAGATATTTTATTGCATATGTATATATATATATATATTCTATAGGTTTGCTTCTAAGAAGGCTTATTTTCAGGTTGAGGATAAATCCCAAAATGAGACATGTAAAATTTCTCATTTAATTAAGTACAACGTTTCGGGTACCTTACCCATCTTCTGGTCTATAAGATAGATTTAGAACACGTTTAAAATTACAAAAATTATAATGCACACAAGGATTAGAAATAAATTATTTAGTTAATTGAAATTATGACAAATCGTTTGAAAACTATTGAAACTTTAGATATGGATCAATTATGGGTACTTTAAATATGGATAAATATAACATTAGTTGATGCAATTATTGGTTGACACAGATATTAGTCACTTAATGAAGCAGCAATAGTAATAGATTATTTAATAAATTGAAAATGGAAAAAATCATTTGAAAACTTGACACTAAATATAGATGGTATAAATATGGATAAATATAAAAAATATACTAATTTGGGCAATTAATTGGTACACAAAAATATTAGTCACCTTTAGTGGATGGCATAAGCGGAGAGACTGAGGAAAGATTATAGAAGGAACCGATTAAAGATTAGTAGATTGTGAAAATATTTTGAGTGGTTTATGAAATGAGATGGGGAAAAGCAGTTGAATCAGAATTTAAACTGGGATTTAGGTGTTTTATAAATAATGATACGAAGATGCGGAGGGAAGTGGATTCCTTTGCATGTCCTATAATTTGAAAGTTTTTGTGGGAAATTTCTGTCTTACATTTAATTGAATGTTCTCAAATGGGAGAAGTTTCTTTATTGGTCAAGGTGGAGCCAGTGCGAGAGCTAATACCAAGATGAGAACAGACCCTAGCCCTAAGTGAGCAAACAGTGCTGCCAATGTAGATCCCCTGGGGGCACCTGGGGCAAATGAATTTATAGACAACTGAGCAGCTCATTTCAGGTGGGAGTCTGTCTTTAGTTTTGAAAAATTGTCCAATATGAAAGTTGTTAAGGAAATCTATTTTGAAGTTGGTATGTGTGTAAAATCTTTTCAAAAGCTTATTAAGTTTTCGGCGTAAGGGTAGGTTGAGTGGGCCAATATCAGGAAGAAGACAATAGCGGACATCCTTGGGGACAGGAAATTTCTTGTGAAGGATGGTATATTTTATCAAAGAATTGACAGATACATTTTTGTACAAGTGAGGGCTGGAAACAATTCCTTTGGAAATAACCCATAAGAAAACTGAATTCTGAATGAACAAGAAAATAATCAGATGAAAGCTGAAAGCCACAATGAAGGAGGGTTTTGATGTAGTTGATCTTTTATGAAATATCACAAAAACTGTAAAAGTTCATGCGAGACCAGAAAAGGAGGATTTACGATAGACGGAAGTGGTGAAGTTGGGCGAGGAGCGTGATATGAGAAAATCCAAAAATGGTAATTTTTTATCGTTTTCTTTAACAATTGTGAATTTTATATTTGAATGGCGATGATTCAAATATTCAAAGAATGAAAGAGACTGTTGTTCTGTTTTAAATATTAGAACCGTATCGTCAACAAAACGACGGTAAAATATCGGTTTCAAATCAGGAGGGCATTCTCGCAAAGCAACTTCTTCGAAGTTGGACATAAAAATGTCAGCAAGAAGAGGACCCATGGGGGAACCCATTCCAACACCATCAACTTGTTGATAGATGGAGTTGTTAAACAGAAAACAGTTGTCTCTAATGGTTAGTTCAAGAAGAGACCGTAAAAGCGACGGTGTGAATTTATGAAAGGTCGAATCCGGTTCTGGAAAGGCCTTTTGGATGATTAGGTCTATGGTTTCATTTACGGGGATATGTAAAAAGGGAGACGATATCAAAGCTACACAAAAAGTGAGGAGCAGGAAGTTTCAAGTTCCTGAATTCTTCAGACAGAGAATAACTATTGTTAACTTTGTATTGATTAATGGTAAAAGGGTTAAGTAGAGGTACTAGATATTTAGCCAACTTGTAGGTTGCCATTGGGTATGCAGCTAGTATGGGGCGAAGGGGAACATTAGGCTTGTGGATTTTGGGAAGGCCATACATAAGTCTGGGATTAGAGCCAGAGGAGAAAAGTTGTTTATAAGTTCCATTGTCAATGATATTAAGAGTTTTAAGTTTAGAAAGCAAGCGATTAACTTTATCATCCAGAATTTGGGAAAGTTTCAAGGGATCTTTGTTAAGAAGTTTAAATTTAGATGAATCAGAGAGGATGTTATTCATTTTGTTAATTTAATCAAATTTGTTGAGAATCACAACACCGTTACCTTTATCAGGCCGGGTGACAAAAATATCAGGATTGCTTCCGAGTTCACGAAGAAGCTGGAAATCATTCTTTTGTATGAAAAGGGAACTAAATCAAAGATTTTTCATTTTTATGTAAAATTCATTTGTAAGAAGGGAAAAAGATGATTTGAGATCTTTAAATTTCCCAAGTATAGGAAGAGGTTGTAAATCATAGATGAATTTTTCAAAAAAACTGGAAGTAGTTTGGGAATTTGTGAGAAAAAACAGGTAACTTAAATTGAAGACCAAGTGAGAGAAGAAAAGATTCTCGTGGCGATAATTTATAATCTGATAGGTTATGAATGACACTTTCAGGTGACTGTGTAGCGGGCCGAAAATATATCTCTAATCCCAATCAATAATCGATCCAACCCGCTTCCTACACTGTCCGGACGTGAGAAATCGAGGGAGAATAAAATGGATTGTATATACAGTCCCTTTACTTACAAAAAAAAAGTACAATGATAGTTACAGTTATATTTACAGCAATTTATATTCACAAGGGAAGTGTGCACACTTCAAAATGAGGCTGGATTTCCCAATCCAAATACGATACCAAACGAGAATTTTATAACCGGCGAATACAACAATTTACTTATATTCTACACACAAAAAAAAAAAACACAACCCCAACTGAACGAAAAGGGGGCACGCGCTATCACTTGTGTGCTGGAGGTGGGTGGTAGTAGGCTAACTTAGAAGGAGGCAGGATTGTCAACGAAGGCGGGTATGGCGGTTCAGGTGGTTAGAGAGGCACGAAAGCCCTCCGTCTCAGGGCTGGGCGGAGAACTCGTCTAGAGAACCCCTCTTGCTATCAGTCCACACTTCCACTCTCTCTTTCCAGAATATGGCGCTTTGCTAAAAGAATATTATAAACAAAGTACAATTTTGATAAAAGATTATTTTAAGCAAAGTACAATTTTGATAAAAGATTAATTTAAACAAAGTACAATCTCAGAAAGAGAAAACAATTAATACATGAAATCAAATACATATATACACAAAGAGAAAATATAAAAAAACCTCATTCCTACTCACACACACATTCTTACAGAGGGAGGGAGAGGGTACTGAGAAAAGGGGTGGGAGAATGGCCCTTTTACACACACTCACATTCGCTCCACCACACCCCTCCTTCCTTAAGCCATTCGACCAGCCACTCACAAAACCCTTTCAATCACTCTTCATGGTACCACTTGTGCTCAATCGCACCCTTCTGCACCCATTCACACTCTTCTACTGGTCCCTGGCTACGCGTAGCAATTAGTCGGGGTTGTTCGTCAGTCATCCTGTCAGTCTCATCGTCACTATTTATCATCTCATCAACCATACTCTTAGCCCTCATTACCAGTTCTCCCATCTCACGACAGAATTCTTTCATACTCTTCCGTTCAGAACCCTCACTCTTCATACCCCCATTCATCAGCTCCTCACTCACAGCTCTCATCCAACTCAAAGTACATTCTTGTGAAACAGACAGGTCACTCACATCCCCTGTATTTTCAACAGGCATACCAGAAACCCCTTCGACTGGTTCCCACCAGAAACCTGAAAAATCAGCCACTTCATCATTCACTACATCAAACTCACCCCTACTATTACCATTCATAAAACCCGAAAAATCAGCCACACTAGGTTCATTCTGCCCAAACACACTATCATTCATACTGTTCCCAAAACCAGAAAAATCAGGCACAGGCAGCTCACTCACTCATCTACTTATACCAGCCAAATCACTCACCTGTTTACGCAAAAACTCAATCTTCCTTTCAAGATCCCCCATACCAGAAACACTCTGCTCAGACTTACTTTCATTCGTACTTGCATTCTTCCTTTCACCCTTCTTTGTATGCTTTCTACTCCTCGAGACTAAGACTAGCTCTTTCCCAGACAGATCCATACTATCACATTCAATCTCATCATCATGCACTTTACCTCTCTCTCTACACAGTCCATACACCGGATGGCTAACCAGGTAGTCAGGAAGTTCTCTCCATCTCCTTAACGGACTCTGATGAGCCCGCACTCTCTCAGTCATGCCGTCATTCAAACTCTCCAAAACATACGTTACCCCATTTTCCCAAACTCTCACAACTCTATAAGGTCCATCAAACTTCTCACTCATCTTTGATACATTCAACCTACCCTTCACTTCTTTCACCTTCAATACTTTTGTACCTAATTCAAATGAACGGAACCTTTCATGCGCCTCACGCCATACACTCTGCTCACTTTCACTCAAACGAAACCTATCTTTCACTCGCCTTTCAAAATTCATCACAAACTGACATGGGGACATTCCAGTTGCACTATGCACAGTTGAATTATACGCCCACAACACTCTCCCCAGACACACATCCCAGTCATTCACTGTCGTACTCATCATTCTCAACATCTCACACAAGGTTCTTATAGTCCGTTCAGCCAATCCATTTGAAGACGGTACATACGGAGTTGTTCTCACATGCTCCACACCATTCTCTCTCAACATTTGCTCAAACACTTCCCCTACAAATTCAGGCCCATTATCACTCAGACATCTTCTAGGCTTCCATACACACATAGGAAAGAACAACTGCTCAACCACACGCGCAACAGTCACACTCCTTTTATCTCTCACAGGCGCTGCATACACAAACTTACTTTTATGATCAACCATAACAACCATACCAACATTCCCAGCACTCATACGCGGCAAAGACACACAATCAATCACTACCAATTCAAACGGTTCTTTCGCATCAACTTTCAACATCGGTGGTTTCACTTGCACACCTTGCACCTTTCGCTTCTGACACCTTTCACACGTAGTTGCAACATCATTCACAACAGTTCTCAGAAACGGGTGGAACACACGCTCCTTCATACACTCCCACAGCTTAAACTTACCCATATGCCCATAATTATCATGCACAACCTTCACCAAACCAATCATACCAACTAAGGACATCATAGGTACATACATATCATCACCACCCTTCACATGCCTCACAAAATATACAACATCCATACAAACAACAAAATCCTTAGCATACCTTTTAAAATCACTTAAACACTCTAGCCATTCATTCAAATCAACACGCATCATTACACACTTCTTCAACTCACTAACAAAAGGACACATCTCTTGCATCTCTAGAATATCATCATCACTTAAAATCTCATTCTCATCATCCATGACCAACTCAATCATGCCACAAAATTTGACAACATTCTTCGCACACTCATTCAACTTCATCACCTCACATTCACCTTTCATAAGACGATCCTTATCAGCATCCAAAGACAAATCATTCAATCTCATAAAGTCTACACCAAGCAAGAAACAACAAGGCATTTGCTCACCTTTCAGAATCACAAAGTCATGCCTCACATTCACACCATTACCCAAACTCACTTTCAGACTAACCTGTTCCCATGCCACTATCAAGCCATTCCCTAATCCACTTATCCGTAACTTCACAGGTTTATGCTCGCAACATTTAAACTCATCATACTTACTCAGAATCTTCTCATTCACTAAAGACACCTGCGCTCCAGTATCAATCAAACCACAGAACAACCTTTCACCAACTTTCACTCTCGCTTCCATCATATCAGGTCCACCATGTTCGCAATACACCACAGGAACAAGCACACCAACATCAGCACTGATATCCACACTGTCATTAACTCCCATATCATCACTCAACACACACTCATCTTCATCCAGACAATCATTCTTCTCTCTTATATATGAACACTTTTCAATTACCCAATTGTAGTGCACACCGCTCAAACATTGCAGATGTACCACATTAGGATTCAAACCCTTCATCTTCTCATCCTTGTACACAATCGGCCTCTCACCACCAAAGTGCACATAAACAATCACTCCATACAAACGACTCACTACAATCAACACTTCCTGAAATGGCGGGACCCCTTGCATACACATCGCTCTCAATTCTTTCATGAAGTTCCGCACCTTTGCCATACCAATGCTTTCAGGCTTCCTACACACTTCATTCATTACCTCCTTCCTTAAATCATCTACACTATCGGGCACTCTCACATCTACTCCATCACTCTTCAAATCTTGCAAACCATTCCATACACTCTCAAACAAGGAATCACCACCACCCTTACTCTCTTTTCCATTCATAATCCCTTTCGGCAAATACTCAGGATCACTCACTCCACACACATTTTCATCATTCGTACCAGGATACCTTGACATCAAATCAGCCACTCCATTCCGTTCACCAGGCACATACTCAATCACATAGTCAAAGTCACTCAAATCTTCCAAAGTCCTTGCAATCCTACTATCAGCACACTTCATACGCTGCAGATACACAAGAGGTTGATGATCGGTTTTTATCACAAACCTCACACCATACAAAAATGGACGCAACACTTTCAAACAATATCTTATCACAGCCAGCTCTCGTTCCACAGTCGAATACTTTCGTTCTGCAACATTCATAGCCTTGGATACATACCCAATTATTCGCCTGACATTCTCTCCATTCAAACGCTGCTCTTGCATCAGAAAACCTCCCATACAATACCCACTCGCATCTGTATACAGTTCAAGCATTTTAGCATTTACACTATAATCTGGGTAAGCCAATTCAACATCTTCAGCCGCTGCCTCTTTCAGTCTCTCATATGCCTCATTCATCTTATCATTCCACTTGACAACCGTACTACCTTTCTTGCCCATCCACTCAGTCAGAGGCTTACTCACACCAGAACAATCACGTATAAACTTTCGCTGAAACTCAATCAAACCCCAAAATGACTTCAGTTGCTTCACAGTCACCGGTTTAGGAAACATTCGCACCTTCTCAACATACTTTGATGATTTTCGCAATCCATTCTCACTCACCATATGCCCAAGGAATTCCACTTCTTTCGCAAACCATTCACACTTCGCCACTTTCACCTTCACACCAACACTCTCCAACGTTCTCAACACGTCATTCACCAATCTCATATGCTCCTCAAGAGTCTCAGTCATAATCAAAATATCATCTATAAATGCAATCACATTCTTACTCGCAAACTTACTCAACACAACATTCATTGCCCGCTGGAAGGCTCCGGGAGCATTAGCCAACCCAAAGCTGAGGTTCCGGAACTGGTAATGCCTCTTTGAGGAAGAGAAGGCAGTTACTGGCCGGCTCTCCTCAGCAATGGGCATCTGGTAATACCCCCGTACCAGATCCAGCTTCCTAAACCACTCCATCCCATGCATACTATACACACACTCAGATACCACACACATCGGAAACCTTTCTTTCACAGTCCTTTCATTCACCTTTCGATAATCCACACACAGACGCAATCTTCCATCCAGCTTACGTACAGGTACAATTGGACTATTCCATGCACTCTCGCTCTCTTCAATCACCCCCAATTGCTCCAATTCCAAACACTGCTCCTCAATCTCATCAGCAACCGGACATGGGAAATGCCTCGGCCGCTGATAGATTGGGGAGTCCTCCTTCAGGACAATCTTGAATTCCGGGAGCTTTGCAACCCCAAAATCCAGATCACCCTTACTGAGGGCTCCCTTTCGCTCAAATATCATTCGATACACATCCTCCCTTTCATACTCAGTCAAACATCCATCCAATTTCACCATGTCCTTCACCTCATTATACATCTATTCACATGTCTTTTCATTCGCAACATTCACCCTGATATCCGTACTATCATCCATACCTACCTCATTGACAGTGGAGAGGTGGCCCAGTACATCTCCGACTTGGATTCCCCTCACCTGCCCTTTCACACTGGGGTCCGCCTGCACACATACAAAAGGATCATTCATTCTCATCAAGCCATCAAACACACAAGCAACACGCCTTACCTTATAACATGCATCCTTTCCATCCAATATCACAGTGTTCTCACTCACATTCAAACTAACATCCTTACTCCAACTCACTCTAACAGACACCCGTTCACCCTTCACAAGCCTTACATTCTCCATAGCAGTCACCTCAATACCAGTAAACACACTCCTCAAAACGCTACCATCTTTCCCTACATACAACTTATACACCCCATTTTTACCAATCTTTCTCTCAATCTGATCACTCGCAGGATGCACAACCATACGATTCATTTTCATAAAATCATAGCCCAAAATCACACCATACTCACTACTCACCTTATCAATCACAGAAAATTCACATTCATTCATCATCATACCATGCATTCGAACAGGTGACCTTATCATTCCAATCACAGGCACTCTCCTATTACCAATACCTACTAAACTACCCTTGCACTCAGACAGGAGGGCTTTCTCGCTAACCTTGTCATACACATCTTTATACACCAAGCTCGCCTTGCATCCAGAATCTATTAAAGCCAAACACTCAATTCCATTCAATTCCACCTTCACACTCAGACACTCATACTTCCTACCAGACAGCACTTTCACACTCGACAGACTTACCAACACATTACTCACACTCATGCACCCAGAGGATACTTCAGCAGGTACCCTCTTACAATTCAGTTTCCCGCTTCAGACTTTCCATTCACACCTTGCGCTCTCAGTCTAATCCAACACTTTTCACTTGAATGTCCTTCCATCGCACAATAGCTACATACATTCCTCTGGTCACGACACATCCTTGCATAATGACCAGCCTTTCCACAATTACCACATGCATATTTCATACTTTCCCCAGCAGTTGCTCCACCATTCAACCTCGGACAATCTTTCTTCAAATGGCCTATTTCTTTACACTCGAAGCACTCTTTCACACTTTCCTGGCAATCCTTTATCATATGCCCTTTCTTACCACACCCAAAACACGCACCAGATGTCCACCTACATTCCGCCAACATATGACCTTTCCTTCCACACCGACGACATTCCACAATCTTTCTCCCACCATTCGGTCTCTCGTTTGCTGGGACATACCTCGGTTTCTCTCTCATATATCCGTTCCCACGCTTGAAATTCATCTGCCCCCTTCCATTCGACCACCCTCCATTTGCCCATCCATTCTGCCGGCCCAGGAAGTTTGACATCACTCCAGCTGGTGCAGCCTTCAGGGCATCCCTGTAGCTGACAAACTGCCGGGGTGGATGAAAGCTCCTGGGCTTCTTACCCCCAACATTCACACTGTACCATCCATCCTCTTCTAGATCGCTTTCATCATCAAATCGTCCATCTTCTAACAGTTCCAACACATCCTCCCACATCAACCATTCACCTGTCAGTCTCACTCTCTCCTTTCTCTTTCCACTCAGCCATTCACTCACCTTTCGCGGGATCGTGTCCAAAAACTTCCTCATGAGTGGTTTACATTCATTTACATCATCATCACCATACCTCGTTCTTGCCATACTCTCAAGCCTATGTGCATACATATTCACACTTTCACTCTTCCCCATTCGAGCCTTCTCAAATTCATTCACCCTCTTATACTTCACACTCTCTTTCATTCGTTTCACCTGCTTAATTAATCTCTTCTTCACTACATCGTACTTTGGCTCTCCCACACTCGTTATCACTCGCAAGAACTCCAACACTTTCCCATCCAAACAATCTCCCAGAACACTCACCCAGTGACCCTTGTTCTGCGGGTACTTGAGCTTGCAGTACCGCTCAAAATCCCCGAAGAACTCATCCATACTCTTTTCCCCATGCAATCTAAACTTATCAATCCTTGGTACTTCCCAAATCAAAATTCCTTTCCCTACATTCACTTCACTCTCCGAAGAGCTACTCTCAGTCTCACTCATTCCAATCATATCGTCACTCTCTCCCTCATCTGAGTATAGCGAATCCACACTCTTCCCTCTCGCCTTCCTATCCTTAACCTTAGAACCATGCTTACTTCCTCTCTTACTTTCCACTCTCTTCCATTCACCCCCTTTCCTACCACTCACAGTATCTTCTTTAGACTCAATCCTACTGCCATCCATTCCATTTAGCGGAGTCCCTTCAGTAGGAGCAGGGGTCAGGGTTGTAGGTCCTGGGACTGATCCAGCCCCTGTCATCATGTTATACAGGTCTTGCATCCGTCGGTCCGTCTGATCCTGTCGGTCTCCCATTTCCTTCTTCATCTTATCAGTCTTTTCATTCATCCCTTTTATTTTATTCTCCATTCCCTCCATCATTCCCCGCAACATTTCACACTCCTCTTCTTTCTTTCTCAACTCCAGTCTCAATCGCACTACTTCTTCATTCAATGTTTCCGCTACAGCCATTGTTCCCAAGTTAGTAAAAAGATAGGAGGAGGGAAAAATCAATCAAACTACTTGTCACACTAATTGGGTATGGACTGCAATCCAATCCAGTCATGCTCCCAGTTTCGAAGTCTCACGTCCCTATTCGGGTGCCAAATGTAGCGGGCCGAAAATATATCTCTAATCCCAATCGATAATTGATCCAACCCGCTTCCTACACTGTCCGGACGTGAGAAATCGAGGGAGAATAAAACGGATTGTATATACAGTCCCTTTACTTACAAAAAAAAAAGTACAATGATAGTTACAGTTATATTTACAGCAATTTATATTCACAAGGGAAGTGTGCACATTTCAGAAATTGAATGTCAAGTTGTACTTTCTTGAGGCCACAGGAAAGCTTGGATGCTTGCCGAAAAAGCCTAATGCCATCTTGTCCATAACGGGATCATATATATTCTATAGGTTTGCTTCTAAGAAGGCTTATTTTCAGGTTGAGGATAAATCCCAAAATGAGACATGCAAAATTTCTCATTTAATTAAGTACAACGTTTCGGGTACCTTACCCATCTTCTGGTCTATAAGATAGATTTAGAACACATTTAAAATTACAAAAATTATAATGCACACAAGGATTAGAAATAAATTATTTAGTTAATTGAAATTATTACAAATCGTTTGAAAACTATTGAAACTTTAGATATGGATCAATTATGGGTACTTTAAATATGGATAAATATAACATTAGTTGATGCAATTATTGGTTGACACAGATATTAGTCACTTAATGAAGCAGCAATAGTAATAGATTTTTTAATAAATTGAAAATGGGAAAAAATCATTTGAAAACTTGACACTAAATATAGATGCTATAAATATGGATAAATATAAAAAATATACTAATTGGGGCAATTAATTGGTACACAAAAATATTAGTCACCTTTAGTGGACAGCAAAAGCAGAGAGACTGAGGAAAGATTATAGAAGGAACCAATTAAAGATTGGTAGGTTGTGAAAATATTTTGAGTGGTTTATGAAATGAGAAGGGGAAAAGCAGTTGAATCAGAATTTAAACTGGGATTTAGTTGTTTTATAAATAATGATTTGAGAATGCGGAGGGAAGTGGAGTCCTTTGCATGTCCTATAATTTGAAAGTTTTTGTGGGAAATTTCTGTCTTACATTTAATTGAATGATCTTGAATGGGAGAAGTTTCTTTATTGGTCAAGGTGGAGCCAGTGTGAGAGCTAATACCAAGATGAGAACAGACCCTAGCCCTAAGTGAGCGAACAGTGCTGCCAATTCAGATCCCCAGGTGCCACCAGGGGATCTACATTGGCAGCACTGTTTGCTCACTTAGGGCTAGTTATAATATCAGTTAGATTCTCATTTCCTGTTTTTTTGAAACCCCCCACTGTATGCTGGCTTATACTGGGATAGAAAGTTGCCTTAAAGATATCTTGTGCAGTAAACCTGAGAGTACCTCAGAGACTTTAGCTTTGCTAGTGTCTGGTCCACCTTCAAACACTGAAGGAAAGTTATTGGGAGTCCTGTCATCAACAATTCTTCTGGCATAACTCAGGCTGAGGCTTCAATGGATTTAGTAGAAACATGGAAATTTATGGATAATGTTACTGCCCTTGTTTTTGACACTACATCCGGTAACAGTGGAGTTCACAGATGTGCTGCTAAACTGCTAGAGAAAATACTGAACAAAAAGATGTTTTATCTGGCCTGTCAACATTAGATCCTGGAAATCCTAGTAGGATCAGTTTGTGAAAAGCTGTTTGGGAAGGCAAAGGGGCTAGATAATTCCTGGTTTGAACATCTGAAAAAAGTTTGGACAGACTTGTTTAAGAGAAACCCAAAGATGCTGGCTATCAACAGCAAGTGGCTGAAGAAAATGAACATTGAAGAAATACTACAGAGAAATTGCTAAACTGACAGTCATTGTTCTTGGAGGAATGCCTCATTGAAATATTCGCTGCAGTCAACTAGGCACAATTCATCAGGCCAGAAACCTGTACTCTGTGAAAATGCTGATATTTGCAGATTAATTTGATTATAACAAAGACACATCACCTTCTTGCACTGTTCTACACTCCTGTATGGATGATGTCATTGTCTGCTGCAGATGCTCCTTTGAGTGATCTAGGTCTAATCTAAGACACATTGAAGTAGAAATACAAGAAAATTGATCCAGAGCTTACTGACGCAGTACTTGTTGTTGTTGCATTGCTCCCTAGGAGCAGATGGCTTCTGCTCCAAAGAAAACCTTGCTGTAGGCTTCATCAATGTTAACAAAATTAAGTAGGGCCACATCTTATGTGAGACTGTTCTTAGGAACCATGTTGAGTGGAGCGAGGTCATTGCATTCTATGATAATGTTATAGTATCCCCACTCCCTTGTGCTAGGGGTCTATGCAACAGTTATGGGGGAAATTTGATTGCAGCTTAACCTCACTCTGCAGTACTTAAGATGGAAAACCATAAATGGTAACTGATGCAGTAATTGTGCCATTTACCCTGTTCAGCAGTAGATTGAGTGGCACATTGAAGCACAACATTGCTGCCCAGTTACATGCCACTGAGAAGCCAGGGAGCTTCAGAACAGGGAAGCCTCTATTCCTGATAGTCATAGATAAAACCACCCTGGTTGATCTCATTTGCTGATATCTAAAATGCATTGGCCTATGTTAAGAATCTGAAAGTGGCAAATGAGATTGCTGAACTAGTTTCAAGATGAGTGACTTTGCAAATTTCATAACAACAGATGCCAAACACATGCACTCTCTCTTTCCAGCTGTAGAGTTCAATAGATTCCACTTTGACAGCTTCAAGAAACAAAGTCTTGACAACTGATTGTGTAAATGTCATTATGAAATTAATCCTCATGTAATGCTTTCACTTCTTGATCGAGTAGGCTTAGGACAAAATGTTAATCTCAAATTTGTCTTAAGAATAAGGTGCCTTGTTTATTATGAGTGTGAGGAAATGAATTTTGTGACATTTCTGAACTCTTTGTATATAACAATGAACCATTTCTTGTTCCAAGATTTTCATAATTGTATAAGTTAGAAAGAGGATTAAAACCATTTTAATTTGGTCCCATTTTATTCCTCTATCTTGTTTGGATAAAAAGTTATAGGGCAAAACATGATTCAAGGAACCCCAGAACTGGTGATTTCAAGGCCTAAAATTTAAAGCTCTATGTGACAATGGTCAAAATAGTTATGATTTTCAGCTTTTTTTATGGTCAGAAAGCATGGAAAAATGTACAGAAACTTATGAAAATAAGAAAAAGGTGATTTATGAGCAGGTCCACTAACTCCTCCTCTCATTTAATGGTATTCTATACATGAAGATCCTTAATTCACAATGTCCTTCTGGAAAACTCAGTCTTTCACCAAGTTCACTCCTTTAAGACACTCCTCAGCTACTGGGTCCTATCAACCTAACCCACGAACAACCCGTAAGAGGCATGGCGATTTGCCTTCCTGCCTGCTGTGGTGACGGGACTCAGCACCCTGTCCGGCCCCAGCTTAGCCTCTTCTCCTTCTTTCAGACAGCCTGTATTTCTCCCCTACTTTCTTACTTCCACCATAACCTCTCCCACAACTTTCTCTGTTCGGCCTCTATTTTCGCAGGGTAGATGCTGACCTTCCTCTCAGCCAACTATCCCGGATCGGGGCTGAGGGGGGTGGGGGACAATGTTCCCTAACCCCTGAGCTCCGGTTTGTGATGGTGGGTTTTTAACAAGCTGCTTCATCTCCACCCATACCTTCCTCACATCCCCTTTCCTTCTCAATTCACACTCTTATCATTTTTATGCCTTGCCCAAGGTAGAGCTGCCATGCTGAAGGGCTGCCAGGTCATCAGGCGGGAGGGGTGGCCTAAAATGGCAGCACCTGGCTCTGCCAGCTCCGTAAGCACCCCTTTTAGAGCAGGCTACTGTGAGGGGTGATTAGCATCTGCATCCCATAAAAAAATAGGGGTCACCATGCCCAATGATGACAAAAACAAAAATATCCCCTCATCCACTGTCGGAACCGCCCTTGGGCAGCTCCACAGGAAAAAATGGAATTCCCCCCTCTCTATGCTCTCGCAGGGGACCCTCCAAATCTTTCAATAGAGAAGAGGCTTACTCCTCTCCTTCGCCTATGGGTGTAGGGGACTTCCCCTCAGCCCCTTGTCTGGAGGTGCCTTTGGGCGCCTCCCTCTTTCCAGCGGAAGTCCCCCATTTACTTTCCAAGGGGACTGCTAAGAAAGCCAGCAGGCAGCCCATAGCCAACCGCTCCCCATTGAAGCGGCTCGGTAGGGCAAACCCCCTTAGGGGGAGAGGGAAAACAGGCCCCATCAGTCGCTTCCCTCAAAAGGCCTGCTGGCTCAAATATTAAATCTAGTGGGGGTCAAGGCCTGTGCCTCCCTATACTCGACTAGTGAAACTGCTGCCAATGGGACCTGTGATCTCCTTGGGGGGGGGGGGCAAATGGAGTCCCCCCCCTTAGATAGACATAGTCCTTGAGGCAACCCAGCCTCAGATGGGAGGGTCTCCCATGGGGGCGAATCTGGGCTCAGCACCAAGCCCCGAACTCGAGTCTGCCCCTATGCAAGTTCCTCCTCAAACAGCTTGGGGTTTCCAAGGCAGTATAAGGAGGGAGGGATCTCCTCCTCTGGCTGGTGCCCCTGTGACTGCCAGGACCTTCTCCATCTCAGAGAAGGACCTTGCTGAGGCCAGTCTATCCGGCCTTGGGGCTTCTGCCGGAGGAGGGAAGATGCGGGTTCAATTCCAGCCCTCTTCTCCTAAAAAGGAAAAGACTAGAAAGACTTGGGGCTTATCTCCATCCACTGAGGCTGCGAGGATGGATGGGTCTGCTGCTACTTCGGTAATCGACCAAGCCAAGATCGGCATATTCGGCCCATCTGCCCTTCCTGTGTGCGGAGCTCCTGAGTAAGACCAAAAGTGCTAGTGTACAGAGTGGAGCCTCGATTACATCGGGGCCCCTCTTCCAGAGACTACCTGTCATTTTCGAACTCGCTGGCTTCAAGCGCTTCCTGGTTATTCGCTCCACTGATGGCAGCATGTTGGCTAAGGGCAACATGATCCATCGGAGGAGAGCTTTAGCTAGTGTGATTAGTAGAGAGCCGAAGGTGACCCGTTTCTTGGATGGGAGCCTTTTGGCAAATGCATCAAATCTCTCCGAAGCAGCCATGATTAGCTTCCGTCAGACACTTGATGGCAGGTCTGTGAGTGCGACGCTGCATTCTACCATGAACTTCGTAAAAAGAGTAGTTATACAAGATAACTCGTGGACTACTACATAGAGGACATCACCTTAGAGCTTGCTGACAATGGGGCAGTCAAGGTCGAACATGTGATGAGAAAAGAGGGAGGGGCCTCAAGATCCACACCTACACACTTCATCACTTTCAACTGTGACAAGCTCCCTGAGTTGGTGCGTGCTGGTTGGTATCAGTACCGTGTGAAGGCATTCATGCCACTGCCACAGAGGTGCTATTACTGCCACTGCTTCAGCCATATTAATCGCTCCTGTCGATGTGAAAGTCAGAGTTACCCGAAACCTGTGTAAGTTGCTCCGAGACCGCCCAGTGTTTCAATTGTGAGTGCCACACCCTGCTTCTTAGAAGCAATGTGGTGCGTATCTCAGTGAGAAAGAAATCCTTGCCATTCAGGCTCAGGATCGTCTCTCATTTTGCAAGGCTAATGACTTGGTCTTGGCACACCCGGCACTACCCGGAATGTCCTATGCCTCGATGTTGAAAAAGACACCCTCTGCTCCTGGCCCCTCCAGGCCTACGAGTACGGTCATTTCCCCACCCATTCAGAACCTTTCTGTGGGTTCTACCCACCCCAGGCGCTACCCTGGTAAAGCTGGGGGCACAAAGGGCCCACACCCAGCCCCAGCTAAAACTAGGGCTCCCCCCTTGCCCCAGCGTGACCGTTTCCCGTAAAGCGAAACGGCCACACACCCACCCAGTCGTTAGACTCACAGGAGGCAACACCCCTGAAGTTGGTTGCGAGGCCATCTTCCGGGGTTCCTAAAGCTGCCCCCCGAAAGGAGACCTGCAGCAAAGGAGCTTTGGCTCCTTCACCCATGCCCAGTGGTGGGCTGCATGGCTCAGAGATAGTGGACCCTCAAAAAGAGGTCCCCCCACCTCCAAAGATCTCCACCCACCTAAGGTTTTGAGGCAGAGGGAGGAAAAGACTCACATGACTTTCCCAACCTACTCTATTAATCCCTGGGGTCAAGTCCTTGCTGACCCGATCGACTAGCTTGAGATGGGTGTCCTAAATGTGGATGAGTTTACGCATCACTGCCCGAGAACTGCTTCATTTTCCTGCCTTGATCTATCTCTGTGCTCTCCGGATGCACAGCCTGATTTTGATTGGGGGATGGTCGATGACCTCCATGGTAGTGATCACTTTCTCATTCAAATATCATTTTCTGGGACACTACTGCCTGAGAGCCTGCCCCGGTGGTGTTTGGCGCGGATGCTGTGGTCTGCATTTCAGGAAATGACAAGTCTCTATCTCAGTCGAGGAGTTTAGGTCGGTAGGGAGGTTGTGGAGTTCTCCGGCAACCTCATCGCCATGGGCCTAGCTAATATTCCTAGAATTTCTAGTCATTTTGCATGCCGACCACTCCTGTGGTGGTAAGCTTAGTGTGAGATGGCCCTCAAGCATAAGCGCTATGCCTACATGTGCTATAAGCGCCATCCGAACGATTTCACAGTCAGTGAATTTTGTTCGGCTAGGGCTAGGTTTTGGTATATTTTGAAGCACGCCCTTCTTCTTCTTGGTGGGCATACGTGTCTTCACTTACATGAAGAGCCCTCTAGCAGAGGTGTGGAAATGAGTTAAAATGATTTGGGGCAAGTTCTCGCAGGACCCATCCCTCCCATTCTCTAGGAGAATCTGATCGCGCACTCAAGACCCTGCGTCCATGGCGGAATCGTTTGCGACCGCTTTCTCCTCATTCTTGAGCCTGGATGCTGCTCTGCTAGCATTCATTGCACATGTGATGTCGCAGAAGGCTGGTGGCTGGACTTAACCTCCAGAGGTGGAGAACCATTCAATGACAGGATTACTGTGAGTGAGTTGCTTTCTTCTCTTTCTTTGTGCGCGGACACCACCCATGGTCCGGGCGATGTCCCATATGCCATGCTTTGACACCTGTGCGAGCGAGGCATGGCCTTTCTGTTAGATTTGTTCAACAGGATCCGGGTGGAGGGTCCCCCTTCCCGATTCCTGGTGAATCAGTACTGTGCTTGCCTTTCGCAAACTGGGGAGAGATCACTCTACTCCGGCTGGTTTCCGCCCAATCTCTTTAATCTCTTGCATGTGCAAGTTGATGGAGAAATTGGTAGATGTTAGATTAGCCTTTTTTCTGGATAGTGGAGGCCATCTGTCTTCTGCACAGTACGGCTTCCGCAAGTTCCACTCCACTTTGGATGCTCTGTTCCGACTGGAAAATGCCGCCTGCAGCATCACATCAGTGCTGTCGGAAGATGTTTTCACTACACTTTATGTGGATGATCTTTCAATCTCTTTTGGCTGGCCCAGATGCCAACACTCGAGCTTCGACTCAAACAGGCATTGAGCCGCATCTCTCCTTAAACCGTAGCACACAGGTTTCAGTTTTCTTTGGCCAAGACTAAGGTGGTGCACTTCTGGTGCGATCCATGGCTCCACCTTGACCCAGATTTGTTTCTTAATAGGGTACACCTGGAAGTGGTTGAATCGCACTTTTTCCTCGGTCTTGTATTTGACCGACGCCTCACCTGGGAGGCTCATATTCGCATTCTTAGGGTTTCTTGTACCCGCACCATGGATATTCTCCGTTCCGTGACGTTCAGCCCTTTGGGTGCTGATAGGGCTACTGCCTTACTTTTTGTATCGATCCTTTGTTTGTTCAAAGCTTGACTATGGATGTAAGTTTTATGCATCTGCAGCTGAGTGTGTATTGCGGAAGATGGACTTGATCCATCGCACCGGCCTTCGTCTGGGGACCGGTTCCTTCCGCACTTCCCCCATTGAGAGCATACTAGTCGATGCTGGGGAGATGCCACTCGCTCTACATCGTGCACAGGGCATTATTCGTCTGTACGCGTGAGCCTGGCTCCTCCCTCAGCCGCCAACAGCTCTCACTACATCTGCAGCTAATTTTGACATTGCCTATGTCGCCGAGAGATGCCAGTCATACCCTAAGCCCTTTGGGTTTAGGGCTTGGAAACTCCTTCGAGAGCTAGGTATAGCTCTTGGGCCAGTGGTGCCCCTGGTTCTGCACAGGACACCACCATAGAGGGTACCACTTTTGGCTATTTGTCACCACACCTCTGCTCCCAAAGCTTGTACAGTGCCGGGAGTATTGCGTTTGACCTTTCTGGAGCACACCTCGTGTCACCCTGTAACTGTGCCAATGTATTTGGGTGGCTCCAAGTCCCAAAAGTATGTTGGCTTCCACGCTGTATCGCCTCTGTTTGAAGTCAGCAGGGCTCTGCCAGTCGCTGCATCTGTCTTCATGGCCGAGCTGTTGGTAATATACCATTTGGTACGGGACATTACGCGATGTGCCCATTTCGGGGATCTGATTGTGATCTATAGTGACTCACAAAGGGCCCTGACTGCTCTCGGGGCATTGGAATCTCCGCATCCCCTGGTTTGCAATATCTGTGACAACATGGTTTAGGCAAGCCGGGCGGATTTTGAGATTATCTTCTGCTGGGTTCCTGAACATGTAGGAATTGCGTGGAATGAAGGCACCAAAGAGTCTGTGAGGACTTGGTGACCCGACCAGCATTTCGCTCTTCCTCACACCGACTACATGGCAGGTATACAGGCAGCTCTTCGGGCTGCTTTTGCAAAGAGGATGGGAGACAGTTGAAGGGAACTTAAATTTTCATGCCATTGCGCCGCGACTGTTCCCATGGACCTACTTCCCCAATGCCGCGAAGGCTTCAGGCTGCTTTCTGCCCTCCCTGAATTTGACACTCTCGCGGGACGCACCGCCATTACTGCATTGTCCCCCAGCCTATTGTGCACATTCTTGTTGAATGTCCCAGTCTGGGCGATCTCCACGCACATTACCTACCTGTTCTGTTACCAGGATTGGCAGGGTCACTACCTCCTGTCCTTTGTAATCAGGACGAGTTTGTGCAAATTGTTGTTTTTTTTGTTTTTTGCATTTTCTTATTTTTAAGTAGCCTAGTGCTAGGCTGTTGTGAGTTTGGCGACTTATCCCCAAGTAGGTATTCGCCAGATGGGCTCATAAAATTTTTAAAAAAATAAAATAACCCATACGCTTTTCCACTAATCCCTCCTCCCCACCTACAACCCCTGCAATGCCAGACTCTCTGTGTCCCACATACCCAGTGTCCCTTGTACAGTATCCCCCATCTTGACTTCTTTCCTTTCCTAAAATTGTATCCCCACTCTGAGCATTAAGTCTGATCATGGTCAAAGTGCCCCAATTCCGTACAAATAACTTTCTTACTTCTGCGCTGCCACCTGTATTCTTCCTCTGATATAGTCTCCCTTGTGTCCTCTCACTCTCCCACCCCCATCTTCCTTTCTTTTTTCTTTACCTTAATCCTAGTAGGCAGTGGGATGCATTTGCTTCATTTGGCGACCAATCTCCCTCCCATCAAAAATAGTTGTTTTAATACTAGAAATTTTTCATTTTAGGTTGAAGATTACAACTACCATATTTTGCGAACAGGTTGCTGGCCATACATGAAATACCACTGTACCAAAAGACCATATCAAGACTTATCAACTGAAGATGCTCTTTTTAGAGCACTGAAAGTTTTGAATTTAGGTAAGTTCTTCCGAATAAATCTTTTTATTACGTGTACCCACGCTTGTTGGACCAGGGTTGGTACCCCTGCTTGTTGGGCCGCATCTCACAAATGTGTGGCCAGTTTCCTGATACCATATTTTGCATCAGTTTTCTCTCCATTGTTCGATTATGCATGACCTCCCTACCCATGAAATCCACCTCATCAAAGTCCAGTCATATGATCTCCCCACAAGATAAATATAGCCACAAGAAAATGCCATGCATTCATCACACAATAGAGGAATACTGAATATCATACAAACATGAATCAAACCTACACCCAAATATCTCCATTCTATTCAACAAAATGCCTACAAGGGAATGTCGTATGTAGCATAGGCAACCTTGCTACAGCTGACTATGGAGAATTGGGAGCCCTCCTGGCCCCAACACCTGCACTTTGCCCTCCCATCCCCAATGCCTGCAGGACATTCAACAAAACTGACAATTCTAACCCTACCTCATCTAAGATATGTGACTTTCTCACATGTTACGAACATTTGTTGTAGCAAATGTTTGTGCCTTGACAGGAACTACCCTTTGGATAACACTAAAGGCATTCATCACTCCATACAAACACTTCACCTGCACCACACTAAATTATCCATCACCACTGCAAAGTCTAATATAAACAAAAAACTAAATTGTTGCTGCACATAATCCATGTCCAACTCTCCTACATAACCATCAACTGTTTCCACACAAAGTATGGTTGGCACGCATCATTGCCACATAAAATTACTCTTCCCTTCCCACCTGCTCAAGAACAAAGCTATCCATATGGCGTCCCACCTCTCATCTCCTCACCTTAGCTGATTACATAGGCAGCAAACTGAAAACACTGCCCCTCTCTTGACCATCTCAGAACCTTTTTCAATATAATCTCCAAGGTAGACCTCTGGAGAAGATTACATGCCATGTCTGCCTTCTTGAAAGATGCCTAGTTCAATTCCTTGGGGAGTGACAAAGTAAGTGGATTCCCGAATGGGGCTGATTTCATGGTGGCTACTATATATATGCTGCAGTTACCCATGGTTCAGATTCCACATTAAGCTGTATGTCCCACTGAGAATAAAAGTGTTAAAAAAAGAATCAAAATCAGTGGTAAACCACCAACCAAGATTGCAGATTAGTCATAAACCCCAATCAAGAGTGTGGATTGCTAGTAAAACCTTTAGCATATTATTTTTCTAATCGCTCAAAGTAACTCTTTTCATTTGTAGGATTGCCTTGTTTAGCATATGGTGCTGGAGCAAGCTTGATGATTTCTTGTGAAGAAGTTGTGCATACTCCAATAGGATCTGTAACTATATATTTTTTATATGAAGAGAACAAATCATCACAGTATTAATGATTAATGCTGTCCTCCCATCATATTTAAAATTTGTGTAAGGAAACTATGACCAGTGAATTATGGTGGAAGCTGAATGGGGTATTTTGCATCTACAAACCCCCAAACTTGCTGCAATTTCATGCCAAAAAAACAATCATTGGTAATGTACTTAGTGATTTAAATCAAAAGTTTGTACCTACAAAGGAAAATTTTATCCATATTGAAGGTTAGTTCTGATTTGTATCTTTTAGAATTCACAAAGGAGAGAATTTTTATGGGCATATCAGGGCAAGTAAATGACCTGACCCAATCCGAAACTACTTTCTATTCACACTTTACTATACAAGGGATAGAGGGTTCTCCAGCAAGCATCTTCATTTCATGCATGTATCATTCGCATTTAGTTAGTGACCTGTAATGCACAGTTGATGCCATGGTGGTAGGTAACTTCTATAATAGTATAATCATATTCACAACATGTCTGACACATACACAACTGAGAAAATATTTACAAATATAGAGAGGACCCCATCCGGTCAGTGGAGATCTGGGCTGGTTGCCTTGGAGGCAGACCTAAAGCTGAGGGTATCATAGATAAGGGAAGTATACCCTTGATTCCAATGGCAAACCGGCATTTCCATGAGACTTGCATGCTTATTTTCGATGGCAAATGCCCATTTCCCTTAAATTTTGTTTGCTTATACACTCTCTCTGAATGTTAGAAATGTCTTCTGAGTGACGTGGTGTAGGAATGCTTTACTCAGTCAAATATATTGGCCAATAAGAACTAAAAATTATATATATATATATGCAGTTAGGTAGGGTATTAATAAGAATTCCTTAATCCACCAGAGAAGTCTCCTGGAGTTCCTCAATCCTTTTCAGGGGCATTACATATACTATAAAATATTAGTTATCCCTCAAAATCTATCACAGATATGTTTTGATATTACAAAATAAGGGTTAAAGAGTTATAATTTTTAAGATAAAGTAATTTCAAAATTACTTTATCCGTCTCCTTTTTTATTTTTTCTTAAATAAAAGTGTCCTAGATAGAAAATGAAACTACATTATCTATAGAGAAAATGTAATTATATTCTAGTTTTGCCAAGAATTATGTGGCTCTTTGGATAACATGCCTACCATCTTCTGGTATGTGTTGTAAAAAGTGACTAAGCCCACCCAGATGTGGCCTCTCTCTCTCACTATGAAGCTTGGAGAATTCTCCTAGTGCCTTCCTGCAGGTTTCATATAAGTTAGTCTGGGAGAAGCCACACACTTGAATTCTTTATTCTGTTAGTGTAATACAAAATGGTGGTGATAGATTGAGTTGTCATATCTAATCAATCTACTTAATCTAGAACAAGATCTGAATCAAATGAATCTATGGAATATGATGAGGTGAAAGAGTTAGTGAATTTGTTTAAAAGAGGAACTTACAATATACAAGACAAACATAGAGAATGAAGATTTACATGTGAGATGGAGTGAATGGAGTACCATCAGGTTTTAGCTGTGGTGGTATGGGATAAGAGGGAGGGGGGGGGGGCTGTTATTAAAGAGTGAAGAGTGGCATTATGCAATGCTTGCTTAACACAGCAAGCCTTCGTATATCTGGGTACAAACCATTTTTTAAACATTATTCCACCAGACATACATCCAAAAGAAACCTCCCTCCCACGTCACACACAGCTCAAAAACTAAATATACAAAGAGTACAGCTCCCTGAAAGACATCTGGACCTACTGTCACTACAAACTAGATGCAGCTCAACACATATTCTCAACATTTCTGACACTTGCACAAGTAGACAAAATGGACAGATACTCAGAGGGATAGACCTTTGGGAGGACCTCATCTGGTTGGCATAGTTTGTCAAGGCTTCTAGCTGACAGGATTGACTTTAGCAAGGTGCAACTTAAGTATGATAATATTAGAATGGAATCAAGTCAGATGTCCCTTTCAGAATATGTTTGATGCTTCACAATTCTGGCACCATACACCATTTCTAATATTAATTTTGACTATTTTGTGCAGGTAGTACAGCTTCCCCACTGGATGTACAGATTACTGAAAAGTTATCTGTTCATCCCCTTGCAATTGGTGATGGCTTTGAAGAGAAAGATATGAAAATCAATTTTGCTAATTATTTAGCGCCAACATCCTCTGGTGAGTATCCTCTGCAAAGACATTTATTTCCTAAAAGTGTTTGGTTGCTTGCTACCAGACACTTTCACTTTCACTTCTTATATTACCACAAATGCTTATGTATCTCTATCTTCTATTAAATCATCACTTTTTGACAGACTCCCCCTTCTCATTCTATGGTTAAAATGCATCTTGTCACCTGATCCATGCCAGTGAACACAGATGACTTCATGTCTGAAGGGAGGGGGCATTCATGCTTCTTCCCTGGTTTGAAGCTGTCTGTCTTCATGGTTGAGCTCGTTGTAATATACCACTTGAGATTACTTGTTGGGGAGACTGTTTTGTAACCCATTGGAGTTTTCACCCCTAGTTTGCAGTATCTGTGACACCATCACTACTTCTAGTGGGAAAGAAGGCGAGCTTGTCTTTTGCTGGGTTGCTGGAAATAAGCGTGCTGATGAGGGGGCCAGGCTGTCTGCACAGACTGAACAACCATATTATCATTTCTTTCTTCCCAAACCTGACTACATGTCAGGGACCAGGTTAACTCTTAGGGTTGCATGGCCAAAATGTTTGCAGATGGAGCCCTGGAACTTGTTGAGTGTCATCGTGCCTTGTTATAGTTAAATTTGCAGTTGTTTTTTAGTGACTGTACTGACAGATAGATCCTATAAAGTTCAGAAAATTACAAAATGTGTATCAAGGCTACACTACTCAAATAAAACCTCTAAGATGACAACCTATTTCACGACAACTAGCCCGCAGAGTTCTGTCTCTAAGCTGTCCACGGCCATCACTCTGACAGTGTTTTCCTCAAAGAAGGCCCTGACAACTTCCAGATAGATCTAGAGAAATTGCTCCCTCTTGGTTTTTACAGGAAACTGTTGGGTGTGTCTCCATTACCCCTCCCCTCCTAGATACAAAGATTTTGTGACTTTCTCACCCAAATGGGGGTTAAGTGTTGGGTTTTCATTTTGCACCCAATGCGATGTCTCCAATCTTCCTTTGCCTTTCATTGCCTCCCTTTAGTAGTAGCAGTGCAGCTCCATGTATATATGTTACTTTCTCTTATGTCCGTATTTATTTCACTCTATCGGCTTTGATGAAGCGGAGCTCTGCCATGTCTCATGGCAGGTGCTGAGGCCCATTCTCCTCATGGACTGGAACAATAGAGATTCCCCCTAGGAGAATACACAGTCAGTCCCAGGGACTAGGTTCTGTGGGAGTTTGTCTAAGAGTTATAGAATGGTCTTAATGTGGGAGAATTCTGGCATTTACAGTGCTGGCCAAAAAATCTGATCACCATCCATAACACATGTATTTTTTACATATTTCAGAAAGCTGTAAAATATGTTTTAATGTATATATAGACTTGGGGTAAACTGCATTTTGTAGAGCAGTCATGCAGCTTGCTGGTCCTGTGTTACATCAGTTGGGTGCTAGCAGCGGTTCTAAGTGGATGTGTCATCAAGTTTCAGTGCATACTGTGTGTTCACAAAATAACAACTCTTTTTACTAAAAAGTGCTGTATTTTAAGAAATCCTATCATGGCTGCATAGAAACAACTATCAAGTGACAAAAAGGTGCTATTGTTGCATTACATAATGTTGGAAAATCCCAAAGACAAATTACTAAACCTTTAGAGATATGGTATCTTAAAGTAATGTGAATTTATGGGTTTCACATAAATTCCATAAGTGATGATGTTTCTGGTACTCCAGTCTGAGAATGTGGTAGTGAGAGACCTAGAAAGACTAATTTACGTACTGATTAATTAATAAAACATACTGTGTGTGGTGATCTAAGCTTCATCTAACCTTATATGTATAATTGCCTAATGGGTTACACTACATTACTTTGTTTACTTAACCTGATTAGAATAGGTATGTTTACTTATATTGTTTCTCTTTATTGACAGTAGCTCCACAGTGAGCATGTGAGAGAGTGTCTGCAGGAATGTTGTATTTACCAGGACGGTACATGATGTCATAATTGTAGCACCCCCAACTCGATCCTCCATCATTGAATTTTATCATTCTTGGTTTTTCCAAGCCGATTCATACGGAACATAAAGCTGACAGCCTGTTGGTCCGTAACTAAGGTGAAACTTCGTCCTGTCAAGTAATGAGACCACCTCTTTACAGATTCCACAATTGCACTTGCCTCCTTTTCTACTGCAGAGTATTTGCATTGAGTAGGTGTGAGGGTGTGAGAGAAAAAGGCAACTGGACGGCCTGCCTGATTCAGAGTAGCAGCAATGGCTGTATCGGAAGCATCAGTCTCAACTACCAAAGGAATAGTTTCATCAATCGAGTGCACAACAGCCTTCCCAATCTCTTCTTTGAGATCAGTGATGGCTTTCAGGCCCTCTGGACTCAAAAGAAAAGTGTCAGTGGCAACAAGAGGTCTGATCTTGTCAGAGAATCGGGAAACCCACTGCGAATAATAGGAAAACATACCAATAACAGGGCGTAAGGAAGTACAGTCTTTAGGGATCGTTAATTCCTTTAATAGACTTAAACGTTCAGAATCTGGTTTGAGGGAGCCGTGGGTTATTGTGTAACCAAGAAAATCTATTGATTGTTTGGAAATGATAGGTTGTGGAACCGGGTAACCTCTTGAAATTTCGCCAAGTTCTCATCGTGCTCCAGCTTGGTTTTCTCTGCCACGACAATAATGTCCACATAAGCATAAGTTCCATGCAGATCATGTTGCTTGATGATGTTGTCAATAGTCCATAGGAAGCAAGCAACGCCGTTCGTAACCCCGAATGGCACTCTGCGAAATCGATATAGCTTGCCATTCGCTTCAAAATTAATATATGACTCATCCTCTTCCCGTATAGGTATCTGGTGATAAGCACTTTTCAGGTCCAGTGACCTAGAGTACTTGTAATGAGACAGTTCCGTGACAAGGTTGTCTATTCTTGGAAGAGGGTACGCATCCAAACCATTGAATCTATTAATGGTCTGTCCATAGTCAAAAACTATTTCTTTCCATGGAGATGTGTTCTCCTCAATAACACCATAATGTAGCATCTTGTTAATTTCAGACCTTATGAACTTCTTATCGTCATTCCCAAACCTCCGAAGTTTTGTTGCAACGGGTTTGCAATGAGGAGCAAGACTTGAAAATAGATGAGGTGTATCCACTAAAGCAATGCCTCACATAGGAAGCTCACATTCGATCCATTACTCTTTTACCTGCCCAATGCAGATTCTTCTTATGTGGCGTTCAGCATGTGGGGCCCCACAAGGTGATACCCTAGGTGGCCTGTTAAACTCTGTTAACTTGAACACTCTGACGCAGCCGTGGCAAGTTGGTGTACTTCTTCCTTGTTCCATCTCAGCATTCTATTTTTTTACGACTATCCCCTCAACCTCTTGCCTAGATTTAAATGGATCTGACCAGTTATCTCATGTGTCAAAAGAAAGGCTTTGGAACCTCTATAAAGAATTATCACAGGTTGCAAGAGACATTCCCCATAAGGGGCACTGCAATTTGCTTTCCTGAGCACCGTGCTGATGGGACTCAGCGCCCCATCTGGCCCCAGCTTTTCCTCTTCTCCTTTCTGACACCCTGTCTTCTTACCCTGTTCCCTCACTTTCCCTACAACCTCTCGCATAACTTTCTCTTGTTGGCCTCTAATTTCACAGGATAGATACCGACCAGCTTCCTTTCACCCTACCATCTCGGATTGGGGCTGAAGGGGGAGGGGACAATGCCCCCTCAACTCCAAGCTCTAGTTTGGGGGAGGTTAACAACCTGCTTCACCCCCTCCCTCACTTTCCTCACCTACCCTTTCTCTCTTCTTTCACTGTATCAATTTTATACCAAGCCCAAGGTGGAGCTGCCATGCTTAAGGGCTGCCTGGCCACTGAATAGGAGGAGTGGTCTGCCGGCCCAGTATTCACCCTTCACAGAGCGGGTTACTGCATGGGGTGATGAACGTTTGCATCCTGTGATAATATTAGGGTCTCCATGCCCATATATCAAAATTCTAATACTTCCCCTCTACCATCACTGGAGACACCCTCGGGTACCTCCACATCATCAAAAGAGGTCCCTCCTCCCTGTGCTTTCACAGGGGATCCTCCAAACTTCTTTGACCAGAGAGAAGTCTTACTCCTCTCATATGCATTTGAGTGCAGGGGATTTCCCCTCACCCCCTTCTCGGGCGAGTCCCCTTTTCCAGCGGCAGAGTCCCCTTTACTTTCCAAGGGGACTGCCAAGAAAGCAGGCAAACCGCCCATAATTGACGACTTACAGTGGGAGCAGCTCGATAGGGCCAACTCCTTAGGGGAGCAAGGGATGGCAGGGCCCTCCAGCCTGTGCCCCCTAAGGTTGTACTTGAGTGTGTGACCAGCTTGAAGATGGTCAGTATACCTGCCACCCTCTCTTCACCGACGGATGCCGGTTTACCAGCCCAAGACAAGAAAACAAGGTTCCTTGAATGGTATCTGTGATGTCTTGAGGGGATGGGGGGTACATGGAGCCCCCCCCTCCCTGAGATGGACATAGTCCTTGAGGTGACCCAGCCACAGATGGTAGGGCCTTCCTTGGGGGCGAATCCGCCCCTATGCAAGGTCCTCCTCAAACGGCTCGGGTCTCCAAGGCAGTACAAGGAGGGGAGGGATCTCCTCCTCCGACTGGTGCCCCTGCGACTGCCAGGACATTCTCCATCTTGGAGAAGGACCTTGCTGAGCTTGGGGGCTTCTGTCGTTGGAGGGGAGATGCGGGTTCATTCCTCACCATCATCTCCTAAAAAGAAGAAAAAGACACGGGGCCCCTCTCCATCTGCGGGGGATGCGGGGACGGATGGGTCTACTGCCACTTCAGTAAGCGACCAAGCCAAGATCGGCACATCCGGCCCCTCTGCCCCCCCCCGTCCCCCCATCGGCTGCGGAGCCCATGATTAAGACCAAAAGTGCTAGTGCGCGGAGCGGAGCCTGAATTACATTGGGGCCCCTCATTTAGAGACTACCTGGTGTTTTCGAGCTCGCTGGCTTCAAACACTTTCACCTTATTCACTCCACTGATGGCAGCATGTTGGCTAAGGACAACATGATCCATCAGAGGAGAGCTTTAGCTATTGTGATTGCTAGAGAGCCGAAGGTGACCCGTTTGCGGGACGGGAGCCTTTTGTCAAATGCGTCGAATCCCACCGAGGCGGCCATGATTTGTGATCTTCGGACACTCGATGGCACGACTGTGAGTGTGACGCCACACTCTACCATGAACTTAATGAAAGGCGTAGTTTATGTGAGGGAACTCGTGGACTACTCTATAGAGGACATCACCTTAGAGCTGGCCGACCATGGGGTGGTCAAGGTCGAACGTGTGATGAGAAGACGGAGGGGCCTCGAGACCCACCCCTTAACCTATCGTCACGTTCGACTGTAACAAGCTCCCTGAGTCGGTGCGTGCCGGTTGGTATCCCTACTGCGTGAAGGCATTCGTGCCACTGCTGCGGAGGTGCTATTACTGTCACCGCTTCAGCCTTACTAATCGCTCGTGTCGACGTGCAAAGTCTGGGTTACCCGAAACCTGTGTAAGTTGCTCCAAGGGCGCACACGATAAGTCCAAATCGTGTGTGGCCAAGTGTGTCAATTGCGGAGAGCCGCACCCCGCTTCTTCGAAACAATGTGGTGCGTATCTCGTTGAGAAGGAAATCCTGGCCGTTTAGGCTCAGGATCGTCTCTTATTTCGCGAGGCTATGGACTCGGTCCTGGCTCGCCCGGCGCTACCCGGGACGTCCTATTCCTCAATGTTGAAAAAGACACCCTCTGCTACTGGCCCCTCCAGGCCTACGAGTACGGTCGTTTCCGCGCCCATTAGGAACCCTTCTGTGGGTTATACCGACCCCGGAAGCTTCCCTGGTAAAGTTGGCGGCACAAAGGGCCCACACCCAGCCCCGGCTATAACCAGGGCTCCCCCCACTTACCCCAGCGTGACCGTTTCGCGTAAGGCGAAACGGCCACGCGTCTCCACCGAGTCCTTAGACTTACAGGAGGCATCATCCCTGAAGTTGGTCGCCAAGCCATCTTCCGGGGTTTCTAAAGCTGCATCCCGAAAGGAAGACAGCAACAAAGGAGCTTCGGCTCCTTCGCCCACGCCAAGTGGTGGGCTAGATGTCTCGGAGACGGTGGATCCTCGAAAAGAGGGCCCCGAAGTCGCAACGCCCGCCTAAAATTTCGAGGCGGAAGGAGGAAAAGACTCGCATGGCGAGCCCAACCTCCCCTAATAAGTCTTCGAAGGCGACAGCGCCTTCAGCGCATTGTCCGGCCAACAGCGCCAGGAGTTCTGCCTCCGGGAAGCGTACGACTATTCCCGTGAGGGTCTTATCTTCGAAGAGGGCCCCCGCCTCTCCTCCGAGCTAGGCCTGGAGGGCATATTCCTTCAATTTAATTGCCGCGGACACTGGACCAACTGGGAGGAACTGCGGAGGCTCGTCTCCTCCCGTTCCCCGTTAGCTATCTTTTTGAAGGAGACCATGCGCGGCACATACCACCTGCCTACCCTCCCGGGTATAAGGGTTTTGCGACCCCACCACCATGAGATGGGGGCCGGGCGGGAGAATGTGCGATTTACACCCGGCATGATGTCTCCATTTTTTTCTTCGCTTTAGATACCTCCTTTCAGGCAATAGCTGTTCAGCTGCACCTTGACAGGGGGTATACTGTTATTTACGTGTACATTCCACCGGCAGCCGACTTCGACGCGGGGGATTTTCGCCGCGTCGTGGCACGGTTGCCGAGGCCCCTTCTCTTGCTCGGAGATCTAAACGGTACACACCCCCTCTGTGGAGACTACTCTATCAATGCCTGGGGTCAAGTCCTTGCCGACCTGATCGACGAGCTTGAGATTGGTGTCCTAAATGTGGATGAGTTTATGCATCCTGCCCTGATCTATCTTTGTGCTCTCCGGATACACAGCCTGATTTTGATTGGGTAGTGGTCGATGACCTCTATAGTAGTGATCACTTTCCCATTCAAATATCATTTTCTGGGCCGCTGCCGCCTGAGAGCCCGCCCCAGTGGGGCTTGGCGTGGTGGTCTGCCTTTCAGGAAATGACTGAATTCTCTATCTCAGTCGAGGAGTTTAGGTCTGTAGATAAGGCCGTTAAGTGCTTCTCCGGCAACCTCATCACCGCGGGCCTATCTACTATTTCTAGAAGTTATTGACGTTTTGCACGACGACCACTTCCATGGTGGTCGGCCGAGTGTGAGACGGCCCTCAAACAGAAGCGTTATACCTACATGCGCTATAAGCGCCGCCCGAACGATTTCACTGTCGGTGAATTTCGTCCGGCTAGGGCTAGGTTCCGGTATATTTCGAAGCACGCTCGCCGCTCTTCTTGGCGGGTATACGTGTCTTCACTTAACGGGAAGACCCCTCTACCCCTCCCGTTCTCCAGGAGAATGGGACCGCAATCTCGGACCCCGCATCCGTGGCGGAATCCTTCGCGACCGCTTTTTTCGCATTCTCTAGCCGAGATGCTGCTCCACCAGCATTCAATGCACGTCGTGATGTCGCGGAAGGCCGCCGGCTGGACTTTACCTCCAGAGTTGCGCTCCGCTCTTGCTTCGTGCGCGGACACCGCCCATGGTCCTAACGATGTCAAGTACGCCATGCTTCGACACCTAGGTGAGCGAGGCATGGCCTTTCTGTTAGATTTGTTCAACACGATCTGGGTGGAGGGTCTTCTCCAAGATTCCTGGCGAATCGCTACTGTGATCGCCTTTCGCAAAACAGGAAGAGATCACTCTACTCCGGCCGGTTTCCGCCCAATCTCTCTAACATCTTGCGTGTGCAAGTTGATGAAAAAATTGGTAAATGTTAGATTATTCTTTTTCCTGGACAGCGGAGGCCATCTGTCTTCTGCACAGTGCGGCTTCCGCAAGATCCACTACACGTCGGATGCTCTGCTCCGACTGGAAAATGCCGTCTGCGAGGCTTTCCTTCGTAGACAGCACTATGCCACGGTGTTTTTCGATCTGGAGAAGGCCTATGATACCGCATGGCGATACGGTATCATGGAGACTCTCCACACGATGGGGGCGAGGGGACGCCTCCCAGTCTTTATATCTGAATTTTTGCGAGATCATCGATTCCGCGTACAGGTGGGGGGAGCCCTCTCCGGCCCAAAGGAGCAGGAAGAGGGTGTCCCGCAGGGAAGTGTACTCACTGTCACACTTTGCCCTGAGCATCAACGACATCACCTCGGTGCTGCTGGAAGATGTTCTCGCTACGCTCTACGTGGACGACCTTTCTATCTCTTTTGGCGCGGCCCAGATGCCAACTCTGGAGGGTCGACTCCAACAGGCATTGAACCGCGTCTCTCGCTTTGCTGAAGCGCACAGGTTTCGGTTTTCTTTGGCCAAGACTAAGGTGGTGCACTTCTGCTGCTCCCCACGGCTCCACCCGACTCAGATTTGTTTCTTAATGGGGTGCGCCTGGAAGTGGTGGAATCGCACCGTTTCCTTGCTCTTATTGACCGACGCCTCACCTGGGAGGCTCATATTCGCAGCCTTAGAGTCTCTTGTACCCGCGCCATGAATATTCTCCGTTCCGTGACGTTCAGCGCTTGGGGTGCTGATAGGGCTACTGCCTTACTTTTTTATCGATCCTTTGTTCGTTTAAAGCTCGACTACGGATGCGAGTTTTATTTATCTGCAGCCGAGCGTTTATTGCGGAAGGTGGACTCGATCCACCACACCGGCCTTCGCCTTGCGACCGGTGCCTTCCCCACTTTCCCCATTGAGAGCCTGTTGGTCGATTCAGGGGAGATGCCACTCGCTCTACGCCGCGTGCAGTGCATCATTCGCCTGTACGCGCGAGCCCGGCGCCTCCCTCAGTCGCCAACAGCTCTCACTACATCCGCAGCTGATCTCGACGGTGCCTATGCCGCTGAGAGACGCCAGTCATACCCTAAGCCCTTTGGGTTTAGGGCCAGGAAACTTTTTCGAGAACTAGGTATAGCTCTCGGGCCGGTGGCGCCCTGCGTTCTGCCCAGGACGCCACCCTGGAGGGTACCACATTTGGCTATTTGTCGCCACGCCTCTTATCCTGAAGCTTGTACAGCGCCGTGAGTATTGCGTTCGACCTTTCTGGAGCACACCTCGGTTCACGCTGGAACCGTGCCAGTGTATACGGATGGCTCCAAGTCCGAAGAGGGGGTCGATTTCCACGCCGTATCTCCTCTGTTTGAAGTCAGCAGGGCTCTGCCAGGCGCTGCGTCTGTCTTTACGGCTGAACTGGTGGCAATACACCACTCGGTACGGGAGATTACGCGACGTGCCCGGTTCGGAGACCGGATTGTGATGTATAGCGACTCACAAAGCGCCCTGAGTGCTCTCGGGGCATTGGAATCTCCGCATGCCCTGGTTCGCGATATCCGTGACGCCACGGTTTTGGCGAGCCGGGCGGATGTCGAAATTATCTTCTGCTGGGTTCCTAGACATGTAGGAATTGTGGAGAATGAGGGCGCCAAAGAGTCCGCGAGGACTCTGCGACCGGACCAGCGTTTCGCTCTTCCTCACACCGACTACATGGGAGGAATACGTGCAGCTCTTCGGACTGCTTGGCAAAGAAGATAGGAGACGGTCGAAGGGAACTTAAAGTTGCGTGCCATTGCGCCGCGAGTGTTCCCATGGACCTATCCCCCAATGCCCCGACGGCTTCAGGTCGCTTTTTGTCTTCTCCGAATCGGACACACTCGTGTGACGCATCGCTATTTGATGGATCGCTCGCCTGCGCCCTATTGTGACGACTGCGTCGTCCACCAGACTGTTCGGCACATTCTTGTCGAATGTCCCAGTCTGGGTGATCTTCGCGCACCTTACCTGTCCCGGTACCGGGATGGGCGGGGTCGCTACGGCCTGTCCCTTGTATTCGCGACTCAGGCTTGCTCATTAACTGGTGGACTTTTTGACTTTTCGGAGTAGGCCGGCCTTCTCCCTTTTATTTAATTAGGTTTTGTTTTTTGGTTACTGGTTTACTTTGTAGGTCGCACACTCCTGCGCTGGGGGAAAGGGGACCTCTCCCCGACGCTGGAGCTTGCTTCCTAATTGTCATCTTCCCTTACCTTTTTTTTCTCAGATTTTTATTTTAAAGTAGCCTAGAACCAGGCTGTTTGTTTGCGGCGACTTATGCCCAAGTGGGCAGTCGCCAGATAGCCCCTTAAAAAAAAAATGTAGACATGCAAATTCGGGGTTACCCAAAGTCTGTGTAAGTTTCTTCAAGGCCGCGCACGATAAGTTCAAATCGTGTGTGGCCAAGTGTGTCAATTGCGGAGAGCCGCACCCCGCTTCTTCGAAGCAATGTGGTGCGTATCTCCTTGAGAAGGGAATCCTGGCCGTTCAGGCTCAGGATCGTCTCTCATTTCGCGAGGCTAAAGACTTGGTCCTGGCTCGCCCGGCGCTGCCTGGGACGTCTTATGCCTCTGCTACTGGTCCCTCCAGGCCTACGGGCAGATTCGTTTCTGCGCCCATTCAGTAACTTTATGCTGGTTCTACCCACCCCTGGCGCTTTCCTGGTAGAGCTGGCGGCACAAAGGGCTCACACTCAGCCTCGGTTAAAGCCAGGGCTTCCCCCAGCCTGACCGTTTCCCGTAATGCGAAACGGCCGTGCGCCCGCCTCCACCGAATCGTTAGATTCACAGGAGGCAACACCCCTGAAGGTGGTGGTGAGGCCTCTTCCGGGGTTCCTAAAGCGGCCCCCCGAAATGACAGCACCAAAGGAGCTTCGGTTCCTACGCCCCAACTCAAGGCTGGACTGGGTTGTTCTGGTACGGTGTATCTTCCAAAGGAGGGACGCCCTCCCCCGAAGCAGCACCGCCTGACAAAGTTTTCGAGTCGGACAAAGTAAAAGACTCGCATGCTGAGCCCAACCTCCCCCGATAAGTCGAAAGGTGACACCGCCTTCAGCCCATTGTCCGGCCAACAGCGCCCTGAGTTGTGCCTCCAGGAAGCGTGCGTCCATTCCGGTGAGGGTCTTCTCTTCGAAGAGGACCCCCGCATCTCCGAGCTCGGCTTGGAGGGCATATTTTTTAATGAAATTGCCGCCGACTCCTCCAACCGGTAGAAACTGCGGAAGTTTTGTCTCCTCCCGTTTTCCATTACCTATCCTTTTGCAGGACACCATGCTGGGCGCATGCCCCCTGCCCACCATCCCGGGGGGCAGGGTTTTGCGGCCTGACCCAGAACCACGATAATTGGGTTCGCTATCGCCTGTCCCTAGTCCTGGAAAGGAACTCAAGTCCAGATTGTGTTGTGATTAAGTTTTGGGAGGAGGAGGAGGGGCGCCTCCATAATATTTAATTTGTTGGATGCACACTTGGCCCCTGAGGGAATGGGTCTCTCTCCAGCACATGGGAGCGGACTTTTTTATCGCCTTCTTATCGGGGGAGGGGGTATTTATTTTTTTTATGTTAAAGTAGCTTAAAATAGGCTTGTTTATTTATAATTTTGGCAGTTATGCCCTTGCTGGTAGCCCCCAAAAGTGATCTTAAAAAAATGCAAGTCGGTGGAGGTCAAGATTGTCTTCTGGTTCTGGGACAAGCGTGCGGAGGACAGGGTTAGGCTGTCTGTCCAGACCGAGTATCCGGACCGGTGTTTCTCTCTCCTCCAATGCCTCGATTGTAGCAAGGCATTTTATATTGTCTCCGAGTCGGACACACTCACGGGACGCTGTACCATTTATTGGTGAGCTTTCCTGAACCTTTCTGTCAAGACCTTGGTCCCCCAGGCTCTTCTGCACAGTTTAGTTGAATGTCCTAGTTCTGGTATTGTGATGATGGGAAAGTGGGTTGCTACCACTTGTGCCTGGTTCCAGCCATGGACTGGTTCCTTAATATCAGATCTGTGTCAATATCTTTTGGAGGAGGCGGGTTGAATTTCTTAAAGCTGTTTCGCTGCACCCTTGACTCCCTGAGAGAGACAGGCCTCCCACGGGTCACAAATAAACATGCCTCTTGCTGTTGTTGTTTTTTAATTTGTATATTGTTGAGTCTTCCTTTTCTATTATTGTGTTGATTTTTTTTCAGTCGCCCTACCCTCCCAGGTGGCCATGGGAAAGTGTACACTTGAATCCTCCCTCCCTCCCTAGCATGTTTTGCTTTACTTTGTACTAATCACTACTATCACTTCATTAAATTAGTTCCACCTTTGCTCTCTTATTACATTCATAACTATTCTCACATTGCTGATTTTCACATTTGGTTTTCTCTTCCTCTCCACCTTTCTTGGTCTCCTCACCCCTAACCAAACATTTCAACCGACCAGAGGCCGATACCCTTAAAATAAAATAAAATTCTCCTGCCCATTATGACGTCAATAGACCAGGTGTCTTCGCTAAAATGTGGAGTGTCTTTTTCAGGGGTGTGTGTTGTAGGCATGAACAATGGCGTCCGCGCCGCCACCCTCATTAGAAACTCCAACCCCATCCGAACATATCGTCTCAGTGGGATGTTAGGCAAATCAACCCTTGATTTGCACATTCTCAGTAGGGTAAGTCAACTCAGCTTATTTTAATCTGCATCATCACCTGTGCTGGAAGAGTGCGTGTTGGTAGAGCTCTCGCTAGCCTCATAGATACGGCGTTGGCTTTCTAACGTCGAGGTGTCGGGTTTAATCCCAAGCGAGAGCGGACGCAAACGTCAGCCCACATAGAGGTCTGGCCACCAATTGGCGTGGACACGATGTGCTTACCCCGGTGAGGGTAGCTAGATCTTACACAAATCATCACAACATTGCTGCCCTTGATCCACGATCTTCACAGTTCATCAGACACAATTCTCTGATACGGAGTGGGTCCCATTTACCCCGGGGTGACGAAGGTTCCTATTTGATCGCTGGTTGGTTTCAAAAACGCATAATACTTCCCGACACATTCTCCCCACGAGAGGACCAGTTCCTGCTGCCCTCGGGTTCACCAGCGATTATCATGTTAATTTTTATGCTGGTTTCATTATCCCCTGTCTTCAGGACCAGGGATCTCGCCCGCGGGTGAAGGACGGATGGCGCAGCATAGGGATTGTAGGCAATGTTGGCTGTCATGCAGCATAGATTGGAGATAGAAAAGGAGGAAGCGATTAGAGAGAACGAGGCATCTTTAGGATCAATGAATTCCTTCATGGGATTATGATGCAAAAGATTAGATAGTGGCTTATCTGTCCAGCATTTTGGGGTACTTCCCCACTGCCGAGGATGGGGGTAGGATGTAGACTGTTACACTGGGTACTTGGAGGAGCAGAACACCCTCCCGGTCCCGGCCACCCCACCAGTCTCGAACTAGATTGAGACTACCTGGGCTTTATTCCTATACTTTTCCATTGTACCTTTTTTTAACACTTTCTTTATAAGCCTTTTCTCACCCTTTTCAACTGACAGTGGCTAATTTTGCAGGCTAGTCGCTGACCAGCTTTCATCCATTTGTGCGGGGAGGGAAGGGTTCATCCCGCTTGCATCATGGCTTTGGTTGGGGAAGGTTGTTTTTAACATGCTTACCCTCTGCTCTCCCCTTGCTACTGCCCCATATTTTTGTTTCCTTTACTCGCACGCTATGCCCTTGCTGGCAATCACCAGAACCCCTCCTTTTTCACCTACATCTCAATAACGCGACTGTCCGGGAAACCTTTGTCCACCGGTCCAATGTCATTTTCTGTCATCTCCGAATCGGACACTCTCGCTGGACTCAGCACCATCTGATTAAACTTTCTCCCTTGTGATGGCTGCTTGGTCTCCCAGACTGGATGCCACATTTGTGTTAATTGTCCTATTTTGGGGGGAGCTTCGTGCGCGTTTCTTGCCCCAGTACTGTGATGATTTGGGTTCAATACTGCTTGTCCTTGATGCTGGGGTTGGCTTTTGCACACCGGTTTATAGCATTTGGAGGAGGTTGACCTTCACTGGAGTATCTGAGTATGCCTCTTAATTGTTTCATTTCCTTTTTGTTTGTTTTGGTATCTTTGTTTACATTATACAGGGTGTCCCAAAAGTCATGCACCATAGGAGAATTAGGTAAGTCAACACTGTATTTTCGGCTAGATATTAACCCAAAGTTTTATCATCAACAAAGTTGCCATTTTATTCTTTATTTCAATAATGACACGTGTCGATGATGAGTCAACAAACATAGTATCTCGGGCTGGTATGGTGCGTGGCCAAGGCGACAATCTTAATATTTCGGGGAGAAATTTCTAAATTACCTCGATCTTTTGTTGCACTAGTCTATACTTTGGTTGTGGTTTAATATCTAGCCGAAAATACAGTGTGTCCGAAAAGTGACGCACCTTACGAGAAACTTACCTAATTCTCCTATGGTGAGTGACTTTTGGGACACCCTGTATAGTGAGATGATTAATTTTTATTATTACGGCCCTTGCCCCTCGCTGGTGGCCGTCAGATGGAAAATTAAGAAAAAATAAATAATAAACGGGTGAAAGTAACCACCTCCATTAACTATCTTGTGAGACCAGGTAAAAGAGCGATCAACCTACTCGCATGTGCGGTATCATCATATGGAGAAGATGCTTATGACCATCCAGGCCATTCACCAAAGGAGAGCGATAAATTTCCTAGGAGGAAATCCAGATTCGCAGGTAAGTTCATTTGAAGGTGCACGTTCTACCTTCTCACGATGCTCCTTTTTTTTATCTCTATCATAAAATAAGGGGCAAAACCACACAAGGACAATAAAATTTACTAGATATAAAACTGATAAATATCAACAAGGGAACCTACCTAAGTTGCTAAATGAAGACAGGTTCAAGAAAGTTGCGCACTCGATTCGGGTGCATAGAGGCCCAAATAGTCGCTTCCTTTGGGTATTCAATGAATACATAGCTGCTTCTGGCGAAGGGTGCTGCCCCGAGGACATTGGCTTCAAGGATCTCCAAAGAAAGCATGTATTAACCTTGTAGATTCAACATATACCATCCTCGAAGCACAGTTTCATTTGGGCGGTGATCTTGGGGTGCAAACTGAAAGTTTACCCGGGGAGAAAATGTGTTGCTAATGGCGTTGGTCCCGTTAGCTCAGTCGGTAGAGCACTAATATATATATATATATATATATATATATATATATATATATATATATATATAGTATTTCCTGTGAAAAGTATCCGATCACCCTCGAAAATTGTATTTTTAATATAAAAAACCGTGTTTAATATTGACTAACATTATATTAGTAGTATTTTGTCATCTTTCCTTTGGATTTGATCACTTGTAGACACTTTGGCATGGATTTGATCAAGTTTTGACAAACTTCCACTGATATTTTGTTGCACCATACCTTTATAATGACCTCTTTTAATATTTCGACGGAGCCAGTATCTTGGCCTTCAACCTTATTTTTTATTATTAGCCATAAATTTCTATGGGATTGAGATCTGGGCTATTACCAGGCAAATCCAAAATATTAAATTTATTGTCAATAAGCCATTTTGTCATAATTTTAGCCATGTGACAAGGTGCCCCATCATGCATGAATGTTTCTATCTCATGTATTGTCATTACCACTGGAAGTTTCTCCTGTAACATTACTAAATACCGTGCACCATTCCTATTTGTGTTCTTAGGAAGGAAATATATCCTTCCTCTTCCTTGGAACTGAAACAACCCCAAATCATCACACTTGGTGGGTGTTTCATTGTCTTTTGAGCCAATGGGTCGACGAACCTTTTTAGGACGGCCTCTGAATGTTAAAAATGTTGACTCATCGGTGAATAAAACTTCTTTCCACTCCGAGTTCTTTTATAGCCGCCGCTGGATAGTTTGTTTAGAAAATAAATTTTTTTCATTAAATTTTAGTCCTTTCGCAGTTATTGTCGAATTCTTCACTACTAAACGTTTCATAAGCATGTCTGTTCTTAAATTTGTTTTTCTCGGTCTGCCAGATCGTTTTTTAGGTACTGGCGTAGATAGGCTAACATTGTTTTTAGCACGTGAAACCCTTAAATTAACAGTACTTTGGGCTATGTTTAATTCATTAATTATCTGTCTGAGATTTCCCATATTTATGAAGAGCAATAATAGCACCTCTACAATCACTCTGGAGTTGTTTCCTAGCACACATCAGAAATAAATTTTATTTAGACTACTCTCTGTAAAAAAATCACAAAATAATAATGAAATGGCAAAACACATGAAATCGGACAAATTCGATGCATGCCCACACGCATTAAACGCTACCACAATACTAACTTAAGATTGCATTGGAAAGCTGTCATATCAGAGCGTTTTATGAAAGCTACCAGATGTCAATAGAAAAAATAGAAAGTGAATTATGTGTCTGTGAATATCATTGAAAATAATCATAGTTCTCTTTTAATTTTACTTGTGGTAGTTATTGCTTTTACAAACACTCCCTCCCGGTGTTCTATTGGATTTAAATCTAGGTTCTGTGGTGGCTAACCCATAGGAGTGATCTACATTTCTCAAACCAATTCTTGGTGTGGTTCGATGCATGGCATGGGGTATTGTCCTGCTGAAATATAACTTCATTTCTCGGTGTTGTGGAATGCAATTTATAGATAGACGACTCTAAAACTTACAACAACATTGTGGTATAAGTTGGGGAATTAATTCTTCCCTTGCATAAAAACCTATACCCTGGTCCTCAGAGTTGGTACCACTCAAGTAGGGACAAATGCGTCTTCAACTCATTTCGCAAAGGTAGCGCCAGAAGTGCTGTAAATCTGTAAATAATTTTCTTCCCAGATGTATTTAAATGGTATTACATGAATTACATGTAAAACCACAATATATTTTCTTACATACCTGATAACTATTTTCATCTGACCAGATTTAGACCATTGTTCATTTGTCCACTTTTTGTGATCTTTGTCGCACTGAAGAAGTTTTTTTCAGTTGACCAAATATCCTTGATCTTTGTCTCCTATCTGTTCTGGCTGATTTTTTTAATTTGAAGCTTCTTTGAACTCCCCAGTAAACTCAGATGTTTTTCTGTGATTCTGTAGTAACTCCTGTATGATAGATTTCTTGTGTGTTGTAAGATATTTTCTTCCACTTCTCTTCCTTAATTCAAAGCTTTTTATAGTGGTTTGGACATAATTTCTTGAACATTTTATTTTTTTAGCAATTTCTACTTGTGATAGCTGTTGGCTATGATTTGTGCTCTCTGTGCTTCATTAAGTTATTTAGTAGTTTTAGTCATATTTCTTATTTAGAAAGATATTGAATACACAATAGTTATAAATGAGATCTCATTTAGTAAAATACTAAATAATATAAGCAAAATACACAATTGTTTCTCTAGCTTCACCATTTCCTTTACAGATCGATCTTTCCTTACAAACCTTTTGCTGGAGATGTCCTCTCTGATTTTTCCTTTAGATTAAAAAAAAATGTTCCTCCTTGCAGACTGTGTTGGTCATTTAGAATAATTTGTGTAGTAACAAAATGAGTGGTAATTTTGGCTTCAGCTTTAACAGAAACTGCATTCTCACAAGGCTGTAACTTCTGAGTATTCATGTTCATATTATTCCGGACAAAAAAAAAAAATTGTATATATTTATTTCCAGGTCACACTTTACGTCTTATCCATATCTAGTGAGAAGTTTAACACTGAATCACATTCTGTTATAACATGTTTCTGGCAGCTGCAAAGTCGAGCCAAATCGGATAACTACACCCAATTTTGGCTTAGCTTTGTGATTAAAAGTGATTTCAACAAAAATAGAGTTGTATCTTCATCAAATTGAAATGGCGGATCGCTCTCTTAGTCAGATATTAAATTGTCCTATTTATCGTTTTCCCAAGGGTGCATATGAAGCCTTGGCTGAAGAGGGACTGGTGCGGCCTGGTATAGATTCGGATCCATTGGCCTATTCTCTGAAATGCATCAGTTTTGAACCTCCTCATTTTACTATTGGTAAGCCGGGGTTTGTTTTGTTTTTTAAGGCAAACACCACAGAAAGCTGTTTCTGTGTGGATGTGGAATGTTCAAATTGGTAGTTAGGAAAAGTGACTGTATGTGAAATGTACATAACTCTAGTATTCCAAAGAGAGTAAATGGAATCATAATCCTCATTTTCCCTTTCCATATTAAGCATGAGAATACACAGACCCTTCAAATAAGTGGAGTGCTATATGCTGTAACATCTCGTCTAGTCAGGGTCCTTCTTCAGGCAGACAGCCCCAAGGGCGCCAACTCGCCAACCTCCTTCCTGCATGTAGCATACACTTTCATTTGTTCCTACTCTTAGATTGCCCAAACCTATTACAAGCTTGCACTACACACATCTATCCCTAGGCACACAATGATTGTATGGGTGCTAGCGCCTGTTTTAGGTTTAAGTTAGGGAATGATAATAATAGGTGATAACCCACCCTACTCGTTAGTGAACCCGTCTATCTCTACTTCTCTTTATTACATAATATCCTACCCCATTCCAGACTTCTCTCCTATCCACAGAGGTTCTGGCTTCTCGGTTCATTCCCCACCCTCGTCTCCTTCCGCGTGAACGGACGGGTCTTCTGCCATTTCAGTAAGCGACCAAGCCAAGATGGGCACGTCCGACCCCGCTGCCTTCCCTGGTGGAGAGTTCCACACTAAGACCAAAATTGCGCAGAGCGGAGCCTCGATTACGTCGAGACCCCTCATCCAGAAGTTACTTGGCGTTTTCGAGCCCGCTGCCCCCGGAAGGGGGGACGGCGATCTGCCTTCCTGGCCGCTGTACTGACGGGACTCAGCGCCCCGTCCGGCCCCAGCTTAGCCTCTTCTTTCTGACACCCTGTCTTCTTACCCTGCTTCCTCACTTTCCCTACAACCTCTCCCACAACTTTCTCTGATCGGCCTCTAATTTCACAGAGTAGAAGGCGACCAGCTTCCTCTCACCCAACCATCCCGGATCGGGGCTTCAGCAAGTTCCACACAATGATAGATGCTCTGCTCCGTCTGCGAGGCCTTGCTTCGTAGACATCACTACGCCTCGGTGTTTTTCGATCTGGAGAAGGCCTATGATACCGCATGGTGATACGGTATCATGGAGACTCTCGACACAATGGCAGCGAGGGGACGCCTCCTAATCTTTATATCTGAATTTTTGCGAGATCGTCGATTCAGCGTACGGGTGGGGGGAAGCCCTCTCCAGCCCAATGGAGCAGGGTGCCCTGCAGGGAAGTGTCCTCAGTGTAACACTGCCCTGAGCACTAATGGCATCATTTCGGCCTGCCGGAAGATGTTATCGCTACGCTCTACGTGGACGACTTTTCGATCCAGATGACAACTCTGGGGCGTCAACTCCAACAGTCATTGAACCGCCTCTCTCGCTATGGCGAACCGCACAGACTTCAGTTTTCTTTGCCAAAAACTAAGGTGGTGCACTTTTGCCGACATCCACCACTCCACCCTGACCCAGACTCTCAATGCGGTTCACCTGGAAGTAGTGGACTCGCACCGTTTCCTTGGTTTGTATTTGACCGACGCCTCACCTGGGAGACTCATATTCGCCGCCTTAGGGTCTCTTGTACCCGCGCCATGGATATTCTTCGTTCCGTGATGTTAGCGCAGGGAAGGCTACTGCATTACTTTTTTATCGATCCTTTGTTCGTTCGAAGCTCGACTACGGATGTTTGTTTTATGCAGCCGCAGCCGAGCTTGTATTGCACAAATGAGCTCTTAAAAAAAAAAAAATTGTATTGCGCAAGATGGACTCTATCCACCACACCGGCCTTCGCCTAGCGGCCGATGCCTCCCGCACGTCCCCCACTTAGAACCTACTTTTCGATGCTGGGGAGATGTCACTCGCTCTGCGCCGTGCAGTGTATTATTCGCCTGTACGCGCGAGCCCGGTGCTTATGCCGTCCTTAGACGCCATTCATACCTTAAGCCTTTTGGGTTTAGGGCTAGGAAACGCCTTCGAGAGCTCGGAATGGTTCTGCCTAGGATGTCCCCTGGAGGGTACCGCCTTTGACTTTTTCGACACGCCTCTGCTCCCAAAGCTTATACAGTGCCTGGAGTATTGCGTTGGGCCTTTTTGAACCACACTTCGTGTCACCCTGGAACCGTGCCAGTGTATACAGATGGCTCCAATTTCCAAAAGGAAGTCGGTTTCCACGCTGTATCCCCTCTCTTTGAAGTCTGCGGCCGAGCTGGTTGCAATGCACCGTTCGGTAAAGGAGATAACGCGACCGTCCTGATTCGGAGACCGGATTGTCATCTTTGTTGATTCCCAAATCGCTCTGAATGCTCTTGAAACTTTAGAATCTCTACACACCCTTGTTCGCGATATCCGTGAGCCGATCGGATGTTCTTATTATCTTCTGCTCGGTTCTTGGATATGTGGCTAATTGCGGGAAATGAGCGCGCCAACTGGGCGACCTCACCAGCGTTTCCCTCTTCCTCACACTGACCTACATGACAGGAATCAGGGGCTGCCTGGCAAAGGATTTGTAGACGGCTGAAGGGAATTTAAAGATTGTTCCCATGGACAATACCACCCAATGTCACGACGTCTTCAGGTCGCTTTCTGTCATTCGAATTGGAAACACGCTCGGGACGCACCACCATTGGATCGAGCGCTTCCCTGAACCTACTGAGACTAGTGCGTTCGCCCTCAGCGTGTTCGGCACATTCTTGTTGAATGCGCAAGTTAGCTCTCTCGATACAGAGAAAAACCGGGTTGCAACCGCTTGTTCCTCGTACTCATTTTGAGTTCGTTCACCCAGAATTGTAGACCGATTTTTTGGAGGCTGGCCTCCTCCATTTTATGTTACTCTTTGGCCTTGTTTGCGTGATACTACGACAGGGGGCGGCGGGTCTCCCGCTGACTCATGTTCCTTGTTTTGTTTTTTAGTGTTTGTCTTTTTATTTTAGTCTTGCAATTAAGTACGGCTACTTATGTCCTTGTAGACAGTTGCCAGATAGGTGTTATAGAAAAAAAAGTTCGTTACGCTCAAAGTTGACGATCTTTCTGGGTGCGGCTCAGATGGCTACTCCGTAACGTCGACTCAAGCATGCGGGTTTCGGTTTTCTTTGTCCAAGGCTAGGGCGGCGGTACTCTTCGTTCGCCATCCAGGAATTCATCCATATCCCGGACCTTTTCCTTAATGCGCCGCCTTTTTCTTGGTCGTTTTTTCACCGACGCCTCACCTGGGACGCCCATATTCGCATCCTTAGGGTGTTATCTACGCGATGGACATTCTTCGTTCCGTGACGTTCGACTCGGTGTGCTGATAGGGCTGCCCTTCGACCGCTACCTTGTTCAGCCCAAACTTGACTATGCATGCGAGTTTACGCATACGCACATGAATTGCGGAAGGTGGATTCGACCCACTACACTGGTCTCCGTTGCATCCTGTCCTTTCTAGGAAGTTGCCGTTTGCTTTTTCGCCTATGTAGTTGATTATACGCTAAGTCCCAACGGCTGTCATTTCATCCGCGGCCGATTTCGCCGGTGCCAATGCCGTCGTAACGCGCCAATTATACTCCCAAAGACTTTTAAGTAAGTTTAGGACAAGACAACTTCGAGAACTCTATGTAGCTCAAGAGTAGGGTACCACCTGCCTTTTCTTTGTTTGCTTCTTTCCACGTTTTTTGCATATTTTTAATTAGCTTAAAGATAGCCGCCGAAAAAGCATAAGTCGTTGCCATTGTTTTGCTTTGTTTGCAGTCGCCACAAAAAAGCCTTCCTTGATTTAAAATAAATAAAAACTTCCAGAATAGCTTTCGGTTCCCATCATCTCATTCATCTTTTGTCAAGGCTTCATTTGCTCTCTTGCCTTCTCTGTCTAATCACAGCTGTTTCACTTTCCTTTTCCTCCCCTTGTATACATTCATCCAACCGCATCGCCGTCATTTTCATCCGCACTATTATGCATTTGCATCTACCTTTATCCTTTGGATTAGTCATCACTGCTTTCTCTTTCCAGTCCTTGAACTACCTACCTTTCTACTTCTTTCTCACATACTCACCCCTTTCTCAATAACCTTTCACTTATGATTCTCCCGTTCTCGCGTCTTCTCATCCATGCACCAAGTTTAATCTTAAACAGCAAAATCATGTGATCAGAGTCCCATACTTATACCTCACATCAAATACGATCCGAAAGATATTCTTTCACGAGATCGACTAAAGTCGCTAAATTCTACATTTATTCAACCTTACACCAAGTACCATAACTATTGCAAATATTTATTTTACCGCTCCAGTGTGTTTTGGTAATTTCAAAAAGGGGGTCTTCCAAAACTTAAAACTATGTTCTCTAAAACATCGGATGGGTGGAGATTCATAACACAATACCCTACCCCACCCATACCAGACTGGCCTTGTCTCGCGTGCCCCATATACTCGCTCCCTTCAATCGCTGCTTTATTCCTTCTCTCTCTACCGTGCCCGAGAGCATTTGAGTTTGTTCCTAGCCGATGGCCTCCCTGATTCTCACTAAATGATCTTTCCTCCTGTCTCTGCAACTTGGTATCTAATCTAATTGAAGAGTGCGCGCAGATTAGAACTCATATGCGTCAATCGGCGCTTTCACCCAATCCTTTTCCTTGATATAAACAAAAAATATATAACCTTCTCTTGCAGAACAGGCCATACATGCGTCATAGTGTCTCATAATATAAAAAAATACCTTTGCATCGATAAAACTTCTCAAGGAGCACCATTTCATTGCAGAGTTGAATTGCGTTAATGAGCAAGAAGACTTCCTTCGAAAACTCATTCATGACCTAGGTTTGATGTTAAAAACGAACGCAACCACAACCCAGGTTCGTTGTATCCGGTACGGACCTTTTACTGTGGATGATGCGTTAGTGCGGAAGCATTGGAGGTTGGAGCACATCATCGAGAGCATCAAACTCCTCAAGCCTTCTGTCCAAAGTTCAATTCCTGATAGTCCCGTCCTCAAAAGAATTGATGACCAGATTAAAAATGACGAGAGCTTGTAAATATTAAATGCAATTTATTAAAAAAAAATAAATATTTATCATAGTTGAATATTGATCACAAAATTCATCCCGGATGTGGGACTAAGAGATACACACATACGGACTGAAAAGGGGACGCTGGGATTACTAGGTAGCCACTAACCAAGCAGGTGACACGACTATTGTCACGTCACGAGACAACCGAGTACTGGGATAATGAAGAAAATGCGCTGCGGGAATGCGTTTATAATACGATGGGGTAACTTCCGAAATTAAAGGAAGAGAGGCGCCGTCTCTAACACAATGATACTAGTTACGTTGTCTCGGAAACCGGCAGTGCTGCTAATGATATACATAACTGGAATTGGGATCGAAGAGCACTGCCGGCTTCAAGGACTTGCCAAGAGGTGGTTACAGATTCCAGAGCGAGTAGGTATCGATGGAAGGGAATAGAGGGGCGGGAGCGTCGGCACCGTCCTTTAGAGATGCCAATATTCTTAAATAGGGGAGGTGGGGGACAGGGCACTGGTAACGTTGTCAACCGGCGTAAAGGAAGGCACATGTGAAGAAATATTACACTGCGCACGAAAGATGGCAACTGGAGAAGATTGGAAGGCCGCTGAAAACAAGTGGGTACAGCATTGCATAGAATCTCTCTGTTCCTTATGTTTTGAAGCATTCACGACTTCCGAATCATTTCTGTATAGCTTTGCAAATTGACTTTACTGACGAGGATACGCTTGTTTAGATTTTGCACAAAGTACTCGTATACATTTTTCTGGGCTATTTGTAATTATTTCAGCCATAGATCTTAAATTTTTGTTGCATTATTAGCTAAGTACCTAGACTCTAGTGAGTTTTCGACTAAGTGGGAAAACTGTCTGACGCAAAACTCTCAGCAATTCTGTCCCTTTTGGCGCACGCCGGATCTTCATTCGTATCGATTTGTATCACGTCCTCAATTTCAAAAGTCTTCTCCCGACCACGACATAAATCTTCCCTTTCGTCCTGTTCCCCCTCTTCCCCTTCGTCTTCTAGCACGAAGTTGTGGAGGACGCAAGCGGCCACAATGGCAGCGGCCGCGCGATTAAAATCTAAGACATCGATGACGAAGAGACGTTGAAATCTTTTGCGCAACGTGGCGAAGCTACGAAGAATGATCTTCCTGGTTTCCTCCAACTTCCGATTGAAGCAGGCCCGAGTAGAGGTTGGGGGTTGGTTGGTCTGGTCGTTCTTAACCAAGAAGGGCGTCAATATGTAGTTGCAAAGTGGGAAGCCCGGGCCAGCCAGAATGTGGGACTCCTTCTCAATCAAGGACTCCGGGTGGGTCATAAGGGCTTGGATGGTTTTGTTACTCATTCCATTGGTAGACTGGAAATTAACAGGGGTGTCGATGGAAAGAGACGTGAAACGCATGCTGTGATCGCAAGTGGCTGAAAGCACGAGAGAGTAAAACCCTTTGTTGTTTCTAAAGCAGGCATCTGTAGATTGTGACGCATGTTTCAGGGGTATATGGCAAGAACCGAAAGCCCCAACAACTCCCGGGAACCCGCTAATCTTCTCAAATTGCGATTCGATGCAGGCGACCTTCTCTTTCGGCCATTTTATCATGTAAGTAAACTTCTCGGAAAGAATGGAGTTGAATTTTTGGCTCCAGACGCAAACATGGCCTTTACTTCTGGCCAGTTCTAGGCCAATTTCTCGGTAACTCTTTTGGGTAGCTAAAGATGCCAGGCCGGCCAAAACAAAGCTTTCCAGGTTTTTTTGTTTGTCGTTTTGGACGTAAAATGGCTTGATGAGCTTGGACAATTTCTGAAAAGAGAATCATTTGAGTTTGGCTTCCCAGTTCCTAAATGAAGTCCCTATAACAATTACGATTTTCGGTCGTTATGCAGGTAAAAATGAACCCACAATAGTGCCTGTGTGCGCCGTAGGTAACTAATTTATATACGCATCCACGTGGTCGCCAAACACATTGGATGAGCACTCTTTCACACATAACAATATGAAAGCGTTAAATGATGGTTGGGGGAGTTGGGAGACGAACACACGTCCCGACCTATATTGATTATATCCTTTAATAGCACTCATTTAAAATGCCTTTTATTCGTAAGTGTAGACCTACAGTTTAATGTGGGACCCGAACTGAGGGGTAGCTACAGCGAACATCACCCAGACTGGAACATAAACAAAAATGTGCCGAACAGTCCGGGTCACAACGCAGTCGTCTCAGTAAAGAGCAGACGAGCACTCGATCAAATGGCGGCGAACCCTACGAGTGTCTGTAATTCGAAGACGGCAGAAAGCTACCTAAATCCTTTGTGGGGGTAAGTGTATGGGAACATTTGCAGCGACATGGTACGCAACTTGTTCCCCTCCACCGCCTACGGATGCATAAAACACATCAGTAACGATCAATGGATCGGGAAAAAGCAAAGCAGTAGCCCTATCAGCGACCCAAGTGCTGAACGTCACGGAGCGAATAATGTCCATGGCGCAGGTGCAAGAGCTCTTAAGGCTGCAAACATGAGCCTCCCAGGTGAGGGGAGTCAAAAATACAAGACCAAGGAAGCGCTTCTGCTTGAGGGCCGTCTCAGACTCAGCTGACCACCACGGAAGTGGTCGGCGTGAAAAACGGCCAGACCTTCTAGGAATAGTAGCCAGGCCCGCGGCGATGGGGTTGCCGGAGAAGAACTCAACGGCCTCATCTACCGACCTAAACTCCTCGACTGACATAGAGAATTCAGTCATTTCCTGAAATACAGACCACCGCGCCCGCGCCAAGCACCACCGGGCGGGCTCTCGGGTAGAAGCGGCCCAGAAAATGATAGTTGAATGCGAAAGTGATCGACTACTCCCCAATCAAAATCGGGTTGTGCATCCGGATAGCACAAAGATAGATCGAGGCAGGAAAATGAAGCGGTTCTCGGGCAGTGATGCGTAAACTCATCCACATTTAGGACACCCATCTCAAGCTCGTCGATCAGGTCGGCAGGGACTTGAGCCCGGGGATTGATAGAGTAGTCTCCCCAGAGGGGGTGTCTACCGTTTAGATCTGCGATCAAGAGATAGGGCCTCGGCAACCGTGCTACGACGCGGCGGAAGTCCCCCCCGCGTCGAAGTCGGCTGACGGTGGAATGTACGCGGAAATAACAGTATACCTCCTATCAAGGTGCAGCTGCACAGCTACTGCCTGAAAGGAGATATCTAAAGCGAAGTCCACGAGAATTCCATTGAAGGAATATGCCCTCCAGGCCTAGTTCGGAGGAGACGCGGATGCCCTCTTCGAAGAGAAGACCCTCATGGGAATGGCCGTACGCTTCCTGGAGGCAGAACCCCGGGCGCTGTCGCCTTCGAGGACTTATTAGGGGAGGTTGGGGTCGCAATGAGTCTTTTCCTCCCTCCGCCTCGAAACCTTCGGCGGGTGTTGCGTCTTCGGAGGCGGGGGAGGGGCCCTCTTTTCGAGGATCCACCGTCTCCGAGCCACCCAGCTCACCATTAGGCGTGGGCGAAGGAGCCGAAATTCCTTTGTTGCTGTCCTCGTTTCGGGGGGCAGCTTTAGGAACCCCGGAAGATGGCCTGGCGACCAACTTCAGGGGTGCTGCCTCATGTGAGTCTAACGACTCGGTGGAGGCGTGTGGCCGTTTCGCCTTAGGGGAAACGGTCATGCTGGGGAAAGTGAGGAGGGGGAGCCCTGGTTTGGTTTTAGCCAAGGCTGGGTGTGAACCCTTTGTGCCGCCAGCTTTACCAGGGAAGCGCCGAGGTTGAGTAGAACCCGCAGAAGGGCTTCGAATGGGCGCCGAAACAACCGTATTCGTTGGCCTGGATGGGCCAAGAGCAGAGGGTGTCTTTCTAAGCATTGAGGTGTAAGACTCCTCAGGCAGAGCCAGGGGCGCCAGGAACAAGGCCTTAGCCTCGCGGAATGAGAGACGATCCTGGGCCTGAACGGCCAGGATTTCTTTCTCAAGGAAATATGCATCACATTGCTTCAAAGAAGCGGGGTGCGGTTCTCCGCAATTGACGCACTTGGCCACACACGATTTGGACTTATCGTGTGCGCCCTTGGAGCAATTTACACAGACTTCGGGTGACCCCGACTTTGCACGTCTACATGAGCGATTCGTATGGCCGAAGCGGTGACAGTAATAGCACCTCCGCGGCAGTGGCACGAATGCCTTCACGCGGTAGCGGTACCAACCGGCACGCACAGACTCAAGGAGCTTGTCACAGTCGATGTGACGAAGAGTTTAGGGGTGGATCTCGAGGCCCCTCCCTGTTTTCTCATCACACGCTCGACCTTGACCGCCCCGTGGTCAGCCTGCTTTAGAGTGAGATCTTCTATGGATTAGTCCATGAGTTCCCTCGCATAAACTACTCCTTTCACAAAGTTCATGGTAGAGTGCGTCGTCACACTCAACGGGGTGCAATCAAGTGTCCGAAGAGCATTTATCTTGGCCGCCTCGGAGGGACCCGCCGCATTTGCTAGAAGGCTCCCGTCCGAGAAATGGGTCACTTCGGCTCTCTACCAATCACACTAGCTAAAGCTCTCCTCTGATGTATCATGTTGCCCTTAGCCAACACGGTGCCATCAGTGGAGCGGATAACGAGGAAGCGTTTGAAGCCAGCGGGCTCGAAAAGCCGGGTAATATCTGAATGAGGGGCCCCGATGTAATCGAGGCTCTGCTCTGCTCTGCTCTGCGCTGTAGCACTTTTGGATATAGTCAGGGGCTCCACACCCAGGGAGGCAGAGGGGCCGGATGTGCTCATCTTGGCTTGGTCACTTACCGAAATGGCAGCAGACCCATCCGTCCCCAGAGTCCCGAGTCTTTTTAGTCTTTTTTTTTTTTAGGAGAGGATGGCGGGAAATGAACCCTCTTCTTCGCTCCGCCGGCAGGAGCCCCCAGGCCAGATGGACCGGACTCAGCATGGTCCTTCTCCAGATGGAGAAGATCTTGGCAGTCGTAGGGGCACTGGTCGGAGGAGGAGATCCCTCTCCTCCTTGTACTGCCTTGGAAACCCTAGCCGTTTGAGGAGGACCTTGCATAGGAGCGGACTCGAGTTCGGTGCGTGGCGCTGAGCCCAGATTCGCTCCCATGGAAGGCCCTACGGTCTGAGGCTGGGTTGCCTCAAGGACCATGTCCATCTCGAGTGGGGCTTCCAGTTGGCTATCCCCGCTAGGAGATCATAGGTCCTATTGACCCCCACTAGGTTTAGCATTCTAGACAGCAAGTCTTTTGAGGGAAGCGACCGAAGGGGCCTGGCTTCCCTCTCCCCCCTAAGGGGGTTTGCCCTACCGAGCCGCTTCAATGGGGAGTGGTCGCTATGGGCTGCCTGCTGGCTTTCTTGGTAGTCCCCTTGGAAAGTAAAAGGGGAACTGCCGCTGGAAAGGTGACCGAAGGCACCTCCAGACAAGGGGGTGAGGGGTAGTCCCCTACAACCGTAGGCGAAAGAGAGGAGTAAGCCTTCTCTCCGGTTAAAGAGATTTGGAGGGTCCCGTGCGAGAGCACAGTGGGAGGAACCTCCATTATTTTTGTGAAGCTGCCCAAAGGTAGCTCCGTTGATTGTGAGGGGGAAAGGGAAGTTTTCTTTTTAAATTTGCATCATTGGGCATGGGGACCCTAATTTTCTCACGGGATACACCTGCTCATCACCCGTCGCAGTAGCCCGCCTTGCAAGGGGTGCGTACAGGCCTGGCAGAGCCAGGCGCCGCCATTTGGGACCACCCCTCCCGCCTGGTGGCCTGGCAGTCCCTCAGCATGGCGGCTCCACCTTGGACGTGGCGTAAAATGGATAGTTTGAAAATAGAAAGGAAGAGGAGGTGAGGAAGATGTGGGTGGGGATAAAGCAGGTTATTAAAAACCCACCATCCCAAAATGGACCTCAGGGGTGAGGGATCATTGCCCGCCCTTAGACCCGATCCGGGATAGTTGATTGAGAAGGTAAGCATCTACCCTGTGAAATTAGAGGCTGACAAGGGAAAGTTGTTTGAGAGGTTGTATGAAAAGCGAGGAAACCGGGGAAAAACACAAGTGTTCTGAAGGAAGGAGAAGAGGCTAAGCTGGGCTCGGACGGGGTGCTGAGTCCCATCAGCACAGTGGCCAGGATGGGGTTGGTTTTTTTTTTGGGGGGGGGGGGTTAGGAGCCTATCTGGTGACTGCCCACTTGGGTATAAGTCGCCGCAATCACGACAGCCTAGCACTAGGCTACTTTAAAATAAAAATATGAAAACACAACAACAATAAAAAGGGAAGATGGCAACAATTAGTAAGCAAGCTCGGGCGTCGAGGGGAGGTCCCCCTCCCCCCGGCGCAGGAGCGTGCGACCTACAGAGAAAACAACAATAACAATAAAACAAAACTTAGTTAAATAAAGGGGAGAAGGCCGGCCTCCCCCCAAAAGTCTATAAGTCCACCAGTCAATGTGCACGAACTCGTGCCGAGTACAAGGGACAGGTGGTAGCAACACCGCCCATCCCAGTACCAGGACAGGAGATCGCCCAGACTGGAACATTCAACAAAAATGTGCCGAACAGTCTGGGGGACAACGCAGTCTTCACAGTAGGGCGCTGGCGAGCGCTCCATCAAATGCCGGTGCGTCCCGCGAGTGTGCCCAATTCGGAGACGACGTGGATTAGGCTGTTATCGAATTGTCTTCGAATCCCAATAAATCATACTATAAGAATGATCCTTTGGAGTATGATCTTAAGGCCAGGATGGCAAATCGACGCGGACGGGGGGGGGGGAGCAGCGGGGCCGGACGTGCCGATCTTGGTTTGGTCGCTTACAGAAGTGGCAGCAGACCCATCAGTCCCCACGGATGGAGAGGAACCCTGAGTCTTTTTCGTCCTTATTTAGGGGAAGCGGAGGGCGGGGAATGAACCTGCTTCTCCCTTCCGCCGGCAGGAGCCACCAGGCCAGATGGACCGACCTCAGCAAGGTCGTTTTCTGAGATAGAGGTCCTGGCGATTGCAGGGCCACTAGCTGGAGGAGGAGATCCCTCCCCTCCTTGTAAAGTTTTGGAGACCCGAGCCGTCTGAGGAGGACCTTGCAAAGTGGCAGATTCGGCTTCGGTGCTTGGCACCAAACCCAGATTCGCCCTCATGGAATGTCCTATCATCTGGGGCTGGGTTGCCTCAAGGACCATGTATATCTCGGGGGGAGGGGGGTCTCCATTTGCCCCCCCTCCCCCAGGGCATCACAGGTCCTATTGGGAGCGGTGTCTCTAGTCGGGTTAGTTAGGGGGGCACGTGCCGCGCCCCCCGCTAAGTTCAATATTCGAGCCAGTATGTCTTTCGAGGGAAGGGGCCGATGGGGTTTGCCTTACCGAGCCGCTTCAACGGGGAGAGGCCAGTTATGGGCTGCCAGTGGTAAGATGGAGTGACATAAAGGTGACTCCAAAGAATGGGGTGAGGGGCAGCATCCCCTGCACCCGTAGGCAATGGAGCTGAATAAGCCTCCTCTCCAGTCAAAGAAAGCATGGGGGGTGGGGGCCACCTCCATATTTCCGTGGAGCTGCCCGAGGGCGGCTCCGATGATTGATGACAAGAAATTAAGGGGAGATTTTTGTTTTTTCATCATTGGCCATGGTGACCCGATTCGTTCTGCAGGATGCATACGCTAATCACCCCTCACAGTAGCCCACTCTGCACTTGGCAGAGCCAGGTGCCGCCATTTTAGGCCACCACTCCCGCCTGGTAACCTGGCAGCCCTTCAGCATGGTGGCTCAACCTTGGGCTCGGCGTAAAATGGATAGAGATTGAAAGGAGAAAGAAAGGGGAAGTGAGGAAGGGTGTGGATGGGGATGAAGCAGGTTGTTAAAAAAAAACCCATCCTAAACCGGAGCTCAGGGCTTAGAGAACATTGTCCCCTCCTCCCTCAGCCCCGATCTGGGATAGTTGGCTGAGAAGGAGGTCAGCATCTACCCTGTGAAAATAGAGGCCGACGAGAGAAGGTTGTAGGAAAAGTAAGGAAGTAGGGGAGAAACACAGGCTGACTGATGGAAGGAGAAGAGGCTAAGCTGGGGCCGGACAGGGCGCTGAGTCCTGTCAGCATGGCAGCCAGGAAGGCAAATAGCCGCACTCCTTACAGGGACTTCATGAGTGAGTTCTTATAATTTGGGTCAATTGAAATGTAGTTCTATGCGAATTAATTAAATACAACTTACTTCAATTTGAGTTGCTGTAAGGCCAAAATGAATTCTATAATCATTAGGTGTCATTTTGGGGAGGAAACTTTCAGCAAATATTGGTGTTCTTGAAGCAGTCAACCTAGAAAGAGGACAAGTTAAGATTTCATTCTGATCGAGTTGGATTAGAATTATTTAATTTGAAACTATCCAACAATGGTTTTCATTCTCTTGTGGTTAAAAGCTATCATGTGGATAACTATGAACCTTTAAGCAACATCCATTGACTGGAGCCAAAACATGAGAAGAGACTGACATACAACATAACTACCGATTATCCCCTCCACTCAATTATACTGCTTTTATGAGATGCACTCCTGTTGGCCTACATTCTAACCTATACATTCTGAAAGCATCAATATGGTTTGTGGTGGAAAGGAGTTGTCTCAGCATGGTTGGGATTTTTTTTTTTTTTTAAGAGCCCATCTGGCGACTACCCACTTGGGCACAATTCGTCGCACTCACGACAGCCTAGCACTAGGCTACTTTATAATCAGAAGGAAAAACAATAACAATAATAAAGGAAAAACGTAACAAGGGGAAGCAAGCTCCTGCGTCGGAAGGGGGAGGAGCGACACAGGAACGTGAGACTTACAAAGAAAACAACAACAAAAAACGTTAAATAAAAGGAAGAAGGCCGGACTTCCCCCAAAAGTCTACAAGTCCACCAATCAATGTGCACACACTCGTCCCGAGTACAAGGGACAGGCGGTAGCGACCCCGCCCATCCCGGCACGGGGACAGGTAACGTGCGCGAAGATCACCCAGACTGGGACATTCGAAAAGAATATGACGAACAGTCTGGGAAACGATGCAGTCGTCACAATAGGGTGCAGGCTAGCGCTCCATTAAATGGCGAAGCGTCACACGAGTGTGCCCGATTCAGAGACGACAGAAAGCGACCTGAAGCCGTCAGGGCTTTGGGGGATAGGTCTATGGAAAAAGTCGCAGCGCAATGGCACGCAACTTTTAGTTCCCTTCGACCGTCTTCCATCTTCTTTGCCAAGCAGCCCGTATTCCTGCAATGTAGTCGGTGTGAGGAAGAGTGAAACGCTGGTCCGGTCGCAGAGTTCTCGCGGACTCTTTGGTGCGCCATTTCTCAGCAATTCCAACATGTCCAGGAACCCAGCACAAGATAATCTCGACATCCGCCCGGCTCGCCAAAACCGTGGCGTCACGGATATCGCGAACCAGGGGGTGCGGAGATTCTAATGCCCCGAGAGCACTCAGGGCGCTTTGTGAGTCGCTATAGATCAAAACCGGTCTCCGAACCGGGCACGTCGCGTAATCTCCCGTACCGAGTGATGTATTGACACCAGCTCGGCCGTGAAGACAGACGCAGCGCCTGGCAGAGCCCCGCTGACTTCAAACAGAGGGATACGGCGTGGAAGCAGACCCCCTTTTGAGACTTGGAGCCATCCGTATACACTGGAAAGGTTCCAGCGTGACACGAGATGTACTCCGAAAAGGTCGAACACAATACTCCCGGCGCTGTACAAGCTTTGGGAGGAGAGGCGTGGCGACAAAGAGCGAAATGTGGTACCCTCCAGGGTGGCGTCCTGGGCTTCGGCCCGAGAGATATACCTAGCTCTCGAAGGAGTTTCCTGGCCCTAAACCCAAAGGGTTTACAGTATGACTGGCGTCTCTCGGCAGCATAGGCACCGTTGAAATCAACTACGGATGCAGTGAGAGCTGTTGGCGACTAAGGGAGGCGCCGGTCTCGCGCGTACAGGCAAATAATGCACTGTACACGGCGTAGAGCGAGTGACATCTCCCCAGCATCGACTAGTAGGCTGTCAATAGGGGAAGTGCAGAAGGCACCGGTCGCCAAGCGAAGGCCGGTGTGGTGGATCGAGTCCACCTTCCGCAATACACGTTCGACTGTGGTGCATAAAACTCGCATCTGTAGTCGAGCTTCGAACGAACAAAGGATCGATAAAAAAGTAAGGCAGTAGCCATATCAGCCCCCCAAGGGCTGAACGTCACGAAACGGAGAATATCCATGGCGCGGGTACAAGAGACCCTAAGGCTGCGAATATGAGCCTCCCAGGTGAGGCGTCGGTCAAATACAAGACCAAGGAAACGGTGCGATTCAACCACTTCCAGGCGTACCCCCATTAAGAAACAAGTCTGGGTCAGGGTGGAGCCGTGGATGGCGCCAGAAGGGCATCACCTTAGTCTTGGCCAATGAAAACCGAAACCTGTGCGCTTCGGCATAGCGAGAGACGGGGTTAAATGCCCGTTGGAATCGACCCTCCAGAGTTAGCATCTGGGCCGCGTCAAAAGAGATCGAAAGGTTGTCCACGTCGAGCGTAGCGAGAACATCTTCCGACAGCACCGAGGTAGAGTGCGGCGTCACACTCACAGGCTTGCCATCAAGTGTCCGAAGGGAACTAATCATGGCCGCATCAGAGGGATTTGACGCATTCGACAAAAGACTCCCATCCGAGAAACGGGTCACTTTCGGCTCTCTACCAATCACACTAGCTAAAGCTCTCCTCTGATGGATCATGTTGCCCTTAGCCAACATGGTGCCATCAGTGGAGCGAATAAAGAGGAAGCGTTTGAAGACAGCGGGCTCAAAAACACCGGGTAATCTCTGAATGAGAGGCCCCGATGTTATTGTGGTCTGCCCTGCGCACTTTTTGTCATAGTCAGGGATCTGCACCCAAGGATGAGAGGGGCTGGTGTGCTGATCTTGGCTTGGTCACTTACCGAAATAGCAGCAGACTCATACGTCCCTACAGCCCCAATTCTTTTTATTATTGTTTTTTTTCTTTTTAGGAGAGGATGGCGGGGAAAGAACCCTCTTCTCCCCTCCACCTGCAAGAACCCCGAAGTCAGATGGACCGGCCTCAGCAAGGTCCTTCTCCAAGATCGAGGTCTTGGCAGTTGTAGGGGCACCGGTCGGAGGTGGAGATCCCTCCCCTCCTTGTACTGCCTTGGAAACCCTAGCCGTTTGAGGAGGACCTTGCATAGGAGCGGACTCTCGTTCGGTGCTTGGCGCCGAGCCCAGATTCTCTCTTATGGAAGGCCCTACCATCTCAGGCTGGGTTAGCTCAAGGACCATGTCTATCTTGGGTGGGGCCTCCATTTGGCCATCCCCCCCCGAGGAAATCACAGGTCCTAATGGCAGCAGTGTCATTAGTCTCGTCTTGGAAGGCAGCCAGCAGGTCTTTTGAGGGAAGCAACCGAAGGGGCCTGGCTTCCCTCTCCCCCTTAAGGGGGTTTGCCCTACCGAGCCGCTTAAATGGGGAGCGGTCGACTATGGGCTGCCTGCTGGCTTTCTTGGCAGTCCCCTTGGAAAGTAAAGGAAGGACTGCCGCTGGAAAGAGGGAGGTGCTCGAATGCATCTCTAGACAAGGGGGTGAGGTGGAGTTCCCTACACCCATAGGCGAAGGAGAGGAATAAGCCTCTTATCCAGTTAGAGAAATTTGGAGGGTCCCCTGCGCAAGCACAGGGGGGGGAAAGAGCCCCATTTTTTCTGTGGAGCTGCCCGAAGGCAGCTTGATTGATTTTGAGGGGAAAGGGAAAGTTTGTTTTTTTTTATATTTGCCTCATTGGGCATGGTGACCCTAATTTTCTCACAGGATGCACACGCTCATCACCCCTCGCAGTAGCCCACCCTGCAAGAGGTGCGTACAGGCCTGGCAGAGCCAGGTGCCACCCTTTAAGACCACCCCTCCCGCCTGGTGGCCTGGCAGCTCCACCTTGGACACAGCATAAAATTGATAGAGTGTGAAGAGAGAAGGAAAGGCGATGTGAGGAATGTATGAGTGGGGATGAAGCAGGTTGTTAAAAACCCACCATCCCAAACCGGAGCTCAGGGGTTATGGAATATTGTCCCCTTCCCCCTCAGCCCTGATCGGGAATATTTGGCTGAGAGGAAGGTCAGCATCTACCCTGAAAAAATAGAGGCCGACCAGAGAAAGTTGTGGGAGAGGTTGTAGGGAAGAAATACAGGGTGTCTGAAAGGAGAAGAGGCTAAGCTGGGGCCGGACAGGGTGCTGAGTCCCATCAGCATGGCAAATTGCTGCGCCCCTTACGGAGTGACAGATTTTGAAAGGAAGGAAGAAACAAACCTCCTTAGAGATGTTTTTATTGAGGTGCCCTGCAAATAAAAGCGAGGAAAGAGTGGCAAATGGCAATAACCAAGAAAAAATTATAGCAATTAACTTTGGCAATAAGTTAAATAATTAAGCACTAGAAATAAGGCTGAACTAATGCGATTAAAAAAATATTAAATGAAACAAACTACTCCACCTCTGCCAGCATTTTTGTCTGGTTTATTCATTTGTATTCTCATTTATTATATTGTATTGTTTTTATACATTATTTGTTTTTTGTTTTTATAATCCATTTTACATAAATAAAAAGAAAAGAAAACAAAAAAATTGGATAGTTTTGGGGAGGGGTGGTCTGGAATGGATTAATGACATCTCAAATAATTTCAATGGGGAAAATTGATTTGATATACGAGAAAATTTAGTTACAAGCTCAGTCATAGAATAAATTAAACTGGTAAGTCAAGGTACCACTGTAGGTGGGTTTAATTATCTTTATTTTGTTGATCAGTTGAAATGATAATCATTAAATAATTTTCATCAACTATCTTTAATCAGTTAAACATTTAGATCATGCCAAATTCCCTATAATTAGTCTCCACATATACATCAGATTGTGGGCTATGGTTTAGCCAATGGAAATACTGCTTCCCTTTTAGCAAAGTTTACCCACATCACAGGATGGAGTCCCGATTCAGGTTGCTTTCTTGGTGGCCACCATACAGTGTAGATACCCGTGGTTCAGATCCTACATTAATCAGTAGCTCCCCACTGAGAAATAAAGGCATCTCAATGAGTGTATATCGGTGGTAAAAGTAACCCATCCCCCCTCCAAAAGAAAAGTCTACAAAACCTAGATTGGGATGCACTTGTGTCAAATGGCATTCACCCTCCTCCCCCCCCCCCCACAAAAAAATTATATAAAATTTCATCATATATTTTAAATTGACTTTCCTAAATTTTGGGGGAGACTGGTGGCTTTTTTATTTATGATTGAGACTGAAACAGGTATTTTTCTATGCTCAGCAGTAAGTGGAAACAAAATACAATACCTTCTTACCAATAACCATATATTTTTGACTTGGAATCAGATTCATTTTCACCAATTTTTCTTTTCTTACAAAGATTTTTATTTTGAAACAACTTTTCTTTATCTTCTTCTTTAATCCTAAAGGCACAAGTCTGCAAGGCAATCTTCTGGTCCTCTGATGACTTTAATGTTTTTTTCAACTTCTGAATTTCATTGATTATAATATCATCTACATCATCACTATCTAGAAGCAACAGTGTTGCAAGAGTTTCTATAGTGCTTAAAGATACAGTATTAAAAGAATTCATAGCTAAACAAATTACTTATTTCTAGAAAATAAAATCTTTAAGCTTATTATATTTAGCAATTACATATTTGATAAATTAGTCTGAAATTTCAGATAAATTTGTAAAAAATAGTGAAAAGAGAAAGAGAAACAATTTAAATTTAATCATGGTGAATATCTCATACAGAACAATATATTGCAAGCTTATTACCCCCCTCAAATTTTGATTTTAGCCATCAATGCACACTGGTATAGTTCTAGTATGACAAAGCATGTTGTAATAAGGATGAATGTAATAATCTTAGTGCCGTTGAGCTCTTAAGAGCAGAGGCCCGGATACAAATATCAAGTGGTTATATCCTCCAGGGTCATATCAAGAGGCAAAAAATTTTACCCTGACAGGGAATTCATAAAAGACACAGGAGAATGAGTACCATAATTGGGAGGATATCGAGACTGATATTTTAAAGAGAAAAAGTTCAAAATGAAGTCTAAAAAAAACTTGTCTCTTGCTTAATAATCATTTTAGGACAAACAGCATTAATATTAATTAGTCATTGGTGTCTAGGAGTGAAAATAAAAGTTAACACTATAAATAAAAAAGATTTAAAACTAAATAAATTTTCTAGGCCAAAAAAAAAGAAGCTCAAAGTAAATGTTATATATTAAATAAATGAACCAATTTTTTGCTGTCATCGAATCTTAAGATTTAAGGTTACATATTTTGTGTATATACTTGTAAGCTCAGGAAACATGATGGGAAAATTATGCACAACTGAGCTTTTGAGGGTTTATTTCCAAGCGAGGGTCCTTCTTCAGAGAAGTGAGCAGCGCAGAGTCCAACAGTGGAATGGTTTCAGTTGGGAATGACATGTGTATTTGTAGCTGGGCTGTGGCCCAGTTACAAAAGAAAGAATGAGAAGGATTGATGGACAAAGTAGAGAGGCTGGTTGAAGATTTGAGTGAGATTGATCAGGGAATGTAAGATTGTGTGTGTGGATGAAGTACATGTAGAAGAAGACAAACCGACGTGACAAAGAAGACATTAGGACTTATGAGATATGTCAATAGGCCCTGTTACTAGAAGTAGTAGTGCAAAAGCGTATGATTGGGTAATAACAAAAGCTTTGGAATGGTTGTGAGGGAGTAAGTAAAGAATGAAGTGGGGAAGAAATAATTGGTGGAGATTAGGGGCATGGTGAGATGAAGCAAACTTGCCCACTCTAATGCCCACCTTTTCGTTCAGGTTTCAGTAAGGAATGAAGGACAAAATTGCCTGGAAACAGTGCCAGACCATATTTAGCTGGAGTGATTTTTTCTCCCCCACCCCAGATATTAATAGTTTAGTTTTTTAACGAGATAAATAGAAGACAATTGAAGTTGTAGTTGAGGCCCTTTCTGAGACATGCACAAAAGAAGTGGAGCTGAAACACAAAGCCAGCTACAAGTATGTATGAGAGAAATGTCTGTGTGTATGTGGGGGTATTTATGAGCTAGGGAAGGAGATATCTAACATCCTTAAAGAAAGCAGGGGGTAATTTTGACCCTTTTTAAAGCTCCTAAGCTCCTGCTGCTCTTGTCCTAGAGTGAGGAGAAGGAAGGGTTCTGGACATGTAGAGCTCTAACCCATCATTCTGTGGTGCAATTTGGGAAACCCAGCTGTCCATCCCTCAGGTTCCCTGTGAGAGAGAAAAAGACCATGAGACTGGGTCCTTTTTTCCCAGCGCCACACTCAGGGAGAGTACCCAAATGGTGCTTTGTGAAAACCAATAAGGTTTTTTTTTGGTATCCATTTATATTTATTGTACATTATATTTTATTTATTTATCGATATTTACTGAATTTTGCATTTTTCATATATTTTCTCTGGTTAGAAATTGTATATTGGTGTATATTTACTCATAGGTGATAGTAGGATTGGGTTAGGGATATATATTAAAAAATAATAATAATAAGTATCAGCATCTCCTTGAGCCTCCTTTTAAACTAGCAGGTGTCTCATGAGAGAGTGAGCGGACAGACCTTTGTGGTGAGTGGTTACTGGAACTATACACTACAAGGTTGAAAATGACAACAACACAGATGTGGGGTCAGAGATTGTTGTCCCTTTCTCCTAGAGAACAGGAGGAGGGTCTTGTGAGAACTTGCCCTGAATCTTTTTGACTTTCTTCCACACCTCTGTAAAATGGGTCTTCCTGTTAAGGGGACCTTGATCTTCAGGGGTAATGATAAGGATGTGGCAACAGGGTCCCAGGGCCTGCACTCACAATCCCTGCTGCTCCAACAGAACCACCTGGGTGTTTGAGGGGAGGATAATGAGGGGTTAGTTTAATAATTACTTTATTTTTTTCAAAATAGTAAATAATAAGAAATGGCAAACCACAAATGATCGCAAGTATAAATACCAAACCCAAAATATATACAGCCTAATAACTATTGGCCAATGTGAAAATATAATTTGTCACAAAAAATATGTATATATACAAGAAAAAATATATAGGTATAGGGCCTTACAAATAAATATTGGCCAATGCCGGAAAAAAATCCAATATAAATATGTACAGTGAAGACTCAATACTCGAACGTCTTGCAAGTCAAACTTTTTGATACTCGAACGCAAAAGTTCGTCTTGGTATAAAAAAAATATCTGGTACTCGAACGTCTGCACACATGGTTATATAACAACAACATTCTCCTGTGGAGATTATTGATAAATATGAGAAAAGAGCAAGAATCACCTATCTTGCAGCTAAGTATTGTATGGCAAAATCTACAATAGCCACCATACTGAAGAACAAGGAGGCCATTAAGGAAGCTGATGTGATGATGGATGTGAAAAAGCAACTTAAGTGACCTGCGGCAGTGGAAGAAATGGAAAAATTGTTGATGGTGTGGATAAACAAAAGGCAGATGGCTGGTGATTCTATGTCAGAGAGGATGGACCAGAATGTCATCGCCAGCTTTAAGAAGCTGTACACAAAAGCACTTTTTGAGAGGTGCTTTGAAGTGACTTCTGAAACAGAGCTCACTCTGAGGGAGTTTTGGAAGAATTACTTCAATATCCTCCACTGCCTAAGGCTTATAGATAAAGCCTGGGGTCAAGTTTCTGTCAGGTCCTTGCAGTCTGCGTGGAAAAATCTGTGGTGGAGGACATTGTGTCTCTGGGAAGGGCCATAGGCATTGAGGTGGACAGTGATGATGTGGAGGAGCTGGTGCAAGCACACACTGAAGACCTCACCACTAACAAGCTGCGTCAACTTCACCAGGAACAGCTGCAGGAGGTAACTGAGGAGCTGTCTTCAGGGAAGGAGGTGGGGAACAACAAGGAGTCTCCACTGCAGAGATCAAGAAATATTTGCAGCAGTGGACAGAGATGGGAAACTTTTTGGAGAGGTGCCACCCTGATATTGCTGCCATACACAGAAACATAAACCAGTTTGATGAAAATTTGATGCAGCATTTCAGAGACATTTTGAAAAAAAGGCAAAGGCAGATCACATTAGACAGATTCTTGTTGAAAAAGGAATCTAGTGAAAGTGCAAGTGTTAGTGAGCCACAGCCCTCCACTAGTGGGTTCACAGGAATCACACCAGGAGACAAGTTACCAGACATTTTCATGGATGGCGAATCATCCTCTGATGAATAACCTCCCTCCTTCTCCCCACCCTTCCCCCCTCCTCTTCTACGTTATCCATCACCAGCTTTCACTTACGGTAAGTACAAATCAAAATTCTAAAAAAATTACATTGAAATTTTGTAAACTTAAGGTTTTGCTACGGTTAGAACAAATTACCTGATTTATAGGTATCAGTAGTCGAACTTTTTAATACTCGAACAGCCATTTGGAACGAATTAAGTTCGAGTATTGAGTCTCCACTGTATATATACAAGTACAAATATATATATATGGCCTTAGAAATAAATATTGGCGAACGCCGCAAATTAAATATAAATATGTATACTGGATCCAGTCTAATACTATCTATAAACAGTACTGGTATTAGGGTGAAAAAAGGAAAGGGAAAGGAAGGCAGGCTCACTTTCTTTTAGGAATTCCTTAGGGGCCCAGGACTCAGCGAAGCATTATACACTTAGGGAACTGGGACATGTGCAAGTTCCAACTGCTGCATTGGAGTCTGTGCAGCTCTATCAATGACTCCTGATTCACTCAGAATGTGAGTAAAGGGTTGGCTTCTGCCATTGCCTCTCAAAGTCAGATGCCAATAGGCTAACTGGTACCAAGGAGCTGAAAAGGAGAAGGCATCTTCAGTGAGATACACTGCCACACTCAAACATCATTAATGCCAATATACATACACACACACCCATTCACACTGACTCCTAACTGGATGACCATCCACCTCTCTTCTTTCTCACTTGCAATTCAGACAACTTCCTCACTTCAAATAAGATCATTGAACATGTTATAAAAAAACAATCCAAGTCTCTCAAATCTATTACAATAAGCTGAAAGGTCCGCCTGTATGAAGAGACAGATCAATGGGAGGCACAATAGAAGTCTATCAAGTCCCCCGCCTGGATCACCCTCTCTCTTCATTCTCTACACTCCATAAAACTTGGAAAAGAACAAAGATATTAGACATTTAGGGAGGTGAGGGGATGTGGACTCAATCTTTCTACTACATCCCTCCCACCTAAGTTCGCCTCACCTCAACATGTCTCAATCCTTATATTCACAAACATTCCTCACTCATTCACAATGCTTTCCGCATCACCTAGTCATACTCTTTCACTTTGCTTCTCCTCCTAATTAAAAAAACCTACAACCATCTTTATCATGTATGTCCATGTTCCCTTCTCCATGCACTTAATCCACAAATACATCTGACATCCTATGACCAATCTCACTCAAATCCTCAACCAGCTTGTCTACTTCATCCATCAATCCTTCCCATTCTTTCATAGCATTCATCGACTCATGTTCCAATTGCACACTTATCCCATTTATACTCAATAACAGACTCATTCAAAGGAAACTTACAAATGCTATACATTCTATCATATATTCCATCTTGATCTTGCAAAAATCCTGAAAACTCTCCCACTTCACTCTCACTAAACTGTTCCGCCATTCATCCTTTCTCAACCATTTCCTCTTATGCTTCAAACTCCATGATCAACTAACACTAACTGCCTACCTTCTAAAGCACTAGCTCTATCATCCACCCTTTCACAGTCTTAATAGGTGAGTTAGATACTACCAAGGCCTCTGGCCCTGATAATATTCATTCTAGGATACTTAAATAAGGTGTAGAAAGTATCTCAATTGCTCTGGAGAAGTTATATACTAGGTCACTGGAATATGGAGAAATACCCGATGATTGGAAGAGAGCGAATGTAGTCCCCATTTTCAAGAAGGGTAGTAAAGAGGATCCAAATAACTTTAGACCGGTTAGCCTAACTCCTGTAGTCTGTAAAATTCTTGAGAAAATAGTTAAAAAAGGCATTTGCCAACATCTAGAGAGGAAGGGGTTAATCAGCGATGCTCAGCATGGGTTTAGATCAGGTAGATCATGTTTGACTAACTTACTAGACTTTCTCGAGTTTGTAACAGATCACGTAGATAAGGGAGAGAATGTAGATATAATTTAATTAGATTTTAGTAAAGCATTTGATAAGGTACCACATAGGAGACTAGTTCATAAATTAAAAATGATTGGGATATGTGGGGGTGTTTCAAATTGGATAGCTGAGTGGCTGAAAGACAGGAAGCAAAGGGTAGTGCTAAATGGTGTAAAATCAGAGTGGAGGGATGTTATCAGTGGGGTTCCTCAGGGATCAGTTCTCGGTCCATTATTATTTGTCATCCATATAAACGATCTTGGGGAGGCAGTTAATAATAAAGTGTCAATTTTTGCGGATGATACCAAATTAGCAGCTGTATTTAAAGATATTGATGATAATTTTAAAGTGCAGGGGGATTTAAATAAATTGTTATCCTGGGCACATAAGTGGCAAATGACTTTCAACCTAGATAAGTGCAAAGTTATTAACATGGGAAAAGATAATAGAGAATTTAACTATGAAATGGATGGGCATTGGCTGAGCTCAGTAGAGGATGAGAAAGATCTAGGAGTAGTAATAGATAAGTCATTAAGGTTTTCTAAGCAGTGTATTGAAGCAAGAAATAGGGCAAATAGAGTGCTGGGTTTTATTAAGAGAAATGTCAGTTACAAAAGTAAGGAGGTTATTCTTAAACTCTATAACTCTTATGTTAGGCCACATCTAGAGTACTGTATACAGGCATGGTCCCCACATTTTAGACACGATATTAACCTTCTCGAGTCAGTGCAATGGAGGGCAACAAAGATTATTCCTTCCCTGAGGCACCTTGAATATATAGATAGACTGAGGGTATTAAATATGTTCTCGTTCAAAAGGAGGTGTGTGAGAGGGGATATGATTGAGCTCTTTAAAATTTTTTCCGGGATAGATAAATTAGATGTTAGCAAGTTTTTTGAGTTAGATGATGGAAATCGGACTAGAGGTCACCACTTGAAAATTAAAAAGCAAGGGTGTAGGTTGGATTTAAGAAAATATTTTTTCACCAATAGAGTGGTAGACTTCTGGAACAAATTGCCGCAGAGGGTAGTAGGTAGTCCAAATCTAAATGTATTTAAGAGTAGGTTGGATGAGTTTATGGGAAGGGAAGGTTGTGATGGTTCCTAAGTTTTGTATATATTAATATTGTTTGTATATATCTATAGCTGCATGATTTAGTTCTTGACAAGCCTTGATTGGTGATACCCTTGTTTCTGATGCAATCCTCTGGATGTAGTTTTCCTGGCTGGGAGTTTGGGTGCCTTAAAAAAGATGCCGTTTGACTCGGATGACCTATGATGAGCCCTTGTGGCTCTTGTCATCTGTTATATTATATTGTGGGGGACTTTGATTTTGTCTTTCCCTGGTGATGGTGCTTTTTGTGGGTGGGTTTTGACAGAGGTGGATGACCTTTGATAGGCCCTTGTGGCTTTTGTCATCCGTGTAATTATGTTAGGTTATGTTATGTGGTTTCCAACAGAAACTCATTTACGGATATTGCACCAAATATTCAGGAGGTTCATGCCACTTTCGTAACTGACATTGATACGTTCTACGTCCATCAAAACTTCCATCCTCTCTTTTATGAACTATTAATATCAGGTTACGTAACTTACAACATTTGACCAAACCTTTTTCACCACAAACGAACCTTCAAACTTCTCTTTCAACTTATCTATATTCAGGCTACCTTTTGTTTTTATCTCTTTTGGCACTTTATCCCCAACAGAAGAACTTTGGAACCTTTCATTCCCTTTTTTCCATAACTCACAATCACTCTCACTAAGTCCCATATGTGGCCTAATCACTCTTTCGAAATTCATCAAATACTTACATGATGACATTCCAGTCACCTATGCACCATCATATTATACGACCAAAGTAATCTTCTCAAACATTCATCTCATTCTTTCCCTTCTTTCACCATTAATGGCAAATCTCACTCAGGGTTCTTATAGTTCTTTCAGCCAAACCATTCGCACTAGAGACATACAGCATTGTTTGCACATGATCTATCTCCCATTCACTCAACATCTAGTGAGCCTATTCCATTCATCTACCACACGATTTGTAGACTCATTCCTCCTAATCTCCTTCCTAAACCTATACTTATCAAGCTTAAACCCATTGCTACGTGTCCTGTCATGTTCACTAAGTATAAGAACCTTACCCAGATCCCCTTTATTATATCCTTTTACCCATTTGAAGACTTCAATCAATTCCCCTCTGACTCTTCTCCTTTCCAATGTATGTAGATTTAGTTTTCTGAGCCTTTCACCATAAGGTAAGTTCCTTAGCCCACCAATCATCTTTGTCATCCTTCTCTGCACAGACTCAAGCAAATCAATATCCTTCCTATAATATGGTGACCAAAATTGTACTGCATAGTCTAGATGAGGCCTAACTAGCGCCAGATACAGTTTTAGAATGACTTCAGCACTCTTATTGCTTACACTCCTCCTAATGAATCCCAATATCCTATTAGCTTTATTCTTAGCATTTAGGCATTGCTTTCTAGGACGAAGGTCTGAACTTACCAAAATACCCAAGTCCCTCTTACAATCGGTCCTCCCTAAAATTCTCCCATTTAACTTATAACTATTCAATGGATTATTTCTACCTATACTAAGTACACTACATTTGTCTATGTTAAACTTCATTTGCCATTTCTCGGCCCAATTGGACAGAATGGTCAATTCCTCCTGCATTACAACAGCATCAGAATCAGCCCTAATGGCCCTACCTAGCTTAGTATCATCAGCAAATTTACTCAGGTCACTACTTATACCTATGTCAAGATCATTAATATAAATTAAGAATAGCAAGGGACCCAAAACAGATCATTGCGGAACTCCACTGCTAACACACCCCCCCTCAGATTTAACTCCATCTATACTAACTCTTTGCTGTCTGTCACCAAGCCATGACTGAATCTACCTAAATATACTGCCATCGATCCCGTGTGCTTTAACTTTGCTCAGAAGCCGTAAGTGTGGCACTCGATCAAAAGCCTTACTAAAGTCCAAGTATAAAATATCATAGTTTTCATCATTATCTGATGCTTCATACACCTTACTATAAAAAGACAGCAAATTAGTCGGACAGGATTTACCCTTACTAAAGCCATGCTATGATTCTTTTATCAACTTATGCTTATCCAAGTGATCTCTAATATTCCTTGCTATAATAGATTCCATCATTTTCCCTACCACTAATGTCAAACTTACTGGTCTGTAATTAGACATATTTGTTTTATCCCCTATCTTAAATATAGGTATCACATTGGCTTTCTTCCATGCCACTGGCACAATGCCACTCTCCAATGATTTTCTAAAGATGCATGCTAGGGGCTCACTTAACACATCCTTACATTCTTTCAAAATTCTAGGAAAGACATCAGGACCAGGTGCTTTACTACTTTTAATTTTATCAATTTCCTTTGTCACTATCTCCTTTGTGATCAAGATATCCTTTAATTTCTCTTCATCATTACCCTGAAAGATCATTGACACCTCGGGTATATTTAGAGTATCCTCCTGTGTAAATACTGAGAGAAAAAAGTCATTTAGCATTCCAGCCATTGAGTCCCTATCACTCACTAATTCTCCATTGGAATCTATAAGTGGGCCTATTTTATCTCTAACCTTAGTTTTGTATAATTGATAAAAACTTTTAGGATCTTCCTTCGCCCTATTTGCCACTTTAATTTCATAATTTCTCCTTGCTACTCTAATTAACTTTTTAACATCTCTTGCTAGTTCATTATATCTCTGCCTTAAGTGATCCTCGCCATTTTTTATTTTCCTATAAATGCCCTTTTTAATGCCAATATAATGCTTAATTTTATTTGTCATCCATTTTGGGTCATTATTTTTAGTCCTAATCTCCTTATATGGAATGTTAATCATCTGACCTGTAATTAATTGCTCAATTATTCTTTCATACTCCTCTTCAATTGTAATCTCTTCCTCCTGGTGATTATTGTCTCCACTAACTGATATCATTGAATCTATTCCTGATTTGATTTCATTGCCTGGTTTCTGTACAACTGCCTTCAGGTAAGTCCTTAGCCCATTATAATTTGCTCTTCTAAAGTCAGGAATTTTAACATTGTTCATGCTACTATCAATACCATTCCATTTCATCTTGAATCTAATTTCACAATGGTCACTATTACCCAAATTTCCTCCAATCTCAGTATCCTTAATAACTTCTTCCCTATTTGTCAGAACTAAATCCAGTATATTATTACCTCTAGTGGGTTCGTTAATAATCTGCCTCAGAAAATTATCTTGGACAACATTCAAAAATTCCTCAGCCTCCTGATCACCCACAAGAGCTTCCCAGTCTATATTTCTGTAATTAAAATCACCCATTATACACACATGCTTACTTCTACATGCCCGTTCTATCTCCTGACACAGAAGATTTGAAGCTTCCTTACTAAGATTTGGTGGTCTGTATAATAATCCTATGACAAGCTTGTTTTTACCTTCCTTTACATTTAGCCATAATGACTCTGTGTTATCATCTAATTTAATTGTACTGTTTACACAACACTGGAGATTATAAATAATAACCCCTCCTCCTCTCTTCCTATTCCTATCTGTATGGAACATGTTAAAGCCCTCAATCTCAACCTCAGGTTTAAAGTGATTACCTGCCAAATCAAGCCATGACTCTGTTATCGCAATTATATCAAAATTCTCTTCACTCGCTAATGCTCTTAAGAGATCTATCTTATTCCTTATACTCCGACCATTTGTGCAGTATATTTTTAAGGTTTTTTTATTATTTCCATCTTCATTTCATTGTGCTTTTTTATTCCTAGTTATCTGCTCATTCACTTGTGCATTAGTCCCCCTATAACGCATCAGTATGCCCTCCCCCCTAGCTATTCCTCTATCTCTGCATCCCTTCCATTTCCTACACCTTCCCTCTATTCCTGTTATTCCCTTACCTCTAACAGCTTTTAGTTTCCCACCCGTAAGGACCTAATCACACTATCCAGCTCCCCCCATAGAACCTCAACACCTGCCTGACTAAGATGGAGCCCATCCATCGCATACAACCTCCTATTCCCGTAAAACCCACCCTAGACATCTACAAACACCAATCCTAACTCCTCACACAGTCCTTTCACAAATTCATTCAAACCAATTGCACGCGACAACCATTCTACCCCCACATCCAATCTCGGAAGCACACCAGAAACAACACCTTTTACCCTGCTTTTACTCATCCTTTCAACTAACCTTTTATACTGCTCACGTAACTCACATGTACCCACCTTCTTTACATCATTCACTCCCACATGCGTAATGACAACTGCATCCCTCTCACACCCAGAAACCAGCCTATCATACCTCTCACAAACATCACTTACACCAGCACCCGGCAGACAAACTCTCATTCCCTTCCACTTGCTATCACTCAACTTCCTATCTAAATACCTAATCTGAGAGTCACCCATCACTAGCACCTCAGTCATTCTCCTATTCTGTCTTGGCCTAACATTACCCTCCCTCCTGCTCTCAGTCACACTACCAGCCATCCTGCTTTCATCCACAATCACACCAGGCAAATCACTTTCACACTCTTCCTCTCTCAGGACATTGAATCTGTTAGTCAACCTAACAGGTTCTATGTCCCTCTCATTCACACACCTAACCTGTCCTAACTTATCTATCCTATCCATTTTCACCCACCATTCATCATCACTCACAACTTCCACACTGTTCCCAGTCCTAGCCCTATCTTCCACCCTCTTAACACTAATCTCACCCTTCAATCGCACACTTGCATCTCTTCTCACCTCAAACACCAAATCATTCAACCTCTTACATTCCCCACTCAACCTCCTAACCTCCCCTTCCAGAAAACACACACGGCATTCAGTTACATTCACTCTCCTTTCAACTCCACATGCATCACACACCACATACACACTACTTTCAAACGGCATGCTCTCACCATCTATACAAAAAGCCATACTCTCAGAAATTTACTAAGGAAAAAATTAACACTCACCAAAAAAAATTCTTGTTCAGGATTGCTGCCAGTTATCTTCCCCCAAAGTATTACTCACTAATGTATTTATTACACAGTGATTGATGTATTAAATAAATACAAGAAAAACTACACACCCAAATCAGTATTATATTTCAATTTTACAATGAGAATCTGGAGCTTCCTGTAAGACAACCTTCCAGAACAAAGCCAGACAGCCAACTGGAATATTAGAGATCACTTGGATAAGCATAAGTTGATAAAAGAATCACAGCATGGCTTTAGTAAGAACATAAAAACATAAGAAAAGAAGGAGACTGCAAAAGACCATTCATGGCCTACACTTGGCAGCTCCTGTTCCAGTCAACACACAAAAGATTTCTTACCAGAGAAAAGTCATCAACATTGTGATCCTTTACAGGAGTTCGTCAGATCTAATCTACAATATACATAAAATGCATCCAGAGGATTATGTCCATTCATGCAACCGCAAAATAATCTCCCCACTCCTTAGAAAAATATATACATATGTACATAAAAAAGTCAGTCCCATCTAGCAGCTTCATTCATATATTTATCTAATCTATTCTTAAAACTACCCAGAGAGGAGGCTTCTATCACATGTCTAGTGAGCCTATTCCATTCATCTACCACACGATTTGTAAACCAATTCCTCCCAATCTCCTTCCTAAACCTATACTTATCAAGCTTAAACCCATTGCTACGTGTCCTGTCATGTTCACTAAGTATAAGAACCTTACCCAGATACCCTTTATTATATCCTTTTACCCATTTGAAGACTTCAATCAATTTCCCTCTGACTCTTCTCCTTTCCAATGTATGTAGATTTAGTTTTCTGAGCCTTTCACCATAAGGTAAGTTCCTTAGCCCACCAATCATCTTTGTCATCCTTCTCTGCACAGACTCAAGCAAATCAATATCCTTCCTATAATATGGTGACCAAAATTGTACTGCATAGTCTAGATGAGGCCTAACTAGCGCCAGATACAGTTTTAGAATGACTTCAGCACTCTTATTGCTTACACTCTTCCTAATGAATCCCAATATCCTATTAGCTTTATTCTTAGCATTTAGGCATTGCTTTCTAGGACGAAGGTCTGAACTTACCAAAATACCCAAGTCCCTCTCACAATCAGTCCTCCCTAAAATTCTCCCATTTAATTTATAACTATTCAGTGGATTATTTCTACCTATAATAAGTACACTACATTTGTCTATGTTAAACTTCATTTGCCATTTCTCGGCCCAATTGGACAGAATGGTCAATTGCTGTCTTTTTATAGTAAGGTGTATGAAGCAGCAGATAATGATGAAAACTATGATATTTTATACTTGGACTTTAGTAAGGCTTTTGATCAAGTGCCACACTTACGGCTTCTGAGCAAAGTTAAAGCACACAGGATCGATGGCAGTATATTTAGGTAGATTCAGTCATGGCTTGGTGACAGACAGCAAAGAGTTAGTATAGATTGAGTTAAATCTGAGGGGGGGTGTGTTAGCAGTTGAGTTCCGCAATGATCTGTTTTGGGTCCCTTGCTATTCTTAATTTATATTAATGATCTTGACATAGGTATAAGTAGTGACCTGAGTAAATTTGCTGATGATACTAAGCTAGGTAGGGCCATTAGGGCTGATTCTGATGCTGTTGTAATGCAGGAGGAATTGACCATTCTGTCCAATTGGGCCGAGAAATGGCAAATGAAGTTTAACATAGACAAATGTAGTGTACTTAGTATAGGTAGAAATAATCCATTTAATAGTTATAAATTAAATGGGAGAATTTTAGGGAGGACCGATTGTGAGAGGGACTTGGGTATTTTGGTAAGTTCAGACCTTCGTCCTAGAAAGCAATGCCTAAATGCTAAGAATAAAGCTAATAGGATATTGGGATTCATTAGGAGGAGTGTAAGCAATAAGAGTGCTGAAGTCATTCTAAAACTGTATCTGGCGCTAGTTAGGCCTCATCTAGACTATGCAGTACAATTTTGGTCACCATATTATAGGAAGGATATTGATTTGCTTGAGTCTGTGCAGAGAAGGATGACAAAGATGATTGGTGGGCTAAGGAACTTACCTTATGGTGAAAGGCTCAGAAAACTAAATCTACATACATTGGAAAGGAGAAGAGTCAGAGGGGAATTGATTGAAGTCTTCAAATGGGTAAAAGGATATAATAAAGGGTATCTGGGTAAGGTTCTTATACTTAGTGAACATGACAGGACACGTAACAATGGGTTTAAGCTTGATAAGTATAGGTTTAGGAAGGAGATTGGGAGGAATTGGTTTACAAATCGTGTGGTAGATGAATGGAATAGGCTCACTAGACATGTGATAGAAGCCTCCTCTCTTGGTAGTTTTAAGAATAGATTAGATAAATATATGGATGAAGCTGCTAGATGGGACTGACTTTTTTTTTCTTTTCTTTTTTTATGTACATATGTATATATTTTTCTAAGGAGTGGGGAGATTATATTTTGCGGTTGCATGAATGGACATAATCCTCTGGATGCATTTTATGTATATTGTAGATTAGATCTGACGAACTCCTGTAAAGGGTGACAATGTTGATGACTTTTCTCTGGTAAGAAATCTTTTGTGTGTTGACTGGAACAGGAGCTGCCAAGTGTAGGCCATGAATGGTCTTTTGCAGTCTCCTTCTTTTCTTATGTTCTTATATTGTAGATGCATGGTTGGACATAATCTTATGGTTTGTTAAATTGTATATTGTAGATGGATGATCTGACAAAATCCTATGGATGCATTATGTGGGTGGGATTTGATGGATACGGATGACCTTTGTGACTTTTTTCATCCATGAAATTATGTTATGTTATGTTATGACATCAAACTGTTAGAGTCGGTAAAAAGGAGGGCAACAAAAATAATACCTCCCCTGAAGCACCTTGAATATGAAGATAGACTGAGGGTACTAAGTATGTTCTCATTTGAGAGAAGATGTGTGAGGGTGTAGCGGGCCGAAAATCTAAACTAACCCCCAATCGATCCAACCCGCTTCCTACACTATCCGGACGTGAGAAATCGAAGGAGAATGAAACGGATTGTATATACAGTCCCTTTACTTACAAAAAAAATTTACAAAATATCTACAATAGAGAGGGGGCGATTATATTGGAGATCTTACTTTTTGGCCAAAAATACAAAAAGAAAATCCTATATATATGAATACTATTTAATCTATCCTAATAAACATAAAAAATAAAACAACCCCCCAAAAAAATCCTGACTACAACAGTCAATATATACACAACAATCAAGGCCTCACTTTATACAAAGAGGATGGGAAGATGTCCAGCCACCTGCCACTCGAGCGAGCAAAATGCCTAGGACTTACAAGTGTGGCGCCTCTGCGCTTGATGGAAGATAATGACTTTAAAAAAAAGCTTACATGACTATTATAAGCCCTCCTTCATTAAGCTATACTAATGGCCTTTATTTATTAATGATAATATAGCTTTCCAGGATATAACGCTTTGTTTGTAATATAAGGATATACGAAACTAAGTCCTATCTTTCCAGAATATGAGGCCTGGAAAGAAAGAAAAAAAACATGGTAATCATTTTTATACATAAAATAAACAAAAAAAACAAACCCATTCCCATTCACACACATTCTTACAGAGGGAGGGAGAGGGTACTGAGAAAAGGGGTGGGAGAATGGCCCTTTTACACACACTCACATTCGCCCCACCACACCCCTCCTTCCTTAAGCCATTCGACCAGCCACTCACTAAACCCTTTCAATCACTCTTCACGGTACCACTTGTGCTCAATCGCACCCTTCTGCACCCATTCACACTCATCTACTGGTCCCTGGCTACGCGTAGCAATTAGTCGGGGTTGTTCGTCAGTCGTCCTGTCAGTCTCATCGTCACTATTTATCATCTCATCAACCATACTCTTAGCCCTCATTACCAGTTCTCCCATCTCACGACAGAATTCTTTCATACTCTTCCGTTCAGAACCCTCATTCTTCATACCCCCATTCATCAGCTCCTCACTCACAGCTCTCATCCAACTCAAGGTACATTCTTGCGAAACAGACAGGTCACTCACATCCCCTGTATTCTCAACAGGCATACCAGAAACCCCTTCGACTGGTTCCCACCAGAAACCTGAAAAATCAGCCACTTCATCATTCACTACATCAAACTCACCCCTACTATTACCATTCATAAAACCCGAAAAATCAGCCACACTAGGTTCATTCTGCCCAAACACACTATCATTCATACTGTTCCCAAAACCAGAAAAATCAGGCACAGGCAGCTCACTCACTCGTCTACTTATACCAGCCAAATCACTCACCTGTTTACGCAAAAACTCAATCTCCCTTTCAAGATCCCCCATACCAGAAACACTCTGCTCAGACTTACTTTCATTCGTACTTGCATTCTTCCTTTCACCCTTCTTTGTACGCTTTCTACTCCTCGAGACTAAGACTAGCTCTTTCCCAGACAGATCCATACTATCACATTCAATCTCATCATCATGCACTTTACCTCTCTCTCTACACAGTCCATACACTGGATGGCTCACCAGGTAGTCAGGAGGTTCTCTCCATCTCCTTAACTGACTCTGATGAGCCCGCACTCTCTCAGTCATGCCGTCATTCAAACTCTCCAAAACATATGTCACTCCATTTTCCCAAACCCTCACAACTCTATAAGGTCCATCAAACTTCTCACTCATCTTTGATACATTCAACCTACCCTTCACTTCTTTCACCTTCAATACTTTTGTACCTAATTCAAATGAACGGAACCTTTCATGCGCCTCACGCCATACACTCTGCTCACTTTCACTCAAACGAAACCTATCTTTCACTCGCCTTTCAAAATTCATCACAAACTGACATGGGGACATTCCAGTTGCACTATGCACAGTTGAATTATACGCCCACAACACTCTCCCCAGACACACATCCCAGTCATTCACTGTCGTACTCATCATTCTCAACATCTCACACAAGGTTCTTATAGTCCATTCAGCCAATCCATTTGAAGACGGTACATACGGAGTTGTTCTCACATGCTCCACACCATTCTCTCTCAACATTTGCTCAAACACTTCCCCTACAAATTCAGGCCCATTATCACTCAGACATCTTCTAGGCTTCCATACACACATAGGAAAAAACAACTGCTCAACCACACGCGCAACAGTCACACTCCTTTTATCTCTCACAGGCGCTGCATACACAAACTTACTTTTATAGTCAACCATCACAACCATACCAACATTCCCAGCACTCATACGCGGCAAAGACACACAATCAATCACTACCAATTCAAACGGTTCTTTCGCATCAACTTTCAACATCGGTGGTTTCACTTGCACACCTTGCACCTTTCGCTTCTGACACCTTTCACACGTAGTTGCAACATCATTCACAACAGTTCTCAGAAACTGGTGGAACACATGCTCCTTCATACACTCCCACAGCTTAAACTTACCCATATGCCCATAATTATCATGCACAACCTTCACCAGACCAATCATTGCAACTAAGGACATCACAGGTACATACATATCATCACCACCCTTCACATGCCTCACAAAATATACAACATCCATACAAACAACAAAATCCTTAGCATACCTTTTAAAATCACTTAAACACTCTGGCCATTCATTCAAATCAACACGCATCATTACACACCTCTTCAACTCACTAACAAAAGGACACATCTCTTGCATCTCTAGAATATCATCATCACTTAAAATCTCATTCTCATCATCCATGACCAACTCAATCATACCGCAAAACTTGACAACATTCTTTGCACACTCATTCAACTTCATCACCTCACATTCACCTTTCATAAGACAATCCTTATCAGCATCCAAAGACAAATCATTTAATCTCATAAAGTCTACACCAAGCAAGAAACAACAAGGCATTTGCTCACCTTTCAGAATCACAAAGTCATGCTTCACATTCACACCATTACCCAAACTCACTTTCAGACTAACCTGTTCCCATGCCACTATCATGCCATTCCCTAATCCACTTATCCGTAACTTCACAGGTTTATGCTCGCAACATCTAAACTCTTCATACTTACTCAGAATATTCTCATTCACTAAAGACACCTGCGCTCCAGTATCAATCAAACCACAGAACAACCTTTCACCAACTTTCACTCTCGCTTCCATCATATTAGGTCCACCATGATCGCAATACACCGAAGGAACAAGCACTCCAACATCAGCACTGATATCCACACTGTCATTAACTCCCATATCATCACTCAACACACACTCATCTTCATCCAGACAATCATTCTTCTCTCTTATATATGAACACTTTTCAATTACCCAATTGTAGTGCACACCGCTCAAACATTGCAGATGTACCACATTAGGATTCAAACCCTTCATCTTCTCATCCTTGTACACAATCGGCCTCTCACCACCAAAGTGCACATAAACAATCACTCCATACAAACGACTCACTACAATCAACACTTCCTGAAATGGCGGGACCCCTTGCATACACATCGCTCTCAATTCTTTCATGAAGTTCCGCACCTTTGCCATACCAATGCTTTCAGGCTTACTACACACTTCATTCATTACCTCCTTCCTTAAATCATCTACACTATCGGGCACTCTCACATCTACTCCATCACTCTTCAAATCTTGCAAACCATTCCATACACTCTCAAACAAGGAATCACCACCACCCTTACTCTCTTTTCCATTCATAATTCCTTTCGGCAAATACTCAGGATCACTCACTCCACACACATTTTCATCATTCATACCAGGATACCTTGACATCAAATCAGCCACTCCATTCCGTTCACCAGGCACATACTCAATCACATAGTCAAAGTCACTCAAATCTTCCAAAGTCCTTGCAATCCTACTATCAGCCCACTTCATACGCTGCAGATACACAAGAGGTTGATGATCGGTTTTTATCACAAACCTCACACCATACAAAAATGGACGCAACACTTTCAAACAATATCTTATCGCAGCCAGCTCTCGTTCCACAGTCGAATACTTTCGTTCTGCAACATTCATAGCCTTGGATACATACCCAATTATTCGCCTGACATTCTCTCCATTCAAACGCTGCTCTTGCATCAGAAAACCTCCCATACAATACCCACTCGCATCTGTATACAATTCAAGCATTTTAGCATTTACACTATAATCTGGGTAAGCTAATTCAACATCTTCAGCCGCTGCCTCTTTCAGTCTCTCATACGCCTCATTCATCTTATCATTCCACTTGACAACCGTACTACCTTTCTTGCCCATCCACTCAGTCAGAGGCTTACTCACACCAGAACAATCACGTATAAACTTTCGCTGGAACTCAATCAAACCCAAAAATGACTTCAGTTGCTTCACAGTCACCGGTTTAGGAAACATTCGCACCTTCTCAACATACTTCGATGATTTACGCAATCCATTCTCACTCACCATATGCCCAAGGAATTCCACTTCTTTCGCAAACCATTCACACTTCGCCACTTTCACCTTCACACCAACACTCTCCAACGTTCTCAACACATCATTCACCAATCTCATATGCTCCTCAAAAGTCTCAGTCATAATCAAAATATCATCTATAAACGCAATCACATTCTTACTCGCAAACTTACTCAACACAACATTCATTGCCCGCTGGAAGGCTCCGGGAGCATTAGCCAACCCAAAGCTGAGGTTCCGGAACTGGTAATGCCTCTTTGAGGAAGAGAAGGCAGTTACTGGCCGGCTCTCCTCAGCAATGGGCATCTGGTAATACCCCCGTACCAGATCCAGCTTCGTAAACCACTCCATCCCATGCATACTATATACACACTCAGATACCACACACATCGGAAACCTTTCTTTCACAGTCCTTTCATTCCCCTTTCGATAATCCACACACAGACGCAATCTTCCATCCGGCTTACGTACAGGTACAATTGGACTATTCCATGCACTCTCACTCTCCTCAATCACCCCCAATTGCTCCAATTCCAAACACTGCTCCTCAATCTCTTCAGCAACCGGACGTGGGAAATGCCTCGGCCGCTGATAGATTGGGGAGTCCTCCTTCAGGACAATCTTGAATTCCGGGAGCTTTGCAACCCCGAAATCCAGATCACCCTTACTGAGGGCTCCCTTTCGCTCAAATATCATTCGATACACATCCTCCCTTTCATACTCAGTCAAACATCCATCCAATTTCACCATGTCCTTCACCTCATTATACATCCATTCACATGTCTTTTCATTCGCAACATTCACCCTGATATCCGTACTATCATCCATACCTACCTCATTGACAGTGGAGAGGTGGCCCAGTACATCTCCGACTTGGATTCCCCTCACCTGCCCTTTCACACTGGGGTCTGCCTGCACACATACAAAAGGATCATTCATTCTCATCAAGCCATCAAACACACAAGCAACACGCCTTACCTTATAACACGCATCCTTTCCATCCAATATCACAGTGTTCTCACTCACATTCAAACTAACATCCTTACTCCAACTCACTCTAACAGACACCCTTTCACCCTTCACAAGCCTTACACTCTCCATAGCAGTCACCTCAATACCAGTAAACACACTCCTCAAAACGCTACCATCTTTCCCTACATACAACTTATACACCCCATTTTTACCAATCTTTCTCTCAATCTGATCACTCGCAGGATGCACAACCATACGATTCATTTTCATAAAATCATAGCCCAAAATCACACCATACTCACTACTCACCTTATCAATCACAGAAAATTCACATTCATTCATCATCATACCATGCATTCGAACAGGTGACCTTATCATTCCAATCACAGGCACTCTCCTATTACCAATACCTACTAAACTACCCTTGCACTCAGACAGGAGGGCTTTCTCACTAAACTTGTCATACACATCTTTATACACCAAGCTCGCCTTGCATCCAGAATCTATTAAAGCCAAACACTCAATTCCATTCAACTCCACCTTCACACTCAGACACTCGTACTTCCTACCAGACAGCACTTTCACACTAGACAGACTTACCAACACATTACTCACACTCATGCACCCAGAGGATACTTCAGCAGGTACCCTCTTACCATTCAGTTTCCCGCTTCAGACTTTCCATTCACACCTTGCGCTCTCAGTCTAATCTAACACTTTTCACTTGAATGTCCTTCCATCGCACAATAGCTACATACATTCCTCTGGTCACGACACATCCTTGCATAATGACCAGCCTTTCAACAATTACCACATGCATATTTCATACTTTCCCCAGCAGTTGCTCCACCATTCAACCTCGGACAATCTTTCTTCAAATGGCCTATTTCTTTACACTCGAAGCACTCTTTCACACTTTCCTGGCAATCCTTTATCATATGCCCTTTCTTACCACACCCAAAACACGCACCAGATGTCCACCTACATTCTGCCAACATATGACCTTTCCTTCCACACCGACGACATTCCACAATCTTTCTCACACCATTCGGTCTCTCATTTGCTGGGACATACCTCGGTTTCTCTCTCATATATCCGTTCCCACGCTTGAAATTCATCTGCCCCCTTCCATTCGACCACCCTCCATTTGCCCATCCATTCTGCCGGCCCAGGAAGTTTGACATCACTCCAGCTGGTGCAGCCTTCAGGGCATCCCTGTAGCTGACAAACTGCTGGGGTGGATGAAAGCTCCTGGGCTTCTTACCCCCAACATTCACACTGTACCATCCATCCTCTTCTAGATCGCTTTCATCATCAAATCGTCCATCTTCTAACAGTTCCAACACATCCTCCCACATCAACCGTTCACCTGTCAGTCTCACTCTCTCCTTTCTCTTTCCACCCAGCCATTCACTCACCTTTCGTGGGATCGTGTCCAAAAACTTCCTCATGAGTGGTTTACATTCATTTACATCATCATCACCATACCTCGTTCTTGCCATACTCTCAAGCCTATGTGCATACATATTCACACTTTCACTCTTCCCCATTCGAGCCTTCTCAAATTCATTTACCCTTTTATACTTCACACTCTCTTTCATTCGTTTCACCTGTCCAATCATCCGCTTCTTCACCACATCGTACCTTGGTTCCCCCACACTTGTAATCACGCGGAAAAACTCCAATACTTTTCCCTCCAAACATTCCCCCAAAACATTCATCCAGTATCCCTTATTCTCCGGGTACTTGAGCTTACAATATCGCTCAAATTCCCCGAAGAATTCTTCCACACTTTTCCCACCATGTAACCTAAATCTATCTATCTTTGGCACTTCCCTTATCAAAATACCCTTTCCCACATTCACTTCACTCTCACTTGAGCTGCCTTCACTCTCACTTGAGCTGCCTTCACTCTCACTCATATCAATCATACCATCACTCTCTCCTTCATCCGAGTACAATGAGTCCACACTCTTGCCTCTTACCTTCCTATCCTTCCCCTTTGCACCACTCTTCCTTCTTCTCTTGCATTCAACTCTCTTCCATTCTCCGTCCTTCCTATCACTCATAATCACCCTATCCTCTCTAGACTCGCACACACTCCCATTGATCCCATTAGTCTTATTCCCTTCAGTCGGAGCAGGGGTCAAGGTCGAGGGTCCTAGGGCCGGTCCTGACCCCTTCATCATGTCATACAGGTCCTGCATCCGTCGGTCCATCTGATCCTGTCGGTCTCCCATTTCCTTCTTCATCCTATCAGTCTTTTCATTCATCCCTTTTATTTTATTCTCCATTCCCTCCATCATTCCCCGTAACATTTCACACTCCTCTTCTTTCTTTCTCAACTCCAGTCTCAATCGCACTACTTCTTCATTCAACGTTTCTGCTACAGCCATTGTTCCCAAGTTAGTAAAAAAGATAGGAGAAGGGAAAAATCAATCAAACTACTTGTCACACTAATTGGGTATGGACTGCAATCCAATCCAGTCACGCTCCCAGTTTCGAAGTCTCACGTCCCTATTCGGGCGCCAAATGTAGCGGGCCGAAAATCTAAACTAACCCCCAATCGATCCAACCCGCTTCCTACACTATCCGGACGTGAGAAATCGAAGGAGAATGAAACGGATTGTATATACAGTCCCTTTACTTACAAAAAAAATTTACAAAATATCTACAATAGAGAGGGGGCGATTATATTGGAGATCTTACTTTTTGGCCAAAAATACAAAAAGAAAATCCTATATATATGAATACTATTTAATCTATCCTAATAAACATAAAAAATCAAACAACCAAAAAAAAAAATCCTGACTACAACAGTCAATATATACACAACAATCAAGGCCTCACTTTATACAAAGAGGATGGGAAGATGTCCAGCCACCTGCCACTCGAGCGAGCAAAATGCCTAGGACTTACAAGTGTGGCGCCTCTGCGCTTGATGGAAGATAATGACTTTAAAAAAAAGCTTACGTGGCTATTATAAGCCCTCCTTCATTAAGCTATACTAATGGCCTTTATTTATTAATGATAATATAGCTTTCCAGGATATAACGCTTTGTTTGTAATATAAGGATATACGAAACTAAGTCCTATCTTTCCAGAATATGAGGCCTGGAAAGAAAGAAAAAAACATGGTAATCATTTTTATACATAAAATAAACAAAAAAAACAAACCCATTCCCATTCACACACATTCTTACAGAGGGAGGTAGAGGGTACTGAGAAAAGGGGTGGGAGAATGGCCCTTTTACACACACTCACATTCGCCCCACCACAAGGGGAGATATGATTGAGCTTTGTAAATCTGTTCTGGGATGAATAAGTTGAATTTTAGCAAGTTATTTGAGTTGGAAGGTAGTAATAGGACTAAGAGTCACCACTTAAAAATTAAAAAACAGAGGTACAGGTTGGATTTTAGAAAATATTTTTTCACCAATATAGTGTAAACTTGAATGTATTCAAACACAGATTAAATGATTATATGGGGAAAGGGGGTTAACTTTGGGGGTATTCTGGACTCATTCCTGTGGATAAGAACATAAGAACATAAGAAAAGAAGGAGACTGCAAAAGACCATTCATGGCCTACACTTGGCAGCTCCTGTTCCATTCAACACACAAAAGATTTCTTACCAGAGAAAAGTCATCAACATTGTCACCCTTTACAGGAGTTCGTCAGATCTAATCTACAATATACATAAAATGCATCCAGAGGATTATGTCCATTCATGCAACCGCAAAATATAATCTCCCCACTCCTTAGAAAAATATATACATATGTACATAAAAAAAAAGTCAGTCCCATCTAGCAGCTTCATCCATATATTTATCTAATCTATTCTTAAAACTACCCAGAGAGGAGGCTTCTATCACATGTCTAGTGAGCCTATTCCATTCATCTACCACACGATTTGTAAACCAATTCCTCCCAATCTCCTTCCTAAACCTATACTTATCAAGCTTAAACCCATTGCTACGTGTCCTGTCATGTTCACTAAGTATAAGAACCTTACCCAGATCCCCTTTATTATATCCTTTTACCCATTTGAAGACTTCAATCAATTCCCCTCTGACTCTTCTCCTTTCCAATGTATGTAGATTTAGTTTTCTGAGCCTTTCACCATAAGGTAAGTTCCTTAGCCCACCAATCATCTTTGTCATCCTTCTCTGCACAGACTCAAGCAAATCAATATCCTTCATATAATATGGTGACCAAAATTGTACTGCATAGTCTAGATGAGGCCTAACTAGAGCCAGATACAGTTTTAGAATGACTTCAGCACTCTTATTGCTTACACTCCTCCTAATGAATCCCAATATCCTATTAGCTTTATTCTTAGCATTTAGGCATTCCTTTCTAGGACGAAGGTCTGAACTTACCAAAATACCCAAGTCCCTCTCACAATCAGTCCTCCCTAAAATTCTCCCATTTAATTTATAACTATTAAATGGATTATTTCTACCTATACTAAGTACACTACATTTGTCTATGATAAACTTCATTTGCCATTTCTCGGCCCAATTGGACAGAATGGTCAATTGCTGTCTTTTTATAGTAAGGTGTATGAAGCAGCAGATAATGATGAAAACTATGATATTTTATACTTGGACTTTAGTAAGGCTTTTGATCAAGTGCCACACTTACGGCTTCTGAGCAAAGTTAAAGCACACAGGATCGATGGCAGTATATTTAGGTAGATTCAGTCATGGCTTGGTGACAGACAGCAAAGAGTTAGTATAGATTGAGTTAAATCTGAGGGGGGGGGTGTTAGCAGTTGAGTTCTGCAATGATCTGTTTTGGGTCCCTTGCTATTCTTAATTTATATTAATGATCTTGACATAGGTATAAGTAGTGACCTGAGTAAATTTGCTGATGATACTAAGCTAGGTAGGGCCATTAGGGCTGATTCTGATGCTGTTGTAATGCAGGAGGAATTGACCATTCTGTCCAATTGGGCCGAGAAATGGCAAATGAAGTTTAACATAGACAAATGTAGTGTACTTAGTATAGGTAGAAATAATCCATTTAATAGTTATAAATTAAATGGGAGAATTTTAGGGAGGACCAATTGTGAGAGGGACTTGGGTATTTTGGTAAGTTCAGACCTTCGTCCTAGAAAGCAATGCCTAAATGCTAAGAATAAAGCTAATAGGATATTGGGATTCATTAGGAGGAGTGTAAGCAATAAGAGTGCTGAAGTCATTCTAAAACTGTATCTGGCTCTAGTTAGGCCTCATCTAGACTATGCAGTACAATTTTGGTCACCATATTATAGGAAGGATATTGATTTGCTTGAGTCTGTGCAGAGAAGGATGACAAAGATGATTGGTGGGCTAAGGAACTTACCTTATGGTGAAAGGCTCAGAAAACTAAATCTACATACATTGGAAAGGAGAAGAGTCAGAGGGGAATTGATTGAAGTCTTCAAATGGGTAAAAGGATATAATAAAGGGTATCTGGGTAAGGTTCTTATACTTAGTGAACATGACAGGACACGTAGCAATGGGTTTAAGCTTGATAAGTATAGGTTTAGGAAGGAGATTGGGAGGAATTGGTTTACAAATCAGGTGGTAGATGAATGGAATAGGCTCACTAGACATGTGATAGAAGCCTCCTCTCTGAGTAGTTTTAAGAATAGATTAGATAAATATATGGATGAAGCTGCTAGATAGGACTGACTTTTTTTTCTTTTCTTTTTTTATGTACATATGTATATATTTTTCTAAGGAGTGGGGAGATTATATTTTGCGGTTGCATGAATGGACATAATCCTCTGGATGCATTTTATGTATATTGTAGATTAGATCTGACGAACTCCTGTAAAGGGTGACAATGTTGATGACTTTTCTCTGGTAAGAAATCTTTTGTGTGTTGAATGGAACAGGAGCTGCCAAGTGTAGGCCATGAATGGTCTTTTGCAGTCTCCTTCTTTTCTTATGTTCTTATATTGTAAATGCATGGTTGGACATAATCTTATGGATTGTTAAATTGTATATTGTAGATGGATGATCTGACAAAATCCTATGGATGCATTATGTGGGTGGGATTTGATGGATACGGATGACCTTTGTGACTTTTTTCATCCATGAAATTATGTTATGTTATGTTATGACATCAAACTGTTAGAGTCGGTAAAAAGGAGGGCAACAAAAATAATACCTCCCCTGAAGCACCTTGAATATGAAGATAGACTGAGGGTACTAAGTATGTTCTCATTTGAGAGAAGATGTGTGAGGGGAGATATGATTGAGCTTTGTAAATCTGTTCTGGGATGAATAAGTTGAATTTTAGCAAGTTATTTGAGTTGGAAGGTAGTAATAGGACTAAGAGTCACCACTTAAAAATTAAAAAACAGAGGTACAGGTTGGATTTTAGAAAATATTTTTTCACCAATATAGTGTAAACTTGAATGTATTCAAACACAGATTAAATGATTATATGGGGAGGGGGGGTTAACTTTGGGGGTATTCTGGACTCATTCCTGTGGATAAGAACATAAGAAAAGAAGAAGACTGCAAAAGACCATTAACATAACATAACATAACATAATTACACGGATGACAAAAGCCACAAGGGCCTATCAAAGGTCATCCGCCTCCGTCAAAACCCACCCACAAAAAGCACCACCACCAGGGGAAGACAAAATCAAAGTCCCCCACAATATAATATAACGGATGACAAAAGCCACAAGGGCTCATCATAGGTCATCCGAGTCAAGCGGCCTCTTTTTCAAGGCACCCAAACTCCCAGGAAAACTACATCCAGAGGATTGCATCCAGAAACAAGGGCATCACCAATCAAGGCTTGTAAAGAACTAAATCATGCAGCTATAGATATATACAAACAATATTAATATATACAAAACTTAGGAACCATCACAACCTTCCCTTCCCATAAACTCATCCAACCTACTCTTAAATACATTTAGATTTGGACTACCTACTACCCTCTGCGGCAATTTGTTCCAGAAGTCTACCACTCTATTGGTGAAAAAATATTTTCTTAAATCCAACCTACACCCTTGCTTTTTAATTTTCAAGTGGTGACCTCTAGTCCGATTTCCATCATCTAACTCAAAAAACTTGCTAACATCCAATTTATCTATCCCGGAAAAAATTTTAAACAGCTCAATCATATCCCCTCTCACACACCTCCTTTCGAACGAGAACATATTTAATACCCTCAGTCTATCTTCATATTCAAGGTGCCTCAGGGAAGGAATAATCTTTGTTGCCCTCCGTTGCACTGACTCAAGAAGGTTAATATCGTGTCTAAAATGTGGGGACCATGCCTGTATACAGTACTCTAGATGTGGCCTAACATAAGAGTTATAGAGTTTAAGAATAACCTCCTTACTTTTGTAACTGACATTTCTCTTAATAAAACCCAGCACTCTATTTGCCCTATTTCTTGCTTCAATACACTGCTTAGAAAACCTTAATGACTTATCTATTACTACTCCTAGATCTTTCTCATCCTCTACTGAGCTCAGCCAATGCCCATCCATTTCATAGTTAAATTCTCTATTATCTTTTCCCATGTTAATAACTTTGCACTTATCAAGGTTGAAAGTCATTTGCCACTTATGTGCCCAGGATAACAATTTATTTAAGTCCCCCTGCACTTTAAAATTATCATCAATATCTTTAACTACAGCTGCTAATTTGGTATCATCCGCAAAAATTGACACTTTATTATTAACTGCCTCCCCAAGATCGTTTATATAGATGACAAATAATAATGGACCGAGAACTGATCCCTGAGGAACCCCACTGATAACATCCCTCCACTCTGACTTTACACCATTTAGCACTACCCTTTGCTTCCTGTCTTTCAGCCACTCAGCTATCCAATTTGAAACACCCCCACATATCCCAATCATTTTTAATTTATGAACTAGTCTCCTGTGTGGTACCTTATCAAATGCTTTACTAAAATCTAAGTAAATTATATCTACATTCTCTCCCTTATCTACTTGATCTGTTACAAACTCCAGAAAGTCTAGTAAGTTAGTCAAACATGATCTACCTGATCTAAACCCATGCTGAGCATCGCTGATTAACCCCTCCCTCTCTAGATGTTGGCAAATCCCTTTTTTAACTATTTTCTCAAGAATTTTACAGACTACAGGAGTTAGGCTAACCGGTCTAAAGTTATTTGGATCCTCTTTACTACCCTTCTTGAAAATGGGGACTACATTCGCTCTCTTCCAATCATCGGGTATTTCTCCATATTCCAATGACCTAGTATATAACTTGTCCAGAGCTATTGAGATACTTTCTACCCCTTCTTTAAGTATCCTAGAATGAATATTATCAGGGCCGGAGGCCTTGGTAGTATCTAAATCACCTATTAGTCCTTTTATCATCCTCCGATCCACACAAATGTTAGTAAACACCTCTTTTCCTGACCTATGAGTACTATACATAGGACTATTTAGTTTCTCTTTTGTAAATACTGATGCAAAATGACCATTTAGTACCTCAACTATTTCCTCATCAGTTTCTCTCACAAACCCTTCATATTTGATAGGTCCTATTTTAACTCTGCCACACTTGTTATTAATTTTATAGTAACTAAAGAACTTTCTAGGATCTTTGTTGCTATCCTGAGCTAATTTAATTTCTGACACCCTTTTGTTCTTCTTTATAATCTTATTTAACTCATTCCTAGCCATTCTATAATCACTTAAATTTTGAATATTATTTTCTACCTGTAATTTTTTATATGCCCTTTTCTTCTCTGAAATTTTTCTAGCTATCTCCTGATTCCACCATAATGGTTTCCTACTTTTGTTCCTAATGGCCTTCATTGGGATACATTGTTCTTGGACTACATTTATTATATGCTTGAAAGTATCCCACATCCCATAAGCATTTTTACCTCTGAATTCTATATCCCAGTCTACCAAATTTAGCAAGCTTCGAAGTTTTACATAATCTCCCTTATGAAAATTTGGAACTTTTTCAGCATTCTCAGTTATTTTACCCTTCTCAATTCCCAAGTTAAAACGAACTATCTGATGGTCACTATTTCCCAATGCTTCCCCAACAGTCAATTCTTGAACTAAATGATCACTGTTAGAAAGTACTAAATTTCATGGCCTACACTTGGCAGCTCCTGTTCCAGTCAACACACAAAAGATTTCTTACCAGAGAAAAGTCATCAACATTGTCACCCTTTACAGGAGTTCGTCAGATCTAATCTACAATATACATAAAATGCATCCAGAGGATTATGTCCATTCATGCAACCGCAAAATAATCTCCCCACTCCTTAGAAAAATATATACATATGTACATAAAAAAGTCAGTCCCATCTAGCAGCTTCATTCATATATTTATCTAATCTATTCTTAAAACTACCCAGAGAGGAGGCTTCTATCACATGTCTAGTGAGCCTATTCCATTCATCTACCACACGATTTGTAAACCAATTCCTCCCAATCTCCTTCCTAAACCTATACTTATCAAGCTTAAACCCATTGTTACGTGTCCTGTCATGTTCACTAAGTATAAGAACCGTTTTTTATTATTATATATTGCAATTGATTTGGATTTTGACGAGTCTTGATGATGATGCTTTTTCTTTTTGACACATTCCTGTTTATGGTTCAAATTGTTTATTGTAGATGCATGATCTGCCCCAATACCTGATGATTGTTTAAATTGTATATTATAGAGGCATGATCTGACACAATCCTATGGAAAATTTTGTTTGCTGGGTTTTGACAGATGTGGATGACCTTTGATAGGCCCTTGTGGCTTTTGTCATTTGTGAAACTGTTATGTTAAGGCCGCATATTTTTTTAATTTTTTTTTAATTACACGGATGACAAAAGCCACAAGGGCCTATCAAAGGTCATCCACCTCCGTCAAAACCCACCCACAAAAAGCACCATCACCGGGGGAAGACAAAATCAAAGTCCCCCACAATATAATATAACGGATGACAAAAGCCACAAGGACTCATCATAGGTCATCCGAGTCAAGCGGCCTCTTTTTCAAGGCACCCAAACTCCCAGGAAAACTACATCCAGAGGATTGCATCCAGAAACAAGGGTATCACCAATCAAGGCTTGTCAAGAGCTAAATCATGCAGCTATAGATATATACAAACAATATTAATATATACAAAACTTAGGAACCATCACAACCTTCCCTTCCCATAAACTCATCCAACCTACTCTTAAATACATTTAGATTTGGTCAGGGAAATACAAGAGTACAGGGTCGGGGAAAGAGAGAAAGGAGATGCAGAGGAGATAGGCCCTCAGGTGCTTCAGGGATAGGTGGGCTGAGTTGTCTTTACACAAATGCTCGTAGTCTTAGAAATAAGAAGGATGAATTATTTAGTTATATCATTCATGAAGATATAGATATAATATGTATAGTTGAATCATGGGTTAATGAAAATATATTTAATGATAATGTCAGTGAATTTGAACTAGAGGGTTATACTATGTACATTAGTCAAAGGAGAGATAGGACTGGTGGTGGGTTGATTATTTATATCAGAAATAGCATTTCTTCAAATCTAAATAACTCTATAAAGCAAGGAGAAGGTGAATCATTATGGATAGATATTAAGGTTGGTAAAAATAGGAAAATACACTTGGGAGCTTTTTATAGACCACCAGGACAGACTGATTGTATCGATGAGTTAATGATTAGGGAAATAAGTAAAGGATGCAAAGAAGATACAGTTATTCTTGGTGACTTTAATTTAACTTCTGTAGACTGGGAAAATATGATAGGAAGAGATAGAGCAAGTTGTAAGTTTATGGAGTGTTTTGAGGATAACTTTTTGATCCAATTTGTTAATAAGCCAACAAGGGATGCCAATATATTAGATCTAATTCTTTCAAATGATGATCACTTAGTTCAAGGATTGAGTGTAGGGGAATCATTGGGAAACAGTGATCATCAGATGGTTCGGTTTAATTTGCAAATAGTTAAGGGTAGAACAACGACAAACTCCACGAAAATTCCAAATTTTTATAGGGGAGATTACGATAAATTACGCAGCATGCTAAATCAGATTAGGTGGGATATAGAATTCCATGGAAAGAATACTTATGAGATGTGGGATATTTTTAAGACTATATTAAACATGGTTCAGGAACAGTGTATTCCGATGAAGTCTATTAGGAAGAAATGTAGGAAACCATTATGGTGGAACCAAGAAATAGCTAATAAAGTTTCAGAGAAAAAAAGGGCATACCAGAGATTACAAAGTGAGAGTAGTTTAGATAATTTAAACCATTATAGGTCAACCAGAAATGAACTAAATAAGATTATTAAGAAGACCAAAAGGACAGCAGAAATTAATTTAGCTAAAAATAATAATAAAGATCCTAAAAAATTCTTTAGCTATTATAGAATCAATAATCAATCTAACAGTGCTAAAATAGGGCCTATTAAATATGAAGGGGTTTTGAAAGAATCTGATGAGGAAATAGTAGAGGTCCTTAATGATCATTTTGCTTCAGTATTCACAGAAGAGAAACCAGTTAGATTAATTGATAATTCTAGGTCAAGGGAAGTAGTGATAAATTCTATTAATATAGACAGAGAAGAAATTAAAGGGCTTATAATTCAGTTAAATACTAGTAAGGCATCTGGCCCTGACAACATTCATTCTAGGATACTCAAAGAAGGTGTAGAAAGTATTGCAGTAGCTCTCGAGAAGATATTTATTAGATCACTAGAGTCTGGAGAAATACCAAATGATTGGAAATTGGCAAATGTAGTGCCAATTTTTAAAAAGGGAAGCAAAGAGGACCCAAATAACTTTAGACCAGTAAGCTTAACTTCTATAGTGTGTAAAATTCTTGAGAAGATGGTTAAGAAGGGAATTTCTGATCATCTAGAGAGTAGCAGGTTAATTAATGATGCTCAGCATGGTTTTAGAAAAGATAGATCGTGTTTAACTAATTTACTGGATTTTATGGATTATGTAACTAAAGAATTAGATAGGGGTGAGAAAGTTGATGTGATCTACTTAGATTTCAGCAAAACTTTTGATAAGGTTCCACATAGAAGACTAGTTCATAAATTAAAGCTGCATGAACATAAGAACATAAGAAAAGAAGGAGACTGCAAAAGACCATTCATGGCCTACACTTGGCAGCTCCTGTTCCAGTCAACACACAAAAGATTTCTTACCAGAGAAAAGTCATCAACATTGTCACCCTTTACAGGAGTTCGTCAGATCTAATCTACAATATACATAAAATGCATCCAGAGGATTATGTCCATTCATGCAACCGCAAAATAATCTCCCCACTCCTTAGAAAAATATATACATATGTACATAAAAAAGTCAATCCCATCTAGCAGCTTCATTCATATATTTATCTAATCTATTCTTAAAACTACCCAGAGAGGAGGCTTCTATCACATGTCTAGTGAGCCTATTCCATTCATCTACCACATAACATAACATAACATAATTACACGGATGACAAAAGCCACAAGGGCCTATCAAAGGTCATCCGCCTCCGTCAAAACCCACCCACAAAAAGCACCATCACCAGGGGAAGACAAAATCAAAGTCCCCCACAATATAATATAACGGATGACAAAAGCCACAAGGGCTCATCATAGGTCATCCGAGTCAAGCGGCCTCTTTTTCAAGGCACCCAAACTCCCAGGAAAACTACATCCAGAGGATTGCATCCAGAAACAAGGGTATCACCAATCAAGGCTTGTCAAGAACTAAATCATGCAGCTATAGATATATACAAACAATATTAATATATACAAAACTTAGGAACCATCACAACCTTCCCTTCCCATAAACTCATCCAACCTACTCTTAAATACATTTAGATTTGGACTACCTACTACCCTCTGCGGCAATTTGTTCCATAAGTCTACCACTCTATTGGTGAAAAAATACTTTCTTAAATCCAACCTACACCCTTGCTTTTTAATTTTCAAGTGGTGACCTCTAGTCCGATTTCCATCATCTAACTCAAAAAACTTGCTAACATCCAATTTATCTATCCCGGAAAAAATTTTAAACAGCTCAATCATATCCCCTCTCACACACCTCCTTTCGAACGAGAACATATTTAATACCCTCAGTCTATCTTCATATTCAAGGTGCCTCAGGGAAGGAATAATCTTTGTTGCCCTCCGTTGCACTGACTCAAGAAGGTTAATATCGTGTCTAAAATGTGGGGACCATGCCTGTATACAGTACTCTAGATGTGGCCTAACATAAGAGTTATAGAGTTTAAGAATAACCTCCTTACTTTTGTAACTGACATTTCTCTTAATAAAACCCAGCACTCTATTTGCCCTATTTCTTGCTTCAATACACTGCTTAGAAAACCTTAATGACTTATCTATTACTACTCCTAGATCTTTCTCATCCTCTACTGAGCTCAGCCAATGCCCATCCATTTCATAGTTAAATTCTCTATTATCTTTTCCCATGTTAATAACTTTGCACTTATCAAGGTTGAAAGTCATTTGCCACTTATGTGCCCAGGATAACAATTTATTTAAGTCCCCCTGCACTTTAAAATTATCATCAATATCTTTAACTACAGCTGCTAATTTGGTATCATCCGCAAAAATTGACACTTTATTATTAACTGCCTCCCCAAGATCGTTTATATAGATGACAAATAATAATGGACCGAGAACTGATCCCTGAGGAACCCCACTGATAACATCCCTCCACTCTGACTTTACACCATTTAGCACTACCCTTTGCTTCCTGTCTTTCAGCCACTCAGCTATCCAATTTGAAACACCCCCACATATCCCAATCATTTTTAATTTATGAACTAGTCTCCTGTGTGGTACCTTATCAAATGCTTTACTAAAATCTAAGTAAATTATATCTACATTCTCTCCCTTATCTACTTGATCTGTTACAAACTCCAGAAAGTCTAGTAAGTTAGTCAAACATGATCTACCTGATCTAAACCCATGCTGAGCATCGCTGATTAACCCCTCCCTCTCTAGATGTTGGCAAATCCCTTTTTTAACTATTTTCTCAAGAATTTTACAGACTACAGGAGTTAGGCTAACCGGTCTAAAGTTATTTGGATCCTCTTTACTACCCTTCTTGAAAATGGGGACTACATTCGCTCTCTTCCAATCATCGGGTATTTCTCCATATTCCAATGACCTAGTATATAACTTGTCCAGAGCTATTGAGATACTTTCAACCCCTTCCTTAAGTATCCTAGAATGAATATTATCAGGGCCGGAGGCCTTGGTAGTATCTAAATCACCTATTAGTCCTTTTATCATCCTCCGATCCACACAAATGTTAGTAAACACCTCTTTTCCTGACCTATGAGTACTATACATAGGACTATTTAGTTTCTCTTTTGTAAATACTGATGCAAAATGACCATTTAGTACCTCAACTATTTCCTCATCAGTTTCTCTCACAAACCCTTCATATTTGATAGGTCCTATTTTAACTCTGCCACACTTGTTATTAGTTTTATAGTAACTAAAGAACTTTCTAGGATCTTTGTTGCTATCCTGAGCTAATTTAATTTCTGACACCCTTTTGTTCTTCTTTATAATCTTATTTAACTCATTCCTAGCCATTCTATAATCACTTAAATTTTGAATATTATTTTCTACCTGTAATTTTTTATATGCCCTTTTCTTCTCTGAAATTTTTCTAGCTATCTCCTGATTCCACCATAATGGTTTCCTACTTTTGTTCCTAATGGCCTTCATTGGGATACATTGTTCTTGGACTACATTTATTATATGCTTGAAAGTATCCCACATCCCATAAGCATTTTTACCTCTGAATTCTATATCCCAGTCTACCAAATTTAGCAAGCTTCGAAGTTTTACATAATCTCCCTTATGAAAATTTGGAACTTTTTCAGCATTCTCAGTTATTTTACCCTTCTCAATTCCCAAGTTAAAACGAACTATCTGATGGTCACTATTTCCCAATGCTTCCCCAACAGTCAATTCTTGAACTAAATGATCACTGTTAGAAAGTACTAAATCTAATATATTGTCCCCCCTCGTTGGCTCATTAACAAATTGATTCAAAAAATTATCCTCAAAGCATTCTATGAACCTGCCACTTGTTCTATCCCTACCTATCATATTTTCCCAGTCCACAGAGTTTAAGTTGAAGTCCCCAATAATAACTGCATCTGTTTCACATCCCTTACTTATTTCCCTTATCATTAGTTCATCTATATCATCAGTCTGCCCAGGTGGCCTGTAAAAAGCTCCCAAATGCACCATTCTATTTTTACTGAACCTAATATCTATCCAAAGTGACTCAACTCCATCCTGCTTTATTGAAGTATTTAAACTTGAAACAATGTTGTTTTTTATATAGATAATTATTCCTCCACCAATCCTACCTGTCCTTTGACTAATGTACATATTATAGCCCTGAAAATCAAATTCACTTATAGTGTCACTAAATTCTATTTCATTAACCCATGATTCAGTAACGCATAATATATCTATATCCTCATTGCTAATATAACTAAATAGCTCATCCTTCTTGTTTCTAAGACTACGAGCATTTGTATAGAAACAATTTAACCCCCCTATCCCTGAAGCACCTCTTGAAACTTGAATGACCTCACCTCTATCGCCTTGGAACCTATTTCTGTTATGTGCCAAGTCCATTCTACTTTCAGTACTATAATGTCCTCTCATAATTCCCTGACCACTATTAGTATCTAGTTTCCCGCCCGCAAAGACCTAATAACACGATCATACTCCTCCCACAACACATCTACCCCCCTCCTACTCAAATGCAGTCCATCCATCGCATACATTTCTTTCATTCCAACAAACCTATCCCACACATCCACAAACATGACACCTTCCATCTCACACATCCTCCTCACATAATCATTCAGACCAATTGCACGAGACATCCATTCTACCCCAACATCCATTCTTGGAAGCACACCTGTCACAACACCTTTCATTCTACTTTCTTTCACCTTTTCAATCAACCTCTTGTACCTCTCACGTAACTCACATGCACCCACTTTCTTCACATCATTCACTCCTACATGTGTAATCACAACCGCATCCCTTGCACAGCCAGACACCAGTTCCTCATACCTATCAGACAGATCTCTCACTCCAGCACCCGGCAAACACACCCTCAAACCATTCAATCTACTTGCATTCAACTTCCTATCTAAATATCTAACTCGCGAATCACCCATCACAAGCACTTCAGTCAGACTCCTATTCCTAACCCCCACAGACCTAACTCCATCCCCACTCCTATTCTCATTCAAACTACCAGTCACTCGAACTCCACCCCCACCCCCATCAGTCATATCACTTCCAGTTACTTCCTCTCTTAGGGCACTGAATCTATTAGTCAAGCTAATAGGTTCTGTGTCCCTCTGACTCACACACCTATTCTCCCCCTGGCTAACCACCTCAACAGAGGCAACCCTATTCTCACAAAGAACAGGAGAAGCCTCCCTAGCTTCATGTTTCCTAACCACTCTCCACTGTCCCCCATCCTCACTAGGCCTATTTCTAACTAATCTAAGGGGGCTAACTTCACTATCACTAGAACTATCATATCCTACCTCCTCCACCGGCCCTCTACCTTCACCTGAAACATCTAACTGGCCTACCTCACCACCTAACCTATTCCCAAATCTAGGCCTAACACTAAGTTCCCTCCTGAGCTCAGCAACTAACCCCTCCAGCCTACATATCCTGTCTAAATCCTGCCTTCTCATCCCCTCTAAATCTACAATGCATTCACGCAGCCCACATACAACACATGTATACCCCTCACCTAATACACCACAACCAATGCATACATTCCGACACTCATGCTCACTTTCATCCCCAAACTCCATCACTTATTCAAACAAAGAAAGAATTTAAGTAGCAATAAGAAAAAAAAGAAGAGCAACTTAGCTTTGGCTGATTGTGGTGAGAAAAAAAACAAAAAACAAACAAACTATAGAAAAATCTGAAAAATAGATCAACAGACTGAGAGCTCTATAAAACACGTGCTACCTGTTCGAAGGTCAGTCGAAGACTGACCCAATCTCCTTACTAAACCTATACTTATCAAGCTTAAACCCATTGCTACGTGTCCTGTCATGTTCACTAAGTATAAGAACCTTACCCAGATCCCCTTTATTATATCCTTTTACCCATTTGAAGACTTCAATCAATTCCCCTCTGACTCTTCTCCTTTCCAATGTATGTAGATTTAGTTTTCTGAGCCTTTCACCATAAGGTAAGTTCCTTAGCCCACCAATCATCTTTGTCATCCTTCTCTGCACAGACTCAAGCAAATCAATATCCTTCCTATAATATGGTGACCAAAATTGTACTGCATAGTCTAGATGAGGCCTAACTAGCGCCAGATACAGTTTTAGAATGACTTCAGCACTCTTATTGCTTACACTCCTCCTAATGAATCCCAATATCCTATTAGCTTTATTCTTAGCATTTAGGCATTGCTTTCTAGGACGAAGGTCTGAACTTACCAAAATACCCAAGTCCCTCTCACAATCGGTCCTCCCTAAATTTCTCCCATTTAATTTATAACTATTCAGTGGATTATTTCTACCTATACTAAGTACACTACATTTGTCTATGTTAAACTTCATTTGCCATTTCTCAGCCCAATTGGACAGAATGGTCAATTCCTCCTGCATTACAACAGCATCAGAATCAGCCCTAATGGCCCTACCTAGCTTAGTATCATCAGCAAATTTACTCAGGTCACTACTTATACCTATGTCAAGATCATTAATATAAATTAAGAATAGCAAGGGACCCAAAACAGATCCTTGCATGGGATATGTGGGAACGTTTTAAATTGGATAACTGAATGGCTGAAAAATAGGAAACAGAGAGTTGTACTGAATGGAGTGAGGTCAGAGTGGAGGAATGTTATTAGTGGCGTACCTCAGGGATCAGTTTTAGGCCCTTTATTATTTATAATCTATGTAAATGATCTTGGGCAAGGTGTAAATAGCAAAGTGTCAATTTTTGCTGATGACACTAAATTGGCAGCTGTAGTCAAAGAGGTTGAGGGTAGCTTTAAAGTGCAGGGTGACTTAGATAAGCTGTTAGCTTGGGCTCAGAAGTGGCAGATGACTTTTAACCTTAATAAATGCAAAGTTATTAACATGGGGAGAGATAATAGGGAATTTAGCTATGAGATGGATGGATATTGGCTTAATTCAGTTGAAGATGAGAAAGACTTAGGAGTGGTAGTAGATAGGTCACTGAAATTTTCAAAGCAGTGTATTGAGGCAAAAAATAGAGCAAATAGGGTGCTAGGTTACATTAAAAGAAATGTTAGCTACAAGAGTAAGGAGGTCATCCTTAAACTATACAACTCTTATGTCAGGCCACATTTAGAGTACTGTATACAGGCATGGTCACCACATTTTAGACATGATATAAACTTATTAGTCAGTACAAAGGAGGGCAACAAAAATAATACCATCCCTGAAGCACCTTGAATATGAAGATAGACTGAGGGTATTAAATATGTTTTCATTTGAAAGAAGGTGTGTGAGGGGAGATATGATTGAGCTTTTTAAAATCTTTTCTGGGATGGATAAATTAGATTTCAGCAAGTTATTTGAGTTAGAAGGTAGTAATAGAACTAGAGGCCACCACTTAAAGATTAAAAAACAGAGGTGCAGACTGGATGTTAGAAAATATTTTTTCACTAACAGAGTGGTGGATTATTGGAATAGTTTGCCACCTGAGACTGTAGACATCCCAAACTTGAATGTTTTCAACGCAGATTGGATGATTATATGGGGATGGAGGGTTAATTTCTTACTTTTTAGTATGTGGATATGTTTCTTGACTCATTCCTGTGGATGCAGTTTCTTTTTATTGTATATTTTGGGGGATTTTGATTTTGTTTTTGACAGACTCCTATGGAGGCTTTAAATTATATATTGTAGATGCATGGTTGGACATTCCTATGGATTGTTAAATTGTATATTGTAGCTGCATGATCTGACAAAATCCTATGGATGCATTATATGGGTGGGATTTGATGGATACGGATGACCTTTGATAGGCCCTTGTGGCTTTTGTCATCCGTTAAATTATGTTATGTTATGTTACCTACTACCCTCTGCGGCAATTTGTTCCAGAAGTCTACCATTCTATTGGTGAAAAAATATTTTCTTAAATCCAACCTACACCCTTGCTTTTTAATTTTCAAGTGGTGACCTCTAGTCCGATTTCCATCATCTAACTCAAAAAACTTGCTAACATCTAATTTATCTATCCCGGAAAAAATTTTAAAGAGCTCAATCATATCCCCTCTCACACACCTCCTTTCCAACGAGAACATATTTAATACCCTCAGTCTATCTTCATATTCAAGGTGCTAATAAGGTTAATAAGGTTTGGTTACCAAAGTTAGGCAATTGTTTATGTTCACTTTTTATTGATTTAAAAAAATGGCGCCATACCAGAAGTGGAACTTTTTTCTTTCCGATTTAAAAGTGAAACAAACCATTGACCAAACGAATTAGTTGCTAAAACAGTGTCGTGTTAAGGTTGTAAAACAAGTAGTCCACTATTCAGGTGCTTAAGTTTTTATAGTTTATCGAGGGCATTTTTTTCTTTTAGCCACAATTTATTTACAAAATAGAAGTGAAGTCTATTATTGGCTTATAAGATGAATTTTTCAAATTCGGTAATTATCTCGGACGTAAAACTCTTCAGTAACATTCATGAGAAATTGGTGCTGTGGGGCGGTCAAATTTTCCAAATAAGTAATTTGCGATCTAAATGAGTACCGAATTTGAAAGATTCAGATGTGGGATTTTAAAGGTAAATATGTAGATTATCGGCGCGAACGATGGGACGTACTATTTCGTCCGTGTTCCCAAATGTTTCACGTTTTTGGAGTACATTTAAGTTGACGGCTCGTGTGTGGATAAACACAATGGCGGGAATACACTACGATGATCCTGAGTTTCATTAAATTGAGGGGGGGGGGTCTGGGGGGCACAGCCACCCAGTATATAATCCTAATTGTTTATAGAATAATAATTCGAAAAGGACTCAAACGCGCATGAATATTCCGACACGAGTGAACGATAATATTTACACACAAATTTTTTTTTCGGCCGGGCCGCTATTTTTTGGCAGCATAAGTAATTATAAATTGGTAAGGAATATATGATTAATGTTGGGTTTAAGCAACCCTCGAATTTTGCGGGCCCTTTGATATAAATATCACTATTTTAAAAAATAAATACGCAAATGCTATATAGAGCATATCGCAGATATACTCTATATAGCTTCTTCACTACTTAATGTGGGTAAATTTCTACTTATGATGTTATGGCGATAAATAGATTGGCCGCCATCTTGGGAGAGACAGTGTGAATTTTGAAACACATTATAGTGTATTATTGCTATTATATCTCATTTAAGTGATTTTATTCTGAAGTAAAATGTGATATAAATGATATAAACATTTCATATTATTGGTTTAAATAGCATTTGAGGGTGAGGCTTATCTATGTCTGAAATCAAGAAACGTGGTAGAAAAACTAGAGGCCTAACGACATTTAGCAATCGCTTTCTGAATTTGAATCTAATGTTAGGCTTTCGAATTAGGAATATTACGAGTTTTTTTTTTCAATGGCGGGGCTTGTGGGGGTATAAGAAGCAAAGCTCTTCATTTCGAAATTACCTTAAAAATGATATATAATACAATATGATGCGATTGCAATAGCCTAACTAAAAATAAAAGCACAACCAAAAGCACTTTTTATAATATATAATTTGCCCAAGAAAAAGTATACATTTAAAAAAATTGTTTATATATATATATATATATATATATATATATATATATATATATATATATATATATATATATATATATATATATATATATATATATATATATATATATATATATATATCGGGTGTCCCAGAAAAAAGTTAACCGTAATTTGAATTAGTATAACTCAAAGATTATTGAAGATTTGGAGGTCCTGCAAAAAAGTGTCTTATTTAACAACTATTTATCTGTCGATTCTGGAAATTTCATTAAATTGCCTTTGATGGTTTTGATACATTAATTGGTTTAGTGGAGGCTATCAAAAATATGTTTGCGCAAGGAAGTAAAATAATGAAACGAAGCCTAGGGAGGCTAGGCCACCGTGCACTTTCAAGAGAAGCGTAGGGAGTCTAGGTCACTGTGCGATTCTTCAAGCAAAGCCTAGGCCATTTTAGAGTGTGTTTTTTAGCCACGCTGTGATATGGTCTCTTCATTATTGCTTACTAAGCAAATCAAAGCTTTCTGTGTAAAAGTTTACTTCCATAGAACCTTTTTAATCATGCAGTTAACAAAAGATCAACGCATATTTGTATTCACAATCTTTATTAAGACTGGCAGTATTAAACAAGTACAACATTCATTTGAACAACGTTTTCCAGGTAGGCATCCACCAAGCAAGCCCACAATTTGCAAAAATGTTCGCAAATACCAACATGAAGGAACATTATTCAGATAACCCTTAATTACTGCATGTGACAACACAAAAATGCAGTAATTAAGAGTTATCTGAATAATGCCTTAGCTGTCCACAATTCCAAGATGGGACACGGAATTAACTGGTCAAAAACTGATACAATAATCCATAGTAATGATTTTATAAAGAGAAATATCCTGAAATCATTTTTAATCTCCCACACAAAGGAGAGTAATCTCAAAATTAGCCCAGGGCTGTTTTCGCTAGATCCAATTTTATCACTTTTTCTAAAATCCGTCTTATCTAATAGCATTAAATGTTGACCTCGTAGGGAAACGTGCTTTGTATAAATACTGTGTGTCTTATTTTTATTACCATTGAGTTTGAAAATGTCGAATAGACGAAAGTACTAACTCCAATCCGCTTTTTATTCAGTTTCTTTCCGTGGTATATATTCATATTTATAGTTATCACGCGCTAACTTTCGTGATATTTGCCATATATATATATATATATATATATATATATATATATATATATATATATATATGCAAAAAATCCCACAGGAAAATGAAAGGTGGATTCGTCGATTTTTTGCATTTACTGCTCTACTCACGCGCTACTTTGCATCTCACACAGGAGTGAGCGCGAACTCTCTCAGATCCGATTTTTTCCACACATCAGAAAATTACTAATTGTCGTTGATTGTAGTTTTTGGACGTCAGCTAAGGTATAATACTGAATTTAATAATTATTTTTAAGATTTACCTGTATTTTAGACATGTATTATATGCTACATTCGATCGCAGCTGTTTAAAAAAATTTATATATATATATATATATATATATATATATATATATATATATATATATATATATATATATATATATATATATATATATATATATATATATATATATATATGAAAAGAAACTCACAACTTGCACGTGATTCAAAATTATGATAAATAACACCCACAAGGAAAATGAAAAAACGATTCAGAGCGCTTTCGTCTTTATTCTAAAAGACCTCTTCATGGGTGTTATTTATATATATATATATATATATATATATATATATATATATATATATATATATATATATATATATATATATATATATATATATGCAAATTTTGTTGAAAACCATGGTATATTTCGCCTTGATCAATTTCCTTTGGCAACTTTCTATTCTTCTTAATGTCTTTTTTAGTCCATTTTGTAGATGGTAGATAACTTGTCCAATGTTCATATCTATTTTTTTTATAAATGCGTTTGGTAAAAAACAACTTAAATGACTGAACTTCATCTTCGGAGCGTCTTTAGGTATTCTTTCCTCCTTTACCGATGAAGTATGGTGGAGTCTGAATTAGGTTGAATGAAAAGAAAACGGTTTTTAAGGGATATTTGTTCCTCCTCGCTCGAGCGTAATGTCAAGGGAAACGAGCCAATCTGGTGAGTGGAATTTTTAAAACAACTTTAATGTTCGATTTCAGCTCGTAACCTGGGCGTTGAGGGTCGAATTTTCTTCGTTTATTAAGATGGCTTCTAACATGTTCAGCCTAGCTTTATTTCCCTCTTTCCTTTAAGTGTGGTGTGTTCAACTAGAATATCCCTAGTTAGTTTGATATCATGTGCGCTCTCCATATGATTTTTGGGCCCTCCGCTTTGCAGATGCATGGTCAAACGCCTCGAAAGGGTGGTAGTTGTCATGACAACATATTTTGAGTTATTATGAAGCTTGCAGCCTTCATTAGTGCAGTTAAGCTCGTAAACTATGTTGGTTGACTTTAGATTCGAGGAGTATAGGCAGTTGTTGTTTTTAATAAGGATATTGTTAACTTTTGACGGTTTATAGTATATAATAAGTTGAATTTTGTCCACTTGATTATTACCCTTAATGTTATAGCTAACAATCTCCTTGATGTTTTTTTTTCGTCTATCTGCTGTTTTAATCCACATGAATGGAGTTAATGACTAAAGGAAGGGAGCGTGCGGCGAGTTACGAACACCTCGCCCGCATCCCTAGGACCACTCATGTATGTGCGGCATAGTCTACTCTTCTATCATGGCTCTACCAAAAAAATTTTTAGCACAACCTCGTGTGTTCCCCCGACCCCTCCCATCCAGGCTTACAGAGGCCAGAAGGGGCTGTCCCAGGCCGACCTCTCTTCAAGTTCTTTTCCCGCTCTTATCGGCTATATTTTAGCCGATAGACAGCATAGTACAAGCGGGGGACAAGAGAAGTCAAAGAACGGGAGGGGAATGCGTGGTAGGGGAACATTCGCAGATTCATCTGGGTCATCTACAGTTTCTGATTTTTTTTACTGCTCTTATGTGCATATCCCTAACCTATACTTACACTCCTCCTTTCTTTAATGATTGATGCTCGTTGTTCTCATTTGGTCATTTGTTGTAATGACATTTTCTGTCTTAAGTTCTTTTAAGTGCTATTGTCCTTACGGGCTACGTATGTTAGCCGTTCTCCTTCTTGGGAAAGACTGTCAAGCAGAGCTTAGAAGGCTCCCGCTTGTAATCTCACCATGCTTAGGTATTGTTAATTCTATTATATGTATATGTTAATGAATTAATTGATTGAGCTACCCACCTCTTTCGTTTGTGAATGAGCTTCACTAACCTGGGAGTGAATCTCACATCTCCTTATTATAATGATCCTAGCGTGTGTGTGTGTCCGTTTGTGCATTTAAAAAAATTCTTTTTTTCTTCCATGTTCCTGAGAGCATATCGCATTTGTGATCCTTGTTTCTTGCAAGACGAAATTAATACAATCATCCAAACATTCATTGAACTGCAATATCCCCTTTGGTTCATAGAAAAGTGTCACTATAAAGCCAGAACCATCTATTACTCCCCAGCTAATTATAAAGAAAGCAGATGTGACAAATATTATGTTACCTTTCCATACTCCCCCCAATTAATCAATTTCATAAAATTGGCACGGACCAACAACATCAATGTTGCCTTTCAGTACGAAAATACGATCAGAAATAGCCTATCCAAAAATAGATCGATCGATAAAGAACAGAGTTTATTTTATTCCATGCAAATCATGTGATGAATTATATATCGGTGAAAGCAGCAGATTTTCCAAGAGAATGAATGAACACAGATGTCATATGCGACGTGGTGCCGTCTCCTCGAGGTTATTTCTACATATGTCAAATGAAAATCATCAAATTGATATTGATAATGCTAAAATAATTTATATAATTCTCAGAATTATATACATCGACGCTTAATTGAGTCGGCACTTATAAAAGAAATTCCTAACTTTAATACTTGCGACGGTCAATTCAACACTAATACCTTAATAAGCAAGAAATTCATACTTCCGTTTCTCAAAAATGCTGACACATTCTCGCATCTTCCACCTTAGCGCCACTGATTTGTGTGTTTGTACGTTAAGCAACTTCTGTATCTCACTTGTTCACTAGCGACTGACAATGACGGATGTCTCCGTTGAAACCTGGTTTCGCATATAAAATTAGTCGTACTGGCCGTCGGAAGTATTAAAGTTAGGAATTTCTTTTATAAGTGCCGATTCAATTAAGCGTCGATGTATATAATTGTGAAACTTATAAACTATTTTAGCATTATCAATATCAATTTGCTGATTTTCATTGGACATATGTAGAAATAACCTCGAGGAGACGGCACCACGTCGCATATCGCATTTATGTTCATTCATTCGCTTGAAAAATCTGGTGCTTTCACCGATATATAATTCCTCACATGATTTGTATGGAATAAAATAAACTCCCTTTGTTCATGAAGAGTACCATGCCACCTGGTGGCCAAGAGTTTTTCAGCGATTGTCATTCTGATCTTTATGTGAATTTCATTATCCGTTTGGCGGACCTCGTCCAGGCTTAAAATGGATGAGTGGCACGATTAATTAAGTGTTGTTGTTTTACAAGTTTGGGGGCGGAGGACAAAAATATTTATTCAAATTCAACATCGACAAGATTCCCCCAAAGTGAAGTTGGTGTGCCTCAACGCTACTTAAAGTACCATCTTCTCCCATCCTTATGCCATATTAAGGACAAGGCCACTCATAATTGTTCCCCAGCCCAAATCGGATCTTTATGAAAGTCCTTTGGGTGGGTGTGGGGGAGGGGTTTACCGAAACGGAAGAGTGATGTGTAGTGTGTACAAAGAGAGGGAGTGTGGATTACCGTGGTGTAGTAATTAACAATGTCTGTGGTAACATACGTGGCCGGAGCTCTCTGCGTGTTTGGCTCAGATTCGACCGCCTTATTGGCTGCTGCCCCTAGTGAGCGGCGATTTTTTGTGTGTGCGGGCTCGTTCTTGCCAGGAATCGATCGGAGTGCCATGGCGAAGATATCCAACACTTTGTCCACCAATATTAATAATATAGTAAAATAGGGATAAAACTTTGTATGCAATCCCGTTCAAATCATTACAGTCATTGATCAACTCTATTACGTTCCTATTAATATAATTGTACAAATATGTATATTTATTCCATTGTTGTATTTTAGAAAAACTTTCAAAGCGGACCAATGGCCACGAAACCAGATCATCGTGGTAACTCTAGCCTCAAAGTGGCCCCAGGTCGGCTTTTAGCCTCCATCAATTGGCAGAATACCCATCTCATAGGATACGTTGCGAAAGACACAGAAGTCCATTTCTGTGAAGGTCAGTCCATTTCCACTTAATACTTCTGAAATTGGAACAAATAATTTGCATGCACCACATTAAATTCTTGCATATAACATCATTTAGAGCAAATAGGGGATTAGCCCCCGCCCCACAGATATTGTGGTTTATTTAAGACGGGTCGTGCTTTTAAAAGAAAATATAAAGTATAATTAATGAAAAAGATTGCCATTGCACTCCACATCAATTGTAAATTCTACGATCGTATATTTAAAACATCTAGGAATAATTCTTACAAAGTGAGGTAGCCCTCAAATCCGCATATTTGAAACCTTTGCGGGGACGAAAACTGGATGATGCATCTCCTTTGCTAATTTACGTTAATGGCGTCCCGTTCTACTAGTTTATTAGATTTCATAAAATTTGCTGACGATACCTGTGTATCTATAACAATCAACAACCTAATATCGTTAAATCTTGCCCTTAACACTGTCTTATTGCCCACAGGACATTGGTAAAACTACCCATATGATATTCTTCTTTAATAAGACTACAATCCTGCTTCTTATATTAATAGACAATCAACCTATTGATCAATCATATTCTACTAATTCCTTGATATTCACATTGATAAGAGACTAAAGCTCTCCACACCCTCAAAAATCTGTCCCAAACTCTGGGTTCCTTAAAACGAATTTCCCATATTTTGCCATTAAAGACGAAATACCGTATAATTCACTTATTCTTTCTCAAATCACATATGATTGGCACCATCTCTTCCACTAAACTAAATAACTTTCTTCAAAGGACACTCTCAGTTTTTACAATCCATTCAGCAACTTAATTACAAAAAAAATACTCTCTCTTAAACTATTACATCACAATAAAGTTCTTGCTAACGCCGATACTTATCCCTTTTTTTTAAGCAGTTACTCGTCGCCCTCCTTTTCACACACGCTTCGCAACCCGCTTCCGTTCGAAACAACTTTCCTAAATTTATTAAATCTACAGCTCAAGATTCTTTTGTATATCGGTCTATTCGTATTTGGGATGTTCTCCAATCATCTCTCAAGCAACTTGATTCCTTTAATACATTCAAATATTTTAAAACAACATTTTTTTTTATTAACCAAACTGTTCAGAAGCACATCCTATTGTTATTTTAAAATACAAATACTTCGCTAGTTTTCATTACCCTGATTGCCAGATCAGCGTCATAAGGCTTAATTTATATTACCATATTTTATTTTGTTACTAAATCCAATACCGGTATTTTATTATTATTATGATTATTTTAGAATTAATATCACATTCATGTCGTATTTTGAAATATTTAACATCACTGATTAATATTACAAATAATCCATATTACTTTCATTGGCGCAAAAATATTACTTTTAATTATAGTCTCCATCATATTACCGACCCTTGTCACATCAGCATTCTGTTGCCAAAACATACTTGTAGAGATAATCTCAACAAAATTGTCATCAAATTCCTAGCCAATATTATTTAACCTTTTCAAGAACTTATTATTGAGTAGTTTTACTTTATTGGGGTACCTGTTATGGGGTGCTCGAAGTTAACATGTGTCCGAGGTGTCTTGTGTTCTCGTGGTAGAGGATTCAAGGACGTTTAATTTTAGGCGGCGAAGAACTTGGTAGGCTTCGGAGTAGAGAGGAATTCGCTTGACCGAGGCTTGAGATTAGGTAGGCTTGGTAAGAGCAGTGGTTCCCAACCTTTTTTAGTTCATGGCCCCCCTTGGGATCTTTAATATTTATGTGCCCCCCTTGGCATTATTAGCAGAAAAATAGTACTTTAATATTATAATACCTTCCATAAAAATATCATTGTCCATTAATTGTACATAGATTCTCCTTTAATCTATTTTACTAGCAGAAACAGATATTTTGTGGGTTCAGTAAAAGAACCATTTAAGATCATACGTTATTTGTCTGATAGAGCAGCAAAACGAAAAACTTCCATGGACACCGAGAAAATAAGTAATCTTTCAATAATTATTATCTTTTGACTTCAAAAAAAAATCATTTAGCAAAATAAAAACAAATATATCATATTAGCTTTTTTTGTGTGTGTTTTTCAGTGAGATCCTTGTAGCTGATGTAGTTGCGCAAGTTTTTCAATGCCAGGGTCCATGGTTGTTAGGGAAAGAGGAAGATCACCTCTAGTTACAATTTCTAAGCGGTTGCGAGCTTTTGATAATAGGTGAGAAACTCGGCTAAAACCTGACTCAACTAGGTAAGACTTTCGAAAGGCAATGAATATAATTTCCCTTCCTGCCATTTCACTACTTGTCCATAAGCTATTGAGGCCATGTTTAATTACTCTGCAACTTAATGAGGCTTTTTTGAAGTATGATGTCAACATCAGCGGCATTTGTCTTAAATGGGTTTACCACCCAACTTGGAATGTTCATTTCCAAGAGATCTTTGAACCTAATTTCCATATCGTTGTGCGATTTTTTCAAGTGATCAACGTACACTAAAATATCATCCTCATGCAGCTCCCCTTCAATAGGGGCGAGGGTTGGAAAATGTAACAATTTCAAACGCACAATATTAGTCCTAAGCAGATTAAGTTTTCTATGGAAAGAGCCGATTGCCTCTTTGGAAGTTAAAAGATTTGTATTTTTACCTTGTAGCTGTTTGTTCAACATGTGGAGCTTGTCAATATATCTGAAAGGTAGAATGTGTCACATTGGCAGCTATGATTTCTTCTCCAAGCGCATTACCGTTCGAAAATGGTACAACACACTCCCGGAGTTCAACGAAGCGACGCACGCAGTTACCCTTGTAGCTGTTTGTTCAACATGTGTAGCTTGTCAAATATATCTGAAAGGTAGAATATGTTACATTGGCATCTATGATTTCTTCTCCAAGCGCATTACCGTTCGAAAATGGTACAACACTCTCCCAGAGTTCAACGAAGCGACGCAGGCAGTTACCCTTGGAAAGCCATCTCACCTCTGTATGCAAAAGTAAACGTTCAAACTATTCTTCATTGTTTGCACAGAGTTGTCTGAAAAGACGGTCTTGAAGTGGATTTGACTTAATAGGGTTGAAGCTTGGATTACGCTATCAGGAGCATCTTTCAGACGTCCTCCCAATTTTTTTGCAATCAAATGTCGACGATGAACCACTCAGTGTATGCAAAAAACATTAAGCAGAGTTTGTTTAAGATGTGCAATGAAGCCCCTGTATCTGCCTACTATAGCAGTGGCACCATCAGTTGCACAAGCCATAATGTTACCCATTAGAATATTTTTTCTTGGAAATAGGCCAATACTTTTTGGATAATTGTTTCCCCTTTTGTATCAGTCACAAGACTGCGAGCAAAAAGCATTTCCTCTCTGAGTTCCCTATTATCACCCAAAATCCTAACATACGCCATAAGAAGGGCTTGATTATCACTTACAGATGCTTCATCAATTTGTAATGCAAATTCTTTACTTGTAAAAGTGCAACTAGTTGATTTTCTATATCTTTTGCCATTTTATCAATGAGACTTGATACTGAATTGTTGCTTAACGGGATAACCTCTGTAATTTGTTTGGAATTCTGTTGCATAAAAGTAGAAATTACTACAGATACTGCGGGCAAAATCAAATTTTCACCAATATATATATATATATATATATATATATATATATATATATATATATATATATATATATATATATATATAGGATGAGTCAAAATTATGTTAACACTTCTATAAGTTTTATTTTATTCAAATTTTAACACTAAAATGAGAGGAATTATTTATTCAGAGTTTACTAAACAGTCTCCACCAGTCCACCAGCACAATTGATGCACACAAACCAGCGATCAACAGTAAAATTTATTGCCTTGACACACATTTCACAGGGAATATTTGATATTACACTTTTTATTTTGTCCTTGAGTTCTTCGATGTCACTAACGCTTTTGCTATACACGCGTTCCTTTATCATACCCCATAACCAGAAGTCACAGTGTGTGAGATCAGGGGAGTATGGTGGCCATGCCAACGGTCCGCCGCGACTTATCCAACGATTTGAGAAAGTTTGATCAAGATAAGCGGGAACAGTGCGGCTAAAATGAGGTGGTGCCCCATCATGTTGGAAATACCCTGCTCGTCTGATATGTTGGGGTGTGTTATCAATGGCAAACGTTTGCAGCATTTGTAGGTAGTTATCTGCAGTCACCGGTAAAGTTGTAAAGAAATATGGGCCAATTACACCAGTAGTGGTCGCGGCACACCACACATTTATCTTTGGGGAGGCCCCTTCATGCTCTCGAATGACACGTGGATTTTCATTACCCCAGAAAATAGTGTCATGTCGGTTAAAATGACCACTTGTATGAAAGGTGGATTCATCACTAAATATGATACGATTAGCAATGTTCGGTTGGATACTTGTCATTTCAGCCAGAATCTCACAGCATTCTACTCGAACATGTTTTTGCCGAGCTGTCAAAGCTTGGGCAATTTGTAAGTGATATGGTCGCATGCCAAGATATTGGGATAGAATTCGGCACACTGTGCTCTGTGAAATCCCTGTTTCTTCTTGTCCTGGGCCGCCCAGCATTTCCTTGATAGTTGTCTGCTACTGATCCAGTGGATACAAACTTGACATAGATGCGATAAATTGTTAAATGGCTTAGTGGGCTACGATTTGGAAATTGTTCAGCAAACTTTCGACTCACTGTTGTTGCCGATTCAAAAACTTCCATCAAGCTTGCAACCACCCTTCTGTGCTCCATTGTTAGTCTGTCAGCCATAGGTAATGTAAATCTGTAAAATAAATATAAATAAATCATTAATCATAATAATAGTAAAAAATAAATCATAAAACTTACAGAAGTGTTAACATAATTTTGACTCTCCCTGTATATATATATATATATATATATATATATATATATATATATATATATATATATTGAGTTGCAAATAAAACGAAATTTTCCTAATATCTTTGAAAACTAAAAATAAAATAATTATTGAGAACGCGAATGTTTGAAAATTTGTATGTAATTTATATTAAACTAAATTTTATATACAAATATATATTTTCAAGAATATATAAAATATGATATTATTTATTTACTAGGTAAACAGTTTACAACGGTTAACCACTACATAATAATTTTAACTTTATTTGATGCCACTCAATTTTAGATCGCAAAACTTCAGGGCGAGGTGCGTTCCACTTCGCCCTAAGAAACAGTTAATAACTTTTAGAGTGTATGAATGCTAGTATTTACATTTGGCATTATGCTTATGACACCATTTAAGCACATAATGAACATAAATGTGAGCAAATATTACAACCAGAAAACGTAATATTTATTGAAACAATAAACATTTCGCATAAGCAACGCCGCGCAGCTGCAATGCAAGCGCACGATGATGTCGTTAGCAATTAATTTAAAGAGAAACAAAGTAATCGTTAGAGATGTTATATCTACCTAGAAATACGACACAGTAAAGAGTGCAGGTAAAAATAGCCTTTTTGGTATCATATATTTTATAAATATGTTTAGAGTCACCATATAATATTAGTTATTTTATGATGATTGAAAAGATACTCACCAAAATAAAAATAAATACTGAACATAAACAAGATTGTCACGGAGTAGAAATGATGGTATAACTTGGAAAATGGATACTGACTGACTGAGTTAGCAACTGCAACGAGTGTTGGTGCTGTGGGTGTGGAACATAGATACGACGCTGCCAAATGTATAACTAATAAATCATTACAACGTTGTTGTATATCGAAAAAAAAGAACTCAATGTTCTATGATTAGTAGCCCGTAAATAGTTGCTTGTCACTAGATTAACAGATTATGGAGAACTAAATATAGTCAAATATGCGGCACAAAAGGTTCATATCCATCATTGGCTCAAACCAAGGGTATCCCCCCCCCCCCCACCACCCCAGCCAGGGTGTGGGGGGAACCCTTGGAAACGGCCGCGCTCCTCCAGCGATTCGTTAGAATCACAGGAGGCAACAACCTTGAATGCGGCAGTGAGGCCGTCTTCCAGGGTTCCAAACGCTATCCCCGAAAAGAGAAGATCACCAAAGGAGCTTCGACTCCTATGCCCCCATCCAGGGCAGGCTAGGTGCCTCGGTGGCTCGGCGACCGTGGATCCTCCAGAGTAAGCACTGTCGCTTACGAAGCCGCCCGTACATACGCTGCCCGAACGATTTCACTGTCGGTGAATTTTGTCGAGCTAGTGTTAGGTTCCCTTAATTTTAGAAGCACCCCCACCGCTCTTTTTGGCGGCCATACGTCTCTTCACTTAACGGGAAGACACCTCTACCTGAGGTGTAGAAGCGAATCAAAAGGATTGGGGGAGGAAAAGTTTTCGTAGGGCCTCCCTCCCGTTCTCTAAGAGAATGGGGCCGCATTCTCGGATCCCGAGTCCGTGGCGGAGTCTTTCGCCACTGCTTTATCCGCTTTCTCAACCGGGAAGCTGCTTCACCAGCATTCAATGCACGTCACGATATCACTGAAGACCGCCGACTGGGTTTTACCTCCAGGGACGGAGAACCCTTCAACGACATGTTTACATTGAGTTAGTTGCGTTCCTCCCTCAATTCATGGGCGGTCACCGCTACTTTTCCGTAATATCTCCTCTATGTCATCCTTAGACACATAGGAGAGAAAGGCATGGCCTTTCTGTTAGATTTGTTCAACAGGATCTTGACAGAGGTTATCATCCCAGAATTATGACGAATGGCTACTGTGCTCGCTTTTCGCAAACCAAGGAGAGATCACTCTACTCCGGCCGTTTTCCGCCCAATCTTTCTAACCTCCTGCGTGTGCAAGTTGATGGAGAAATTGGTAAATGTTAGACTAGCCTTTTTTCCTGGACAGCGGAAGCCACCTGTCTTCTACAGAGTGCGGCTTCCGCAAGTCGGATGCTCTGCTCCGACTGAAGAATGCCGTATGGGAGGCCTTTCTAGGCAGACAGCAGTATGACAGGGTGTTTTTCGATCTGGAGAAGGCCTATGATACCGCATGGTGATACGGTATCATGGAGACTGTCCACGCGATGGGAGCGGGGGTGAGAATCCCAATCTTTATCTCTGAGTTTTTGCGAGATCATCGATTCCATGTACGGGTGGCGAAACCCCTATTTGGCCCAAGTGAGCAGGAAATTGCCTCCCGCAGTGATGTGTCATCAGTCTCATGCTTTTTGCCCTGAGCATTAACGATATCACCCAGGTGCTGCCGGGAGATGTTCTCGCTACGCTCTACGTCGACGACCTTTCGATCCCTTTTGATGCGGCTTTAATGACAACTCGGGAGCATTGACTTTAACAGGCACTGAACCGCATCTCTCACTATGCCAAAGCGCACATGCTTCGGTTTTCCATGGCCAAGACTAAGGTTGGCCCTGTCGCTATCCACGGCCCCAACCCGCCTCGGACTCGTCCCTATATGGGCTTCGACAAGAAGTGGTGAAATTGCAAAATTTGCTTGTTTTTTTCGACCGACACCTGACCTGGGAGGCTCATATTCGCTGCCAAAGTGTCTAACATGACGTTCAGCACCCTGGGTGCTGATTGGGCTACTACCTTGATTTTCTATTGATCATTTGTTCGTTCGAAGTTTGACCACGAATGCGAGTTTTATGCTTCCGCAGCCGAGCATGAATTACGTACGGTGGACTCAATCCACCACACTGGTCTCCGCCTGGTGACAGGTACCTCCGCACGTTCCCCATTGAGTGTCTACTTGTTGATGTTGGGGATGTGACACTCGCTCTGCGCCGTGCGCAGTGTATTATACGCTTATACTCGCCAGCCCGACCGTTTCCTCACTCACCAATGGCTTTCACTGCATTCGCACCCTATCTCAACAGTGCTTATGCTAACAAGACGCTAGTAATACCCAAATCTCTTTAGTTTTAGACTTTGGAAACTCATTCGAGGGCTCTGTGTAGCTCCGGGCCGGTGGCGCCTCTGGTTTTGCTTAGGACGCCCCCTTGCAAGGTACCATTTTTGACTATTTGTCGCCCCGCCTTTGCTCATAATGTTAACACAGTGCCGTGAGTATTGCCCTGCCTTTTTGGAGCACACTTCGTGTCACGCTATATCCCTGCCAGTGTATATGGATGGCTCTAAGTCCCAGGAGGGGGTAGATTTCCACGCCGTATCCACTCTGTTTGAAGTCAGCGGGGCTTTATCAGGCACTGCGTCGGTCTTCACTGCCGAGCTGGTTGCAATACTCCCTTCCGTACGGGAGATAACGTAAATATTTGACCAGTACTGGGTGGCCAAACCAGCGTTTGACTCTTCCTTCCACCGAGTACATAGCATAAATTAGGTCAGCCGTCCGAGCTGCTTGGCAAAGAAGATCATATACGACCGAGGGGAACTTAAAGTTGTGTGCCATTGCACCGTGACTGTTTGCATGGACCTACCCTCCAATGCCACGATGGCTTCAGGTCGCTTTCTGTCGTCTTCGAATTGGGCACACTCGCGGGACGCACTGCTACTTGATTGAGCGCTCGCCCGCACTTTATTGCGACGACTGCGTTGTTGCCTAAACTGTTCGGCACATTCTTGTTGAATGCCACAATCAAAATGATTTTCGCGCCCGTTACCTGTCCTGGTACCGAGACGAGTGGGGTCGCTGCTGCTTGTCCCTTATACTCGCGGCGAATTCGTGCAAACAAACTTGTGGACTATCTGACATTTGGTGGGAATATGGTCTTATCCATTTTATTTGACTCTCTCTGTGTTAGGCGCTGTTCCTGCGCTGGGGAAAGGTGGGCCTTCCCACGACGCCAGAGCGTGCTTCTTTCTTCTTGCCTTTTTTCTTGTTTTTTCGCTTGTTTGTTTGACTTTGTATTTGTTTTGTTTCTATTTTGTTACGTGGCCTTTGTTTTATTTTTTTAAATTTAGCCTAATATTAGGGAGTAATGTGATTACGGTGACATTTGCACTAGTAGGAAATCGCCAGATGGGATCTTAAAATAATGTATGCCTGAAAATGTAGTTTTATCAGCACGTCGAAAATCGCTCAGACAAGTAAGTAAGGATTTTTTTTAAATTTACAAGGCTGACAATAGGTGAACCGCACGGTCTTTAGTAGCCCTTATAACTCCCCTTCCCCCAAACAACTAGATACCAGGAGACGAGGTTGGTGACTTAAATCACTAAACTTCTTCTGGTTCCTTCTACGAGATCTGTTTAATAAAGTGTTGTCCTCATAATCGGCTACCTCTTCTGCATTTTCAATCCAACTCTCCTTTTATTTCTCTTATTATTGCTTTATATAACTAATTAATTCCTTAATTAATTAACAGATTTAGACAACTACGATTTTCTTGCATCCGATGAACTGGCAGTGATATTCCTAAATGAAGCAGACCTAATATCCGGTAGGTCTAGATATTACTTTTATTCTATTAGGAAATGTGGGAGAAATTTTTGAAGAGAGAGAGAGAGAGAGAGAATATGTGTGTCTGAGAGAGAGGAAGAAAGACAGAGTGTGAGAGCGGGCATGATAAAGAGTGTGTGCGAGAAAGTTATCGTACTAGAGAAATAAAGTGCGTGTGAGTGTGTATGCGAGAGTGCGTGTGAGAGAGTATGAGGGAGAGAGTGAGTGAGAGAAAGAGAGAAGTAGAAATGCACATGAAAAGACACTTATTTTGAGATAGTCATTGATGCAATTGTTATCTTGACCCTCGACTATTGCTACTCCCTCTTCGCCGGTTCTCCTACCGCCTCTACTCTTCATTCTCTTCAATTCGTGCAGATGTTTGCAGCTCCCCTTCTTCTTCTCCATCAGGGTCGCTCCTCTCCTGTTACACCGTTGTTTCGGGTTCTCCATTGGCCCCCCACCAGTTCAAGCATCACCTTCAACCTTCTCCCTCCTGCCATGACTGATGCGGCTCCCTCTTACCTCTCCTTTGGCTCAACCCGAGTGAGCCCTACGATCCGTCGCCTCCTTTCTTGCAAGCTCTTCACAGGTGTCTCCGTTCCATAGGGAATCGCGCCTTCTCGGTGTGTGCTCCGAGTTATGGCACACCCCGGCGCCTGCCTTGCTGTCCTGCTCCTCTTTTGGTGCTTTTAAGACTGCTTTGAAGACGCATCTCTTCTCCCTATCCTTTCCCTAGTCTGTCCTTGACCAGGCGCCCTATGAAGTTCTGTGACCTTCACCTATGTACTTATGAGGATATGTAAATATAGATCTCCTTCCATGCGAATCAATACACTTCGAATATATTTTTAGAAGCCTTTGAGATGATTGTTCACTCACACCTTATAGACATTCGTCGCTTTCTTGTATGAATCGCTCAAGAAACCTCGCGAATCGCAATCGCACTCAAGAGACACTCGATGCGTTCTTTGTTAAATTTCTTACTGCTTCCATCAGCTTACTAATCGCTAATCAATCATGTTTTCTTCAATCACAACAACAATAACACCTCTGATTTCCAACCTTCATTTTATTGACGTTCATATGGCATCTGGACACCCACAAAAAATATCACTCCATTTTTCATATTTCATCTTCATTTTGGTTCGAACCAATGTGTGCGGCCCTCATTGAATTACACATTTCACATCTCTTTTAAAATTCAAAGGCAAATGTCCACTTCCCGCCTCCTCGATTAACTGGGGCCCAGTTTAACAAGGACTAATTTGGGCTAATTACAGATTTCCACCTTTTTATTATGCTCGTATTACATAAATCTCGCTCTCGATTTTTATTCATTTAAGTCTTATTCACTAATTTCCGTATTCACCCAAGACGAATTACATCTGTTACATGATTGATGAGAGTTGCGTGCTCCTTTCATTCCTCTTTTTGCTACTCGAGGGATTATTACCTTCGATACATTTCTCTCCACACACTTACAATTCTTTTACCTACCTTTTCCCTAAGCTTCCTGACGATGTCTTTGTTGATTGTAAAACTTTCTCTTTAAATAATGTTAAATAATTTTTTCTTCAGTGTCCCTTTATTTCGGAACCTCTGCCGTGCGATTCCTTGATTATTTCATCTTATTTCTGCGCTACTGCGGCGTTTCCGGGGACTTTCTTTGCGCTTTGAATTTCCTCTATAATTTGCCAAATTGTCTTCGGCAGATATTACGGGTTGTAAACGAAGGGTGGTCAGATTCTGCAGAGCCGATTCTTCCCTCCGAAAAGTGGTTATTGCACAAAGGACAAAATTGACTAATAATATGTATAAAGAATTTCAAAAGTATGTATTCGTTATCTTATTTTAATGGTCAATTGGCTTTGATAGTCCCAGATCTAATGATCAATTGGCATTGATACTAGAAGCGTTAATGGTTAATCTGCATTAATATATGAAGAGTTAAAGGTCAATTTGCACTGGTACATGAAGAGTGAATCGTCAAGTGATATTGATACTTGGGTATTTAATGTTTATTTTGCATTGATACATTAGGGTGTGTCAATTTGTGGGGGGAAAATATTTTTTTTCCAATTCCTTCACTGAGGGGCTCTAAAAGTTGTGTTTGGATGTGAGGATTCAAATCTGCTATTAGTTTTGTGATTGCTCAACATTTAGCATTGTAAATCTACTTTTAAACCCCTTCCCCTCATAAATAGCTCTCATAAAACAACATTTATTAATTTTAGCTTTTAAAAATGGCAAGTAATGTTATAGACATTTAGTTTCTATGCATAAAACATATCCCAGTAATCATAAAACATATCTTTGTAATCAGACAACTTTAGAAAGTGATGACATCAGTAAAAAAATAATTAAACAAGTTTCATCAAGTCTTGCTTTGATTCGTTCTTGGACATCAGCCGCCGACTTGTTTCTTGGCTTCTGATTTAGCCCTAACATTTCTCATGTGTGACTTGTTTCACACAACTCTCTATTGACTGAGCGTGACAGGGCCACTGTGGAACATGCATAGGCTTGTCAAGGAACTTCTTTACTTCTGATGTAGTCAGTTTGCATGTCAAAGGAGGTTCAAATATCCAATAAGACCAGTCTCTTAGCTCCAACAGGTAAGAGGCACTGGGGTTGATGGAAGGTGACTTCCTGAGACGTACAGAAAGATGTCTAAGTGTGTGAGCATCTCCACCCCTCATGTAAAACAATCTTTTAGACAGAAGCTCTTCTCTCCTTACTGTCATCTGAGCACATAAGTGTCTGGATTAGCATTTAAATGAATGATTACCATGCTGAGGACAAACCAACTAGATCAGTTTACCGACAAACTTGACTTATACCCAATGCATGTAATCACCCTCACGGCCAGTGTTAACATTTGGCCCGCACTTCTAATGGCCCACAGGCTTTTATCAATGCCCTTCTTTATGAAATCTACAAGATTATCAGCAATAACTTCAGCAGATGTTTTACTTCTTGAGCCTTTCTCAGGAGCGAAGTGGTATAGATATCTTCCACCTAGCTCACACAGAAACATGCTCTTCTTTGATGAGGCTGGGGAACTGACGATCTGAATTTCTACTTCTAGCATAATCCTAGTTGTATCTTGACGGCTGTCATAGAAGATGCACTCAATTTCACCTTTTTTACAAAGTTCATCAAAATCTTGATCTATGGATCTCATATCTGCTACTATGCATATCAACATCATGTATTTCTAATGTATTGTAATGTGGCTTTATAACGGAATTGGAATATGCACTTGGTATTTTTAATGTCACTTCATAATTTCCATCCTTTTCATCTTGATCTTGAGCATCAGCTATTTGTCCTTCATTTTCATCAGCAGAGAAAATTATGTCGTTTGATGCCATTAGAACATTGGCCTGCTTATGCTTACTTGTCTGCTTATATTCAGCAACTCATCTTCTTTCACCTTATTGTCGCTTCTGCTTTTTAACTTGTCTCTTTCGCTCAGGTTGATCTGCCAATCCAATCTGATGTGGTTCAATAGAAGCAAACTTTTGTCTCTCCCCTTTAATAAAACCAAGTTCCTTCACAAGGATCTTCATCTCCCTAAGCCATGTAAAATTAATGTGTTTCGTTTTTGCAAACTTGGTAGCCAAATTCACAGCAAAGAACAATTTTACACTTGCAACTGAGGATGTCAAAAAGCTTGTCAAGTTTTGCAATGTAGATGTCCTCTCCCAAGAGATATGTTTTTTGCCTTCTCCCATTTCTCTTCAATCTTGTTTAAGATTGTGACTCGTGAATTTATAACGAAGGCTACAAAATAACTGTTCGCTCGTTCTCACTTTTTAAGCACTATAAGGTAAATGTCCTTTGCAAGACTGGCTGCTGGGTAGTTTCTCAAATCCTCAATACCTACTTTGTTCTCTGAGCAATAGTCCTCCATATTTCAGAATGTCACGCAGAGGTGAGAATACAGAGGGCAACAACTCTCTACCATTTCCAATTAAGTTGCTCTTATGTGTGAATGTCCCCAGTCTTGTCATAATTTTAAAAGCTATTTTAGATCAATTTCCACTGGTAGCACTGACGGCAAAATAATCTTCAGCACACTGATGAATATGTTTCAACCTGTGAAATAAGAAAAGAAAAAAAAAAAGAGCAGTGAATTATATATAATTATTAATATAATGATTGTCATTTAATTTCGCGAAACAGTCCAAAAAGTCACAACTTTCAAGTAGCTTATTACAAAGCAGAACTAAATTATATTAATAAACAAAAATACCGTTAGAATTCATAAATCATGATGCAACCTTTTAGTACCCCTCATTCTTGGAGTTTGAAAGTTGAAAAATTGACACCCTATTGATACATGAAGACATCATGGTCAATTTGAATTTATACATGAACAGTTAATCGTCAATTAAAAATTAATACTCTGAGAGCTAATGGTCAAATTATTTTGATACTAGTAGAGATAATGTTAAATTGGCATTTATACGCGGAGAACTAATGGTCAATTGTCATTGGGACTAGGAGAGTTAATGGTCAATTGGTATTGGGACCTGGAGAGTTAATAGTCAATTGGCATTGGGACTAGGAGAGGTAAGGGTCAATTGGTATTGGGACCTGGAGAGGTAATGGTCAATTGTCATTGGGACCTGGAAAGGTAATGGTCAATTGTCATTGAGACTAAGAGAGGTAAGGGTCAATTGGTATTGGGACTTGGAGAGTTAATGGTCAATTGGCATTGGGACTAGGAGAGGTAATGGTCAATTGGTATTAGAACCTGCCTGGAAAGGTAATATTCAATTGTCATTGGGACTAGGAGAGGTAATGCACTTAACTGGCATTGAGCCTTGGAGAGGTAATGGTCAATTGGCATTGGGACTCGGAGCGTTATTTCTCTCTAATTTCTCCATACTGCTCAATAATTGATCGTTATCATGCATTGATGACAAGAAGAAAACAAAGGGCGATAGACCTGAGGAAGACAGGAAGGGATAGAATAGCTCGCCAAAAAGACCGGTTTTCGCTTTCGGTTGTGATTAGTCTCAAGATGGATTCCAGATTCGGGGCAACTACGACGGCTGCAGCACGCTGTACATACCCGTGGGTGGAATCCTACGTTAAACTAGAGGTTCCTACTGACAAGTAAAGGTCCCCGAAAGAGTGCGAGGTAGTGGTAAAATTGTTGCAAATTATTATTTGAGAATTTGTAAATCAATTAATTCAAATTCCCGATGCTTCCAGGTTTTGCGGAATCGAAATTGGTTTGTCGATAATCCCAGTGAATTCCCTGGAGGAGGGGGCGAAACTTTTGAACCAATTAGTGAACTGCGAATTAAGAAAAGAATCGAATCCTTTTCGCGTGAAACCGAATGAGGTTAATTCTCCAGACGAAGCGACCCTCCGGTGTTTATACTCCATCCCAGGACTAGGCGAGAAGAAAGCTTCCCTCATCCTCGAAAAATTTAGGAATCTGGAAACTATTATCAATTCCAGCAAGGATGACCTCACAAAAGTGGTAGGACCGGGCGTTGCAAGTACAATTTATGATTTCTTTAATACGGGTTATTCAAGGTGAGTTTATTTTTAAAATGAATCTAAACAAAATAAAGCTAAAAGTTTAAAAATAATTCATCATTCTAACCTAACATGAGATGGTGTATAGGGGCGAGAATAAAATAAACCTGTATCCCAACCTATTCCTATACGCCAGCTTCAGATCCTGTCCTGGTCATGATGTTTTCCATTCAAAAGGTTTCATTGATCATAGCAAAACCAGGCTCGTGTCGAGGGTTAATCTTCCAAGTCGTAGAAGCTCCAGCTGTGTTTATCATACGCATTTCTTCTTTCGGAGGTCACGTGACATTCAGTGTAAAGACGAGGTCATCATTTCTCCGCGCACATCACCTGTCCCGGTCCTGGATTGGGCGGGGTCGCTACCACCTGTCCCTTGTACTTGGGACGGATTCATGCACATATACTGGTGGACTTATAGACTTTTGGGGGGAGGCCGGCTTTCCCCCCTTTATTTAACTAGTTTTTTATTGTTGTTTTTTTTTGTAGGTCGCATGCTCCTGCGCCGGGGGGAGGGGGCCCCTCCATCCCCCAACGCCGGAGCTTGCTTCCTAATTGTTGTCATCTTCCCTTTTTTTCGTTGTTTTGTTTTCATATTCTTATTTTAAAGTAGCCTAGTGCTAGGCTGTTGTGATTGCGGCGACTTATGCCCAAGTGGGTAGTCGCCAGATAGGCTCCTAAAATAAAAAAAAAAAAAAATTCGGACAATCCCGATCGAAGGCAAGCTATATATATATATATATATATATATATATATATATATATATATATATATTTATTCATATATATTTATATATTTATATATATATATATATATATATATATATATATATATATATATATATATATATATATATATATTTATTCATATATATTTATATATTTATATATATATATATATATATATATATATATATATATATATATATATATATATAAATATATAAATATATATGAATAAATATATATATATATATATATATATATATATATATATATATATATATATATATATATATATATATATATATATATATATATATATATATAAGTGCTACTGCACGTACAACGAAAAACGTATAATTTTAGATTACATATTAGTGGATGGTTGATCTTTGAACTTAAATTATGATCCCTGTCTGAAGTCATTAATGAGAACGATAAATGGTAATAATTTAGGATAGTCTGAATTTAACAGTTTCAACAACTCTTTTTTTTAAGTTTTTCGGATTGGTAACCAAAGTATGGTAAGGAAAGGAAGATCTTTAAATTATTGACAGTTTGTAGTGGAGGCAGAGTCGAGTATTTTTTATTGAGAAACAGACTAATTTGTCTCAGAAATAGCGATTTAGGATAGCCATTGGAGGTAAAGAATTTTGTTAAGAATTCGAATTCTAAATGTAGGGCTGGAAAAGTTGAAGACAAGTTATGGGCTCTATGGAAAAGAGTAATAATGGCATTAATTTTGAATTTAAAATCACAGAAGCTAAAAAAACTTAAACCAAGGGTTGAAAAAGTGGGTTTTCGGTAAACAGTTGACGTGAATTGATTGTCCATTCGGTTAATCTTCACGTCAAGAAACGATATACTATTATTACTCAATGCGGTAAGAAACATCTCGGACCTTTACCTGCTAGAGTCAATTTCTATTACAAAACTTCAACCCCGTCTAAATAATAACTCATTATCTGCCCCATTAAATATAGTGTGACTCATTAAAAAAACATGCTAATTTGTTAAATTTCACATTGGTTTTTTTTTGTTGTTTTTTAGGAGGGGTGCAAGAATAAAATCCACTTTCAATTATTTTCCTTCCTATTTTTTAGAAATTTTCTCGTTGTTTAGTTTGTTTTTTCCTCCATATTTCTAACGTAAATAATTAATCTTAAATTTAATATTTATATTGCACAATTTTATTACATGTGTTAACTTTTTATGCATACATTTAACTCTGTATTTAGTATTCTTTCTCTAGCACAGATGATGGAATTAGTTATAATCCTGAAACGTTTGAAGTAAATGTTACGAGGCATCTACGGCTCTGTCCTGGTTATCCTGTTTATATATATATATATATATATATATATATATATATATATATATATATATATATATATATATATATATATATATATATATATATATATATATATATACTATATATATATATATATATATATATATATATATATATATATATATTTATATATATATAGTGATGAGGATTGCTTCTCAAGAGCCTGAATTTAATTTTTAACTGAAATCCCAAGGCAAGGAAAATTGCTGCTGACATTTTTTTTTTATTTAGTGGCGACGTTTCGACTATAATACGGTCATCTTCTTAGGCCTATAAAATATATACTAAAGCACAATTCTAAAAGTACAAATATAACATTGATAGTTTTAGTTTTGAATAGTAAAAATTAGAGTTTAAACAATTTCTAAAATTAGAGTTACGATTTATAATAAGAAGACAGGTTTGTTTGTTGTTGTTTTTTGTTTTTTAAATTTAAATTAGTTAGTAACTGCGAAAAATAATTAAATTTCATAAGTAGGATTATACGTTTAATATTTATATTGAACTATTTAAAAAATAGATTATTAAACGATATACTAAGTATCGTAGACTGCCCCCCTTTTTGTTCTAAGAGTGCTAATATTGATATCTTAAAGAAGAGAGCCGTCAAACACGTAAGGATATAGAGAAACGCACAATAATTCCCAAAATAAACTTATATTTTAACTTTAAAAATTTAATATACAAAAATTAACCATTTACCACAGCAATACTCCGAATATTATAATACACAATAATTAATTCAATTAGTTTGACCCTCTAAAATTGGTTAATTCCGCTACACACTTCAATATATAAGATTTAGGCTTACGGATTCTCCTGGAGTTTAAATACCTCAGGAATGTTATTGCCTCACGACGCGTGCCGCCTAGCCAGATGTAGATGGGCGAGATCACGAGGTCCTTTTGGCGAGGGTAGCAGCTGAGGGGTCCACACGGTATTCAGGGATGGGGGATCTTCAAGGACGAGAACAATCACGATGCTTTGGGCGGCACCAAGGTAGGCGTGGTCTCTCTGGCGAGAGTAAGTAGAACTTGGTTCATAAACCAAGTTAACTTAGATTTCGGTGTGACCACCGAGTAACGAGCTCGAGGGGGAGATTTTCTCCTTCGTTACTTTATTCCTCATGGACGAGGACTGAACTCGGGAAGGGTCTTCTTCACGGGCGAGGATTGAGGAGGTGGGTTTCTCTGGCGAGAATAAGTTGAACTTGAAGGTCGGTTTGGTAATCAGGAACTAGCTCGAGGATGAGCTTCTTCTTACTTCCAGTCTTCCTCAAGGGCGAGGATAGAGGAGGGGGATTTCTCTGACGAGAATAAGTTGAACTTGGTTCCTCAACCAAGTTAACGGGGTCGGGGCCGGGGCCGGGTGTCTTTGCGGTAATCGCCTCGTGACTCCACTGCAAGAGAACGTGGGAGTGACGATTCTTCTACACACCTCCCTTCGAAAGAACTTAATGGGGGGATAGAGTCCCGGGAACTTCAAACAACTAACTCAACCTAGTCGAGTTTAGCCAAGTTGTATATCTTTGAGCCCTCTCTTACATTAAGTTTCTTTAAACATGCGCGCACACGCGCGCGCGTACACATGCAATGTGTCGAACTAGACCTCGCGCGCCTACTGCGGGTGGGGGGTATGTTACACAAGCATCTTTACCTACTCGCAATACAATTTAACCTTCAAATAACAAAACCCTAATTCGTTGATTACCCGCAACAAAACAAAAGAAAATAAAAGCTACTTCCTTACCTTTCTATGATTTTGAGAAATTAAATCCTACCGATAACTATTAACACGAAAAACAAATGAAAACATGGTTTCACGCTCATTAGGTACTGAAATAACCCTCAATGGTATTTCCTCTCCGCCTATAGAGCAGCTGTACTTTATCGGCTCCTTTGAGGTAGCTAATACTAAAATAGTGCTCTGTGACCAATTTCCTCCCGCTTGTGAGTCGGCCGTTAGGGTTATGGAGTCTCCCCAAGTATGTCACTAAATGGTAGTGGTGTTTCAACCTACTCAAATTACCCTTCTTATGGTACTTTACTAACTTTAACCTGAACCTTATGGCTAGAGCGGCCTGTTGCAGCGGGGCATAATTAATGGGAGCGTGGATCCCATAGCTCTCTTTTAACCAGGTACACGGGAAGATCGTGTCTGGGTTTGATCTTTGGGGATCAAAAAAACTTTTCCTTGCGCGGTCGTTAATGGGCGTGGCGCTCACTACGACTTAGCGTATTAGCGGTAACTCCGTGGACGTTCCGTTCGGGGAGGAGACTACTAAGGGTAGGGGATACTCATCCGCGTCTACCATCTGACTAGTTTTACCTGGGTGTATCGCAATAACACATCTTTCCTCATTCCTTATCAACTCCTTTGACTCGGTTTCTTCGTAGGCAGTTCCTCAGGTACACCTGCTCGTACCTCTACCCTACCTTTTACTTCTTCCCTGATAACCCCCTTTGGCTGGGTTCTCCTCGTAGGTTCTCCCTTAGGTACTCCTGCTGGTACCTCATCCCTACTTTCTATTTCTTCCATCATAACCCCATTTGGCTGGGTTTCCCTCGATGGTCCTTTCTTAGGTCCAGGCCGAGCTAAGACTTCCTCGGCCTCTATCAGATTCTCGATAGGTGCTCTTTCGAGTGCGAGCAATCTTTCCTTTTCTTCTCTCTCTTCTCTTTCAGCTTGAGCAAGTTCTTTTTCCCTCTGTATTCTTCTTTCATCTATTTCTTTTTTAATCTTTATTCTCCTCTCTTTAGACTCTTTTTTCCTCTTCATTCTCCTTTCCTCGGCTTCTTTTTCTGCTTTCACTATTTCGTTTTCCCGTCGAGTTCTTCTTTCTTCATCTTCCATTTCTACCCTTATTCTGAATTCTTTTGCTTCTCTTTTCAACTGTCATATTCTTTCGTTTGTTTTACTTCCAAACAAGAATCTTCTTTCCTCTATTTCTTTTTCCCGCTGTATTCGGGCTTCTTTCCTTTTTCGGTTCATCCGTATTTCCATTGATTCGCATTCTCTTTTCTCCTCCCTTCTTATATCCTCTGTTTCTCTATCAAACTTTTATTATTTCTTGTTCTTCTTCTCTATCCAAAACTCTTTTTTTCTTCTTCGCAATCTATTTCTCAGTTCTGGCATGACGTAGCCATGCATCTCTTTGCCTTCAAGTCCCAGACTTTGGGCTTGTTGGTAAAATCTTTCGACCGGATCCATTTTGTGTTGGTCCGGCGATTTTTCCTTACTGTATTTTGAGATACATATGCCTCCACTCACCAGGTAGCGCGCAGCCTAACTTACCCTTAATCCCACTACTATGCTGATTGAAATACCACTCCGACAACAAATTTACCACTTGGCCTACCAATTACCTTCAGATTGTTACCACCCCTAACTCTACCACTTTTCCTTTCTTCACTTATTCTCTTATTCCTGATATTCCTTTACGTGTCGGCTCTTCCTTAATTAGACACTGCTAAAATAATTGTCTTTGTTTCATTAACAGGTGGGTCATTCCGTGTCAATTTAACGTCATTTTTGCCACCGACTCAGAGTTTTTTGCAAATTACTGTACTTATAGACTTCAATGAGACAAGTTCAATGGTATGTGTCTCACCTCTGTAAGACAAATGGTTTCTGAGATATGACCTCCTCAAAGTTGGGTAAAAAAGGTCATTTTTGCAAAAAAATGAAAAGGTTCAAAGTCAAATATCTCGGATACTATTGCACCTACATAGCTCATTCTGATACCATTTTAAATCTAATAAGATTCCCTACAACTTTTATTAATGCATATATTTCCTTACTTGGTCAAACAAAAAGGTTGACCTTTAATTTGACATTTGACCTTGAAAAGGTCACTTGACGTAGAAATCAATTTTTTTGTAACTTTCATTAAAAGTTTGTACATATGTATAACAAAGTGTTCATAAAGAATTTTCTTTGAGAAATGTTTATTTTAGGAGGTACATATTTTTATGTGAGCACAAATTAGCCGAAAAAGTGACGATTTTTTTTTTTGTTTGATGTGTACTGTATATTGTAATTACCATGGGCATAGCCAGCCCTCCAGTTTTTTTTGGGGGGGATACCATTGAGTGGGGAGCAAAGTGCAGTCTTAAATGAGTGCCTGCACAGATTAAAAGTATGATTTTTAAGCTGAAAGAAAAAATATAAAATGCTAAATTTTACAGACATTCACAGAAATTAATAAGAAAATATAAGGAAAGGGTATCAAATCTTTGTTTGTTTGTTTTTATTTTTAAATGTAAATGGGAGGGGGGGGTGTCTCCCACAAACACCACCCTCCCCCATCTAAGCCTAGCTATGGTAATTACCATAGACCTATACAAGTGACCTCTATTTTAAGTTTTATTTTCATGAATATCAACTTTGTTAATCACATTGATATTTAGTAAAATTTTAATCTAAATACTAAGAAAATTATGTTTGGTAATTATTAGGAAAATAATAATATATAATTTATAACATTCTCCATATTATTACAGGAATTATTCATATAATATATAAAACATTTGAATGAACAAGACAAAATATAGATAAGTTCAGTAATTGTTGTGCTCCAATAATACCAGTTGAAACATGAATTGACTTGTCAATGGGATGACCAGGATAGTAAACTTTAGTTTACAGCTCTACTCTCTCTCACTCAATGTGAGAATGTGACCTAGTGAGGAGCATAACCATCTAAGATTGGTAAGACCTATTTGTATTCAGTTTATTCTTCTTCTTACCTTTATACCTTAAACTATTTCCAGTTTCATTTCATATGTTTCATATTTACAACGTTATATTGCAAATTATATACATTTAATCCTAACATTCTGCTAATCAAATATCTGTGTTGCCTTGTGATTATTAATCATTGCCTGGTGAAATGATGTCACTATTGTACACATGAGTAACTTTATTTTCCCAATTCCTGGCATTTCTTTTCAATCTAGTTATTCATTATAGTTAAATTACATCTAAAGTTAATCTGAAAACTTGATCATTTTTTATCCTGGACTAATAACTAATTAGCTAGGAAGCAGAAAGTGAATAAAAGTTTGTAATATTATGCAATGGGATTAGTGCATGAGCAACTAAACTATATTATACATATTTCTTCACCCTAATGTGGCCCTTTTTATTTTTTCCAGGTACCATAGATCTAGGCTCATTGAATGTAGGGTGTTATTGATGTGACCCTTTTCAAAGTCACAGGAAAAAAAATTACTAAAGGACTTTGTTTCGTACCTGAAGAATCAATAGAAAGCAATCTTGCTTGCAATCTAATGGCACAGCATAAAGTATGTCCTACCTCTCGCAATTTATTGTTAAAGGCTTCATCTTCACACACTGGATCTCAAAGCTCACTCCATCACAATGTGATATTGAATTAGAAAAGGAGTAGAACTTCAAAATTTCAATACATCTTTGGTCACAATAGCAAAGCTCCCATTGCAAAAAGCTAAAGCATCACAAAGCAAGCAGTACACAAAGAAGAAATTCATTCAAGTAAAAAGCAATTTGAAAGAGTAGGTAGTACAGAAATTTCATCTGGAAATAACTCAGACGTTAAGACGAAAACAGAAATTATTCAACAGCTAAAACATAAATTTGATAATGAAGAGACAAGAAGTGAAAAATTGACCATCCTCTTTGTCCTACCAAAAACCTGGACCAGACAAAAAATAATTAACACTTTTAATTGCTCACAATACATAGTTCAGCAAGCAAAACATTTGGTAAAAGAGAAGGGGGTACTATCTACGCCAAATCCAAAGTTGTGGAAACGGCTGGACACGGACATTGTTACTAAAGTTGGAGACTTCTATAAATCACCAGACATGAATAGAGAACTGCCAGGTTTAAAAGACTACGTCTCAGTAAAAGGAGCTGATGGCTGTCGTGAAAGAAAGCAAAAATTTCTTGTACTTAGCAATCTGAAAGAGGTATATGAAGACACCTTGTCGTCGGTGAGAGAGCTTGCGTGATCTGCCTGAGTTAAGCTAGCTAAGCTGGGGGACTTTTAGTCCGGTAGGGTCACCCATGCCAGTAAGGTAGCTGTAGTAGGATCCAGACTAAGGGTTGTCAAACTTCTCTACCACTTCTTTGATGCGTCTCCTTGCATCCCCCTACCAACCCATTCGATTCTGTTAGTACTAAGTTTCACCAACTCTCTTCAACTGTCAAAAAATCAAAACAAAAACCCAATAACAAAAAAAAACCCTTCATCTCTATTACACATAAGTTGTTTATTAATAAGGGCCTCACCAGCTCCCTTATGCCGCGTGAGAAGAGAGGCATTGGAACCTCTTTAAATAACGCCTTGGAGCACTCATAGGTTACAAGAGACTGAGATTGAAGGGATCTTAGGCGTTTGGGGTACGATTAATGGAGAAATGCTAGGTACCCCTTAAAAGCTTTCTCCTAACGTGTAATTGCCTGACCAGCTCCCTGTGACCGCTACTTGGTGAATAAAGGCTCAACTGATCTTTGGAGAGAGAGCTTTTGTGCCTTGCTGGTTGCCAGATCAGCTAAAGATCTCGGATGAAGTCGTGGGCACTTAGCTTTACTATTTGCCTCAATTCTGGCCGTTTTTAGTTGATTAGTAGGGCTTAGTAGGAAGACAGTTACACCTCAAGCACCCGTGTCGAAAAATCAGAGAACCAGTTCACTGGGGCTCTCGTGCTGCTCAGTTGGGAGCTGCGGCACGATTGGGGACGTCCGGCCCAGGGGAGACCTTAGGGTTGGTGTGCTTGATCAAAGGGTTTCTGTTCGCCGAACGACCGAAAACCTCCTGGAAACAGGCGGATGAGATTAGTGCGAGAGAAAATCACAACCAAAAACCCCTTTTTTAATGCGTATGGTCCGAGATTTTTGTAAGATGGCGAAGAAGAATGGTCCTCCGTTTCGAAAGCTAACCTGCAAAATATGCAAAGTCTATAGATGGAGTGAAGACTTCGGGGGAAGGAGTTGCAAGGAACTCACAGATGGCGTCAGTGTCTGTGACTTCTGCGAACTCGAGAAGCGCCTGGGTGAGAGCATCGCTCAACTGAGAGAGGAGAACTCCCTCCTTAAAAGGGAAGTTCAACTCTTAAAAACAGAGAGATGCAGATGCTCAGGCGAGAAGGCTCCGGACGTCCAACAGCCGATTTCTTCTGCTGAAGGGCTTCCTCAACGAGCCAAAAAGAAGAAAAGAAAGAAGAAAGAAGAGAAAGTAGAAATAGAAGAAGAGAAAGTAGAAATAGAAGAAGAGAAAGTAGAAAGAGAAGAAGATAAAGTAAAAGGAGAAGAAGAGAAAGTAGAAAGAGAAGAAAAGAAACTGGAAACAGAAGAAGAGAAAGTAGAAGCAGAAGAAGAGAAACGGGAAACAAACGAAGAGATAGCAAAGGAAGTCAAGAAGAAGAATAAGAGGAAGAATAAGAAGAAGAAGAAAAAAAAATTAGAGATACAAGAGGAAAGCGGCAAGTCGCCTCCGAAAGGAAAGACTAAGTCGTCCGCAGTCAAATGTGCAAGAGTCACCCTTATTGGTGATTCTCAAGCACGGGGTCTGAAGCCCCTGCTAGCGGCCCGCCTTCGCACAAGCGTTAAGGTGAGCTGCATCCCAGGTTGTGGGAATATGCAGGTAAGAGCTGAGGCCGAGAAGTCTCAGATTTCAGAGACTTCAGTCGTTGCCCTTATGGTAAGTGGCAACGACCTCTACCTCAGAGGAGGTAGGGTAGGCCCTACAGGTGAAATTATGAGGACAGTTATGGGCGCTGTCGACGACTGTGGACTGAAAACCCGCAGACGCGTCGTGGTGGGGATGCTCCCGAGGTGGGGTCCAAGCCGGACTGCCCGCTTGAGGAACATGTCGCTAAACAGGCGCCTTGCAGACCTCTGTACGGCTGAGGGTGTCTTTTTTGTGGACCCGTACGCCGTGTTCTATGGTAGAAAAGACCTCTACCAAAGGGACGGGGTGCACCTCTCCTTTAAGGGCAAGGCGTTCCTAGCCAACCTCATCCAGGATGTCGTGGAGCGCACCCAAAGGAGTGTCCGGCCCATTGGGAAGGCGGACGTACGCCAGTACGCCCGAGTCACTCCCCAAACAACCTTCTCGGAGGTTGTTAAAAATGGTGCCACCACGACAAACAAGAAGCCGGGAAACGGAAGAGTATAGGGGGTCCTACATTAGGGGACTCCCTGAAGGTTCTTCTGTTCAATGCGAGGTCAATCAGGAACAAATTTCCTGAGCTCCGTGGCCTCGTAGCGACGGAGGAACCCGAAATGGTAGCCATAACAGAATCGTGGATAAAAACGTCAAACCGAGACTTTGAAGGCGAATTCACGGTTCCTGGCTACCAACTCTTCCACAAAGATAGGCCAGACAGAGAGGGTGGCGGTGTAATGTTGTATGTCAAGGATACAATCAAATCTACGAACTCCAACGTTATATCCGACCACGAGCTCCTAGGCGTTGACCTAGAGATCGGTCCTGCCAAATACAGGACCCTGCTGCTTTACAGACCCCCTTCCCAACCTGTTGAGAAGGACAGGGAACTGTACCAGCTGCTGGGTGAGCTGGTTCAAGGCAGAGTGTGCATCGTTATGGGCGATTTCAACAGCCAAGTTGACTGGGAAACCAGAGCAGCCTGTGGCGAGAGCGCGCTACTCCTGGAGTTCGCCAACAACGAGTTCCTCACTCAATGGGTCAGAGAACCGACGAGAGGAGACAATATCCTCGACTTGGTCTTCACCTCTGAGGATGATATCGTTGAGGATATCTCTGTAGGCGAAGAGCTCGGTGGCAGTGATCACCAGCTAGTTAGATTTAGCGTCAAGATCCCGAAGGTAAGGTCTGTTGCCAGTCAATTAAAGAAACTTGACTTGAGAAGAGCAGACTTTGCAAGCCTTCGAGCTGGACTGACTGACGTGAGGCTAGAAGTGTGCGATGCCGTTGAAGACTCGTGGAATAGTTTCAAAACCACATTCATGAGTCTTCAATCGCGTTTCATCCCTCTGAAATGCCCCCGTCTGTCTTCTGTTCAACCTAAGTGGTTTAATCGAGAAATCGGCCAACTGCTTAGGGAGAAGAGAAATGTGTACCGGCAATCGAAGATCTCGGGTGACTTTGACGAATACCGGAGGCTAGCAAGGAGAGTGAAGTCCAGCATAAGGGCGGCTAAGCGGTCTGAGGAACTCCGAGTGGCGAGACTCTGTAAAGGGAATCCCAAGGAGTTTTTTGGATATGTGAACAGCCGTAAACCAATCCGTCGAACGATTGGCCCTTTGAGGAATGAGGAGGGGACATTAAAGCATTCAGATGCAGAAAATGCTAACCTCCTCAACGACTACTTCTCTTCAGTGTTTACTGAAGAGTGTGGTCCCATTCCCCAGCCGACGGATTCCTACTCGGCGGAAAAGCTGGAGGCAATGGACTTCACCGAAGGAGAAATAAAGAAAAAGATCGCTGACCTAAAGACGAATAAGTCCCCTGGACCGGACGGGTTTCTACCTAAAGTGTTGAAGGAAGTGTGCGATGAAGTATCACGACATCTGTGCGCTATCTTTAACATGTCAATCCGGACCGGATGCGTTCCTAGAGACTGGCGTGAGGCGGAGGTGACTCCTATCTTCAAGAAAGGAGACCGTAGCCAACCGTCGAACTACCGACCTATCAGTCTGACTTCGATAGTCGGTAAACTCATGGAAAGCATCATGGTGGACAAAGTGACGTCGTATTTAGAGTCAAACCTGCTACTGAGGAGTTCCCAGCACGGCTTCCGAAGGCAACGGTCATGCCTGACGAACCTTGTGGAATTCTTCCACTTCGTTTTCAGTGAGCACGATCGGGACAAGGCGGTGGATGTGGTCTACCTAGACTTTCAGAAAGCCTTTGATAAGGTACCACACCGCCGCCTTCTCCGGAAAGTGCGAGCGCTTGGCATAGACGGAAAGGTAGCCGGCTGGATCGAAAACTGGCTAAGTGGCAGACGGCAACGGGTGGAGGTAAATGGACAGTCTTCTGAGTGGGTGCCCGTTACTAGCGGGGTGCCTCAAGGTTCTGTCCTGGGACCACTACTATTCATCATCTACGTCAACGACATGGACGGTGACATGGTTGCCAAGGTTTCCAAATTTGCCGACGATACCAAGCTTGGTATGAACGTTGCAAAGGATGGAAATACTGCCCGCCTGCAGGAAGATCTTGGGAAGATTGGGGAGTGGTCGGACACGTGGCAAATGCCTTTTAACGTGGGAAAATGCAAAGTGATGCATATCGGCCACAGAAACCCCCAATCTCAGTATATCCTTAAGGGCACTGCTATGGAATCCACCGACACTGAGAAGGACTTGGGTGTAACAATCACTAGTGACCTCAAGTTCTCGAAACAGTGCATTGAGGCGGAGAAAAAGGCCCAAAGGATGCTAGGCTATATTAAGCGCCAGTTTGGTTATCGGAACCAGGAGATTGTACTGTGCCTGTACAACTCACTTGTCCGACCGCACCTGGAGTATGCCGTACAATTTTGGAGTCCTTCATTGCGAAAGGACATCGCGAGATTGGAACGCGTACAAGCCAGGGCAACCAAGCTGATTCCCTCTATCCGACATAAAAGTTATGAGGATAGACTAAGGGAGTTAGATCTGTTCTCACTGGAAACCCGTAGACTGCGTGGTCAGCTCATCGAAGTCTTCAAAATACTTCGAGGGTTCGACAATGTTGACTACCGGGATATTTTCACACTGAGTGAGAACAGAACGCGCAATCACGGCTTCAAACTTGAACTGAAGCGTTACAACCGCAATCTGTGTGGAAACTTTTTTACCTACAGTATCTGCGGTAAGTGGAACGCACTTCCAGTGGAAGTTGTCAACAGTGAATCTGTTGACCAGTTCAAGTCAAGACTAGACAAAGTCTTGAAAAGTGGCCGTTTATGGACGCAAAACAATTGAGCAGCCATGTGCCCGCTCAATTGCTAGTCCAAAGGTACCCTCTTTGAATGGACCGTAAGGTCTCCTAGGGTACTTACTTTCCTTGTTACTCCTTGTTACTTCAAAGGCAAGTATCCAGAACTAAAGATTGGATTCTCAAAGTTTGCAGAGCTGAGACCAAAAGAATGTGTTTTGCCAGGAGTCAGTTGCATACATTCTGTGTGTGTGTACTAAACATTAAAATGTGAAACTAAGTATGGCAGCTGTTGAATCTGTGTTTCAGCATAAAGAAACACCCGGCACTTCTGATGATACCATAAATACAAATCATATTTAAAATTATAGACATTCCCTCGCCCTTCTCCAGTGCAAACCGCCTCGAGAAAAGTGCCATTTTGGTGAATGTGAACAATGCCCTCCAAAGGAAGAATTTTTGGATTTATTAGATAAAGTGTTTGACAGAAAGGGACTTGATGAGATTGAGTTTAGGCAGTCGGTTATAACAGACAAATCAACTTTAGAATATAAAAAATTAACAGCAGAAGATTTTATTCCATATTTCCATGAACAATTAACAGATCTCCTGCAACATGATTTCATTGCCAAAGCTCAAAGTAGTTTTTTTACAAGAAAAGAAGCAAGAACTAAGTGAAAGTGAATTTGTAATTGTAGGGGACATTTCAGAGAATTATTCTTTTATTGTTTAAGATGCAGCCCAGTCATTTCATTGGAATAATTGCCAAGCAGCACTACATCCATTTGTTGTTTACTACCGTAAAAACAATGAGTTACAACACCAAAGTTTTGTAGCAATTTCTGAGTGTAATCAGCATGATATCATTGCAGTTCACCTTTTTCAAACAAGGCTAATAAATTTCTTCAAGTCATCTCATAAAATCACCAAAAGATATTTTACTTCAGTGAATTTTTTTTTTAATCTCTCATCTAGCGACTGCCTTCTAGGGCATAAGTCGCCGTACTCATCCTAGCCTAAATTTAGGCTATATTAAAAGCCAAATAAAAGAAAGAAAAAAATACAAACAGAAAAAGAAAAACAAACAAATTGAAAAATATAAAGCAAGCTCCGTCGACGGGGGAAGGCCCGCCCTCCCCCAGCGAGAAGGCACGCGATCCATAGTCAAATATTAAATAAGGGGAATAAAGCCAGCCTCCTCCAAAAAGTCTACAGGTTGGTGTGACCGAACCCGTCCCGAGTACAAGGGACAGGCGGTAGCGACCTCTCCCGTCCCGGTACCGGGACAGGTATCGTGCACGAAGATCCCCCAGACTGGGACATTCGACGACGCAGTCGTCACGATAGGGCGCAGGCGAGCGCTCCATCAAATGGCGATGCGTCACACGAGTGTGCCCGATTCGGAGACGACAGAAAGCGACCTGAAGCCGTCGCGGTATTGAGGGATAGGTCCATGGGAACAATCGCGGCGAAATGGAACGCAACTTTAAGCTCCCTTGAACCGTCTCGCATCTTCTTTGCCAAGCATTTCGAAGAGCTGCCCGTATACCTGCCATGTAACCTGTGTGTGGAGAGTGGCTTGCTGGCTGCCAGTTCGATTCTTCGATGAGTGCCTTTTACTCCAGGAACTGACTACAAAGGGTAGTCAGCTTTATCTTATAGGGTCCGGGGTTAAACTCTTATTGGTGTATCGTCATACCACTTATAGGTGATTGACGGCCAAGTTATGGGGTACGAGTTTCTTCAATACAATGTAGCGCGTTTGTGAATAATTGGTTACTGAGTGCTAAACTTAGGCTGACTCCCTTTGTGGATGACTATCCTCTCGTTTGATTTTGGTGTTGTAGGTTGGGTAAGAGGATCGGTTGATTTCCCGTGGGAAAAGGAAACATTGGAGGGCGGATTCTCGGACTCTTTATTGGGTGGAGACTCAGTAGGCATAGGCGCAATGAATTCGTTTGGTGTAATTGAGGCTGGCCTACAAATGTCAGGGTCTACTTTTGCCCTACGCTTCTGAATCTTGAGCTGACAGTTGACATTGTTACTGGTGACAAAACTCTTTTGTGCTTCATTTTGAATGTTATTTATCGTGTAGAGAAATGTAGGCGTGGCCCATTGTTGGCAAATCGCGTGGTTTGAGAGGAGCTTACTTGAATGAAAAGTTTATTCGTGTGTACAAAGAGATAGAGAGAAAATGAGCAGGGAGCTTTGATTCAGGCCTCTGCTAGATAATTTTATCTTGAGGAGAGAGATCATTTTAGGAAATAAGATTTCGTGTTTCACGGTTCTGTGATAATAAACAAAGGCCCAGCGTTTTCCATGTTTCTTAGCTTGGTGTTTGATAAATATATCTGCACAGCTGTTTCAGCGACTCCAGGAAATTTTTGCGCGGCCCGAATGGTCAGCAAAGATTACATGAGAAGCGCCTTTTCTCGTGTGAGTGTGTATGCGTGAAACCGTGTGAAAGCGTCGCGAATTCATTTTTGCATATATAGCCTTTACTGGCTTTAAAAGAATACAGTGTTTGCATATATTATTTAGCTGGTTCCTTGACAAGATGTTATACAATTTCAGTAGATTAATTGCAGATGCATAATTATGTGCGTACCCATTTCATGACTTCATATGAGTCGCATGACACTCATTTGTCAGGCTTTTTTGTTGATCCTAATCCCCTTTGCAATTGGGCACTAGAGGACTCCCCTCCGATAAAACGAAGTTTTATAAGTTATATTGAACTCGGAGTCTTACAATATTTTTTACACATTAAGAATGAACGTCTATTAGGTATTTTTATGTTCATTTTTACATTGAATTGGGGTTTCTTTGGCTTTCCGGCAAAGGTTCGATAACCTACTATATGGACCAAATATAGTTTATCTAAATCGGACTGCGTACCACACGACTTCTCTTTACTAAATATAAACACTGGTACCGGACTGAAATTATATGTGCAATGGCGCGAGTTTAATCTAACTTATCACCAGGCACTCAACTTCTTAGAAATGCCAAAATGAGATGGTCTTTGGCAAATGTAACCCGTCTACTTGATCGCGTGTAAACGTTCGGCTTGTTTTTATTCCTTAAGGTAACTGGACAGGATTTCACTTCACTATTGTCTTTGTTAAGCTTCCTTGTTGAATTTTCTGCTTCTCGTTCCGACATAATTAAGATCTTTCATCCATTTTTCGCTTGAGAACTTGAACGTTGCCGATCACTCTGTTCTATGCTATTATATGAGAACGGGAGTTTTGCTGGCTTCAAATTGCCTATCGAAACTGTCTCTTGATTACCATAATGAAATTCTACTTTGTACACTTTTCCTTCGCGCTCGACCACTGGGAATGGGCCAGCATATAGCGCTTCTAACGGCTTACGAACACGATCGACTCGGACCCACACATGCGTCGTATCTCGTAGTTCCTTAGGTACGAACGATTTTGGTACCAAGTGCAGATGTACTTCGAATAGCTGTGTGAAGTCGATCTGTGACAAGGTTTTAGCTAATTCATTGATGAATTTAGAATCAGCTTTTGATGAAGAGGACGAAACTAAGGGTTTTGGGCAGAGAAGGGTTGTCCCTATAACTGCCGTAAATGGCGAGAAACCTGAATCATTGGACAAGGAACGAATGCCGCAAAAGAACAATTGGTAGGGCCATTAGCCATCCTTGCCGACGAGCCATTATGGAACTCTTCAGAGTCATGTGTGCCCTTTCCACAAGCCCGTTCACGGTTGGTCGGTACGCCGTGGTTCGGAGACGATAAAAACCAACGAGGGCAGATAATTCTTCAAAGAGCTCAGATTCGAATTGGGCTCCACTGTCCGTTATTACATAGAATAGGACCCCAAACCTGGAGATACTTCCTTCTAAGAAGGCTAAAGCAACCGTTGCAACATTAATGTCTGTAATCGGTAATGCCTCGATCTACCATGTAGCTCGGTCTATGCATGACAGGAGGTAGCGGTTATGCGATGGGTAGGATTGTTCAGGCAGTTTGCACGGTGGCAGTGGGCCAACAATGTCAATGTGTACAGTCTCAAACCTTGACGTAGGGATAATAATAGGCAGAAGTGGAGATTTGATATGGCGATTAATCTTGGAAGCTTGACAGGAGAGGCATTATCCTGCCCTAGAGCAAATATCCCTGTCCATAATAGGCCCAAAATACCATGTTTTGATCAGCCGAAGAGATTTTAACCCATTGGCAGTTGCAATGTTCACGCTGGAATCAAGCATTTCACACGACTGCACCAAATTGACTGGAATTATGGGCACAGTTGCCCCTGCATCGATAAGGAATTATGGACACAGTTGCCCCTGCATCGATAAGTAATTATGGACACAGTTGCCCCTGCATCGATAAGGAATTCACATTTTTTACTATCTAATTTTGCAGCTTGACAGGAGAGGCATTATCCTGGCCAAGAGCGAATATCCCTTTCCATATATTAGGCCCAAAATACCTTGTTTTGATCAGCCGAAGAGATGCTTTAACTCCAGGATGAGATAAGTTATATAATTGCTTGAAAACTACCATTCTCCAAGTTATAGGCAAAAATGGTCGTGGGTATTTAGATGTCACTTCACGCCACAGTTGAGCGTCACCGGGAAAATGAAATTGGAAGTTGCAATATTCATGCTGGAATCACACATTTCATACGGCTGCACCAAATTGACTGGAATTATGGACACAGTTACCCCTGCATCGATTAGGAATTCACATTTCTTACTATCTAATTTTGCAGCAACAGTGAGCACTGTTGGCATGCCGTTTTAGTTTTCCGAGGAGGCCGGTGAGGATAGCCTGGAGGATGGTTGTATTTGCACGTTTTCACTCCGCTTTGGCCACCTGAACCATAGTTTGCAAAATTTGGCACTCGCACCTAAATACAGAGGTGACCGACACACTGCAGACCTTTGCTTATTGCGAAAAGGTCGTAGTCCAACTTGTATTTATTTCGCACTATCACCGTTATTTTTACGCGCCACAGATATGAACGACTGCCATCAGGGTACGGCCCATGGTGACTGAATGCGCCCTGTTTGAATATTGTGCTGACCTGATTATCATTCCTATCATTCATACTTAACGCACCTATATTAGGAAACGAGTTAGCACAACTTTCATTTTTGACACTACTATTTATACTGATGCATTGTGCTCTATGGAATGACATTAACTCATCCGAGAGTTTTCCTAGTTGGCCGAGGGTTAAATCTTTCTGGGTCGCGATGATGGGTGCGATATTCGGAGGCAGGGATTGAAAGAATTTGTGCTTCACAATTTCTTCACTAACTCCGGTAAGTGAATAGGATGTTATGAGCTTCTCAAATAGTTTTGGTTTGGTCCTCTCGAAAAGTCCAATTACTTCTGACTTTAGAAGCTCATAACTCTGCGACGACAGAAGTGTAGCTAGAAGAAGATCGAAGATACCGGGAGGTAGCGCAGCCAGGATGAGAAATAATTTTGTGTCTTCCACACTTATTCTCGAAATGTGAAATTGAGCTTTCACTATCTTGAACCACCCCCAACACTGCCGTTTTATTAAGAGCGGGAGGCTTGATGGTGGTTGCATTAGTGACTTCTGCTTCTCTATACTCCGCTCGTTGCTCGTTCTCCGAGTCCATCTTCCAGTCACTTTTCTCTCTCGAACAAAGGGGTGAGCAGTTATAGGGTCCGGGCTTAAACTCTTATGGGTGTATCGTCTTACCACTTATAGGTGATTGACGGCCCAGTTATGGGGTACGAGTTTCTTCAATGCAATGTAGCGTGTTTGGGTGTAATTGATTACTGAGCGCTAACCTTGGGCTGATTCCATTTGGTGATAACTGTCCTCTCGTTTGATTTTGGCGATGTAGCTTGGGTAAGATGATCGGTTGATTTCCCGTAGTAAAAGGAAATCTGGAAAGCGGATTCTTGGACTCTTTATTGGGTGGAGACTCGGTAGGCATAGGAGCAATGAATTCGTTTGGTGTATGTCGTATCTTTGAGGTTGGACTACTAATGTCTTGGTCTATATTTGGCCTACGATTCTTCTTCTTCTTGAACTGACAGTTGATCTTTTTACTGATGACGGAACTCTTTTGTGCGCCTTTTGAATGTTATTTATCGTGGAGAGAAATGTAAGCGTGGCCCACTGTTGACCAATCATGCAGTTTGGACGGAGCTTAGTTAAATGGAAAGTTTATTCGTGTGTACAAGGGGATAGAGAGAAAATGAGCAGGGAGCTTTGATTCAGGCCTCTACTAGTTAATTTTATCTTGAGGACAGATATAATTTTAGGAAATAAGAATTCGTGTTTCACGGCTCTGTGACAATAAACAAAGGCCCAGCGTTTTCCCTGTTTCTCAGCTTGGTGTTTGATAAATATATCTGCACAGCTGTTTCGGCGTCTCCCAAAATTCTGGCGTGACCCGAATGGTTAGCAGAAATAACGCGAGAAGCGCCTTTGCTCGTGTGAGTGTGTTTGCGTGTGACCGTGTGAAACCGCCGTGAACTCTTTTTTGCCTATATAGACTTTACTGGCTTTACAAGAATATAGTATCTGCATATATTATTTACGTGGTTCCATGCCAAGATGTTATACAATTTCAGTAGATTAATTGCAAGTGCATAATTGTGTGCGTGCCCATTTCAAGACTTCATAGGACTCAGATGACACTCATTTCTGAGGCTTCTTTCTTGATCCTAATCCACCTTGTAATGAGGCACTACAATCTTCTTTCTTGAGTGCAGATGGGGTAAAGGTGATCAAGGATTTATTTAAAGATAAAGAAATCTTCCGAGCTGATACAGTATTCTTTATTCGCCGGAAAATTGGAAGGTCTTCAGATGTATCTCTCTTTATATGCTAGTCTCTTTAAATGTATTATTCCTCTTTGATATTAGTCCTCTTCCTAAGGCACTTTCCATTTCCCTTTTATTATTATTATTATTATTAAAGTTCCAAGCCACAACCCCAACTGGAAGAGCAAATAGCTATAAGCCCAAGGGCCCCAGCGGGGAAAGAAACCTGGTATGGAAAAAACGAAACAAAGATTAAGAAAAACATAATAAATAAATAGAAAATTAAAAAAAAAAAAAAAAAAAAAAAAATTAAATGCTATAATGTTAAAAATATTATAATATTATATATGTGTGGATAATGAATAAAATATTAAAGTTATAAGTTTCTGTTAATTAAAAATGTATTAGCACCCACTTTAAATTTCTGAAGTTCCAAGGACTCAACAACAACACTAGGAAGTTCATTCCACAGTTTAGTTGTGTTAGGAATGAAACTTCTTGAAAACTGTGTTGTGTTGAATCTCATAGGCGTAAAGGCCCTACTATTGGCATTTAGTACACCTCTGGTAACTCGTTGAGGGGCATATAAATTGGGCAGATCGTGATGCAGTGGATGATCTGCATTGTTAAAAATTTTATATAAGATGCATAAGGAGCTTATTGCTCGCCTATGCCACAGATCAACTTTGAGGTCAGGAATTAAAAATTTTATTGCTCTCAAATTTTTATCTAATAAATTAAGATAAGAGTTGGCTGCCGAACTCCAAACAGGGGCGCAATATTCAAAACACGGAAGAATAAAAGCATTAAAACAATTTTTAAGAACAGTCTGCTCTCCAAATACTTTGTAAGATTTCCTCAAAATGCCAATTTTTTGAGCAATAGAGGAGGAAATAGATCGAATGTGATTCTCAAAAGTAAACCTAGAGTCAAGCATAACTCCAAGCAACTTAAAAGAATCACATATGGAGATGGGAATGTTATTTATTAAAAGATCTGGATGGGGAGGATCTAGTGTTCTGGATCTGCTAACAATCATACTTTGGGTTTTCTTTGCATTTAACTTCATGCCCCATGAAGTGCACCAAACATTTATCTTAGCCAGATCTCTATTTAAAGACTCTGCAACCGATGCTCTCAACTCAGGAGATGGGACTGGGGCTATTAGAGTAGCATCATCAGCATAGGCTATAAGTCTATTTTCCAGTCCAAACCACATATCATGGGTATATAAAATAAACAGTAGAGGACCAAGAACACTGCCTTGTGGTACACCAGATAGCACCTCTCTCTCATCACTAAAATTATTGTCAACATAAACCTTTTGATGTCGATTTGTTAAAGATTGTTCAATAATATTTAAAAATACACCACCTACTCCCAACTGCTTCAACTTAAATATCAGGGCCTTATGATTGACACGGTCAAATGCGGCACTGAAATCCAGGCCAACTATGCGAACTGTTCACATACACGACGGTATTTAACAGAATACAAATTGAATTAATTTTTAAACATACGATATGCTTCAAATCACATTAAATTTCTACATTATATTTACATTAATTTGTTTCACATTATTTTAGAATCTTACAATTTTTACTTTAATTATGCACAAGAAATTGCTAAGATATTTTACTGTAATATATCTTTGATAGAATGCGTTCATATTTCGGTCGTTCGGTAAACAAGATGAATTCATATTTAGAGATATTAATACATTCCGTAAGAAGTTTTGTGAGTTCAGTTTATTGTATATGGCTTGCTTTGAATTAGAGATATATTAATCCTAACAAAACATAAAACAAAGTTATTATATTAATTGTTGGTTTATAAGATTACAGTCATTTAAAGGCTACGTTTCAATATTTAATTAGTGGAAATGGTGGCGTCTGGAAACATCCCTTCAATATTTACCAAATTTCACCATATCTCTTTTTACTGTGCTCTAAACACAGATTTATTTTTTTGATCATCGAATAAATTTGATTTATATTAAATATATAGAAAAAATGGGATTGTCACTATAGCATTGTCTTTTGCACCTATTTTTGTAATTATTCAACCGAAATTATTATAGTCCTATCTTTTGTCTATTTTCAAGACGGGAATAAAGTTCCTCGAGTTAACGGAAAGAAAGTAATGATTTAATTCGTCATATAAATAAGAAATTGATAAGAAAAATGTCAGTAATCTAGAAAAAATATGACTAAAATGCTCATTATTTTTAACGTTATGAGGTATATGAATTATAATGTTGACAGTATTAACCGTTATAAAATTGACTAATTACTTTTTGAGCCGAGCGATAAAATTCAAGAAAACGATGGTCTTAGTTTGAGAGATTTCGCTCCTAGGTAGCTAACATGAGTTCTGATTTTTTTTAAGGGGATCCGGCTTTATCTTTAGGCGCTTGTTATTATTTTGAAGTTTGTATAATTAACTGTAGCATTGAATGGATTGCACATATCACACCATCTTAGGGGACAAAAAAACAAGAAAAAACATGGTCATTTGACTACGGTCCTTTCGGACATGCTAGCAAAATAAAGATAGTTACGATACGGAAACAGTACGCTTTTTAGAGCACTTATCATTTCAGATTGTCCTTCATCAAATGTTATTTTTGTTCGACGTGAACCCATTATAAGATTTCATACAAACTTCCTTATCACTTCCTTATCAACTTCAACTTCTCTATCCCATTCCATATACCTCCCCAGCTGTCTCATAATCCTAAGCCTTTCCGTCGACTAGCCTCCATTGATATTCCCTGCCTATCTAATGATGTGGCCTCCAAACTTCCACCCATTGATGCTTCTGCCTCTTCTGACCAGATTCTCTCTTCTTTGGAGCAACCCCTTCTCACTTGTCTTGATGCCCACTCTCCCCTTGTCACCCCCTCGAACTCCCGTTGTCACCGTGCCCCTTGGTACTCTATGAAACTCCTCGGTGCTAGGCAGTCCATGCGTGCCCATGAAAGAGTCCTTAGAAAGGCTCGCACCCGTGGGCAAGACACGACCCCTCTCTCGCTGGCGTTCCGACTTGCGACAGCTTCCTACGTGGCGAAATTAAAATCTGCTCGTGAAGCCTACTCACGTAATCTGCTTACTGATCGGAGGAATGATCCCCGTACCGTCTTCCACCTGCTCTCTCGTCTTACTTCCCCAGCCCAGGTCTCCCCACCCATTAGCCCTGCTACTCTCTTGAATTTCTTCCCAGATATGGTCACTAACCTCCGTGCCTTCCTCCCTCAGCCTTCTGTCCCGGCTCCTGCCATTCTCCCTGACTTCCCGCCTCAGCCGCTTATCGTTTTCCCCGCTGTGACCGCGTTGGAGCTTACAGCCCTGCTCTCGCGTTCTAAGAAATCGGGCTCCCCAAAGGACATTTTTCCGCCTAAACTGTTATGTAAAATTCTGCCTGCTATCCTCCCAACGCTTCTTCACATGTTCAACACTTCACTTGCAACTGGTCTTGTTCCCTCTTCCTTCAAACGTGCCCACATCCGTCCGATTCTTAAAAAGCCTCATCTGAATCCCACTGACCCTTCCAATTATCGCCCGATTTCGCAACTTACTTTCCTCTCTAAGGTTCTGGAGAGAGTGGTTGCTTCACGCATCAACAGTCACATGGTGGCCTGTAACATTGATGAAACCTATCAATCTGGTTTCAAGTCAGGTCACTCCACAGAAACCGCCCTTCTCAATGTGTCCTCTGCCTTCGATACTATTGACCATACCGTCCTACTTGATCGCCGCCACTCTTTCCTCGGCATATCAAGCACCGTGTTTGACTGGTTCTGCTCTTACCTCTCGTCTCGTACTCAATTCGTTGTGATTGGCGACGTTTCATCCGACTCTACCCCCATTCGCTTTGGGTGCCACAAGGTTCTGTCCTTGGTTCTCTACTATTTCGTATCTACCTTCTTCCTCTTAGTTCCCTTCTCCGTAATCTCGGTCTATCCTTCCACCTCTATACTGATGACACTCAAATTTTCGTTTCCTCATCCCCACGTCTCTTGCCTACTCTATCACTGACCTCCTGGCTGCCTACTCCTCCATTTCTGACTGGCTCTCTACCAACTTGCTCAGGCTTAATCACTCCAAAAATGAGGTTCTCCTCGTCGGCACCCCTGCCCTTGTCAAAAAATCTAAATCTCTCTTCCCCTCGCTTACTCTGGGTGGTAATACTATCATTTTCTTTAACTGCGTTAGGAATCTGGGTGTTGTTTTTGATGAGCATCTCTCCTTTAAGCCTCATATCTGCAATGTCAACAAATCCTCTCTATGTTTCCTTCGTAACTTCTCTCGCATTCGCTCTCACTTTGATCGCCAAAGTCTTGAGACTGCTGTTCATGCCTTCATCACCTCAAGCCTTGACTACTGTAACTCTCTGCTTGTGAATCTGCCATCCTCCTCTCTCCGCCCCCTTCAACTTGTACAGAACTATACCGCCCGGCTTCTCCTCCGTCACCCTCACTTCTCTCCCTCGAAACCCTTGCTGCATGAACTGCACTGGCTCCCTGTCAGATCGCGTACTCACTTCAAGATACTTCTCTTCACATTTAAGGCCCTAAGCAACAAGGCCCCGTCTTACCTCTCTTCTGCCCTCTCGCCACGCCATGTTCCTCGGGCCCTTCGGTCATCACATGCATCTCTTTTGAATATTCCTCGTTCATCCCTCTGCTCAATGGGGGACTGCTCCTTCTCAATCTGCGCCCCTAGGTTGTGGAATGCTCTTCCTGCTGAAATCAGGTCTTCTCCCTCTCTTACCACATTTAAGCGTCTCCTGAAAACGCATCTTTTCACAATTGCCTTCTCCCCCTCTTGAATTTCCATTGAATTTCCATTCTCATCTCAGCACAACGTGCGCTCTGGGAAGGCTTCAGGCCTTGAAGAGCGCATTACAAAAGACTTATTATTATTATTAAAGTGCTAATTTTTTAGGTTTCTTTGAATTCTTATAGCTTTTTTAGTTTTTCATTTTGGCTTATTTTAACTAATTTCTAAGGTCATTCTGGCTTTACTTCACAAAGAAAAGCTAGTAACAAAGCACATGGCATCAAGGCAAGTTGTCTTGGAAATGCACTATATACAGTTCACGCATTAGCCTGAGTATATTAAGCCATTTGATACTTAATTGATTTAGGTGCAGATATATCACACAATTAATGTCTCGAAGATTTTTTTTAAAAGCCCATCTAGCGACTGCTAACTAAGGCAAAACAAAACATGCAAAAGCTATATAATAAAGATACTATCAAAACAAAAAAAAATAGGCAAAGAAACAAAAACAATACAAAAAAAGCACAAAGTACGATCCGGCCTCGGGAGGAGGCCTGCGTCCCCCCGGAACAGGAACAGAAACCTACAACAAAGCGAGTATAATAAAATGGAGGAGGCCAGCATCCTCTAAAAAGTAAGATAGTCCAGAAATCTGTGCACACGAATGCATTGCGAGTACAAGAGACAAGGGGTAGCGACTCCACGTGTCCAAATACGAGGAGATGTAACGTGCGCGAAGATCAGACGGACTGAGGAATTAAACAAGAATGTGCCGAATAATATGGGCGAAGCAGTCGTCGCAATAAAGTGCGGACGAGCAATCCACTAAAGAGCAGTGCGTCCCGCGAGTGTGCACAATTCGAAGACAACAGAAAGCGACCTCAGGCCGTCTCAGAATTGGGCGGTAGGTCCATGGAAGCAATCGCAGCGAAATGGCAGGCAACTTAAAGTTTTCCTCGGCCGCCTCCCATCTTTTTTGCCAAGCAGCCCGTAGGTCTATCTTGATTCCTGCCATGTAGTCGGTGTGGGGAAGAGCCAAACGCTGCTCTGGTCGCCCATTCCTCGCGGATGCCCTGGTCGGAGCGATCATTACCTGCGATTTCCATATGTCGAGGAGCTAACAAAATTTAATCTCTACATCCAGCTGCCTGGCGGCAAACGTGGTGTCACGGATACCACGAAGTAGGAGTTGTGGACATTCAAATGCCCCGAGAGCACTCAAGGCGGTTTTTGTGTCGCTATAAATGCTAATCCTGTCTTTGAACCCTGCACAACCCGTTATATCCGGTACCGAGTGGTATAAAGCAACAAGCTCGGCAGTGAAGACAGACGCTGAACCTGGTAGAACGCCGCTGACTTCAGACAGAGGGGATAGGGAGTGTAAAGCTACCACATCCTGGGACTTGCAGTCATCCGTATAGAATGGCACTTATACAGCGTAACACGAAGTGTGTCCCAGGAAGGCAGAACGCAATACTATCCGGTGCTGTGAAAACTTTGGAAGCAGAGGCTTGGGAACAAATAGGCAAAGGTGGTGGCGTCCTGGGCAGAACCAGAGTCCCCGCCCCCACCCACACACACACACTTCGAAGCCTTAAACCAAAACAGCATAGACACCATCGAGATCGGCTGAGGATACAGTAAGAGCTGTTGGTGACTGAGGGAGGCGCCAAGATTGCGCGTACAGGTGCATAATACACTGTGCACGACGCAGAGCGAGTGTCATATCGCCAATATTGCCAAGTAGGCTATCAACTCTCAATGAGGGAGGATGGAAGGCACCCGTCGGAGGCGGAGACAGATGTGGTGAAATGAGTCCACTTTCCGCAATTCACGATCGATGCAGATGCATAAAACTCGCATCTGTAGTCAAGCTTCGAACAAACAAAGGATCGATAGAAAAGTAAGGCAGTAGCCTTATGAGCATCCCAGATGCTGAACGTCACGGAACGAAGAATGTCCATGGTGGGGGTAAGAGAGAAACTAAGGCTGCGAACATGAGCCTTCCAGGTGGGGCGTCGGTCAAATACAAGACCAAGAAAAGGTTGCAAATCCACCACATCTAGACGAAGCCGATTTAGAAAAAAGTCAGGGTCGGGGTGCAGCCGTCTATGACAGTAGATATGCACCCCCTTAGTCTTGGCTAGGAAAAACCGAAATATGTGTACCTCGGCATAGCAAAAGATGCGGTTTAATGTTTTTTGTATTCGATGCTCCAGAGTTGGCATCTGGGGCACACCAAAAGAGATCGAAAGGTCGTCCACGTAGACCGTAACGAGAGCATCTTCCGGCAGCACCTAGGTGCTGCCGTTGATGTTTGGGGCAAAGAATGTAACACTGAGGACACTTGCTTGAGGGACAACCCTCTCTTTGCCCCATTGGGCCGGAGAGGGCCCCCACCCCCTGCACGTACGCGGAATCAAGAATCTCGCAAGTATTCAGAAATAAAAAATTGGGAGGCGTCCCCTCGTCCCCATCATGTGGAGATTCTCCATGATACCGTATCGCCATCCGGTATCATAGGCATTCTCAAGATCGAAAAACACCGTGGCGTAGTGCTGTTTACGAAGGAAGGCCTTGCAGACGGCATTCTCAGGTCGGAGAAGAGCATACGATGTGGAGTGGGACTTGGTGAAGCCGCACTGTGCGGAAGATAGGTGGCCTCCGCTGTCCAGGAAAACCCTACTCGAACATTTAACAATTTCTACATCAACTTGCACATGCAGAAAGTTAGGACGGAAACCGGCCTGGGTAGAGTAATCTCTCGCTGGTATGCGAAAAGCGAGCACAGTAGCAATTCGTCATGACTCTGGGAGGATACCTTCTGTCCAGATCCAGTTAAATAAATCTAACAGAAAGGCTAATCCTTTTCAGGGGTGGAGCTTCCAGAGAGCGGCTCCAAAGATGGCAAAGGGAAATGCCTTTTGCCACATGGCGATGTTGAAAGGGAAGCCCCTTCACCGGTGGAAGGTAAGCCTCGATTTTTCTCATCCTTCCCAATCCCTCGGGACGACGAGGCCCCGCTTGGAAGTGGATCTCTATGCGCTTTCCCACTCTTGCGTTCAGCAGGGCCGCTGAGAGGAGGGTACAGCCGGTACATCGTACTGGGGCCCAAGTGCAGAGAAGGGCCCTTGTTTCCGTATGTATACAGAGCATAGATCAAATGTTATAGTGATAAACCTTTTCCTATATTTATTTATCAGAAATCACAAAGAGAGAGGGATAGAGAGAGAGAGAGAGAGAGAGAGAGAGAGAGAGAGAGAAAGAGAGAGAGAGAAAGAAAGAAAGATGCGCGCCTCGCCCTTAAATAGAGAGAGAGACAACAGACACCTGGGCGATCCTTTTCGTCTGCGCTGATGGAGGTGCGAAATGATGAGACGCCGTGAGACGCCGCGATGACCTGAAATGCCGCCTTCACAGAAACTTGCGACAAGTGTGAGAGACCTGAAGATCCCATCTGAAGTCGGACAAAGTCTGCCTCGCCGGCTTAAGAACCTTCTCGCTCTCGCACTAAAGTGCAGAGTTTATTCTCGTCTAGCGATGCGTCTGACCCTAGAAGCCTCCCCTCCGAACATAGGGGTAAACCCCATTCGACTCCTATAAATCCTCCGGCGCCAGAGTTGGAAGGCAGTATCCGCCGTCCTCCCTGCCCCGTCAGTATCCTCTGTCCGCCCCGTCGGTACCCGCTATTCGCGTCCCGTTGGACTCTGCCCAATTCTCGCAGAATCCCTTAAGCCCCCGGTATTCTCGTTAATTCACGTGAGTCTACCTCGACCCACTTCCTCCGCTCCTCGAACACGGCGTGCTCAATCTCAATTCGTGTTATTCGAAAGCAAGATTTAACTTCATCCCCCGTAATAGTCATTATCCAGAGACTATTGTTTGAACTTTTCGCCAAGGCAAGGATTACTCCCTCGAACCAAATCTTCGAGGTAACAGCGACACGCAACTCTCCTGGCAAGTGCTCTCTCTGCCCCCCCCCCCTCCCCAGTGTAAGCTCAAGGTCGTCAGAGCGTCTCGAGGTTCATATTGTCCGTTTGTTTGTACGGTGACCGCCCTCACCAAGTCTCCCTCGCTCCTTTAGCCGCTGAGATCCATGTAAATCTAATGTGTGTATAGATCATTTTAAAACTCCTTTTAACCTTGTAAAATAATATTGATTTACATATATGTATATATATATATATATATATATATATATATATATATATATATATATACGGCGATCTGGAGAAAAGGTGGGAGATCGAGTTAGCTATCGAAGAGAAGACGACGACCGGCGTCAGTCCGGACATTTAAAGTGGAACTGAGTGGGAGTTAGGAAGAAGTTCCTCCCGAGGCTGTTCCTGTTGGTCACATTGAAAAGTAGACCATCGGTATAGAGAATCACTCTCATACCTCTCTCGTCAGAGAAACTCCCTATCTCAGTTTTCAAATAAAACCAGAGCTATCCCTCACCATTGAGGAATACCAAAGTGAAGTCTTCCTGGTTACAGGATTCACCTCTTGATCAACGCTCATCATCGAGAAGCCCCACAAGCGTAATAAAGGGTTGGAATAAGCATACCTCCACGGTCTCGTCGCTTAAATCGTCAGATCAAGATACATCGCCAAGCGCCATCCTTCCCTCACCTCGAGATCAGCTGGGCGTCCGATTCCACTTCACCTCTGGCGAAACACTCTCGCCCCACCTCGCCTCGACTTATTCGTCAATCCCTCCTTCACTCCACGAGATCCCCTGGCAAGGTCATTACTCGCTTGATGTCACTTTGTTAAGGTAAAACGATTCCCATTTAATTATGGTCTTTGATTAACATTCCGTACTAAAGTGAATTTGTGTGTCAACCATCGCGTAATATTCATTGGTAGTAATAATCTTTATTTAGACTCCCTTATTATGCCCGTTGTAGATTTAAAGTTTTAATATTTCATTTTTTTTTTCTAATTAAAAGTATATTTTTGCTCTAGTTGTTTATCTAAATCCTCGAAACGTTGCACATGGCAATATATATCCTCCCTGGTTAAAGAATCAAATCAAAACAAAGAGATAAATAGTAAATTATAGCACTCTTAGAGAAAAAAGCAACGGAGTCATTCATGTACGGAACAAGCGTACGTACATACTCGGCCGCATACCACAGCACCTATTATTATCATAGCTTGGCCCTAGGTGATTCAAAGATTCCATTCCGTCCACCAAGGTATCATTTTTACCGGATCGAACTCTGTACAGGTGGAAACACTCCTCCTGGTGAAAAGTGCTGGGGGAAAAGGTTGAGTAGAGAGCCGTAATGCTGATAATAAATAATACTTATAATAAATAATATTAAATAATAATATTATAATAATATAATATAATAATTAATATTAATAACATACTAATAATAAATAATTATAATACATAATAATAATAATTATATAATAATAATATATATCATAATAAATATTAATAATAAAATAATATTATTAAATAATAATAAATAATGCTATTAACATACTACTACTATTAATAATTAGTACTAATCATGATAAATAATTATAATATATAATATATCATAATAAATACTAATAACAGAATAATAGTTCTAAATAATACTAAGAATGATAATAACAATAATAATGCTATTAATAATAACTAATAATAACACTAATAAAAGATAAAGCAGTGCTGAGTGTGGGCGAGTGGAAAGCGCATCAACAGCTTCCCAGTCCCAATCATAGAATTCAAATCTTCCCAGTGGCGGGTCTTCCTAATTTGCACTCAGGCCGGGAGGATGTCCAACTCCCCCCAATACCTAGTGTTATCTCTGCAAGGATTCTGTTTACGACATTATAGACTAATTAATCTGACTTTTACCCGAGTACTTTGAAGATTGAACCACCTTGATTGTAAATAGTAAGTTATTTTCCCCTTGTCTTTTTTATTGTAATTTAAGGATTAGCGCGTTTATTAGGCTTTAATAGGATTTATAACAAAGTAACGCCCCCGGATGGGCTCGATTAACTTTTGGCAGCCTTAATTCTTTCGTAACTTTCGGCTAATTCGTTTGTTAATCCGTTAGGATAGCTTAATCTAATTGTTATGTAGTAGTACGTAGCTGATGTTTGAGACCATTAATATAAATTGTCCCTGATCTTGATTCGTCAGCAAACCGGTAATTTATTTGTAAATTTGTACCATTTGGGCTATTGTTTATACGTGACTTGTCTTTGCAACTCCTTATCGCACGTCGTGGATATAATTCTTATAATATATTTATCTAGTGTACTTTAATAACCCTCGCGTATCGAATAACTTTGATATACTTTTTGTATATTTGCCATAATTTGTTACCCGGTTTCCAGAGGTTAGCATTTGTTTACGGTAGATCCCCTACCATCTTCTTATTTACTTGCTTATATAGGGTATATTATATAAATTAATGAGACCATTGAGTATATTATTCTACGTTTTTTTTTAGATCATACCGTTGTGTAAATACTATTATTCTATATGAGTAAGTCCAAACCTACTCTTGAGTCCACAGTAATGTCGAATCCTAAGAATAAGTGGATTGGCAGAAGTCAGCATACTCACAGATGGTGTTCTGGTTTTCGTTTTAGGGTTGGCTGCATCCGCTGTTTATGTGCCCTATATAATCGTATTTTTGTTCCTGGCCCTTCCACACTTTATCCAGGCAAGCTTCAAATTTAACTAATGATTCTGCATTCACCACCGTCCCTGGCTGCTCGTTCCAGTAGTTGATAATTCTGTTTGAGAATGCATATTTCATAAGGTTGGGCCTTGTCTTTGGTATGAAAATCTTCTTTGAGTTACCAGGTGGCGTAGTATTTTCACGCAACTGGAAAATTCCCTTAGTGTAGGATGCTGAAATCTGAGCTAAAATTTGTTATGCCTGGTAGGTTAAAGATTCAGTCCACTGTTGACCTACTGGAACCTAAGTTAGTTAAGATAGATCAACTGTCAGATGAAATCATTGACACCATGTCAAATTAGGATGACATAATTTCAGAAAAGGATCTTGAGGTAGAGTATGAGGTTCATATCAGGTTAAGTATTAAGCATGAATGTCTTATCCCATTGAGGCCAGTTCAACTAATACCTCTAGCAGTGGTATTTTTAAAGGACAGGTTAAGTTGCCGAAAATTGGTCTTCCTATATTTAATGACACTATTGGTGGATGGGTCACCTTCTGGGATTATTTTTTCAATGCAGTTGACAATAGAAGTGAATTGTCCACTCCACATCTTAGTAGTTTACTTAATTTAAAAGATAGTTACAAGGTGATTCTATCACTCTCGTTGAGAGATTGGCAGTAGATGAGGCAAACCATCCTATAGCAATTAAACTCAATTCAAATCAATGCATAGATTTCTACCTAGATTAAGAATTTTGAGCTGAGCTGAAAAATATAATAGCTAGTATGGAATTTTGGATTGTAAAGAATTTGAGAACAATTCTGCTGGAATGATTACCATCTCCTTTATTTTAATTAAACTGCGTCTCACTGTGAAGGACAACATTATGAAGAGTGCTGGTAAAGACATTATGCAGTTAGATGCATTCATAAGTTAATTGAAAATTGAATTCGATTTATTATCTTGAAGTATCTATGTTAAATCGAAATCAGCTACTATTATCAGGGTAAAGAAAGATAGATCTGGATCAGCGAGTAAATCTAACTATAAATATGGTGAAATTAAACATAGGTAGGCATTATCGCGATAACGATATCGGGTTATCGGTTATCCGATATTCCCCCTTCCCCCGCGTTAGCGATTCATCGGTATCGCTGATACTTTTGGTTCCAAACTAGCGATAATCGATAATTTCAGTTTTTGGTTCCAGTCAGAGCTTCAGGGACATGGTCCACACCCTTAATCCTAAGAAAGAGGTACCCTCCAGGAGAACGCTGGGGAGGAGGATCCTCAAAACCTATGAGGAGATGAAGGAGAACCTCACCAGGTAAGAAACTAAGAAACAGTATTCAAACATTCTTACAATTGTATTATAAAATAAATCTATATACAGTCAATAATCAATATTGTATTATAATTTTAGATTTATCGGTTATCACCTTATCGGGCGATAAATTTATCGCCAGTTATCGATTATCGGTTATCGCCGATAAATTTATCGTTAGCGATTTATTGGTTATCGTGATATATTTTTTCGTTATCGCACCCACCTATGAAATTAATCAAAAGTATTGCCATTTTTCTGATGACAATGGTCAAACTTATGGTGACTGTATAAATTATCCGAACTATTCTACACGACAACAGAAACTAAAGAGCTAGAACAACAGATGTTTTTTTGTGTTGTTTCAAGAGCCATGGTAATTAACCTTGTATCAAATTAGTATGCATAATTTTTAAAGGTAACCATTGGTCAGCTATATGTAACAAGGTCAGTTCTGGTCTCGGGAAGACTACTGTTACTAATATACGTAAGACTGTTGAATCAAGTACAGTGACATCACCTACTCTGACAAGTCCGTTAGTTTTGCGTGACTCCACATACGACATAAAATCTCTTATTGACCAGTGTTCCCTGAGGACATAATTCTCGGGTCATTTGCAGAGAAATTTAATCTGCCAATCTGCAAGAAAGAGATACAATCACTGAGTTTGGAGGCATAATGGTAGATGGGGAGTATGATATTGTCAAATTTAACAATCTCTCATGATCATATGGTTTCCCTTCAATATGACAGCTGTTGTCGTAGATACTCTCACATGTGCAATATACGACATTGAATCAATTTTTAATAGACTAAGGTTAAATAAATTAAATCTTGCATATCATAACATACCGTGTTCATTGGTAGATGTATATCATTATTAATTAGCAATAATTACTACTACAATGTAGCTAAGAATGACCAGTTACCCGGTGTGTACAAGGTGGCACCTCCCTAATGCTTTCAGTGAATGTATAGCAGGTATCTAACCTGCTATACATTTAGAGGCAGAACGCTGCTTTTCAACACTGTAAAGAATAAAAAACTTTTCTAAGGAGTACTATGAATCCTGAAAGACTAAATGCACTTGCAGTGCTTTCAATGGAGAAAAAAAAACCTTCAGTAGTTATTCAGAGATCAAGGAGAAAATAACACTGTCTAACAAAATTTAACTTTTTGTCGACTACGAAGATTAGAATAACATTTTTTAATGTAGTTTTATGTATAGATTTCAAAAATGGAAGTCATTTTTATCGAAATGACTCCAGTTTTTTGTAAGTTGCCAATTACTATTTTTGTCAAATTTTGAAGATTTTAACGAATTTCATTCTTATATTTTTTTTCAGGTTATTTAACTAAATAAAATTTTAAATAAAAGCAACAATTTTAATTAAAATGTCAAGAGGAAAGTGTAAAAATAGCCCAGATAAATTCTGCTACATATGTGGTTCAGTAACATTTAAAAAATCAAAGAAAAATTTCTTCTCTATTGGAAAAACTATATAATTTGTATTTTGGATGTAAAATTGGCAACCAAGATAAACCAAGGGCATCCCATATATGTTGCACGACATGCTTTAATTCTTCAACAAAATGGGCTAAAGGAAAGATAAAAAAAACTTTGATTTAGTGTTCCAATAGTATGGCGAGAGCCCCAAGATCATGCCACTGACTGCTATTTCTGTTTGGTAGATATACAAAGTAAGTAGTTATTTATTGTCCACTGCACCTATATTTTGAAGTAGTATACTGTAATATTATCTTTTTAAAATATAAAATTAATTAAGTTTAGAACCACTTTATTTTAATCACACATATGTACATAACTTTAAATTTTATGAATATCATTTCCATACTTTTAGGTAAAACAACGAAGTGCGCTTCCGCTGTGGTATATCTCAACCTTAGATCTGCTATTCAGCCTATACCTCACTCAAAAAGACATTCCAGTGCCTGAACTACCTGCAGAAATTGTTTTGTCCAACTCTGATGAATCAGATCTGGAATCATGTGAACCAGAAACTGAAATTTATGTTCTTAAAACTGTTGATACGACTCCAAAACCTTTCTCACAACTTGATCTAGATGATCTTGTAAGAGATCTAAACTTAACAAAGCAACAGAGTGAATTACTGGCCTCGAGACTGAAAGAAAGAAATTTAGTAGCAGAAGCTGTTCGAATTACTAAGTTTCGCACTCGATCAGATAATTTACAAGACAAATTTTCATTTGACAACAATTTTATGCTACTGTAATAATATTCCACGTCTCTTTGAAGAATTAGATATACATTATAAATCCAGTCAATGGAGACTTTTCATTGACGCGCTTTATATAGTAGTAAAGCCGTGTTTCTGTATAATGGAAATAAACTACCATCGATACCAGTAGCTCACTCTGTTGTTTTGAAAGAAACTATGAGAATTTAGATTTAATTTTAAAAAGCATTAAATACAGTGAACATAAATGGTTGATTTGTGCTGACCTTAAGGTAGTAGCCATTTTAAATGGCTTGCAGTCAGGCTACACAAAATCCCTGTGGTTTTTGTGCCAGTGGGACAGTAGAGCTCGGGGACAACGTAACATACGCTCAGAATGGCCTTTAAGAGAAGAGACAAAAGTAGGTTGTCATAATGTCATACGAGAACCATTGGTTCCTAAGGAAAATATAATTTTTCCACCACTTCAAATAAAATTAGGTTTAATGAAACAATTTGTGAAAGCCTTAAAGCATGACCAGCCATCCTTCTTATATTTAAAAACAAAATTTCCTAAGAAGTTATCACATTAGCCCTATATATATATATATATATATATATATATATATATATATATATATATATATATATATATGTGAGAATGGATGGGGAGAAAGAAAAGTCCAGACACTGCACAGAGCTCTTTATTGACGTTTCGCCTCTTGGCGAAGCCAAGAGGCGAAACGTCAATAAAGAGCTCTGTGCAGTGTCTGGACTTTTCTTTCTCCCCATCCATTCTCACCTATACGTCGAGTCTTTCATGATATATATATATATATATATATATATATATATATATATATATATATATATATATATATATATATATATATATATCAGTCAAAAGATAATAGTAAACCACAATATTTGAATCAAGATTTATTCATAACCACAGTACTAATTTTGGCAAAGTTATACGTGCCATTTGCAACTAGGTAATGAAAAGAGCCAAGCAAAGAAACTAGTATATATAAGGAATCTTTGTTGGGCCTCAGATTCGACAACTTATGATAGTATAGCAACGCCTCTGGGCATTCCTATAATAAAAACCTCCTGGGAAACTTAAATATATATATCATCATTTATTATGTATAAAATTCAATTCTTTTGTCATTTAAATAATTTATGCAATCCTTTAACCTTGTTAATTTAATCATTCATTTTACTTAACTTTGTCAATTTAAACTTTCAATTAATTTACTTCAACTTTTGTAAATTAAATAATTTATGTTAAACTTAATAATTAATTAATTCATTTATTTTACTTGTCAATTCAATTAACGTATACTGTTCCAAACAACATCTCTTAAATTTCACACACAAACAAACAAACACACGTTCCCAGCTCGATCAAAAGAGCACGCTATCTCCCCACTCCACTCGCTGCTCTCTTCGTATAAAGCCCCCAATTCACAGTCCATTATAGATACTTTAAAATACTCAAAATTACTACACTATATTACTTACAACTCAATATTATTTACTATATCAAAGATACTCTATTATAGTCTATATTACTATATTATTATTTACTCTATTATTCACTCTATATTGTTTCACCATATTATTCACCATATTTACTTAACCTACTTATCTCATGTACATTCGTTGATTTTATGAATATGTTTATATTTGTGTAATTGTATTTCTTAAAGCCTAAGTCATTTTTCCAAAATTTACTTCGCTGTCGCATTAGGCCTAAAGCTAACGGCAGACATCTTCGATCAAACAAAATTTATGGTTATGGTTTTCGAAACGCTATCTAGGCTGATTTATTAACCGAAGATAAATCACATTGATAACCATACACTATAGTAGATAGTGAGTTTGACGCAAAATTGAGCAAGTCAGAATTTGATGCCTGGCATAGTTTCAAAGGTGTATGTAATGGTCTCCTTGGAAGGCACAAATCAGAAAATTATCACATTCTTGTTCAGAATTTTATTAGGTTTTATAATGAGTTGGGATGTAGTATGTGACTAAAGGTGCACTTTTGGCATTCCCATCTGTCTTTCTTTTCAGAGAATCCAGCAGACGTCAGCGATGAGCATGGTGAAAGATTCCACCAAGATATAGCTACTATAGAAAATCGTTATAAAGGAAACTGGAGTCCTGCAATGCTTGCTGACTTCTGCTAGACCCTTCACAGAGAAAGAAAAGATGTACATAAAAAAGAAGCCTAAATATTCTAAAAATATATGACTATTGTATAGATTTTATCAATTTTGAAAAAATCTTAAATCTTCATTATTTTTTTAAATATATTTTTATAATACCACACTTTGAAATGTATTAAAGACTTATTAATTTCTTTTGATGAGTAAACTCTTTGTTTCCACTTATCTTTGTACTTTTTGTCAAATAAAATAAAAATAACAAATATGTCATACCTCTATATACTGAATAATCTAATATTAATAAAAAATCAAATGTGTAGTAAAAAACTAAAATAGAAAACTACTTTATCATTTCTGTAGCAAAATCATTGTTTGACAGTGTAATTAATCTTTTCGTGCAAATTAAAACAATCAGAATGGATTTCGTTTCTGAATGAATGGATCAAGCTTGAACTGTAACACTTTAGGCAATTAGTAAGTAAATTTTTATTTATTTTGTTCTGTTTAGGATTATATCAAGTTTACAATTGTTTTTTATATGTTTATTTCCCTTTACACAATATTAAAACAATGCTAAAAAAAAATTCTGATGCAGCAAGCACCCCCACTAATTTTAGCTACGAGTCGCCACTAAACGCGAGGCAACCAGTGAAATGCTATTTCTTTGAAGGAAGCCAACGAGGAAGAATGTTACCAGATTATAAGAAAAGAATAGATGTTTAAAATGAATAGGAAAAGTCTTTAAATGAGATTGTCAAAATATGCTTTCATGTTTCTAGGGATGACAGGATATTTTAAGGTGCAGTGTAATCCATTGCGATACTCCCCGGCAAGATGAGTTAGTTGCGCGACTTAAAAAATTATCTAGGTACATACTATATAAAATTAACGAAGACGCCGGTCAGAGCGAGTAATAATGCCTTGTGGCTGACGTCCCTTTACACAATATTAAAACAATGCTAAAAAAAAATTCTGATGCAGCAAGCACCCCCACTAATTTTAGCTACGAGTCGCCACTAAACGCGAGGCAACCAGTGAAATGCTATTTCTTTGAAGGAAGCCAACGAGGAAGAATGTTACCAGATTATAAGAAAAGAATAGATGTTTAAAATGAATAGGAAAAGTCTTTAAATGAGATTGTCAAAATATGCTTTCATGTTTCTAGGGATGACAGGATATTTTAAGGTGCAGTGTAATCCATTGCGATACTCCCCGGCAAGATGAGTTGCGCGACTTAAAAAATTATCTAGGTACATACTATATAAAATTAACGAAGACGCCGGTCAGAGCGAGTAATAATGCCTTGTGACTGACGTCCACCTTGGGTACGTAAATGGTTGGCAGTGCAATTTGAGAAAAACGCGAGGCCCTCTCACGTGTAAAGGTGTTACAACCAAAGGTAATTCGCTTGGCTAGTTCTCCCAAATTCATGTTTGCTGAATCAGGAACATCTTGAGCCTGAATGTTCGTTAGACTAACTTGCGCTGGCGAGTTCCTGCAAAAGAAGAGGAGGCGGCAGCATTAGAGAAGTATCAATTGGGGTACTAGAGGTGAGTGAGAGTACATCCAGATCATTTGCATTTATACTAAAATAAGAAAATGAGGGTTGTTTAAGGAGAATTAGATAAATGCAGGTTTCAAGTGGTCCAGAGAAACGATATCTTGCTTGGTGCCATGCTGTAGGAGTTAGAATTTTGGAAAATCTATAAATGACCAGGAATGGTCCGTTATATATGTGCCGGCTGTAACAGTGAGCGTGCTGTGCCACGACAAACAAAAACATGAACAGGTTGTCATTTCCTTTGACAGAAAAGCAGCACAATCTCAGGCTAGACTGAATTGAGTCATCGTTTGTACTAAATTGTAGAGATAGGAATCAGCATCTAGAGAAAAAGGTGGAGGTCAGCCAGAAGAAGAAAAGACTTGAGGGGAAAGAGGAAGGTGTGTACCATAAAAAAAATTCTGCAGCAGAGCAAGAGGAGTCTTCCCTTAGGGATCAACGAATCCCCAACATGATCAGAGGCAGCTTGTCCACACAAGCGATACAAAAGTCCGTGCTGCGTGAGCTAGTCTAGATTTGCCTATGGACGCGTTCAATGGCACCGTTATTTTTAACATGGTAGCTTGTGATACGAAAGCGCAATAAGACAATTACGGGAATAAATGCTTGCCAATGATGCGATTCGAATTGGCTTCCACGATCGATAATATTATTGAAGGAACACCAAAACGCGAATCCAATCCGCCGTGAGGGCGCGAGTGACAGTGGAAGCTAGAATGTCTGGAACACTGGAACCCTTGGCCAACGAGTAAAATGATCTATTAGGGTCAGAAGATATTTAAAGCCTTGATAATTAGATATGTGAGCAACCAGATTGAAATGAATGGCGTTGAAACGCACCGATAGAAGAAGTAACGCACCAGAGGTGTTTTTGTGGCGTTGGACCTTGCACGCTGGAAGACGAGCAGGAGCGGTTAATTTGGCAACGTTGGTGTTCATACCTGGTTACACAAAGCACTGAGTTTTCAAATAGATCGACCACCAGGATGAAAAAGACTGTGAATTTGGTCGAAAACATGCCGACGGTAAGAAAGTGGAAGTAAAGGTCGAGAACTGTCAGGTAAGGTGAAATCGACCAAAATGCCTCTGGACCGACTGTTTGTGAGTTCGATTTCTCGAATTACAAGTAGGGGAGATTCACTTAAGGAGTGGACCTGTATGTCCTGATCATGAGGTAGGGCGTAGTAAATTCACTGGGCGAGAGAGGAGATAGTTTGTAGTGTTCACATTTCAAGATGGAATAAGACAACCAAAGATACCTAAAAAATTAGCACTTTAGAGTTTTACGAAGTCTTATAATGGAGTAGCTTTAAGCCCAAATAAAATTCCATGCAAAGGGAATCCGAAATAATAAGTTAACTGCTATAAAACGAGCACTGTTCCCAAATTGTAAATACTTCTACTTTGCATTATAATCTAAATTAAAAAACTTATTTATATTTCTCTTATTGTCATTCATTCAATCATTTTCTTATTTTCACCACTAATTTAGTAATTTTTACTTCCCTTATTTGAAGAAACTTTAATATAACTTCAAAAAGAAATGAAACACTGGAATTTAATAATATTTTGATAGTAAATATAAAATTAGTGTAAAAGCCTACAAACAATAATTACAATATTATCTTTACAATATATTAAATAAAAATAGGGTTTAATTGATGAAAACAAAGGGTATTTGTAATTTAGATCGCCTAAATGAGATATATGGCGGCATTTAGAAACTATTGAACGAATATGTTTCATGATGGTGGAGCATTGCCAGATTTTTATAATCCGCAGTACTCCCAAAATAATTAAAATCATTTTTTTATCCTTCAAAGTAACTATCGGTATTTTAAATCACACACACACACACACACACACACACATATATATATATATATATATATATATATATATATATATATATATATATATATATATATATATATATATATATATATATATATATATATATATATATATATAATATTGAGGATAAATTCCAGAGCCACAAGAAACGGATGCAGCATCTTTTAATTTTTCACTACGTTTCGAAAACTACAAGTTTTCATCTTCAGGCTAGAATAAGTTTACAAAGTTAATACATATGAAGAAAACTTGAAAGGGCCAACAAGACATTATTTTAAAGAGTGACCAATTATAAAATATCAGTAAAATGTACTATAAGTTAATTTTTTTTAAATATGACTTGGCAACAGTTAGATTTGTTTTAAAACTGACTCAAAAAATTGCTAATACATAAGAAGAAAACTTAAAAAGGCCAACAAGACATTATTTTAAAAGGTGACCAATTATAAAATATCAGTAAAATATACTATCAGTTAAAGTTTTTTGTTATTAAATAAGACTTGGCAACAGTTAAATTTTCTTTAAAACTGACTCAAAAATTGGTTAATGAATTTAAGGTTTATTGAAGAAATTAATTAAAAACTATAATAGAAATTGACCTGGCATTATTTAAAGATGGTAAATTTAAACTTTGTTTTTAATTTTGTAAAGACTGTAAGAGTTAAAAAACATTTAATATAAAAACAGTAAATTTAGGTACTTACTAAAGTGGATCCATCCTAGAGAGTGAATGGTGGGTTTCAATCAATCAATCAATTTGTGTATAGAAAGAACAGAGAGGGACTGCTGTAACACGGCAGTCAGGTAGTCAGAGAGGAGCGTTGCGGAAAATAATTAAGAAAGGGACAGCGAGAGTAGATAGGTCGGTGGCTATACACCGAAGCGAGGTGTTGTTATGAGGGTGTAGGTTATGTGGTAATTGACTGGGCGAGGGTTGGGGGCAAGTCAGGGGGGGGGGGCTGACAGTCCATCCGGAAACGCGTTATTCACGATGCCTTATTGGTTTTTATGCGAAGAATGGTACGGGTGGCAGGTGTTCGTGGGCCGCGGGATATCGCGGCGCCATCGCGTACCTTCTTACATGTAGCGAGGTGTAAAGTGGGTCTGTGGTGAGTTTTCCGAGTTGTTTTGTAAGTCTGGTGTGAGCGTATGTGTTGAAAGGAGTTAGTTTGTTGTTGTTGTGTAGTGCGTCCATTCTCGAGTACAGCGGCGAACGGCAAGCGCGCTTCAGAGCAGAGTTCTGAATGCGCTGAGCCTTACGCTTCCAGGTGTCGCTCGAAGCTACGAGTGACAGTGGGGCGTACGTGAGAATGGGACGCACGAGTGCTTTGTATAAGTGTAGTTTTAGTTTTTTACTCGCTGGGTAGAACCTACCCAGCGATGCGTTTGTACGTGAGGCTCTTGCTTGTATTATGTTTTGGTGTAAGTTGAACCTGAGGGATTTGTCGAATGTTACCCCCAGGATTTTGGTGCACTGTGTGTATGCGAGCCTTGTTGGGTTTTGGTGGATCATGTTTGGTGTGTGTGAGTAGATTTTTAGGTTGTGCATGAAGTGATCTCTAGCGCCGTAGAGTGTCATCTGTTTCTTCTGAGGATTCGTGTCAATCAGCCATTTGTCCTGGTAGTCTGTCTTCTCGTCAAGTATTCTTTGTGCGTGGAGCGCGATTTCTTCGGGGGCCCGGCCGCTGACGAGAATGGTCTCGTCGTCGGGGTAGGCCACTATGTATGTGTGAACTCAGTTTTCTGGTGGGCGTGGGGTGTCGTTTGTGAACATAATGTAGAGTGTGGGTGCCAGAACGCTTCCTTGGGGAACGCCTGAGCGTGGTGTGAAGGGTCTTGAAAGGGTGTTGTTGTATCCGATGTGGCAGCGCTATCATCCACTTACCAATCAATCCATAATGAATTTATTTTTCTTAGGAAGTATTTTATAAAAAAATTATTTCCTTCTGACCTATATTAAGAGTTTTAAAAAGGCTATTTGATAATCTCATTGACCCCCCTCAACCCTGCATAGAAGTTCCTATAATGCCCATATATCTACTAATTTCACAGATGGGTTTTTTAAACGATACTTTTAAAAGCAAAATCCTATTTATTTTTAAAAGATATTTTCCGTAAATCAACCAACAAATAGTTTTTATAAACAAACTATCGATAGGAAGTTTCTTTAACAGTAAAGATCCTATCTCTTTGGAGTTCCGCAGTGATAATGTTTATTTATTTAAATGTCCCAGTTATACTGGAGCCTCTTACATTGGCAGCACTGTCAGATCTCTTGGAGCTAGGTTCTCTGCTCATATGGGGATTAGTTGGCGCACAAACAAAATATTAAATAAAAAGGAAAAGTCATCTATTAGGGAACACACCATAAGCTGTAAAACTGACATTTCTATTGAGAATTTTCAAGTAATAGCCTTTAACAACAACAAACATTGCCTAAGAACCCTCGAATCTATATATATCAAACACTACAAACCTACACTCAATGAAGATTTAAGTGCAATATCATTATTTATTAACTAATTTTAACTACAGTTTGTTAGTTGGTTTGCTTTTTAACAAACCAAGCACCACTGTAACCTATAAATACTAGCCCCTTGTTGAACCCACCATCGTACATGACAGAATAAAGAAGAAACGACAGATACACCAAAAGACTCTCTCCGTCAGTAAGGACGTGGAGAAAGCCTTTGACAAGGTGTGGCACGAGGGACTCCGTTGGAAACTCGCCAACAACACGGAGTTACCTCTCTGCACCAGAAGGCTCCTCTCACACTACCTCACTGGACGGCGCTGCCACATCAGATACAACAACACCCTGTCAAGACCCTTCACACCACGCTTAGGCGTTCCCCAAGGAAGCGTTCTGGCACCCACACTCTACATTATGTTCACAAACGACACCCCACGCCCACCAGAAAACTGTGTTCACACATACATAGTGGCCTACGCCGACGACGAGACCATTCTCGTCAGCGGCCGGGCACCCGAAGAAATCGCGCTCCACGCAAAAAGAATACTTGATGAGAAGACAGATTACGAGGATAAATGGCTTATTGCCACGAATCCTCAGAAGACACAGATGACACTCTACGGCGCTAGAGATCACTTCATGCACAACCTAAAAATCTACTCACACACACCAGACATGATCCACCAAAACCCAACAAGGCTCGCATACACACAGTGCACCAAAATCCTGGGGGTAACATTCGCCAATCTCCTCAGGTTCGACTTACACCAAAACATAATACAAGCAAGAGCCTCACGCACAAACGCATCGCTGGGTAGGTTCTACCCAGCGAGTAAAAAACTAAAACTACACTTATATAAAGCACTCGTGCGCCCCATTCTCACGTACGCCCCACTGTCGCTCGTAGCTGCGAGCGACACCTGGAAGCGAAAGGCTCAGCGCATTCAGAACTCTGCTCTGAAGCGCGCTTGCCGTTCGCCGCTGTACTCAAGAATGGACGCACTACACAACAACAACAAACTAACTCCTCTCAACACTTACGCTCACACCAGACTTACAAAACAACTCGGAAAACTCACCACAGACCCACTTTACACCTCGCTACATGTAAGAAGGTACGCGATGGCGCCGCGATATCCCGCGGCCCACGAACACCTGCCGCCCGTACCGTTCTTCGCATAAACCAATAGGCAACGTGAATAACGCGTTTCCAGATGTGCTGTCAGCCTCCCCCTCCTGACTTGCCCCCAACCCTCGCCCAGTCAATACCACATAACCTACACCCTCACAACAACACCTCGCTTCGGTGTATAGCCACCGACCTATCTACTCTCGCTGTCCCTTTCTTAATTATTTTCCGCAACGCTCCTCTCTGACTACCTGACTGCCGTATTATAGCGGTCCCTCTCTGTTCTTTCTATACACCAAAGTCAAGTCAAGAACCCACCATTCACTCTCTAGGATGGATCCACTTTAGTAAGTACCCAAATTTACTGTTTTTATATTAAATGTTTTTTAACTCTTACAGTCTTTACAAAATTAAAAGCAAAGTTTAAATTTACTATCTTTAAATAATGCCAGGTCAATTTCTCTTATAGTTTTTAATTAATTTCTTCAATAAACCTTAAATTCATTAACCAATTTTTGAGTCAGTTTTAAAGAAAATTTAACTGTTGCCAAGTCATATTTAAAAAAATTTAACTTATAGTACATTTTACTGATATTTTATAATTGGTCACTCTTTAAAATAATGTCTTGTTGGCCCTTTCAAGTTTTCTTCATATGTATTAACTTTGTAAACTTATTCTAGCCTGAAGATGAAAACTTGTAGTTTTCGAAACGTAGTGAAAAATTAAAAGATGCTGCATCCGTTTCTCGTGGCTCTGGGATTTATCCTCAATATTATATGCAGGCTTCACGGCCGAGCTCCATCTATACATATATATATATATATATATATGATGAAAATTAATGCAATATCGCAAGAAAAGATGAGGAATTACACCACATTCTCCGAAGACAATTTAATTCAGAACAGTTTCGGTGTATTTCACACCCTTTTTCAACTGATACTGGATAGAAAATATAAGAGAAGTGCATATAAGCATAACACAAGATCAGATCGTGAAAGATCCCCTCTTTTTTCCCCAATCCCCTACTTGTTGCTAATCGGGGGGGGGGGTGGGGGGTTAGGCCTAAACATATTGAAGGGCTGACATTTTACTATTTTGTATATTTGCTTTCTTATTACAGGATTAAAAGAAAATTGACCCTCAGATAGATTTAAATTAGCAACTGACGATATCAAGCTCGATTCTACGATTCTTCTCTTAACATAGTTAGCCGATTTAAATACCTTTTTACTTCCATTGAAATCGATCGTATGATTCTTGTCTCTAACATTGCAAAATATTCCACTGCTTTCGCTGCCCACTCTAATATCTCTTTTGTGTTCATACAATCTCTTGTCTAGATTTCTCCCTGTTTCCCCTATATAAACTTTATGGCAATCGTTGCATGGTATTGCATATACTCCTATGTTAATATGTTCTTTGAGTTTCCTGGCAATCATCAATTGGTTTAAGGAATTATTATATTTAAAGGCTAGGTCTTTGCGGGCGTGAAACTAGATACTAATAGTGGTCAGGGAATTATGAGAGGACATTATAGTACTGAAAGTAGAATGGACTTGGCAGATAACAGAAATAGGTTCCAAGGCGATAGAGGTGAGGTCATTCAGGTCGGAAGAGGTGCTTCAGGGATAGGGAGGTCAGAGTGTTTCTATACCAATGCTCGTAGTCTTAGAAACAAGAAGGATGAGCTATTTAGTTATATTAGCGATGAGGATGTAGATATATTATGTGTTACTGAATCATGGGTTAATGAAATAGAATTTAGTGACACTATTATTGAATTAGATTTACAGGGCTATAATATGTACATTAGTCAAAGGACAGGTAGGATTGGTGGAGGAATAATTATCTATATAAAAAACAACATTGTTTCAAGTTTAAATACTTCAATAAAACAGGATGGAGTTGAGTCACTTTGGATAGATATTAGGTTCAGTAAAAATAGAATGGTGCATTTGGGAGCTTTTTACAGGCCACCTGGGCAGACTGATGATATAGATGAACTAATGATAAGTAAAATAAGTAAGGGATGTGAAACAGATGCAGTTATTATTGGGGACTTCAACTTAAACTCTGTGGACTGGGAAAATATGATAGGTAGGGATAGAACAAGTGGCAGGTTCATAGAATGCTTTGAGAATAATTTTTTGAATCAATTTGTTAATGAGCCAACGAGGGGGGACAATATATTAGATTTAGTACTTTCTAACAGTGATCATTTAGTTCAAGAATTGACTGTTGGGGAAGCATTGGGAAATAGTGGCCATCAGATAGTTCGTTTTAACTTGGGAATTGAGAAGGGTAAAATAAACGAGAATGCTGTAAAAGTTCCAAATTTTCATAAGGGAGATTATGTAAAACTCCGAAGCTTGCTAAATTTGGTAGACTGGGATGTAGAATTTAGAGGTAAAAATGCTTATGGGATGTGGGATACTTTTAAGCATATAATAAATGTAGTCCAAGAGCAATGTATCCCAATGAAGGCTATTAGGAACAAAAGTAGGAAACCATTATGGGGGAATCAGGAGATAGCTAGAAAATTTGAGAGAAGAAAAGGGCATACAAATAATTACAGGTAGAAAATAATATTCAAAATTTAAGTGATTATAGAATGGCTAGGAATGAGTTAAATAAGATTATAAAGAAGAACAAAAGGATGTCAGAAATTAATTAGCTCAGGATAGCAACAAAGATCATAGAAAGTTCTTTAGTTACTATAAAATTAATAACAAGTCTGGCAGAGTTAAAATAGGACCTATCAAATATGAAGGGGTTGTGAGAGAAACTGATGAGGAAATAGTTGAAGTACTAAATGGTCATTTTGCATCAGTATTTACAAAGGAGACACTAAATAGTCTTATGTATAGTACTCATGGGTCAGATAAAGAGGTGTTTACTACCATTAGTGTGGATTGGAGGAAGATAAAAGGACTAATAGGTGACTAATAGGTGAATATTATCAGGGCCTCCGGCCCTGATAATATTCATTCTAGGACACTTAAAGAAGGGGTAGAAAGTATCTCAATAGCTCTGGAGAAGTTGTATACTAGGTCACTGGAATATGGAGAAATACCCGATTATTGGAAGAGAGCAAATGTAGTCCCCATTTTCAAGAAGGGTAGTAAAGAGGATCCAAATAACTTTAGACCGGTTAGCCTAACTCCTGTAGTTTTTAAAATTCTTGAGAAAATAGTTAAAAAAGGGATTTGCCAACATCTAGAGAGGGAGGGGTTAATCAGCGATGCTCAGCATGGGTTTAGATCAGGTAGATCATGTTTGACTAATTTAATAGACTTTCTGGAGTTCGTAACAAATCAAGTAGATAAGGGAGAGAATATAGATGTAATTTACTTGGATTTTAGTAATGCATTTGATAAGGTACCACATAGGAGACTAGTTCATAAATTAAAAATGATTGGGATATGTGGGGGTGTTTCAAATTGGATAGCTGAGTGGCTGAAAGACAGGAAGCAAAGGGTAGTGCTAAATGGTGTAAAGTCAGAGTGGAGGGATGTTATCAGTGGGGTTCCTCAGGGATCAGTTCTCGGTCCATTATTATTTGTCATCTATATAAACGATCTTGGGGAGGCAGTTAATAATAAAGTGTCAATTTTTGCGGATGATACCAAATTAGCAGCTGTAGTTAAAGATATTGATGATAATTTTAAAGTGCAGGGGGATTTAAATATATTGTTATCCTGGGCACATAAGTGGCAAATGACTTTCAACCTTGATAAGTGCAAAGTTATTAACATGGGAAAAGATAATAGAGAATTTAATTATGAAATGGATGGGCATTGGCTGAGCTCAGTAGAGGATGAGAAAGATCTAGGAGTAGTAATAGATAAGTCATTAAGGTTTTCTAAGCAGTGTATTGAAGCAAGAAATAGGGCAAATAGAGTGTTGGGTTTCATTAAGAGAAATGTCAGTTACAAAAGTAAGGAGGTTATTCTTAAACTCTATAACTCTTATGTTAGGCCACATCTAGAGTACTGTATACAGGCATGGTCCCCAAATTTTAGACACGATATTAACCTTCTCGAGTCAGTGCAACGGAGGGCAACAAAGATTATTCCTTTCCTGAGGCACCTTGAATATATAAATAGACTGAGGGTATTAAATATGTTCTCGTTCGAAAGGAGGTGTGTGAGAGGGGATATGATTGAGCTCTTTAAAAAAAAATTCTGGGATAGATAAATTGGATGTTAGCAAGTTTTTTGAGTTAGATGATGGAAATCGGACTAAAGGTCACCACTTGAAAATTAAAAAGCAAGGGTGTAGGTTGGATTTAAGAAAATATTTTTTCACCAATAGAATGGTGGACTTCTGGAACAAATTGCCGCGAATGGTATTAGGTAGTTCAAATTTAAATGTATTTAAGAGTAGGTTGGATGAGTTTATGGGGAGGTAAGGTTGTGATGGTTCCTAAGTTTTGTATATATTAATATTGTTTGTATATATCTATAGCTGCATGATTTAGTTCTTGACAAGCCTTGATTGGTGATACCCTTGTTTCTGGACGCAATCCTCTGGATGAAGTTTTCTTGGGAGTTCGGGTGCCTTAAAAAAGAGGCCGTTTGACTCGGATGACCCATGATGGGCCCTTGTGGCTTTTGTCATCTGTTATATTATATTGTGGGGGACTTTGATTTTGTCTTCCCCTGGCGATGGTGCTTTTTGTGGGTGGGATTTGACGGATGCTGATGACCTTTGATAGGCCCTTGTGGCTTTTGTCATCCGTGAAATTATGTTATGTTAGATGCATGAGCTGACAAAATCCTATGGATGCATTATGTGTGTGGGATTTGATGGAGGTAATTCTGAAGATCCATACCCCGTGAACTTTCCCACTCGCATTCCCATAATATTTATTCCACCTCCCAACATGTATTCACCCAACTGTGTGATTAACTTGTTTTATTACTTGTTACCGATGGCGAGCGTAGCGAGCAGGGGGCATGGGGGTTTATGCCCCCCCCATATAGCAACCCATAATACGGTTAGCGGGGTATGGATCTTCAGGTTTACCTTGATGGATACGGATGACCTTTGATAGGCCCTTGTGGCTTTTGTCATCCGTGAAATTATGTTATGTTGTTGATTTTTCTCGGAGCTGAACGACCTCACATGTTGTCTTGTCGACGTACCGCGACTACAACTTGTAGTTGCATCCTATGGATGCATTATGTGTGTGGGATTTGATGGAGGTAATTCTGAAGATCCATACCCCGTGAACTTTCCCACTCGCATTCCCATAATATTTATTCCACCTCCCAACATGTATTCACCCAACTGTGTGATTAACTTGTTTTATTACTTGTTACCGATGGCGAGCGTAGCGAGCAGGGGGCATGGGGGTTTATGCCCCCCCCATATAGCAACCCATAATACGGTTAGCGGGGTATGGATCTTCAGGTTTACCTTGATGGATACGGATGACCTTTGATAGGCCCTTGTGGCTTTTGTCATCCGTGAAATTATGTTATGTTGTTGATTTTTCTCGGAGCTGAACGACCTCACATGTTGTCTTGTCGACGTACCGCGACTACAACTTGTAGTTGCATCCTATGGATGCATTATGTGTGTGGGATTTGATGGAGGTAATTCTGAAGATCCATACCCCGTGAACTTTCCCACTCGCATTCCCATAATATTTATTCCACCTCCCAACATGTATTCACCCAACTGTGTGATTAACTTGTTTTATTACTTGTTACCGATGGCGAGCGTAGCGAGCAGGGGGCATGGGGGTTTATGCCCCCCCCATATAGCAACCCATAATACGGTTAGCGGGGTATGGATCTTCAGGTTTACCTTGATGGATACGGATGACCTTTGATAGGCCCTTGTGGCTTTTGTCATCCGTGAAATTATGTTATGTTGTTGATTTTTCTCGGAGCTGAACGACCTCACATGTTGTCATGTCGACGTACCGCGACTACAACGCCAACAAAACTGAAAAGTTCTGAGTCCATAAGTAGCATTATTGTTGTGTTTTTTGAGTTGAGATTATAGGATTTTGTTATGGTAATACATACAAACACTTGTAGTTGTATCATAAAATTGATTTATAAAATGATATTTAATATAATCAGTTGGGAAATAGAATTGCAAATGGGTTACCGCGATTTGAGGATTACCCTCTTGTGAAGATGGTGTTTGCAACAAAATTAATGGAATGGACTTCCAGAATTGGCGATGAATTCTTAGAAAGTTTGAATGTATTTGAACTTATGTAATGGCTAGGGGTGAAATACAATTACAGAGGTTTACTATGCAGTCAGTTCTTCCAACTAGTAAGCCATCCAGGCAGTTCACAAAACCAAAGTGGTAATATGAAGCTGGAGCTGCAGACAAAATAACCTCTTCCAGAAGATATCTATGAGGAATGTACATGCTTGCCCTGTAGTGTTTCACATAAGGAAGAACTTCCCCCTTGTGTGTGACTGAAATCATATTATTATTTTAGGCTAAAAAATTAGGGGTAATCAGATTAGGGGGACTAATCCCCCCATGCCCGCCCCGTGGCTACGGGCCTGCATGGAAATGCAAATGGAAATCGACTGTAAGGAGATAACGTGACGAGTGCGAGGAAAGTGGAAGTAGCCCCTTAAAGTCAATTGAAAGAATGATAAGATCATGCGCTGGCGTATGGAATTACTTTCATTTTCCTTCCCTATTCATCAGCGCCAGGTACACGAAAAGTTGTTGCTGATACACTATCACGATCGTATTGTAACGCCAATTCGCATATTACAAGTTTGAAATCGCTTTATAAGAGTCTCATTCATCCTGTAGTCCAGTGAATGCTATATTATGTTCGTGTTAAAAACCTTCCTTACTCCATTGATGAAATCAGCCGTATCACTGCTGATTGTCAGGTATGTGCTAAAATAAAACAGCGTTTCTTTAAACCAGAAAATACTTCTTTAAATAGGGCGACTGCGACTTTCCAACGTCTTTCAATTGATTTTAAGGGGTTGCTTCCAGTTTACTCGCACTCATCATGCTATCTCCTTACATTGGTATAAAAAATGAATGACACAGCTATTTGATCATTTGTTAGGTCAAAATGTCTACCGGCCAAAAAAGGTTTCCATTTATGTATGCTTTCTGATCGGTTCAATGAACGTGAGAAGAAAGCCACTGGTCTTCCGCGCTGTGATAAGCTGGCACCGATTGCATTATCCGATGCATCCGTTTCTATGGAAAAGGGGGCATCTTCATTAATAACTTTCACTGAAGATTTGGCAATGTCATTCTTTAAAGTTTCAAATGCGTAGGAGATAAAGGACATCTGCAAAAATCTACAAGAGGCTGTACTTTCTCTGAATAGTTGCGAACCCACTTAGCGTAGTATGTAAATAACCCCAAACAACGCTGCAAGGATTTTTTTACTAAAATGTATGGGTAATTCTAACAAAGGTCTCATTCGTTTAGCATCGAGTTTCAAATTGCCGTCAGAAATTTGGTAACCTAGAATATTAATGCAGGTTAGAGAAATCTTAGATTTTTCAGAATTCAGGAAGAGATTGTATTTAGAAGCAACTTCCATGAAACACTAGATTGCTGTCATGTTCTGTTGTTTTTTCCGCAGACTGATATGTCGTCGAGATAGGCATACTCGTAAGTGTTACATAGTTTTTTATCAGTTGTAAACTGATTCATAAAGCGTGAAAGGCGAAAACCCCATTCGTTACACCCATAGGTATGTGCCTGAATTGATAAAGACTGTTACGGGCGTGAAAAACAGTGTAAGGTCAGTACTCTGAGCATATTTTTACCTGATGATATGCATTGGATAGATCAATAATGCTGAAATAGTTATTTTTAGCGATATTTGATACTATATCTTCAATCCTGGGTAGTGGGTAAACGTCCAAGTAGGTGTACTTATTTATTGTGCTAGAACAGTCTACCACCATTTGTTTGTTTTTTCCTATTTGCGTTTGGTGTAACTACCATTTGTGCATGCTAAGGAGAATCACTATGTTTAATAATCCCCTCACGAAGTAAACGTTTAACCTCATTTTCAATGAAACCAGCATCTTCGAGCTGTAATGACGAGACTTGGTAGCAATAGGAGTGCAATCTGAGGATAAGTTTCTAAATAGTTTAACTGGGGGAATCTTTAGTTTAGTCAGTCCAGAGGCAGTTGAGGATGGTTCTGTAGCCCATAATTAATAAATGTTGCGAGGATGGCCGGATGCGACTCTAGTTTATTTTTTGGGCTACTTTTCAGTGTTTTTCTGCTATTGCACTGGCCAATCACAGATCTGTATTCAGTTTCATCAATGACCAATCAGAAAGCTCTATTTGTTTCAAAGCTTTTTGTGCTTTTTATATTGATCAAAACTAGGTTTTTCTTTTATTTTAGATGTTTTTTCCCCTTATTTCTTTTCTATATATCCTACCTACCCTATGCCTGACATTATTTAGTCTTTATAATTACTTGATACTTAATTTTCAATTGTTTATTGCTCGATTAAACAATATTTAAGTGTTGTTAACGAAGCCGCGCTTCTTAATCCTGACGAAAAAACGACTTTTTCATTTTTTCTCTTCCGTATTGATTTCTCTTCTTTGATATTTTTAAAAGGTTTTTTTTACGACCTTCATTTTGATTATTGTTCCAAAAGGATGCGTTCAGTATTAGTATTTTTATTACTATATATGTGTAGTTCAAGAAACACAAATGCTCAATTTCAGTACAGGAAATAGTCACTACTTTTCCGGCCGCGCGGGTCATATTTAAACGCCCACCCACGCCATTTTCCGGTCATTTGTCAAAATGTCATTTTCTTGCGTAGTGTGTTCGTTACATTTGCACCATTTAGGTGCTGTTTTAACCGACAACAATAAATGTGTTGCGCTTCTCGAAGCCCATGAGCTATTAAAATCAACACGCGAGTGTCCTAATTGTTCTACACAGCTCAAAATGTACAAAAATTGGGTGTTTCGGTGCGATAAATCGTGTATTGACGCCAATGTTCCCCACTACGGGCGGAGAGAGGAACATATGGACGGATATCTCGCCAACTCTCTTTTTATGAAAAATTTTCCCGACGTTAAAGAGCGATTCCACGAATTTTGGCTTGCTGCCGATAAAATCTACCCACCCATCTGACGTAAGTATTAACGATTATTTTGAGCGTCGGCTCATTGTTGGGGACGACTCGTCGCGGGGATGTGACTACGATGACCCTGAGTTTCAATCCTTGGGGGGGAGGGGTCTGAGGGGCACAGCCCCCCACTATAAAAGAAAAAATCGCCAAAAACTACTTCGAATTCATCTCAAAAAAGTAACAACGAAAAGTAGCCCAAAATAAGCTAGGCCTAGGATCCGGCCGTATTCTACTCAATTACCGTACAGTAGCTTCGACATTCTCATAAGTGCGACCATTCATCGAAACGTTAACAATACAGTAAGCTTTAAGATTTACTGAGAATGAAGAAGATACCATCCAAACAACAGACGATCGTTCATGAAGTTGGAGATGCATACCTTGTAGTACAGCCTCATTTATAAAATTCTCTGAACTTCCACTGTCAATCAGACTTTGAAGTAACTGAAGATCTACTTTCAATTGAACAAGAACAATAGGCAACAGCAAGCCGCTAGTAGAGCAGGTGGAAGCAAGAGTGGCAGAAGATAGTGAAAAAGGACGTTTGGATTTTGACTTAAAACTTTGGCAAAATGCCCTGGCATGTGCCAGGGCCTTTAGATGGTTCAGAAAATGCGTGGGGCGCCTGTCCTCCATCTCCTGCGTATCCAGTAGGATACGGAAGAATTGAGCTAAATTTAGAGCGTTTTTAAAAGAATAAAATAGAAGTACTTGAAGATTAATTTATAGTACATTGTTTTTATTTTAATCACAAATATATACCTACTACAAAAGGAAAAGAAATCAATTGCATTGTTTTAGCAAAATACGTTACTATTTTAATCAAAATTACATCTTACAGACACAAAACGAATACATTAATTATTTCATTTAACTCCCTCTTGTATGGTTGTATTATGTAATTAATTAGTGTTTTATTTAGCCTAGATAACGAACAACAATTAATTTCATAATAATTTTTGAGATGAAAATTCTACAATGAATTTAAGCCTAACGAGCCGGAGAATCGACTGTTCACACGTTGGGAAAAGAGAAGGAATGGAAAAATGAAAGAAAACGAAAATAAAATACATTTAAGAATTAACAAATGAAAACAGGATGGGTAGAATATAACTTTAGAGAAACTGGTATGCACTTGTGATGGTTTAATGGATATTAATAGGACGTTGAAAAGGAAGTTAATATTGATGTTATATAGAGTAGGATTACAATACGATATTAAATTGGATATAAACAGTATGGTTAATAATAGTGGATCACAATGATATATAAATTAGGATGTACGATAATAGTATGTTAGCTATCACAATGGTAATAGTAAATTGGAGTCTGCAATGAATTAAAAATATCAATTAATAATGTACTCACGCTTGAGATGAATTTATTAACCAGATTGAGGAACTCTTTTGCACAAACATTGCAAGCTGGGAGAAGCGAACACAATGAGGAAGAGTTAAAACGATTGGGATTTATTTTAAACAATGAGGTTCTCAGGGAATTTGTTATATAAGGGAATTCTAATTTGTTATATATATATATATATATATATATATATATATATATATATATATATATATATATATATATATATATATATATATATATATTATTCACAGATTCCAATAGCAGTTACATTGAAGTACTCGGAATAATAAATTATTTTAATTATTTTGAGTAATACATAAATCATATACACATACATTATTTTGTTTATTTGAGGATTACTGCAGACATTGCCGTACCAAGAGATGGGCGGGGGTGGGCGGTCCACCCCTGCGCATAATTTGAGGGGGGCATTTTTTGATGACCTAAAATATAAATATTTAATTATTTTTGTATTTCTCAACATTTGCACTGCTATGTATCTATTAAATTGTCAAATGCAATAAATTTCTTTACCTAATTGCCATATATTACAAAATGTGTCGCATTATTTCTGTTGCTTACTATTCTTTTTATTCTTTAGTTGCATATTTAGTTCTATGTATGTGTATATAAACTATTGTGTACCATGTTTTATTTTTAATCGGACTAATTTCCAGTGTCATAACGTATTCCACCATGACGTCCCATGTTCTATTGCACCACCTTTTCGAAACAGAGGCTACCTGGTCTTAACAGTACCAGAGTGAGCGTTTACCAGCGATGAGGTGTGCGGGTAAAAAATGAATACTTTTTAGTGGGTAGTTTACATGATATTTGGATATTAAATTACTATAAAACTCTGATTATAAACCCTCGTGTCCAAAGTCCTCAATGATGAATCAGGCATGAGATGCTCAATATCCCAAAGGGCTGTGAAAGCAGACGAGACTGCAATGGCCTAATGTAACCGGTTCCCCTTGCTTGCTTTGCCACTGGATCAATAGCATCGGACCACCAAGATGGTGTGAAGGCAGTTCGTGCTGCGTGTCCTTTCCACCTTAAAAGATGACCTAACTAGGCACAGGCTTCTTTTGGCGTGACCATCGTGACAACGAACAACAGCGACGAGAGCGTATGCATTCGAAATCTGCCAACTCAACACTGTGACAACTTGCTCCCGGCACCATCTGCGAGACACAGTGCAGGGTGCGACTGGGCCTCCTGAGGACCCATAGGATCGATGGCCACTCAGAAGAAATCATCCTCGCTTGCGAGTGACAGCCACCGAAAGAATAGTGCAAGTGCAATTGTAATGTCGGGCAACATGTGTTGATGGCAGAGGTTTCTCCAGCAGTTTTACTTAACTTCTATTTAAAAACTGAGATGTCAGGTGCACATTTGTAAAACAAAAAAATCTTTTTCAGTTTAGGTTCTATTTCACATACCATTAAAAAAAAAATACTACTATACATAAGGCGTTCGTCGGTTCTTCCCCATTGGAGAAAACCTATTTTATAGTTAGCCTACTTCTAATTGAACTATTATATGCCCCCCCCCCCCAATACTCGTTCATATGTGCAACTTTCACTCCCTCACTACACCCATCCCCCTTGGGGGGGGGGGTTGCTTTGTCGTCGAAAAGTGAACAAATTTGAAGTAAATAACCGCTTGAAACAAATTTCTGAGATTTCGAATTTTAAGTAATTTAAACCTTATGCAAAGGACCAAATAACGCCGTTTTTCCCTTGCACAATTATATCCTTCACAGGAAACGTTTTCCATCCGAACCCGAGAAAAAGCATAGAAAATCGTTGTTTTTTGTTATATATGTAAACAAAACTCAGCCTCGTGATAACAATGTTTACAAAACACTTTATGTGATTGTAAAGAAAAGCATTCCCTTACTTATAGTCTTTATCCAAGTCGATTCGACTGATAAATAACCTCTCGTAATCTTTGCATTTCCTCACGGGGCCAGATTCTGAGAATTTAGCGTAAAACGACGCGCTCATGACGTCATCCGCCCTCAATTTTATCTTGAATGAGGTAAGCACGATCCTTAGATTAGGTGCCAAATTCCTTTTCTGGGGTTCATTTATTATACATAAAAATGCAATATCTTCACCAATAGTTGACCGTTTGGCACTTTCTGGCTGGGGGAAATCCCTTTCATAAAAAAACTACCAAACTCACAGTCCGATTTGGTTCAAAGTTGCAAATTATGTAGAGAGAGGGATTCTTTCGAATACACAGTAATAATAAATATTATTTTTATGTTAGTTATTTTTTAAATGATTAAAGTAAGTAAAATGATTAAAATAATTTCATTGTACTGATTACAATAACATGAACCAAAGTGATTATGTGGTTCAATAGAAAACCAGTGGTTGATTTGTTAGAGAGATAATACAGAAAAATATTCGATGTAATTGCATTTTTATATTCTATTGATATTGTAGGTTACTGGATGAGACAGTGTGTCGATGATATTCAGAAAGTTGATTATATCTTTAGTTGGTCTATACTCTATTTGGTTTGATTCATATAAATTTACGATATCACTGATACAATATAAATTACTCATTTTATTACTTTTTCACAGATGAATGAGGCAAATTAAGGAGAGTGGTGAAACATTTCGAAAAAAAGAGAAAAGTGAAAGAACAAGAAAGTCGAGATGAAAGTGCTCTAATTAAATTTCTCATCAGACCAGACAGCCCAGACGAATCTGATATTACTGCAGAGGTTCATGGCCATAATGTTGTTGATGAAGTGCAACTTAAAAAGAAGATAGAAGATGGAGTTGATCCACCACAAACTACTGAAGAACAAAACTCTAATATTAATTTGAAAGACACTGGGATGTGGCCTGCTAGGTTTAATAACGGTGACAGTATTCGGGAAATGCTTATGCCACAAGAATCGAAGGCTGTGCAAAATATTGATTGTGAATTCCCATAAGCTGTACGTCCAGGACAAATAAAAAAACTGAAAGAGTAAACTAAAATGCTGTTAAGAAACTGTTTTTTGCGAACTTTACAAAACGGGGGTAAAAGTTTGAGAACTTGGATGATATACTCTCCATCGAAAAAAAGCTATTTTCAAGTGAAAAGTCAAAGATTTGCTCAGTTGATGGTTACAAATCTTGGTGGAAGTTGAACCATAAGATAAAAGAACATGAATCTAGTCTTGCGCATGAGAATGCATTCACTCAGTGGAAAAGGCTAGAAATTCTCCTTTCCAAAGGCAAGGTAATAGACAAAGAACAACAAACTCTTGTTGAAAATGAAACAAAGAAATGGAAGTAAATCTTGACTAGATTCTTGGAAATAATTATGTTTCTTGCTAAGCAACATCTAATTTTACGAGGCCATAGAAATACATTCGAGTTGAGAAGGCAAATGAAAATAAAGGAAATTTTCTGGAGCTTGTTCAACTGATTGGAACATTTGGTGAAAATAAAAATTGATAATTTTACAACTTCCTATCTCTCCCCCAAAATTCAGAATGAATTTGTGAACATCCTGGGAGATTAAGTGAGAAAGAAAGTTATCGATGAAGTTAAACAGAGTAAATACTACTGAATTATTTTCGATGGTACTCCAGACATTTCTCATATAGACCAAATGAGTCAGGTGCTACGTTATGTTAAGATAGATTAACAAGAAGTAAAAGTAGAAGAATTCTTTCTTCGTTTTATTGAGATGAAAGGCAAAAATGCTCCGCAAATTACATCAATGATTCTGAAACAATTAGAAATGGACCACATTAAAATTCAAGACTGTCGTAGACAAGCATTTGATAACAAAGCAGTAATGGCAGATTATAATCGATCCGGTATTCAAACACGCATCACAGAAGTTAACCCAAAGATTATATTTGTGCCATGCATCAATTACTCTCTGAATTTTGCAGCTGTGCATGTAACTTCTCTGGCTGCAGATTCAGTTACATTTTTTGGCACATTGGACCGTTTTCATTCTTCTCAGCCTCAACTCATCGATATGATATCTTGATTGGGATAACTAGCGCAACTATCAAATGGGCTGGGGAAACGAGATGGAGTAATCGAAAAGATGCAGTGAAAGTTCTACACACAAAATTCCCGGAACTCATCGCTGCGCTAGAACGGTTGATGGAAGATGCAGAAAACGCAACTACGAGATCTGATGCAGGTTTACTTCTTCGGGCGATGCTGCCATTTTCTTTCTTGTCATTCCTTGGTCTTTGGAGAGATATACTTTCTGAAATTAATGACACTCGAAGGTACCTCCAAACGAAAGGACTGGAGTGACAGCAATGTGCCATTACACTATGAGCCTTGAAAATTTCTCTACTTCTAAATCAAGCAAAAACAGTAGATGACGGGTTGATCTATCCAACTGAAATTTACTCTGATGTAGCAATCAGCACAGAACGTTGAATTCGAAAAAAGAAAGGAATGAGCTGCGAAGAAAGTGTCGATGCCGCTCTTGGCTACCGCGCTTAGCTAGGAAGAGAAATGATGTCAGTGATAGACAGAATAGTTGATGAAATAGCCTCTATATTCGAAAGACTTCACGATATTGCAAAGAAATATACCTATCTCAAACCGTCCAATTTGTTAGATAAACGAGTAAAATGGTGATGTAGATGATTTGATTAGAATATTAAGAGACTTAGTCGTTGACGGCAAGACTGCAAAAATATTTGGTGGCTGCTGAAGCTGAAGACATGGAAGAGACTTTGCAAGTTCTTCAGTTTATTCAGAAATATAATCTTAGTGATTCAATGCCAAATATAATAATACTTTTAAGAATCTTTCTAACTCGTGCCATTAGTGTTGCTAGCTGCGAACGGTCCTTTTCTAAACTAAAGCACATCAAGAACTACTTCAGGGTCAACGATGACTCAAACAAAGTTGACTGATTTGGCACTACCATCCATAGAGCGTGACCTTACGGATAAAATTGAATTTGATGAAGTAATTCAAGATTTCGCGAAGAGGAAGTCATGTAAAATCAATTCAAAAAATCGTTTTTTTTGTAATTCACTCATCTTCTTTTGTTTAACATATTTTCCTATTATTTTTTGTGGATGAACATTATAAAAGTAATTTTTAGTAAAATAAAGTTTCTATCGTTTGTATTCTTATTTTGTATACCTATATTATTTCGTTTTCGGCGTTTTGAAGTGTTATTAGAACTTTTAAGGGCTGGCCAAATAAAGATCCGCCCAGGAGGCACTTTTGCTAGGTACGCCACTGACTGCAGATTAATAAGAATGAGGCAGTGCTACAGTTGCCAAAAATAACAATTCCTTTTCCAGCGCTCTTAAAGAAGTAACCCCTTTTTTGGCTATTTTTACACGATTAGTATTATATATATTAAAGTTTCTTTATATAATGAAAATAAAAATTATTTAGCTGTGGTAAAAATAAGCAAGTGAGTGAGAGAATGACAATAATTTGGAGAAATATAACTAAGCTGTATAATTTTGAGTATAATGCGGCGGCCGCTCCCGGCGCCCACTGGTGCACTACCTCCTCTCCTGCCCAGCCACCGCCCGCCTCAGGCCAGAGCGAGCGCCAGCCCCTCACCCTGTAAGAGGCGCCCTACTGAGAGCGCGAGAGGCAAGAGCCGCCCAGGTGGTCTGCCACACCCCAACAAACGAGCTGCTGGAGGTGCTGAGAACTGCACCCCCTCCGCGCTGATCGCCGCCCGCGCCCAGCCGGGCGATGGGTGGTGAGGACCGCCGCCACCCACTAGCAGCAGATAAGACACGCGTGGGACGCTCCGCCGCGTCTTACTGCACGCCAACACTGGCGGGCTCCCCGCTTTGTGTAATGTGTACGCTTATATTATGTGTATTTATATATTATTATATCATATTATTATTGTATTTGTATTATATTATGTATAAATGTACGCTATTGCACAATAAACCCATACAAACAATTTGATTATAATGCAAAGAGAAATATTTACAATTTGGGAACGGTGCTGCTTCTAGAGCACTTATTATTTTCGGATTCTCTATTCATGGAATGTTATTTTGGTTAAGGCTGCCCCATTATAAAAGACTTTTTCTAATAGATAACCGCAAAACTCCAGAATAAAGATAGACAAAATTCTAAATTGTGATCAATTGCCTTGTGTTGATATAAAAATAAAATAAGAGGAAATTTCAACTAACCGTCATGTTGTCTGACTGCCGACTAAGTAAAAACAGTTGTATCACTCCATAACTTTAACATAACATAATTTCATGGATGACAAAAGCCACAGGGGCCTATTGTAGATAGAGAAGAGTAGGAAAAGAGGGCAAAGAAATATATATCGTGGGCGAGTTGCGAACAACTAAACAACAAACATCATCTTCAAGGCTCGTCAAAATCCAAAACATCCATAATATACAATAAAAAATTGCATCCACAGGAATGAGTTCAGAATACCCCCCAAAGTTAACCCTCCCTCCCCATAAAATCATCCAATCTACGTTGATAAGATTCAAGCTTGGACTGTCTACTGTCTTACGTGGCAAACTATTCTAGTAATCTACCACTCTATTGTTGAAAAAATATTTACTAACATCTAACCTGCACCTCTGTTTTATTAATTTTTAAGTGGTGACCACTAGTTCTATTACTACCTTCCAACTCAAATAACTTGCCTTAAATCCAACTTATCCATCCAAGAACAGATCTTAAAAAGTTCAATCCTATCTCCCCTCACACATCTTCTCTCAAATGAGAACATATTTAGTACCCTCAGTCTATCTTCAAATTCCAGGTGCTTCAGGTAAGGTATAATTTTTGTTGCCCTCTTTTGTACTGACTTTAGCAGGTTGATGTCATGTCTAAAATGTGGTGACCTTCAGTGGCGTCAATTAGGTGTGGCAGGGTGTGGCCCCGCCATACTCTAGGTCCCAGAGAAAAAATGTAGAATATACCTTTATAAAATATATATATGAAATTTCTCTGTCCATCTAAAATGTGATTTGGGCACTAATGATGTTCGGAACATCATTAATGCCCAAGTCACATTTTCATTTTCCCTTAGTTCACCACTTTCTCTACTACCTTTTATAATCTGTCGTTTGTATTTGCCCTCCCGTCTCTTACTTTTTAAAATAAAAGATAATATACTAGTTTCCATACCCTGTTTATGCTGATATCCGCAAAGGGCACTAGTTGTATTTCTGGCTAGATTACATCAGGTATATTTCCTACCCTTATTTTGTATAATCATAATATGAAACCCTCTGTATAACGATCTTTGTTGGATTACACCTCTCCTATATTCATTCTTGTTTTGTTAAGGAAATGTCCTGAATTAGTTAATTGTGGATATCAATGACGTTGTATTCCTGCTTGCTTCAGATAATGACTCGAGGCCAGGCCTGTTTGCTCCTGGCCGACTTTGTCTTCATACTGAAATCATTTCCAAATATTTCAGAGTGTCTAAAATGCCAGTGAGCGGACTTATTTAAAGCCCCGAATTCATTTTCAATCTTGTCACTCATTCCAAACACAAAATGTAACGATGATTGATTTCAAATTTGAAATTGTAGCCACAATCTCCTCAAATATATTAAATTCCCTAAAACCACCGAACACTGCGTTCTTAAATGGCCATTATCACGCTAAAAATTACTTACATGCATATACGTGTGCAGATTAACTCAATATATCTCAATTAATAACAAATAATGCAAAAATTGCTGATAGAAATTAAAAAAACGGAAACAATGCAAGGACGTCGTTTTTATAATGTCATATGGAGGCGTATACTAACGCCTAGCGGTTGAGTGACCTTCATTTTCCCTTATAACATTAGAATGATAACCATTAGTTTTCCTGATCTCATTGATTTTATATTTTTTTAAGTGATATTTTTAAATCCATAATTTTACAACATTTTCACTCTCGTACTCCGTTCACTTTGACTCTAGAGTGCAGTCTAACGACGTAGCTAGCTACGGAATACTAGATTAGCCTTGGCTACATAAAAACTAAAACCGAAAAGGAACAACCAAAGTCAAATTTCTTTGCATAAATTCTTCAGTAAGAAGAACAAGACACAGATAGGTGATTATAATGTTGCCCCACAAGCAGCGAACGAGCCCACTGCTGGTGTGCACACTGTTGCTAATGCTGACACTAACTATCATCACCGAACTGTGAACTAAATACCTTGAGTAGGAGCAGGCCAGAGGCTTAGTGTTCAAAGTAGCGTAATGGTGAGTGAGATTGCATTTGAAATAGCTCAAGGTGTCTTAAACACCTCATAACAAAATGTGTTATATGCACAGACAGATATTAAATAGAGGCAGTTAAAGGCATTTAAATAATTACATAAATAATTAAGGGGGAAAGGTTGGGCTGATGACGTTGCCATACCCTAGCTTCGGCTGAATTGACGCCTGTGGTGACCATGCTTGTATACAGTACTCTAAATGTGGCCAGACACACACGAGTTGTAGAGTTTAGAGATAGCCTACTTACTCTTGTAGCTAACATTACTCTTAATGTATCCTAGCACCCTATTTGCTTTATTTTTTGTCGCAATACACTGCTTCGAAAACTTCAGTGACCTATCTACTACTACACCTAATTCCTATTCATCCTCAACTGAATTCAGCCAATGCCCATCCTTTCGTATCTAAATTCCCTATTATCCCTTCCCATGTTAATAACTTTGCATTTTTTAAGGTTAAAAGTCATCTGCCACTTCTGAACCCAGCCTAATAACTTATTTAAGCCATTCTGCACTTTAAAGCTACCCTGAACTTATTGAACTACAGCTGACAATTAAGTATAATCAGCAAAAATTGGCACTTTGCTATTTACAGCCACCCCAAGATCATTTCTATAAACTATGAATAACAAAGGCCATAGAACTTATCCCTGAGGTACGCCACTGATAACGTCCCTCTACTGTGACCTCACCCCATTGAGTTAACTCTCTGTTTCCTGTGTTTCAGCCATTCAGCTATCCAATTCCAAACTTTTCCACATATAACATGCCTTTTTAATTTGTGAAATAGTCTCCTATGTGGAACCTTATTGTCGTAGAATGACTCCCGACGATACCATATATCACTATTCGTTGAGGGAACTTCCTTAATTATCTTTAGAGTGCGTTACTGTCTGGCGGCCGATATTATGTATCTTCGATATGCTTAAGAAGTGGAACTGAGCTCAAGGATAATAATATTGCTATCATTAATAAAATAGAGTTTTATTAATAATAACTATCAACAAACACAAGACGGAAAATATTGACATAAACAGAATGGAAAGGGTCATGGAGACTCGGGCTAATCCGAGGATTTAAAGGATTAAAAAAAGGTAAAACAAATATAGAGTTAAAGAGATGGGATGGTTCGATAAACCATTTAAAGCACAGGATAGAATTGACAAAAGGGTTAAGTACTCAAAGGTGACGTTTGGCTTACGTAACTTTTACACTAGTGGTGCAGTGGAAGGCGACTTGAAGGAATATTCGGTCCGCTGGCGAGTTCCAGTCGAAGGGGGGGGGGATAAGATGATCCTGACGTGGCGTCTTGGGAAGGAGAACCGTTTCTCGACGAACGGCTTGAAGAACATGGCTGTTCTAGGTTGTTCTCTTCTGAACAAAGGGGGGATGAGAACCGTCTCTTGTCTACGGGCTCAAGAACAATGGCTGTTCTAATGCTGTTCTCCTCTGAACAACAAGGGGGGGGGGGTGAGAACCGTTTCTTGGCGAAGGGCTCAAAACGAACAATGGCTGTTCTCCTCTGAACAACAGGGGGGGGGATGAGAACCGTTTCTTGGCGAAGGGCTCAAAACGAACAATGGCTGTTCTAATGCTGTTCTCCTCTGAACAACAGGGGGGGGGTGAGAACAGTTTCTTGGCGAAGGGCTCAAAACGAACAATGGCTGTTCTAATGCTGTTCTCCTCTGAACAACAAGGGGGGGGAGAACCGTTTCTTGGCGAAGGGCTCAAAACGAACAATGGCTGTTCTAATGCTGTTCTCTGAACAACAGGGGGGGGGGGGTGAGAACCGTTTCTTGGCGAAGGGCTCAAAACGAACAATGGCTGTTCTAATGCTGTTCTCCTCTGAACAACAGGGGGGGAAGGGTGAGAACCGTTTCTTGGCGAAGGCCTCAAAAGAACAATGGCTGTTTTAGTGCTGTTCTCCTCTGAACAACAAGGGGGAAGGGTGAGAACCGTTTCTTGGCGAAGGCCTCAAAAGAACAATGGCTGTTCTAGTGCTGTTCTCCTCTGAACAACAAGGGGGAAGCCTTGGGGACTTGGCGTCACGGAAGGCTCGAACCTTTGGCACTCAAGGAATATTGTCCTCCTTCTGGACAAGTGATGGTTAATCTCGAGGTCGAGGTCCCTTGGCGCACAAAGGGAGAGAGGGTCGTGGTGATGTTTCGCGACGAAAATCTGGATCTCCAATCTGATCTTAGTGGTAAAGTTTCCATATAAATAGCCAGGACATCTCCTTGGCGTGGGGGGACAATAGAGTGGGCGCTTCGAGGGAATGCACAGCCGGGCCGGAGAACAATGCCTTATCTGCCCATAAGCCTAACTCAATCTGGCGAGGTTGGCGTATGGGGGCGAACGGGGGGACGATAACCTCCTTGTTTAAACATTGACATCCGGTAGCTGCGATAAGGCTCCAAGCTTCGAATCGAAGATGCACGTGGGCAGCATCGTGGTTTTAAATAATATGGGATAGGAGTTGAAATTAACGCAGCTTCAACTCGTTCTATCACACCCCTCCATTCCAAGGGAAGTTGTCACTTCGAAAAAAAAAGAGAGAAGGGACAACGATAGAGCTCCGTTGTAGGGAACTCGATTTCTTGTACCAACCGTACCTTCCTGCACCTAACTAGTATTACCTCAATACATATGATTATTTTGATCTTTAGATTACAGGGCAAAATAACCTTTAATACAACTTAATCAAAGAAAAAAAAAGGGCATGGAACAATGAAATGATATAAAATTAGTACATACGGGACAAAATAATTTATACGTAAATTAATGGGTACAAATATATATACATACAAAAAAAATAGACATTGAGCGTTACAAAAGTCATACATATACATAATTAATTATATTATAAGAGAATCTTAATTTAAGTCGTACAAGACGGTAAATACCTACAGGGAGATACTAATCCTATGAATACACTTACTCTACGCTATTCGGTAACGCATTCCTACTTAGGGCGTCAGCGACCTGGTTATCGCAACCTTTTATCTAATTTATTTTAAACTGATACTCTTGCAAGAGTAAACTCCAGCGCATGATGTGGCTGTTTGAGTGTCGCACATTCCTAATATAGGCTAACGGACGGTGGTCGGTTCCTATTTGAAATTCTTTACATATCAAGTACAGCTTGAATTTGTCTATGACCCAGATAATTGATAGAGCTTTCTTTTCTCTAGTGGCATATCTCTCTTCGCGTGGTAATAATTGACGACTAGCATATGCAACTGGATGACTCGTTCCGTCATCCACGTATTGAAGGAGTACACCTCCAATGCCCTCGTTGCTCACGTCGGTCTTAACCCCAAAGGATTTTTCCGGGTTGGGCAACTTTAAAATGGGGGCAGAAATGAATTTACTCTTGAGCTGATTAAAATGGGAAACAGCGACATCATTCCAACGTAAACGATCGGGTAAATTCTTTTTTTGAAGGGGGCTGAGGAAGGCCGAAATTGCAGCGAAATTCTGAACAAATCGCTGATAGGGAGAAGCTGATCCTAGGAACGATCTTAATGGCTTCTTTGTAATCGGGAGGGGCATGTCGGCGATTGCCTTAATCTTGTTCTCTTGGGGACCTAACTTGCTTTGTCCTATTTTGAAACCCGAATATTTAATGGGTTCGTGGGCAAAATGGCATTTGCGGGGGCCAATAGTGAGGCCATTTTCGCGTAGTCGCTCGAAAAGAGCTAATAGGGCGGGTAAATGGTGACTCCATTTAATTAGTTCTTGTAGCTGACTCTTCTGACGTGGTGTCAGCTGCGCGTCACTATCCAGGTCAGAGGGTTCCAAAGACTCGCCTGGTAGGGAAGGAGGAGGGTAATCGTGATCAGGTTGGATGCACACTGTCTGGATTACATTAAGGAACTCCGCGGCGCAATCCTCTTCAAGCGCCGATGCTTCGTCCAGTTCTACGAAGGTATCTCCATGGGCGCGTTGGGGGTTCTTTTTTTCTTGGGGTCCACGGACAGTCTCCGTGTCCTTGTCTTGGGCCTTATCACCTAAGGGTGTTAGTGATTCACACTCCTCTTTTGCCGTCCTAAAGTCCTGGTTAGGGGTCTCCGAGAAATCGGACGGTATCGGGGTTCGGATGGGGACGGGCTCCTGGGCTTCTTTCTTATCTCGGCCTCGAGGAAGGGCGGCCTGAAACACAGGGTCGAAACTTACTTGGGGGCTCTGTCCTATAAGTACGGAACAGAATTGTATGGGTGCTACAATGACTTCAGCCCAGCCATTATAATATTGACACTGCAGGTAACATCTAACGACGGGGAATCTGTTCGCCCGCCCAAGGTAGTCATGTACCACCGCAAATTTTTCGTGGTTAGAGGCCACTGGGAGGAGTTCGTCGGACACGATGAAACAAGTACATCCTGTGTCCCTGACGAGAGTCGATACTCGGCAGCTGTCCACGCTGCCCTCCTCATATTTCAAAGTTCCCGATGAACTTTTATCAAAAACAAAATTTACCTGGTGGCCTGACGGAGGGGGAGAAGTTTCTGCTTGGGTCTGTACCACCGGGGGAGCCGAGGTTGTATTAATCTGGTGAACTTGGTGGGCTGGTCCGCTTTTAAGCCTAGAATTTTGGGGGCAATTCCAGCTCATGTGGTTTTCTACACCACAGGTGAAGCATATTATTGGTCGCTTCGGGAAGAGAGATGGAGAAGAAATCTTAACGGGAGGTTTGGAGTCCCGTTGTTGGTTTTGGGGAAAGAAGTTTGGGGGTTTTACGGGGCTCGGAAACTTTGTCAGCTTTCCTGGGAAGGGGCGCGAATCCTTCCTTCTTTCTTCTCGTTGGATTTCTCTTTCTCGTTCTTCTCGTTGTATTTTTCTTTCTCGTTCTTCTCGTTGTATTTCTCTTTCTCGTTCCTCTCGTTGTTTTTCTCTTTCTCGTTCTTCTCGTTGTATTTTTCTTTCTCGTTCTTCTCGTTGTATTTCTCTTTCTCGTTCCTCTCGTTGTATTTCTCTTTCTCGTTCCTCTCGTCGGATTACTCTTTCCCTTTCTCTTTCTTCTCTTTGGATTTCTCTTTCTTCCTTTTTTCTTTGAAATTCTGCTTCAATCCGAGCTAATTCAATCTGATGGTGAAGCTCCACTTGTCTTATCCATTCCTCTCTTATGTACTTAATTAGTTCTTTTCCGGAAAGTCCCAAGGATTCTCCTTGCGCTTTAAAGATTTTGAACTGAGTCATCTTTGCACTTGGGGGCGCACTAGTCAACCAACTAAAGTTCCTTGCAACAAGAATTATGCCTCTATAGAATTAGCCTACCTAAATATGGGCACTGACCTATTCGTACTTGGTTTCTTACTCTAAATAACCACTGACTAAAATCACACAAAAAAAAAACCAAATTATTATAACAGTTCCTTGAGCTACTCCAGCTTCTTAAGTTTCAAAAAAAAGGGGATAGCAATCGTTAAAACAAAAGGGAACTACTATATTCTATTATTATAACGAATAACACTATGCTTTACTCGACTGAGACCAGTGTTTGCAAAGATATAGCGTTAAACCTTACACACTTGATACCAAATTTAAATGGTATATATATATATATATATATATATATATATATATATATATATATATATATATATATATATATATATATATATATATATATATGTCGTAGAATGACTCCCGACGATACCATATATCACTATTCGTTGAGGGAACTTCCTTAATTATCTTTAGAGTGCGTTACTGTCTGGCGGCCGATATTATGTATCTTCGATATGCTTAAGAAGTGGAACTGAGCTCAAGGATAATAATATTGCTATCATTAATAAAATAGAGTTTTATTAATAATAACTATCAACAAACACAAGACGGAAAATATTGACATAAACAGAATGGAAAGGGTCATGGAGACTCGGGCTAATCCGAGGATTTAAAGGATTAAAAAAAGGTAAAACAAATATAGAGTTAAAGAGATGGGATGGTTCGATAAACCATTTAAAGCACAGGATAGAATTGACAAAAGGGTTAAGTACTCAAAGGTGACGTTTGGCTTACGTAACTTTTACACTAGTGGTGCAGTGGAAGGCGACTTGAAGGAATATTCGGTCCGCTGGCGAGTTCCAGCCGAAGGGGGGGGGGGATAAGATGATCCTGACGTGGCGTCTTGGGAAGGAGAACCGTTTCTCGACGAACGGCTTGAAGAACAATGGCTGTTCTAGGTTGTTCTCTTCTGAACAAAGGGGGGATGAGAACCGTCTCTTGTCTACGGGCTCAAGAACAATAGCTGTTCTAATGCTGTTCTCCTCTGAACAACAAGGGGGGGGGGGTGAGAACCGTTTCTTGGCGAAGGGCTCAAAACGAACAATGGCTGTTCTCCTCTGAACAACAGGGGGGGGGGGATGAGAACCGTTTCTTGGCGAAGGGCTCAAAACGAACAATGGCTGTTCTAATGCTGTTCTCCTCTGAACAACAGGGGGGGGTGAGAACCGTTTCTTGGCGAAGGGCTCAAAACGAACAATGGCTGTTCTAATGCTGTTCTCCTCTGAACAACAAGGGGGGGGAGAACCGTTTCTTGGCGAAGGGCTCAAAACGAACAATGGCTGTTCTAATGCTGTTCTCTGAACAACAGGGGGGGGGGGGGATGAGAACCGTTTCTTGGCGAAGGGCTCAAAACGAACAATGGCTGTTCTAATGCTGTTCTCCTCTGAACAACAGGGGGGGAAGGGTGAGAACCGTTTCTTGGCGAAGGCCTCAAAAGAACAATGGCTGTTCTAGTGCTGTTCTCCTCTGAACAACAAGGGGGAAGGGTGAGAACCGTTTCTTGGCGAAGGCCTCAAAAGAACAATGGCTGTTCTAGTGCTGTTCTCCTCTGAACAACAAGGGGGAAGCCTTGGGGACTTGGCGTCACGGAAGGCTCGAACCTTTGGCACTCAAGGAATATCGTCCTTCTTCTGGACAAGTGATGGTTAATCTCGAGGTCGAGGTCCCTTGGCGCACAAAGGGAGAGAGGGTCGTGGTGATGTTTCGCGACGAAAATCTGGATCTCCAATCTGATCTTAGTGGTAAAGTTTCCATATAAATAGCCAGGACATCTCCTTGGCGTGGGGGGACAATAGAGTGGGCGCTTCGAGGGAATGCACAGCCGGGCCGGAGAACAATGCCTTATCTGCCCATAAGCCTAACTCAATCTGGCGAGGTTGGCGTATGGGGGCGAACGGGGGGACGATAACCTCCTTGTTTAAACATTGACATCCGGTAGCTGCGATAAGGCTCCAAGCTTCGAATCGAAGATGCACGTGGGCAGCATCGTGGTTTTAAATAATATGGGATAGGAGTTGAAATTAACGCAGCTTCAACTCGTTCTATCACACTTATCAAAAGCTTTGCTAAAATCTAAGTAAATTACATCAACATTCTCTCCCTTATCTAATTGCTTAGTAAATCATTTATTAACCAATAACTCTTTAGATGGTCAGAAATTGCCCCAAATCAACAAATTGCCACTATCCTGACATCAGCTTTTCTGTCTAACACTGACACTTTGCTAATTCTAGATAATTACTTGTAAAGAAGGATACTTAACGAGGGACGAAACGTTGCTTAGATGGAATAAACGTTCTCATAGTTCAGATTTAAGGGATCAGATAGGATATATATATATATATATATATATATATATATATATATATATATATATATATATATATATATCTCAAATAATTAACATTTATTGTCTGTGCCAATTGTGCATAAATCTAAAAAATTTGGCGTGTGGTACTATTATAATTTATTAGGTTATAATTAATTAAGTTCATAACTAACCTGTGTTTCTTTCTTTAGGTCTGAATATTATATAAAATTTAAACATATAGTGTGTTGTAATGTGCGATGGTGTACATAATGTATGGAGATGAAGATCTTGCAGTTCCTCTACTAATTGGACTTCTAGGTTTGTGAAACCATCATTATGCCACTTATATTAATTCTTGGTTTGTGAAATGTAAATGTGCCTATATTTGTGTGCTTATGTGAGAGTGTTCATTACATGTATTATTTTATTTGTATACTTATGTTCTGTAATTGTTTATTTCAGTGAAATAAAGCCGAACTTTGGAACCTCCCTTAACTTTTGGGCTACTTCAATGTATTTCACTAAGAAGAATGGAACGTGGTCTTCGTCCCGATCGTTTGGATGTTTTTCCAACTGCACCAGAAGCTGCACATGTATTTAAACACTGGTTGTTCTCGAGGTACAAAGCGTCAATTGAAGGTACATACGATTCGTATTTGGGTCTCCTAAACAATTCCGTTTATCCTGAAAATTTAGAGATAATTTCAGAATGTACTACTTTCAACGATGATCTTGTTCTCTTAAAAGCGCTTTCATTCAAGTTACCAATGAGGGCGTGGCGCGACACAAGCTCGCGACTCGTAAACAATCAGATGGTGAAACGATTCATCAATATGTGCGTGCTCTTCAGACACTCAGTTTGGATTGCAATTTCTAGGCTGCGAATGCAGAAACGTATATAAACGAGTATATTCGAGATACCTTTATTACTGGGCTTTCATCATCACAAATCCGAACGATACTTCTAGAAAACAAAACTCTCACATTATATTCAGCTGTTGATCAAGCAAGAGTGTTAGAGATTGCCCCATCGATGCGGAGGACTATGCATCATTCACTTCTGGTCCAGTAGCTTCAGTAGAATCGCATGAACTGGGCGCTGAAGTCGAGGGTTCGACAATGTTGACTACAGGGATATTTTCACACTTGTTGAGAGCAGAACAAGAAATCACGGCTTTAAACTTGAACTGAAGCGTTACAACCGCGATCTGTGTGGAAAAATTTTCACGTACATTATATGCGGTAGTTGGAACGCACTTCCAGTGGAAGTTGTCAACAGTGAATCTGTTGACAAGTTCAAGTCAAGACTAGACAGGATTTTGAAAAATGGCCGTTTAAGGACGTAAGTAAAGCAATTGAGCAGAGATGTGCCCGCTCGACTGCTAGTCCAAAGGTACCCTCATTTAATGAACCGTAAGGTCTTCTAGGGTACTTTATTTCCTTGTTATTCCTTGTTACACTTCGCAAACATAAGAAATGTTATTATTGCAGAAATTCCTCGCACCAGAACCGAGCTCGATGTCCGGCAAGTAACGTTACTTACTTTAAATGCAAGAAGAGAGGAGATTTTTCGAAGGTATGCAAGTCATCTAAAAATGAATTCTTAGCATTAAACTCCAATCCCGTTCTCGCTAGTATGCCATCAATTTTGAAAAGGTCATCTCTAGAAGTGGAGGTGAATGGCTGTGTTCTCACGGTTCTTTTAGATACCGGCAGTTCCGAGAACTTTATTTCAAAAGATATTGCAAACTTTTTTAAGTTTTATCTTAAACCTTATGAAGGCACTATATATATGGCCTCTACAAATTTAACATCTTTTATCAAGGAATGTTGCGAGGTTAGCATAAAAGTTTGAAGCCGTGAATACATAACAGTAAGTTTTCCTGTTTTATCTGAATGTTGCACTGACATTATTTTAGGAATTCTCTTCCTAAATGAACATTCCTCCTTAAAGCTAAACTTTGGAGGTCCTTAATTTGACCTCAAAGTGTGCTCTCTGGCTTCTATGATTACGGATCCTCCAAGAGTTTTCATCAACTTACCATCTGAGTGCAGACCAGTCATTACGAAGTCACGCAAATTTAAAACGTCTGACTCGGAATATATTCGTTCTGAAGTAGCATGCATGCTCAAGGAAGACATCATCGAATCGAGAACCTCTCCCTGGCGAGCTCAAGTTCATGTTAGGTCGAATCAATCAAAGAAAGGGCTAGTAATTTACTATTCTCGGACGATTAACAAATTTATTTACCTGGATGAATTAACCAATGTTGAAGAATTGGTTAATAATAGATATCGACCTATAAGATATTTAGCACCATCAACCTAAGTAGTGCTTCTCATTGTTATAGCAATGCCTCTGGGCATTCCTATAATAAAAATCTCCTGGGAAACTTAATATATATATATATATATATATATATATATATATATATATATATATATATATATATATATATATATATATATATATATATATATACATATATATATATATATATATACATCAATTATTATGTAAAATTCATATTATACAATCCTTTAACTTTCAATTTAATCGTTCAATTATTTTACTTAACTTTGTCAATTTAATCTTTCAATTAATTTACTTAACTTTTGTAAATTAAATCATTTTATGTACAACTTAATAATTAATAAATTCATTTATTTTACTTGTCAATTCATTTAACGTAATACTGTTCCAAACAACATCTCTTAAAATTTCACACACAAACAAACAAACACACGCTTTCAGATCGACCAAATAGCACACTATTATTTCCCAGTCGACTTTCAACATTCTTCGTATAAAGATCGGTAATCATTCTTTCTACAATTATCATTTACCTCTAACAAATCATACTTAGTTAATTCCACTTTCTCTCACAAGTTTTGCAAACAACCATACGAGAGTAGGTCCTAATTATATTTACTTCTCATATTGCAGCCCTTAATTCACAGTCCATCATAGTCACTATATTATTATTTCACCATATTATTCCACCATATTATTTCATATTTATTTCACATACTTCAATTCTCTTCGCATCTTGTTACTGTAAATCATATTTTACTGTACCTTACATTGTATACCTAATCTACTTATCTCATTGTACATTCATTGATTCTATGAATATATTTATATTTGTTTAATTGTTTTTCTTAAAACACAGTTCATTATTTCAAAATTTATTTCGCTGTCGCCTTAGGGCTAAAAACTATCATCCGACAACTTCGATCAAACAAATTTATGGTTATGGTTTTTGAAACGCTATTTAGGCTGATTTATTAACAGAAAATAAATCACATGAATAACCATATACTATGATATGTCCCCCTTCCTCATTTATATTTATTCTTATGTATTCATGTTACAAATATTCTATTTTATTTCTTTTCTAAATGTATTATAAATACAGTTGATTAAACCCTATAGAAAGGGGCAGTTTGAATATACCTTCCCAGTTCTATCATTATATTAAAAGCTTGTAAGGCAGCTAGGCTCATCACTACTTATAACTATCATTGCACTCATTGTGTTCTTCTTCACCTTGAGGATAAAATTTACACTGTTTTTCAGGCAGATGGGAGGCTTTTTCAATTTAAACAATTAAGTTTTTGTCTAACCAACAGTGTTGCCTGCTTCCAGAGAATTATGGACAATTTCATTCGTAAAAATAATCTTGAGGCTACGTATGTTTACCTAGATGATGTTACTATTTGCGGCCGCACGCAAGCAGGACATGATAAGAACCTAACACTTTCTCGAAGCTGCCGAAAAACATAAAATTACCTTAAATAAAAACAAATGCACCTTTCAACTAATACTATATGTATTTTAGGTTATCATTTTGGACAGAATGAATTTCGCCCAGATCCTTCACGCCTTGCTGCTCTCAAGGATATGCCCGTACCAACCAGCCAAGAATCATTATCTCGATTGGTCGGATTGCTTGCATTCACGTTATAAGAGTAAAATAAAGAACGAAAAGATTGCTAGATGGTGTTTAGAATTGATGCCCTTTTGCTACGAAGTTATATATCGTCCTGGTTCGCTCAACAGATGTGCTGACGCCCTATCACACACTTTCTGCTCACGCATGACCCACAATAATTTTGTCGTACTTCATAAAGATCTCTGTCATGCAGGGATTACACGATTTCACCATTTTGTTTGAGTACGAAACTTGCCTTATTCTGTAGATGACGTTAAGCGAGTGGTTTCAGGGTGCGAAACGTTTCAAAGGTTAAAACCTCGATATTATCGCACTGAGAGGCAAGAGCTGATCCGTGCAATGCGCTCTTTAAATCGAATCAGCATGGACTTTAAAGGGCCACTACCCTCTTCTTCTTCCAATAAGAATTTATTAATTCTGGTAGACGAATACTCGCGTTTTCTCTTTGCTTTTCTTTGTGAAGATATTTCTTCATCAACTGTTATACAGTTTCTTACGACGTTGTTTTCTCTTTTCGGGTTACCAAGGTACGAGCATTCAGATCGAGGTACTTCTTCCATGTCTGCTGAAAGGGGTTCCAATGAGTCGTTCAACACCTTACCATCCTACCGGGAATAAAAAATGCGAGCGCCATGTAGGAATTGTATGGAAAACTGTTATCTTGGCGTTGGAGTCTAGAAACCTGAGTTAAACATTGGGAACACGTCCTCCTGCATGCTCTTCATTCATTGCGTTCATTGTTATGTACTTCAACGAATGCAACTCCTCATGAACGTTTTTTTTTCATTCTCTCGAAAGACCACGACGGGAATGAGTATACCTAGTTGGCATGCTTCACCTGGTAAAGTACTGCTAAAATGACATGTACGGAATAAGGATGATCCCTTAATACGCGAAGTGGAACTAATCGACGTCAATCCTAAATATGCACACTTCAGCTTTCCAGACGGTCGAGAAAATACGGTGGCTATCCACGATTTGGCCCGAGCCGGAGAGAGCCAATTAAACGAGATCGAAGATATTCCTAATCTTAATTCCGATACAAAATCCCCCATTCCTTTCTTGAACGAGATCCTAATTCATCATATTCCTCCTCCAATTGCTATCCCTGAAGCCTCCCCTGAAAATATCCCTCGTCGATTTACTTGAAACGATACATCTCATGATAATCCTCCTCCAGCTGCTCCCCCTAACTCCTCCCCTAAAACTATTCTTCAACGCTCTACTCAACATAGAAAGCCCGTTGAACCTTACATTGAAAACTGCTAGATCCTTTAAATACTCGCATTAGACTCTTGATCAAGTATTTCATTGTATTTAAGCCTTTTTCTTTTTGTAGAGATGAAGGTTGTTATAATTTATTAAGTTATAATTAATTAAGTTCAAAAGTAAACTGTGTTTCTTTCTTTAGGTTTGAATATTAAATAAAATTAAAACAGATAGTGTGTCGTAAGTGCGATCGTGTACATGATGTATGGAGATGAAGATCTTGCAGTTCCTCTACTTACTGGACTCCAAGGTTTGTGAAACCAACATTATGCCACTTATATTACTTCTTTGTTTGTGAAATGTACATGTGCCTATATTTGTGTGTGCTTATGTGAGAGTACGCTCATTACACGTATTACTTTCTTGGTACACTTTGTGGTGTTGGAACACATTATAGAATCGAATCTGACTCAAAACACCTAAATGATGAACCCTTTGAAATCTTATAAAATTCTATACTTGCTTCACAGTAAACCAAGGTAACATTCTATAAAATGGTAAAATAATAAGTCTTGTGAAGGGAGCTCAGTTTACAAACAGTACATGAATCTTGTTTTATATTATAATTAAAAATTAGACGGCTTAGTTATATTAATTTCTTGTATTGTTATGTATATATTACTTTATGCAAGAATTGATAAAATTTGTTAGAGTAAAGTGACTCAAAATATACCTCATAGATGAACTTTTTTATGTATTATGAAATTCTATAATCAGGTAAAATATCATCTGCACTATGATTTTATGTGAATATGATGGGGTAATTTGTTACCGTTTATGTTTGAAAAATCAGCTAACGTAACGCTAATGTCTGGTAGAATAAATTAAACATAAATGTTCCTTTAAAATTCGTCTCAACGCTGATTGGCCAATTTGGTATTAGAGAATCGGCTAACGTAACGCCTTTGGTCGCGAGAATAAATTAGTTGTAAAAAATATGTTTAACGCTGATTGGTTCATTTTCCACAACTTAAGGCTTAGTATAAAAAGTATAGATAGAGGAGCATTTTATCGCTGAGCGGTATAGAGTAGAGTAGAGTAGAGTAGAGTAGAGTAGAGTAGGTATTGAGTTGTGCAGTGTTCTTAACAATCTCCTCCCGGCAAAGGAGGAAAAGTTTTAGGCAAGGACAGCCAAAAACCTCCCACCAAAACGAAAAATCACGCACCCGTCATCTGGCAGTGAGCCCCTCTACCTCCCAGTGACACAGGCGAGGCTCAGAAGGGAGAAGGGCAGCAGTGCCCGCAGGGGGACATGGGTCCCCCAGCCCCCCAAGACACCAAACGGATCCCCCTTCGTTTAATAGCGGGGCACAAAAAACCAACCAGGGAAGCCGTGTTCGAGAAGGTAGTCGGCAAACTCAATATTGAGTTAACCCGTCTCCTTGAGACATCTAATGGGTGGGCTCTGGTGTGCTGGAAGAGCAAGGACGTGGAGGTCCTTGTTTCTGAAGACGCAAGGTCCACCCTTAAAGAAATTGGATTGGAGGCGATCGTCCCCCACGAGTTACTCGTGAGTCGCACCATTATCCTGAAACGAGTCGACCCCTTCTTCCTGGACAACTCCACTGAGGACATTAAGGCCGAGCTGCTAGACAAGCAGTCCTGGGCCAAGATCTCCAAAGTGGAGAAGATTGGGAAAAACCTAATCAAAATCATATTCACCAATAGAGAAATGGCGCAAAAAGCTAGGAGAGACGGTCTGCAGGGATTCTACCTAAGGATTGCTCCCGAACAAATTGAGGCAGAAGAGTACATACTTCTGGAAAACTGCCAAAAATGCCTCGCCTTGGAAACCCATACGACGAGGGACTGCCCCCAAAAAGAGCAAACCTGCGCGGCATGCTCTCGAACCGGCCACGGTTGGAGAGAATGCAAGGAAGAGAAGGAAAGATGTGCGAACTGCGGAGGGGAACACAGGGCTCTTGCCATGAGATGTCCCCTACGCAAAGAAAAAATACGAGAAAAACGACAAAAATTGAAATTGGAAAAGGAGGTAAAGTCAAGCGCAGGGTCTTACGCCGCAGCAGCTTCTGCCCAGCCAACGACGATATCGCCGGAAAGAGCTTCTCCGAAACTGGTCATGCCGATGGAGTGCAAGGAGATCATGACTATGGTCATCGTCGCCCACCTGGCGAACCTTGCACGCCCAGGAAGCTTCTCGGAGGAGCTAAATACTATGCTCCAACATAATGGAGTAAAGAAGAAGTTGTGGTTCCCCCCGAACCCAGCGTCTCAGAATGTCCTCAACATCAAGTTTGTGGAAGTACCAACGGAAACTCCAGAGGAAAAGCCCAAACAAGATGAAGTGAAAAGACGACCAGAGACCACCAAAAATAAAGAAAAAGATAGCCAGGAAATGGATAAAAACCCAACACCCCCCAGAAGCAGCCCGAAAAAGCCAAAACGCAAGAAGAAGAACGTAAGAACAACAACAAAAAAAGAAGAAGACGGTCGTACGGAAACCGACGAATGCTCAGAGGATGACGAAAGTTATCCAGGAGTACCTCTCACCGAAAGAACCGAAGTCCTTGAAAAAGGGCTTTTCTTCGACGGAGAGGAGCTCAAACTGAAAATCTTCGGAAGCATCAATCGGCGTCCTGAAAAAGGTAACCAACTGAAGGTAGTACATGGAATTCGTAACGGGGACTTTAAGTGGACCTTCGAGGGGCCTTGGTCCCCAAGAGAAATCGAAGGTCTAATGTGTAGTGGAACCGTTTACATTTCAGACACGAGCCTTCACACGGTAAACGCGGCGACCTTCAAACGCATAAAAAGCGGGATGAAGACGTCGGACATAGTGTAAAAAGTGTCAAACAATAAAAAGTGAGAGTCGAAAGATTAAAATTAATATATATATTTAATACGTAAATTAATACACAAAGTAAATAAGTAAATAATAATAAAGTCAAAAACAGTGCATAAGCAAATAAATATAAATATAGTTACATAAATAACTAATTTATATGTGATTTAAAAAGTGTACAATTCAATACATAAGCAACTAAGTTGTGAGTGGCCAAGAATAAAACAAATAATTAAATGTGAATACACTATTAATAAGTTAACAAATTAATTAGTAATAATAAGTGAGAGTACGCTAAGTACTAAGTAGTAAAAAGTTTGCATTAAATAAGAATAAGTGTTAAAAATAGAAAAAAGCAAAAATAAATATAGAATAATAACATAGTGGACAAGAGTAAAGTGGTTATATAATTATAAACAAATGTAATAGAAACCGATAGGTAAAAAGAATGTGAAATTAAGTATTTAAATAATTGGACAAATAAGCAAATATAAAACAAACATTATAATAGAAAATAAGAATTAGATTATACAAACTAAACCCTATTATGGGGTAATATTTAAAATGTTAAAGTAAATCATTAAAGTATAAAAAGTTGAACTCCTGTGTAAAATGCTCCAGGAGAACCCCTCTATATGTACCTTTGCCTTCTACTAAAATCCTTCTCCTTCTCAGCGATGTATTTTTTTCTTTTCATCACTATTACTGATACATTTTATATATTAATCTATAATAATGTCTTGTGCTTTTTTTCAAATAAACATATATCCGCGAGCGGTATAGAGTAAGAGTAAGAGTCATCAAGTCTGATCGTGGCAAAGGAGGAAAAGTGAATGCCAAGTACGGAAGACGCTATAGTGTATGATTATCAATGTGATTTATCTTCGGTTAATAAATCAGCCTAGATTGCGTTTCGAAAACCATAACCATAATTTTTGTTTGATCGAAGATGTCTGCCGTTAGATTTAGGCCTAAAGCGACAGCGAAATTTTTTTGGGGAATAATGACTTGGGCGTTAAAAAAGACAATTACACAAATATAAATATATTCATAAAATCAACGAATGTACAATGAGATAAGTAGGTTAGGTAAATATAGTGAATAATATGGTGAAACAATAAGGGAAATAATATAGAGTATCTTTGAGTAAATAATATTGAGTAACTATGAGTAAATAATATTGAGTAACTATGAGTAAATATAGTAAATAATTTAGAGTATCTTTGATGTAGAGTAAATAATGTAATATTTTAAAGTATCTATAATGGACTGTGAATTGGGACTCAATGAGAAGCAAATATAATTAGGACTTACTCTGGTATTGTCGTTTGCAAAGAATGTGAGAGTGGAATTAAATCAGTATGATTTGTTTGGAGGTAAATGAATAATTGTAGAAGGAATGGTTACAGACCTTTAGATGAAGAAAGCAGCGAGTCGAGTGGGCAGTTAGCATGCTCTTTTGATCGAGCTGGGAACGTGTGTTTGTTTGTTTGTGTGTGAAATTTAAGAGATATTGTTTGGAACAGTATACGTTAATTGAATTGACAAGAAAATAAATGAATGAATTAATTATTAAGTTTAACATAAAATGATTTAATTTTCAAAAGTTGAAGTAAATTAATTGAAAGATTAAATTGCCAGGGAGGCAAAGTGGCTGGAGTGGTGCGCCTCTTTCAGCCAACACACCTCCCTCGGCCAGCTGTGGGGGAGCTTCAGGAAGGCCTCAGGCGCCGCCCCGACCCGCCCAGCTGCCCACCCACGACCACAGCAAGAGGCAGATCGGCTGGCGAACTGCTTTACAGCGAGGGGTTCTAGCGAGCAGCTTCCTCCCCACACCAGCTACCTCCAGCAGCAGCTGCGCCCACAGCGCGACGAAGAGGTCAGGGAGGCGCGGGGCCAGCCGCACGTGACGGACCAGCCTTTCACGCTTGAGGAGCTGGCCAGGGCGAAACGTCGACGTGACACAGCGGCGGGAGCCGATGGAGTGCGGTACTCTATGCTGGCGCACGCTGGGCCCGCCGGGGACGCTGCGCTGCTAGCCCTTCTGAACGCGTCGTGGTTGGCAGGCCGTCTGCCGCCCTCCTGGAAGGACGCCGACATCCAGCCCATCCCCAAGCCGAAGGATCACACCACCTTCAGGCCAATCTCCCTCCTGAGCTGCACCGGAAAAACGGCGGAGAAGATGGTGCTGACTCGCCTACAGTGGAGCGTGGGAAGCCTTCATCACCACGTGTTCGGCTACACCAGGGGGGTGAGCACGGCGGACTGCCTCATCACCCTCCTGGCTCACGCCAACAACCAGCCCACCATCGCAGTCTTCCTTGACCTCCAGAAGGCTTTCGAGCTGGCTAGCCCCCGCGCCATACTGGCCGCCCTTGTGAGGAAGGGCATCCGAGGGAGACTGCTGGGCTGGCTCCAGGACTACCTTCACCAGCGCCGAGCCCGCGTGAAGTTCCAGGGTCACAAGTCTTCCTACCTTACCTTCGAGAACGGGACACCCCAGGGCGGCATCCTCAGCCCGTTCCTTTTCAACGTGCTGATGGAAAAGCTGGTCGCCCTCCCCTATCGGGAAGGAACCATCCTCCTTAGCTACGCCGACGACCTGGCGCTCGTCGTCACCGGGCGCGGCGACAAGCTTGCACGGGCCCAAGAAGCGCTGCACCTCATCACTGCCAAGTGCGAAGAGCTGGGGCTCAAGATCTCGGCAGAGAAGTCCTGGGCCATGGCCATCAAGACTTGCACACCTGCTGGCCAGCAGCTTCGCGTCCAAGGAGTCGGCCTGGCCTGGACCGACTCCTACCAGTACCTCGGAGTGTGGGTGGACAGACGGCTGTCCTTCACGCAGCATGTCACGCACCTGAGGGAGCGGACGCAGGCCCGGCTGAATGTGATGAGGGCCATGACGCGGCCGAGCGCTGGTGCAACATTCCCCGTCCTCCGCCTCTACTACCTCCAGGCAGTGCGCTCCCTAGTGGACTACAGTGCACCGGTCCTTGTAGCGCTGCCCCGGCAGCAGCAACAGCGCCTGAAGGTGATACAAAACACCGCCATGAGGACCATGTTAGGGGCACCGAGGTGGTGCACTGCCTGTGTCATGCAGAGTGAGGCCAACCTGGTGCCCCTCACCGCCAGGGTGGATTGCATTGTGGCCTGTCGGGTGGCCAGAGTGCTCCAGCGCGACGTTGAAGGTGTTGCGCAGAGGAGACTCCGAATGGCCGTGGCGCAGAGCATCGAGTGCCTGCGCAACAACAGGTGTCTCGTAAACGTCAGCCTAGCAACCAACTCCCTCAACCGGGCAGGGAACTGGCTGTGGTGCGACCCCGACACCCCCAACCCCGCCTACGTTCCACCACCACCATGGGACCTCTCCACCGCACTCTACACCGCCAGCAAAGCCAGTTGCCCGACAGCAAAGCGAACTGCCTCACCGAGGAGCTGTGCCAGCACGCCCTCATGGCCATGTCTGAGGTCACGGAGCCAGGCAGCGCAGTGTACTTCACCAACGGCTCCGTCGACCCCGACAGCGGGAGGTCCGGCGCCGCCTTCGTCACGAGCGGCTTGACGCAAGCGTGGAGGACATCAGACCACTGCTCCACCCTCCAGACGGAGCTGGTAGCAATCCTGCACGCCCTCCAGCACGCTCTACTCCACCGGGAGGCCACTGTGGTGATACACACTGACTCTCGGTCGGGACTACAGGCGCTGCAGCACGCCCACGCCTACACTCGGGACAACATCCACCTCACCACCACCATCCTGTGCACCCTGCAGGACCTGGCAGCTCAGGGCAGGCGTGTCCGGCTCCACTGGATTTCCAGCCACGTTGGCGTGCGCGGCAACGATGCTGCCGACGATGCTGCCAAGCGAGCCGCCCACGGCCCCATCATCACCTGGACCGTGCGCCCCAGCCTGCAGCAGCTCAAGGTGCAGGTTAAACGCAGAACCGCCCAGAACGCCCACCAGCAGCACCAAGAATGGGAAGCAATCAAGAGGCAAGCGGCGTGGTATGCTGCAGCTACAGCCTATCGCCCACTGAACCCATCCTTCCAGCAGCCCAGAGCGAACGGCGTGCTGCTACAGCGTGTGAGGCTGGGCTACTCCACGCAGGAAGAGCTGCACGCCGACTTTGTGGCAGGAAGGTGCGAACACTGCGGCGGCCGCTCCCGGCGCCCACTGGTGCACTACCTCCTCTCCTGCCCAGCCACCGCCCGCCTCAGGCCAGAGCGAGTGCCAGCCCCTGCCCCTGTAAGAAGCGCCCTACTGAGGGCGCGGAGGCAAGAGCCGCCCAGGTGGTCCGCCACACCCCAACAAACGAGCTGCTGGAGGTGCTGAGAACAGCACCCCCTCCGCGCTGATCGCCGCTCGCGCCCAGCCGGGATACCGGTGATGAAGACCGACGCCAGCCACTTGCAGCAGACAAGAAACGCGTGGGACGCTCCACCACGTCTTACTGCACGCCAACACTGACGGGCTGCCCGCTTTGTGTAATGTGTGCATTTATACATGTATTTATATTATTGTATCATATTATTACTGTATTTGTCTTTTTGTTGTTTTTTTTGTTGTTTGTTTGTTTTGTTTTTATTTTATTATTATTTGTATTATGATTATGTATAAATGTACGCTATTGCACAATAAACCTATACAATCAATAAAGGATTGCATGAATTATTTAAATGATACAAGAATTGAATTTTATACATAATAAATGATGATATATATATATATATATATATATATATATATATATATATATATATATATATATATATATATATATATATATATATATATATATATATATATATATATATATTTAAGTTTCCCAGGAGGTTTTTATTATAGGAATGCCCAGAGGCATTGCTATAACGCTATCTCAGACAGTAACACCCTAGTGTGTGGAAGCTCTCTTCACACGAACAGAAGAGCGCCTCAACAATGGTAAATCCCGCTACCCGAAAGGGGCCCCATGGGATCAGGCCTTAAAAATAACAGACGGATTCCCCTCCACCGTATACGGGGTGGGGATGGAGTGGGGGGACAAAAATTACAAGATCGGCCGTTATAGAATTTCTGTTCGGAATTCTTAATCTCCTCATTATGAGGCTAATAGACACCCCGAATGGATACGCTGCCATTTGCTATTCGACGGAGGACGTGTAGCAGCTGGTATCTGAAAAGGTCAAGAAGGAGCTTCAGAAGATCGGGTTGAAGGCGTACGTACCCCAGGACATCCTCGTTCGCCGGACCATAATCCTCAGAAGGCTCGACCCAATTTTCTCGGATAACTCTTCTGAAGATATCAGGGAAGAGCTGATGATGCAGCAGACCTGGGCGAAGATCACCAAGGTAGATAAGTACTGCAAAGGAAACGTAATTGTCAAAGTCGCCGTTGAGACCATCGAGATAACTGACAGGGCCAAAAAGTAAGGCCTCCTAGGCTTTTACCTTCGAGTGGCCCCAGAGTAAGTCGAGGCAGAAAAATATGTTCACGTGGACTGCTGCTATAGATGCTGCGCTATCGAGAAGCACCCGACGCGTGAATGCAAAGAAATAGAAGTCACATGTTCCAACTGTGCCCAGTCTGGTCACGAATGGAAACAATGCGTAGCTGAGAAATTAAAATGTATATCAACTGCGGATGGGACCACAGAGCGCTAGCCATGAAGTGTCCCATCCGCAAGGAAGCGATTCGGGCAAAGAGGGAACAGTCCAAATGGAAAAGGAGGCAAAGGCAAATTTGTTTGCGGAAACAACGGATCCTCAGCATAAACATGGAATCACAGCGTCGAAGCTGGTGATGCCAAGCAAGGGCAGGGACAAAATGGCCATGATAATTTTTGCCCACTTGGCAAACCTGGCAAATCCTGGCACTTTTGCGGAGGAATTGAACCGCCTCCTGCAGAAGAACGGGACTAACAAGAAGCTGTGGTTCCCGCCTCACAAGAAATCCTGAAAATCCAGCGCACCGACAATCCCTACGTGGAAGAAAAAAATAAAAATGACGAACAAGTCCAAACGGAAGAAGAAGAATCCACAGATGAAGAAGCCACCAAAGATAAAAACCCCAAGTTAAACTCGAAGAAGAAAAAGAAACAAAGAGGACAGAAGAAAAAGAATAGCATACAAGAAGTAGAGCTAGACGCTCGAACGACGGAGGAAGAGGTGGAAGAAGAAAAATCCTGGAAAAAGTGCAAACCAATAAGCAAGGAGATAAGACTATGTTCACATTGATCCAAGGAGTTCCGATTATCGAAAAAGGGAAGTCCTTGAACAAGGCTTCTTCGTTGACGGAGAAGAGCTGTCCTTCAAGGTGTACGGAACACCAGTCTGCGTACCCCCTACCGGTAACACTCGGCTTCTAGTCGAGGTCATACGCAAAGGGAAATGCAAATGGACGTTTAAGGGGTCGTACTCTCAATTTAAAAAAGCGACGAGTAAATGCAATATATTGTTAACAATACAACTAAGAGATGTGAAATTTATAAAAACTTAGTAATGCAAGTGTATATCTTCTACTGTATTTAACCTTTAACAAATTTTCATTCCTTACCTTTCTCTAGTACATCAACCCACGAGTGTGTGTGGGGGGTGGGGGTTGTCCCTAAGCTTTCACTATTCTAGTAATAAAGTTAAAGTTAAAAGCTGAAGGCAGTTATTGTCTTCTAAATACCTCAATACCAATCCACGCTCCCGCCAAATACAAAAATTGAATCCTGCTCAAAATTTCCTTTACCTTCAAAGTAAGCTAAGATCACAATGATTACCCAGGCTACGAAACTACAAGAAAAGAGAGAGAGAGAGAGAGAGAGAGAGAGAGAGAGAGAGAGAGAGAGAGAGAGAGAGAAGAGAGTAACAAGGAGTAACAACGAAAAGATGTACCCTAGTAGACTTTACGATCCATTCAAAGAGGGTACATTTGAGTGAACACTTGAGCAGGCACAGTCCTCTAAAGCGTCAGATTGACGCTCTAGAAGAGCACTCGCGCCACGCTTCAAGTCTCCAAGCGGCTATTTTTCAAGACTTTCTCTAGTCTCGACTTGAACTGTTCAACAGAATTGCTGCTGACAACTTTCCCTGGACGTGCGTTCAAAGTGAAGAGGATGCTATATGTGAAAATTTCCCACACAGATCACGCTGGTAACGCTTCCATTCAAGTTTGCAGCCGTGATTTCTTTTTCTGCTCTGGCTAAGCTGGAAAATACCTCTGTAGTCTACAATGTCGAAGCCTCGAAATATTTTGAACACTTCGATAAGTTGACCACGCAGTCTCTGGGTCTCCAGCGAGAACAAGTCTAATTCCTGTAATCTATCTTCGTAACTCTTGTGTCTGATAGAGGGAATCAGTTTGGTTGCTCTAGCCTGCACACGTTCTAATCTTGCGATATCCTTTCAAAGTGAAGGACTCCAAAATTGTATGGCATACTACAGGTGCGGTCGGACAAGGGAGTTATACAAACACAGTAAGATCTCCTTGTTCCGATATCCAAACTGTCGCTTTATATAATCTAACGTCCTTTGGGCTTTCTTCTCCGCCTCAATACACTGCCTCGAGAATCGAGAACTTGAGATCACTAGTGATAGTTACAACCAAGTCCTTCTCAGTCTCGGTGGATTCAAGAGCAGTGTCCTTAAGGATATACTGAGATTGAGGGTTTCGGTGGAAGATATGCATCACTTTGCATTTTTCATGTTAAAAGGCATTTGACACGTGTCCGACCACTTCCTAACCTTCCGAAGATCATCTGGAAGGCAGACACTATTTCCTTCCTTGCGACGTCCATAACAAGCTTAGTATCATCGGCAAATTTAGAAATCATCGTAATCATGTCACCGTCCATGTCGTTGACGTAGATGATGAACAGTAGTGGTCCCAGACAGAACCTTGAGGAACACCGCTGGTAACTGGCACCCACTCAGAAGCCTGTCCGTTCAACACGACCCGTTGTCGTCTGCCACTTAGCCAGTTCTCTATCCAACTTGCTACATTTCCGTCTATGCCCAGCGCAAGCACTTTCCGGAGAAGGCGGCGGTGTGGTACCTTATCGAAGGCTTTTTGAAAGTCTAAGTAGATAAAATTCACTGGCTTATCCCGGTCGTGCTCACTGAAAACGAAGTGGAAGCATTCCACAAGATTCGTTAGGCATGACCGTTGACTTTGGGACCAGTGCTGGGAACTCCTCAATCGCATGTTGGACTCTAAATATGACGTCATTTTGCCCACCATGATGCTTTCCATGAGTTTACCGACTATTGAAGTTAAGCTAATAGGTCTGTAGTTCGACGGCTGCCTAGGATCTCCTTTCTTGAAGATAGGAGTCACCTCCGCTTCACGCCAGTCTCTAGGAACGCATCCGGTCCGGATTGACATGTTGAAGATTGTGCTCACATGTCGTGACACTTGATCGCGCACTTCTTCCAACACTTTAGGTAGAAACCCGCCCGGACCAGGGGACTTATTTGTCTTTAGATCAGTGATCTTTTTCTATTTCTCCTTGGGTGAAGTCCATTTCCTCCAGCTTTTCCCACAAGTAAGAATCCTTGAGCTGGGTGATGAGACCACACTATTCAGTAAACACTGAAGAGAAGTAGTCGTTGAGGCGGTTAGCAATTCTGCATCTGAGTGTTTTAATGCCCCGTCCTCATTCACTAAAGGGCAAATCATGCGATGATTGGTTTACGGCTGTTTACATAATAAAAGATCTCCTTGGCATTATTCTTGCAAAGTCTCGCCACTCGCAGCACCTCGGCACGCTTTGCTGCCCTTATGCTGGACTTCACTCTTCTAGCTAGCCTACGGTAGTCCTCATAGTCTACAAAAATCTTTGACTGTCTGTACAGCGTTCTCTTCTCCCTCAGCAGTTGACCAATTTCTCGATTAAACCACTTTGGTTGAACAGAAGACCGACGAAGGCTTTTCAAAGGGATGAATCGTGATTGAAGACTCGTGAAGGTAGTTTTGAATCTATTTCACGAATATTCAACATCCTCGCACACTTCTAGCCTCGCATCAGTCAATCCAGCACGAAGACCTGCAAAGTCTGCTCTTCTCAAATCAAGTTTCCTTGATTTACTAGTCGCACATTCTAATTTGGGGACCTTGACTATAAATCGAACTAGTCGGTGATCACTGCCACCGAGCTCTTCGCCTACAGCTAGATCCTCAACGATGTAATCCTCATAGGTGAAAACCAGGTCGAGGGTATTATTGCCTCTCGTCGGCTCTCTCACCCATTGAGTCAGCAACTCGTTGTTCGCGAACTCCAGGAATGTTGCATTCTCTCCACAGGGTTCTCTGCTTTCCCAGTCAACTTGAGTATTGAAATCACCCATGGCGATACATACACTGTCTTGAACAAGTTCCCCAGTAACCGGTACATATAGCTGTCCTTTTTCAACGAGTTGGGCAGGGGGTCTGTAAAGCAGCAGTATCGTGTATCTGGCAGGACCTATATCTAGGTCAACTCCTAGTAGCTCGTGGTCGGATACAATACTGCAGTTCGTCGATTTGAGTGTATCCTTGACATACAACATCACACCGCTACCATCTCTGTCTGGCCTATCTTTTTGGAAGAGTTGGTAACCAAGAATCGTGAATTCACCTTCAAATTTTGGTTTGAGGTTTTTACCCACGACTCTGTTATGGCCACCATTTCAAGTTCTTCCGTCGCTACGAGGCCACGAAGTTCAAGAAACTTGTTTCTGATTGACCTCGCATTAAACTGAAGAACTTTGAAGGAGTCCCCGAATGTACGACTCCCTACGCTCTTCCGTTTCCCGTCTTACTCATCTCTCTATTATCTTTTGGTGGTGTGATGGCACCCTTTCTAGCGACCTCCTAGGAGGTCGTTCCAGAGGTTATTTTCGCGTATTGGTGCACATCCGCCCTCACTCTGTACCGGACAGTCATTTGAGTCCGCTCAACGACATCTTGTATCAGGTTAGAGAGTACAGCCTTTCCTTTAAAGGAAAGGTGCACCCCATCCCTTGGTAAAGAACGTTTCTACCATAAAATATGTGGTAGGGGTCGACTAAAAACTCCCACTTCGCCGTACATAAATCTGCTAGTCGTCGATTCAATGAGACGTTCTTCGAGTGAGCGATCCGGCTTGGACCTCTGCTCGGGAGCATCCCGACCATAACAAGTCTGCGGGTTTTCAACTCACAGTCATATACAGCCCCCATGACCGTCTAGAGGATCTCGCTTGTAGGGCCTACCCTACCTCCTCTGAGGTAGAGGTCGTTGCCACTTACCATTAGGGCAACGACTGAACTCTCAGAAATCTGAGGTTTCTGAGCCTCTACTCTAATCTGGTGGTGCCCACGTCCTGGGAGGTAGCTTACCCTCACACTGGTGCGAAGGCGGGCTGCTGCCATGGGTTGCAGATCCCTTGATTGAGAATCACCGATAAAGATGACCCTCGCACATTTGGCTGCAGATGACAGAGTCTTCCCTTTCGGAAGCGAATTCTTTGTTTCGTCTTTTTTCCCCATATTGGTCTTTTTTCCCCTATCTTCCTTTGTTTTTTTCATCTGTTTCTACTTTCTCTTCTTCTTTATTCTCTCCCTTCTTCCTCTTCATTGTCTTTTTCTTGACTGGCTGAGCCATTTCTCCTGGTATCACTGCAGATGCAGTGTTTACTACAGGAGCGAGAGGTTGATCAGTGGAACCACAAACTGCAGAAGCCGTAAGTGTGGCACTCGATCAAAAGCCTTACTAAAGTCCAGGTATAAAATATCATAGTTTTCATCATTATCTGCTGCTTCATACACCTTCCTATAAAAAGACGCATTCCAGCCATTGAGTCCCTATCACTCACTAATGCTTGATTTCAAATTTTTTTTTCCACTTAATAGCTTTTTATTATCCTCATTCGGAGTCATTTTTATTTGTCAATATATTTTTCCCCATTTTACTATTTTTATTACCTTCTTTAATACATTTAAATGTAATTAGCCTCATTATTTCAAGGAACTACTTGTTTTTTAGCAGTTTGGGTGTTAAACATTCCCCTTTTACGCAGTTTGAAAATGATCATCGAATTGTGAACTTTGTCCGTCGTCTATTGCAGAATTATTAACCCTAGTTTCTGATAAAGATAAATATGTAGACCAGCGGCTCGGCCGATAAGATGTACTATTTCGTCCGTGTTCCAAAATGTTTCACGTTTTTGGAGTACATTTATAGGGGACGGCTCGTGGGGGAGGTAAACACGATGCGTGGACCGCACTACGATGATCCTGAGTTTCATTAAATTGGGGGGGCCTGGTGGGCACAGCCCCCCAGTATATAATCCTAATTTTTATAATGTTCCGACGTTTACAGAGGTGAATGCTTTAACTACATCATGTCAGCGCCTTTAGTCGTTTTGCGAATTATAATAGGGGTTAGGGGTGGGGTATGACGTCAGAAATAATTGATTCGGGTGAACGATAATATTTACACAAAATAATTTTTTCGGGCCGGGCCGCTCCGCTCGTCTACATGTTAACCAAGATAAATTAAACACCTTTTTGGATGTTCATAATTTAGTGTGAATTAAAAGCGAATGCGACATTTGTGGCCGAGCATTAGATGTGAACCCTAACTTTGAATTTAGATGCTTGAAAATAAAACGTGATTCAAGTCAGCTAGATTTCGAATAGGAGGCAGACGCACGAAATAAATAGGCTTTCCTCTTCGCTATTTCGGAAGTATAACCACTGCAATTAGTACGGAAACAGCGTGTTTCGTTTTTGTTTTTTTTTGGGGGGGGGGGCAATTTTTGCCTACGTAAACAACGTTTTCGGTTTGTTTACTTTCAGGCATTTTTTTTAATACAAAAAATGGCGGCAGCTATCATTCGAAGAAAACTCAAACGCGCATGAATATTCAAATATTCAAACACGGGTGAACGATAATATTTACACAAAAATATTTTTTTCCGGCTTGGCCGCTCGTCTACATGTTTACCCTTGATGATGCCGGGTGCTGTCTCTTGAACACTAATATTGAAGGACTTTTTGGTAACACTTCAGATTCGGGGCGCACGGTAGATGGCGCTTTTAGTCTGCTATAATTTTGGGCTACAGCATATCTCTTATGACGTCAGACGGTAGCATCAGATGTTACTTACTACTTGTTACTTGTTGTGAAGTTTCTCGGCCACGCTCCATTCACTGATGTGATTGCTCATCGTAGCCGCTCTCAAACAATTTAGCACTTGTATTCTTGTCTAACAGTGCTATCTTCCAAGTTGTAACACTATCGGTGTAATATTTCTTTGTATATGAGTATAACATAACATAATTTCACAGATGACAAAAGCCACAAGGGCCTATCAAAGGTCATCCGCATCTGTCAAAACCCACCCACAAAAAGCACCATCGCCAGGGGAAGACAAAATCAAAGTCTCCCACAATATAATATAACAGATGACAAAAGCCACAAGGACTCATCATAGGTCATCCGAGTCAAACCCTCTTTTTTAAGGCACCCAAACTCCCAGGAAAACTGCGTCCAGAAACAAGGGTATCACCAATCAAGGCTTGTCAAGAACTAAATCATGCAGCTATAGATATATACAAACAATGTTAATATATACAAAACTTAGGAACCATCACAGCCTTCCCTCCACTTAAACTCATACAACCTACTCTTAAATACATTTAGATTTGGACTACCTACTACCCTCGGCGGCAATTTGTTGGTGAATTTTTTTTTTTTAAATCCAACCTACACCCTTGCTTTTTATTTTTCAAGTGGTGACCTCTAGTCCGATTTCCATCATCTAACTCAAAAAACTTGCTAACATCCAATTTATCTATCCCGGAAATTTTTTTAAAGAGCTCAATCATATCCCCTCTCACACACCTCCTTTCGAACGAGAACATATTTAATACCCTCAGTCTATATATATTCAAGGTGCCTCAGGGAAGGAATAATCTTTGTTGCCCTCTGTTGCACTGACTCGAGAAGGTTAATATTGTGTCTAAAATGTGGGGACTATTAGAGTCAGTGCAGGGGAGGGCAGCAAAAGTGATACATCCCTGAAGCACCTTGAATATGAGGATGGACTGAGGGTGTTGAATGTGTTTTCATTTGAAAGAAGGTGTGTGAGGGGAGATATGATTGGGCTTTTTGAAATCTTTTCTGGGATGGATAAATTGGATTTCAGCAAGTTGTTTGAGTTGGAAGGTAGTAATGGAACTGGGGGCCGCCGCTTGAAGATTGAAAAGCAGAGGTGCGGACTGGATGTTGGAAGGTATTTTTTCCTGTGGATTGTTGAATTGTATATTGTAGATGCATGATCTGACAAAATCCTATGGATGCATTATATTGATGGATACGGATGACCTTTGATAGGCCCTTGTGGCTTTTGTCATCCGTTAAATTATGTTATGTTATGCCTGTATACAATACTCTAGATGTGGCCTAACATAAGAGTTATAGAGTTTAAGAATAACCTCCTTACTTTTGTAACTGACATTTCTCTTAATGAAACCCAACACTCTATTTGTCCTATTTCTTGCTTCAATACACTGCTTAGAAAACCTTAATGACCTATCTATTACTACTCCTAGATCTTTCTCATCCTCTACTGAGCTCAGCCAATGCCCATCCATTTCATAGTTAAATTCTCTATTATCTTTTCCCATGTTAATAACTTTGCACTTATCAAGGTTGAAAGTCATTTGCCACTTATGTGCCCAGGATAACAATTTATTTAAATCCCCCTGCACTTTAAAATTATCATCAATATCTTTAACTACAGCTGCTAATTTGGTATCATCCGCAAAAATTGACACTTTATTATTAACTGCCTCCCCAAGATCGTTTATATAGGTTGCAAATAATAATGGACCGAGAACTGATCCCTGAGGAACCCCACTGATAACATCCCTCCACTCTGATTTTACACCATTTAGCACTACCCTTTGCTTCCTGTCTTTCAGCCACTCAGCTATCCAATTTGAAACACCCCTACATATTCCAATCATTTTTAATTTATGAACTAGTCTCCTATGTGGTACCTTATCAAATGCTTTACAAAAATCTAAGTAAATTATATCTACATTCTCTCCCTTATCTACTTGATAGTAGATAGGTCACTGAAATTTTCAAAGCAGTGTATTGAGGCAAAAAATAGAGCAAATAGGGTGCTAGGTTACATTAAAAGAAATGTTAGCTACAAGAGTAAGGAGGTCATCCTTAAACTATACAACTCTTATGTCAGGCCACATTTAGAGTACTGTATACAGGCATGGTCACCACATTTTAGACATGATATAAACTTATTAGAGTCAGTACAAAGGAGGGCAACAAAAATAATACCATCCCTGAAGCACCTTGAATATGAAGATAGACTGAGGGTATTAAATATGTTTTCATTTGAAAGAAGGTGTGTGAGGGGAGATATGATTGAGCTTTTTAAAATCTTTTCTGGGATGGATAAATTAGATTTCAGCAAGTTATTTGAGTTAGAAGGTAGTAATAGAACTAGAGGCCACCACTTAAAGATTAAAAAACAGAGGTGCAGACTGGATGTTAGAAAATATTTTTTCACTAACAGAGTGGTGGATTATTGGAATAGTTTGCCACCTGAGACTGTAGACAGCCCAAACTTGAATGTTTTCAAGCGCAGACTGGATGATTATATGGGGATGGAGGGTTAATTTCTTACTTTTTGGTATGTGGAAATGTTTCTTGACTCATTCCTGTGGATGCAGTTTCTTTTTATTGTATATTTTGGGGGATTTTGATTTTGTTTTTGACAGACTCCTATGGAGGCTTTAAATTATATATTGTAGATGCATGGTTGGACATTCCTATGGATTGTTAAATTGTATATTGTAGCTGCATGATCTGACAAAATCCTATGGATGCATTATATGGGTGGGATTTGATGGATACGGATGACCTTTGATAGGCCCTTGTGGCTTTTGTCATCCGTTAAATTATGTTATGTTATGTTATGTTACAAACGCCAGAAAGTCTAGTAAGTTAGTCAAACATGATCTACCTGATCTAAACCCATGCTGAGCATCGCTGATTAACCCCTCCCTCTCTAGATGTTGGCAAATCCCTTTTTTAACTATTTTCTCAAGAATTTTACAGACTACAGGAGTTAGGCTAGCCGGTCTAAAGTTATTTGGATCCTCTTTACTACCCTTCTTGAAAATGGGGACTACATTCGCTCTCTTCTAATCAATGGGTCTTTCTCCATATTCCAGTGACCTAGTATACAACTTCTCCAGAGCTATTAAGATACTTTCTACCCCTTTCTTTAAGTATCCTAGAATGAATATTATCAGGGCCGGAGGCCCCCCCCCAATTGATTGAAACTCAGGATCATCGCAGGGTGGTCCCCCTGCAGTGATATCTCTCCCATGAGCAGTCCCCTTGAATTTACTGGGTTTTTTTTTTACTGGCAGAAAAACCTAACCTAATAACAAACAATTCCTACCTCTATAGGTTTCTTGATTAGTTTATGCGCCTCTAGATAATCCCATGATAAGTATAGGGTCACCATGCCTGATGGCAAGAAAGTATGCAGGTGACCCATAATTGTCTGAAAGCAAAGGATGGCACCCTTAACATCATGCACTCTTAAGTCAAGAGCCCACAGGGTGTCACTTCGTGCCCCACTTTTCCTTGATGGATGCCAGTTTTCCGGCATTAGGTGAAAAGGGAGGGAGATGGCCACATGGAGGCACCCCTAGAGATAGACATGGTCCTTGAGGTGACCCTGTCCCAGATGGTAGGACCTTCCATGGGCTTGGTGCTAAGCACTGAACCTGAGTCTGCCCTTAAGGACTCTGTCCTGGAGTGCCCAGCACTGCCTGAGATGTCCTATGCCTCAATGTTAAGAAAGACACCCTCTGCTTCTGGCAGCAAAAAGGGTTCACAGCCACCCCAGCTAAAACCAGGGCTCCGCTCCTTTCCCCCAATGTGAATATTTTCCATACCGCGAAACGGCTCTGCACCTCTACTGTCATTTGACCCCTCAAGAGGTTTGTGAGGTCATCTTGCAGGGTTCCTTAAGATGCCCCCCAAAAGGAGGACAGCACTAAAGGAGCTTTGGCTCCTCGCTCACACCAGTTGGCTTGAGACTGCATCTTGTATAATAGGGACCCCACCTCCCAAGCTGCCCACTTGCCTAATGTTTGAGGCGGAGGGAGGAAAAGACTTGCATGGTGACCCCCCCCCCCTCCCCATCCCGATAAGTCCTTGAAGCACCTGCAGTTCGGCCTCTGGGAAGCGTACCCTCATTACTGTGAGGGTCATCTCTTTCAAGAGAGTAAGTCTGAACCTGAGCTAGGCCTGGAGGGCATATTCCTTCAATGGAATTGCCGCGGACTCCAGGGCAACTGGGAATTGCTGCATGCCCCTTGCCCATCCTCCCGGGGTATAATGGTTTTGCGACCACCAGAACCGGGTAGGACGATGCGCGATTTACACCTGGTATGATGTCTTTTCTTCTCTATGCTTTAGATAGCTCCTTTCAGGCAGTAGCAGTTCAGCTGCACCTGGATAAGAGGTATACTCTTATTTCTGCGTACATTACACTGTCAAGAGGCCCTTTCTCTTACTCAGAAATCTGAATGGTAGACTTCTCATTTAATCCCAGTGGTCAATTTTTTGCTGACCTGATCTATTTTTGTGCTCACCAGATGTACAGCCTGATTTAGGGTGAGGGGGGGTCGATGACTTCCATGGTAGTGATCACTTTCCCATTCAAATATGATTTTCTGGGCTGCTGCCACCCAAGCACCTGCCCTGGTGGTGCTTAGCTCGGGCGTCTGCATTTCAGGTGGAATTTAAGTCAGTAAATGAGGCCGTTGAATTCTTCTCCGGCAACCTTATTGCTGAGTCTACCTTTACTAAAACGTCTGTCCATTTTGCACACCAACTGCTCCTGTAGTGGTCCGCTGAGTGTGAGGTATCCCTCAAACAGAAGCATTATGCCTACTTGCACTATAAGCGCCGCCTGAACGGCTCCATTGTCGGTGAATTTCATTGAGCTAGGTTCTGGTATATTTTGAACTGCACACAGCACTCTTCTTGGCCTGCATGCATGTCTTGACTTAATGGGGAGACCCCCTCTAGCAGCGGTGTGGAAGCCAGTCAAAATGATTCTGGTCAAGTTTCTGCAGGACTCCCCCCCCCCCCCTCCATTCTCCAGGAGAATGGGACTGCAATCTCAGAGCCTGTATCCATGGTATCATGCTGTCGCGAAGGCTGCCGACTAGACTTTACCTCAAGAGGCGGCGGACCCTTCAATGACATGTTTACTTTGAGTGAGTTGTATCCCACTCTTGCTCCCCTTAAGGGGCGCGGCGATTTGCCATCCTGGCCGCCGTGCTGACGGGATCCAGCGCTCCGTCCGGCCCCAGCTTAGCCTCTCTTCCTTTCTTCGAAACACTTGTTTCCTCTCTTTTCACACAACCTCTCCCACAACTTTCTCTGGTCAGCCTCTAATTTCACAGGGTAGATGCTGACCTTCCTTTCAGCCAACCGTCCCGCATCGAGGCTGATGGGGTGGGGGACAATGTTCCCTAACCCCTGAGCTCCGGTCTGGGGTGGCTGGTTTTTAACAACCTGCTTCATCCCCACCCATACCTTCCTCACATCCCTTTTCCTCTCCTCTTCAAAATCTATTAATTTTTACGCTGTGTTCAAGGTTGAGCCGCCATGCTGATGGACTGCCAGGCCACCAGGCAGGAGGGGTGGTCCCAAATGGCGGCGCCTGGCTCTGCCAGGCCTGTAAGCACCTCTTGCAGTGCAGGCAACTGCAAGAGGTGATGAGCTATTGCGTCCCGTATTAAAAAGAGGGTCACCATGCCCATGTATGAAAAAAAACAAAAACCCCAACCCCCAACTTCCCCAAGAACATCTACGGAGCCGCCCTCGGGCAGCTCCACGAGAAAATGGAGGTCCCCCCCCTTGTGCTTGCGCAGGGGACCCTCCATACTTCTTTAACCGGAGAGGAGGCTTACTCCTCTCCTACGCCTATGGGTGTAGGGGACTACCCCTCACCCCCTTCTCTGGAGGTGCTTTCGGGCACCTCCCTATCTCCAGCGGCAGTCAGTCCTTTGCTTTCTAAGGGGACTGCCAAGAAAGCCAGCAGGCAGCCCATTGCCGACCGCCCCTCGTGCAAGCGGCTCGGTAGGGCAAACCCCCTTAGGGGGGAGAGGGAAGCCAGGCCCCTTCGGTCGCTTCCCTCAAAAGACCTGCTGGCAAGAATTTTAAACCTTGCTGGGGTCAAGGCCTGTGCCTCCCCACACAAGACTGGCGACACTGCCAAGGGGACTTGCGATGTCCTGGGAGGGGATGGCCAACTGGAGGCCCCTCCTGTGATAGATATGGTCCTTGAGGAGACCCAGCCTCAGATGGTAGGGCCTTCCATGGGGGGGAATCCGGGCTCGGCGCCAAGCACGGAACCCGAATCCGCCCCTATGCAAGGTCCCCCTCAAATGGCCGAGGGCTCCGAGGTAGTAAAAGGAGGGGGGGGATCTCCTCCGACAGGTGCCCCTACGACTACCAGGACCTTCTCCATTTCAGAGAGGGACCTAGCTGAGGCCGGCCCATCTGGCCTGGGGGCTTCTGCCGGTGGAGGTGAGAAGCGGGTTCATTCCCCGCCTTCCTCTCCTAAAAAGAATAGGACGAAGAAGACTCGGGGCTCCTCTCCATCCGCGGGGGCTGCGGGGACGGATGGGTCTGCTGCCACTTTGGTAGGCGACCAAGCCAAGATCAGCACATCCGCCCCCTCTACCCCCTCGTGTGCGGAGCCCCTGACCAAGACTAACACCAAGAGTGCACAGGGCGGAGCCTCGATGACATCGTGGCCCCTGATTCAGAGGTTACCTGGCGTTTTCGAGCCCGCTGGCTTCAAACGCTTCCTGGGATGGATAAATTAGATTTCAGCAAGTTATTTGAGTTAGAAGGTAGTAATAGAACTAGAGGCCACCACTTAAAGATTAAAAAACAGAGGTGCAGACTGGATGTTAGAAAATATTTTTTCACTAACAGAGTGGTGGATTATTGGAATAGTTTGCCACCTGAGACTGTAGACAGCCCAAACTTGAATGTTTTCAAGCGCAGACTGGATGATTATATGGGGATGGAGGGTTAATTTCTTACTTTTTGGTATGTGGAAATGTTTCTTGACTCATTCCTGTGGATGCAGTTTCTTTTTATTGTATATTTTGGGGGATTTTGATTTTGTTTTTGACAGACTCCTATGGAGGCTTTAAATTATATATTGTAGATGCATGGTTGGACATTCCTATGGATTGTTAAATTGTATATTGTAGCTGCATGATCTGACAAAATCCTATGGATGCATTATATGGGTGGGATTTGATGGATACGGATGACCTTTGATAGGCCCTTGTGGCTTTTGTCATCCGTTAAATTATGTTATGTTATGTTATGTTACAAACGCCAGAAAGTCTAGTAAGTTAGTCAAACATGATCTACCTGATCTAAACCCATGCTGAGCATCGCTGATTAACCCCTCCCTCTCTAGATGTTGGCAAATCCCTTTTTTAACTATTTTCTCAAGAATTTTACAGACTACAGGAGTTAGGCTAGCCGGTCTAAAGTTATTTGGATCCTCTTTACTACCCTTCTTGAAAATGGGGACTACATTCGCTCTCTTCTAATCAATGGGTATTTCTCCATATTCCAGTGACCTAGTATACAACTTCTCCAGAGCTATTAAGATACTTTCTACCCCTTTCTTTAAGTATCCTAGAATGAATATTATCAGGGCCGGAGGCCCCCCCCCAATTGATTGAAACTCAGGATCATCGCAGGGTGGTCCCCCTGCAGTGATATCTCTCCCATGAGCAGTCCCCTTGAATTTACTGGGTTTTTTTTTTACTGGCAGAAAAACCTAACCTAATAACAAACAATTCCTACCTCTATAGGTTTCTTGATTAGTTTATGCGCCTCTAGATAATCCCATGATAAGTATAGGGTCACCATGCCTGATGGCAAGAAAGTATGCAGGTGACCCATAATTGTCTGAAAGCAAAGGATGGCACCCTTAACATCATGCACTCTTAAGTCAAGAGCCCACAGGGTGTCACTTCGTGCCCCACTTTTCCTTGATGGATGCCAGTTTTCCGGCATTAGGTGAAAAGGGAGGGAGATGGCCACATGGAGGCACCCCTAGAGATAGACATGGTCCTTGAGGTGACCCTGTCCCAGATGGTAGGACCTTCCATGGGCTTGGTGCTAAGCACTGAACCTGAGTCTGCCCTTAAGGACTCTGTCCTGGAGTGCCCAGCACTGCCTGAGATGTCCTATGCCTCAATGTTAAGAAAGACACCCTCTGCTTCTGGCAGCAAAAAGGGTTCACAGCCACCCCAGCTAAAACCAGGGCTCCGCTCCTTTCCCCCAATGTGAATATTTTCCATACCGCGAAACGGCTCTGCACCTCTACTGTCATTTGACCCCTCAAGAGGTTTGTGAGGTCATCTTGCAGGGTTCCTTAAGATGCCCCCCAAAAGGAGGACAGCACTAAAGGAGCTTTGGCTCCTCGCTCACACCAGTTGGCTTGAGACTGCATCTTGTATAATAGGGACCCCACCTCCCAAGCTGCCCACTTGCCTAATGTTTGAGGCGGAGGGAGGAAAAGACTTGCATGGTGACCCCCCCCCCCTCCCCATCCCGATAAGTCCTTGAAGCACCTGCAGTTCGGCCTCTGGGAAGCGTACCCTCATTACTGTGAGGGTCATCTCTTTCAAGAGAGTAAGTCTGAACCTGAGCTAGGCCTGGAGGGCATATTCCTTCAATGGAATTGCCGCGGACTCCAGGGCAACTGGGAATTGCTGCATGCCCCTTGCCCATCCTCCCGGGGTATAATGGTTTTGCGACCACCAGAACCGGGTAGGACGATGCGCGATTTACACCTGGTATGATGTCTTTTCTTCTCTATGCTTTAGATAGCTCCTTTCAGGCAGTAGCAGTTCAGCTGCACCTGGATAAGAGGTATACTCTTATTTCTGCGTACATTACACTGTCAAGAGGCCCTTTCTCTTACTCAGAAATCTGAATGGTAGACTTCTCATTTAATCCCAGTGGTCAATTTTTTGCTGACCTGATCTATTTTTGTGCTCACCAGATGTACAGCCTGATTTAGGGTGAGGGGGGGTCGATGACTTCCATGGTAGTGATCACTTTCCCATTCAAATATGATTTTCTGGGCTGCTGCCACCCAAGCACCTGCCCTGGTGGTGCTTAGCTCGGGCGTCTGCATTTCAGGTGGAATTTAAGTCAGTAAATGAGGCCGTTGAATTCTTCTCCGGCAACCTTATTGCTGAGTCTACCTTTACTAAAACGTCTGTCCATTTTGCACACCAACTGCTCCTGTAGTGGTCCGCTGAGTGTGAGGTATCCCTCAAACAGAAGCATTATGCCTACTTGCACTATAAGCGCCGCCTGAACGGCTCCATTGTCGGTGAATTTCATTGAGCTAGGTTCTGGTATATTTTGAACTGCACACAGCACTCTTCTTGGCCTGCATGCATGTCTTGACTTAATGGGGAGACCCCCTCTAGCAGCGGTGTGGAAGCCAGTCAAAATGATTCTGGTCAAGTTTCTGCAGGACTCCCCCCCCCCCCCCCCCTCCATTCTCCAGGAGAATGGGACTGCAATCTCAGAGCCTGTATCCATGGTATCATGCTGTCGCGAAGGCTGCCGACTAGACTTTACCTCAAGAGGCGGCGGACCCTTCAATGACATGTTTACTTTGAGTGAGTTGTATCCCACTCTTGCTCCCCTTAAGGGGCGCGGCGATTTGCCATCCTGGCCGCCGTGCTGACGGGATCCAGCGCTCCGTCCGGCCCCAGCTTAGCCTCTCTTCCTTTCTTCGAAACACTTGTTTCCTCTCTTTTCACACAACCTCTCCCACAACTTTCTCTGGTCAGCCTCTAATTTCACAGGGTAGATGCTGACCTTCCTTTCAGCCAACCGTCCCGCATCGAGGCTGATGGGGTGGGGGACAATGTTCCCTAACCCCTGAGCTCCGGTCTGGGGTGGCTGGTTTTTAACAACCTGCTTCATCCCCACCCATACCTTCCTCACATCCCTTTTCCTCTCCTCTTCAAAATCTATTAATTTTTACGCTGTGTTCAAGGTTGAGCCGCCATGCTGATGGACTGCCAGGCCACCAGGCAGGAGGGGTGGTCCCAAATGGCGGCGCCTGGCTCTGCCAGGCCTGTAAGCACCTCTTGCAGTGCAGGCAACTGCAAGAGGTGATGAGCTATTGCGTCCCGTATTAAAAAGAGGGTCACCATGCCCATGTATGAAAAAAAACAAAAACCCCAACCCCCAACTTCCCCAAGAACATCTACGGAGCCGCCCTCGGGCAGCTCCACGAGAAAATGGAGGTCCCCCCCCTTGTGCTTGCGCAGGGGACCCTCCATACTTCTTTAACCGGAGAGGAGGCTTACTCCTCTCCTACGCCTATGGGTGTAGGGGACTACCCCTCACCCCCTTCTCTGGAGGTGCTTTCGGGCACCTCCCTATCTCCAGCGGCAGTCAGTCCTTTGCTTTCTAAGGGGACTGCCAAGAAAGCCAGCAGGCAGCCCATTGCCGACCGCCCCTCGTGCAAGCGGCTCGGTAGGGCAAACCCCCTTAGGGGGGAGAGGGAAGCCAGGCCCCTTCGGTCGCTTCCCTCAAAAGACCTGCTGGCAAGAATTTTAAACCTTGCTGGGGTCAAGGCCTGTGCCTCCCCACACAAGACTGGCGACACTGCCAAGGGGACTTGCGATGTCCTGGGAGGGGATGGCCAACTGGAGGCCCCTCCTGTGATAGATATGGTCCTTGAGGAGACCCAGCCTCAGATGGTAGGGCCTTCCATGGGGGGGAATCCGGGCTCGGCGCCAAGCACGGAACCCGAATCCGCCCCTATGCAAGGTCCCCCTCAAATGGCCGAGGGCTCCGAGGTAGTAAAAGGAGGGGGGGGATCTCCTCCGACAGGTGCCCCTACGACTACCAGGACCTTCTCCATTTCAGAGAGGGACCTAGCTGAGGCCGGCCCATCTGGCCTGGGGGCTTCTGCCGGTGGAGGTGAGAAGCGGGTTCATTCCCCGCCTTCCTCTCCTAAAAAGAATAGGACGAAGAAGACTCGGGGCTCCTCTCCATCCGCGGGGGCTGCGGGGACGGATGGGTCTGCTGCCACTTTGGTAGGCGACCAAGCCAAGATCAGCACATCCGCCCCCTCTACCCCCTCGTGTGCGGAGCCCCTGACCAAGACTAACACCAAGAGTGCACAGGGCGGAGCCTCGATGACATCGTGGCCCCTGATTCAGAGGTTACCTGGCGTTTTCGAGCCCGCTGGCTTCAAACGCTTCCTCGTTATTCGCTCCACTGATGGCACCATGTTGTCCAAGGGCAACATGATCCATCAGAGGAGAGGATTAGCTAGTCGCCAACAGCTCTCACTGCATCCGCAGCTGATCTCGATGGTGCCTATGCCGTCAAGAGACGCCAGTCATACCCTAAACCTTTTGGGTTTAGGGCCAGGAAACTCCTTCGAGAGATAGGTATAGCTCTCGAGCCGGTGGCGCCTCTGGTTTTGCCCAGGACGCCACCCTGGAGGGTACCACATTTGGCTATTTGTCACCACGCCTCTGCTCCCAAAGCTTGTACTGCGCCGGGAGTATTGCGTTCAACCTTTTTGGAGCACACATCGTGTCACGCTGGAACCGTGCCAGTGTATACGGATGTCTCCAAGTCCCAAGAGGGGGTCGGCTTCCACGCCGTATCCCCTCTGTTTGAAGTCAGCGGGGCTCTACCAGGCGCTGCGTCTGTCTTCACGGCCGAGCTGGTGGCAATACACCACTCGGTACGGGAGATTACGCGACGTGCCCGGTTCGGAGACCGGATTGTGATCTATAGCGGCTCACAAAGCGCCCTGAGTGCTCTCGGGGCATTGGAATCTCCGCACCCCCTGGTTCGCGATATCCGTGACGCCACGGTTTTGGCGAGCCCGGCAGATGTCGAGATTATCTTCTGCTGGGTTCCTGGACATGTAGGAATTGCGGGGAATGAGGGCACCAAAGAGTCGCGAGGACTCTGCGACCGGACCAGCGTTTCGCTCTTCCTCACACCGACTACATGGCAGGAATACGGGCAGCTCTTCGGACTGCTTGGCAAAGAAGATATGAGACGGTCGAAGGGAACTTAAAGTTGCGTGCCATTGCACCGCGACTGTTCCCATGGACCTATCCCCCAATGCCGCGGCGGCTTCAGGTTGCTTTCTGTCGTCTTCGAATCGGACACACTCGTGTGACGCATCGCTACTTGATGGAGCGCTCGCATGCGCCCTATTGCAATGACTGCGTCGTCCCCCAGACTGTTTGGCATATTCTTGTCGAATGTCCCAGTCTGGGTGATCTTCGCGCACGATACCTGTCTCGGTACCGGGATGGGCGGGGTCGCTACCGCCTCTCCCTTGTACTCGGGACGAGTGCGTGCACCATGACTGGTGGACTTATTGACTTTTGGGGGGAGGTCGGCCTTCTCCCCTTTATTTAAGGTTCCTTTTTTTTGTTATTGTTTTGTTTGTAGGTTGCACTCTCCTGCACCGGGGTGAGGGGGACCTCCCCCCGCTGCCGGAGATTGCTTCGATTGTTAAGTTTTTCCACTTTATATCATTGTTAAGTTTTCATATTTTTACTTTAAAGTAGCCTAGTTCTAGGCTGTCGTGTTTTTCGGCGACTTATGCCCAAGTGGGTAGTTGCCAGATGGGCTCCATAAAATTAAAAAAAAAATCCCACTCTTGCTTTGTGTGTGGATACCCCCCCCCGGTCCAGATGATGCCCCACATGCCATGCTTCGACTTCTGGGTGAGCGAGGCATGGCCTTTCTGTTAGATTTGTTCACCAGGATATGCGTATATGCATTGAACCACATTTCTCGCTATGCCGAAGTGCACAGGCTTGGGTTTTCCTTGGCCAAGACTAAGGTGGGGCATTTCTGCCGCCATCCACTGCTCCACCCTGACCCAGACTTGTTTGTCAATGGGGCGTGTCTGGAAGTGGTGGACCCACACCATTTACTTTTTTATCCATCTTTTGTTCGTTAGAATCTCAACTATGGATGTGAGTTTTATGCATCCGCAGCCTAACGTGTATTGTGGAAGGTGGACCGGGCCTTCTGCATTTTCCCCATTAAGAGCCTACTTATCGATGCTGGGGAGATGACACTCGCTTTGAGCCATACACAGTGCATTATTCACCTGTGCCATGAAATTTACGTTAATAATTGTGTGAAAATGGTATGCACTGAAGAACCGCCAGTGCAAATTGATAAAGCACGCTTTGTAAGACGCTGAAAATACAACAGAGGAAAATTATTGCAAGGAGATCATACTCCAGAGTCAACTGATAGCAATCTGACATACAAAACAACTGAAATCATGGAAGAAGAATTGATGGTCCATGGGTCTTCGGCTTGAAACGAGGTAAAGATTGTTGCTATTTCTATATAGAAAAAATAAATTGGGAGACACTTGAACCCATTATTCTAAGAGAGGTTTCAGAAAATTTGGTTATTCATTCTGACAAATGGCCGGCATATTGTAACTTAACTCATTTAACTGAACCATCAACAGCATTATGTTGATCCAAATACTGGGAAACTCTCCATCAATTGAAAGAAGCTGGATGTACACCTTTCAATATCACCTTGATTATATTTGCTGGTGAATGATGAGAAAAAAAAACCCAAACCAGCCAAGATTGGTTTTTTGCTTTTTTAGATGACATAAGACCTATTTACCAATAAAATATGTAAAATAAATAAAAAACGTATTAAAATATGTAAAAGGAAAAAGTGTATTATTTATTCCATAATAAACGTAGATTGCATACCAAAATAGAATACGACTCATAGACAACTTTGCTACCTAGATCGCATACCAAACCCAATTAGCTATGAATCCACCATACCTTGCTTATTTGTCCCAATTTTACTTCTGGTACAGCTTTCTTGCTTATGCCTATCTAAAATGGAAGTTTAAATCCAACGAAGGCATCCTAACCATAAAGCGCTAGTAGGGGAAGGTGTATACGCTGAGTTGTCAAAAGACGCTCCTACTTGCATTACTTGTGACTGATATCAGGGGGTGGTATGACCTCATTCAGACCATCATGATAATCGCTTCTTTTTTTTCAGTTTCCTTCTTTGAATCACTATCATGGAATTAGATCGTGAATTAGCTGGAGATGATAGAGAGAGAAAAGCCAGAATCTCCATTTGTGTTCATTCTGCCAATTTCAGCAATTGCAGAAATTCAGGTTATGGAGGTTCCATTAGTTCCATTTACCCATCCTTAGGACACTGGGGTCTATGTATTGGCTGTCTGGCTTTGTTCTGGAAGGTTGTCTTGCAGGAAGCTCTTGATTCTCATTGTAAGATTGTGATATAATACTGATTTGGGTGTATAGTTTTTCTTGTATTTATTTAATACATCAATCACTGTGTAATAAATACATTAGTGATTAATACTTTTGGGGAAGATTCCTGGCAGCAATCCTGAGCAAGAATTTTTTTGGGTGAGTGTTAACTTTTTCCTTTGTAAATTTCTGAGAGTATGGCTGTTTGTATAGATGGTGAGAGCATGCCGTTTGAAAGTAGTGTGTATGTGGTGTGTGATGCATGTGGAGTTGAAAGGAGAGTGAATGTAACTGAATGCCGTGTGTGTTTTCTGGAAGGGGAGGTTAGGAGGTTGAGTGGGGAATGTAAGAGGTTGAATGATTTGGTGTTTGAGGTGAGAAGAGATGCAAGTGTGCGATTGAAGGGTGAGATTAGTGCTAAGAGGGTGGAAGATAGGGCTAGGACTGGGAACAGTGTGGAAGTTGTGAGTGATGATGAATGGTGGGTGAAAATGGATAGGATAGATAAGTTAGGACAGGTTAGGTGTGTGAATGAGAGGGACATAGAACCTGTTAGGTTGACTAACAGATTCAATGTCCTGAGAGAGGAAGAGTGTGAAAGTGATTTGCCTGGTGTGATTGTGGATGAAAGCAGGATGGGTGGTAGGGTGACTGAGAGCAGGAGGGAGGGTAATGTTAGGCCAAGACAGAATAGGAGAATGACTGAGGTGCTAGTGATGGGTGACTCTCAGATTAGGTATTTAGATAGGAAGTTGAGTGATAGCAAGTGGAAGGGAATGAGAGTTTGTCTGCCGGGTGCTAGTGTAAGTGATGTTTGTGAGAGGTATGATAGGCTGGTTTCTGGGTGTGACAGGGATGCAGTTGTGATTACGCATGTGGGAGTGAATGATGTAAAGAAGGTGGGTACATGTGAGTTACGTGAGCAGTATAAAAGGTTAGTTGAAAGGATGAGTAAAAGCAGGGTAAAAGGTGTTGTTTCTGGTGTGCTTCCGAGATTGGATGTGGGGGTAGAATGGTTGTCGCGTGCAATTGGTTTGAATGAATTTGTGAAAGGACTGTGTGAGGAGTTAGGATTGGTGTTTGTAGATGTCTGGGGAGGGTTTTACGGGAATAGGAGGTTGTATGCGATGGATGGGCTCCATCTTAGTCGGGCAGGTGTTGAGGTTCTATGGGGGGAGCTGGATAGTGTGATTAGGTCCTTACGGGTGGGAAACTAGAAGCTGTTAGAGGTAAGGGAATAACAGGAATAGAGGGCAGGTGTAGGAAATGGAAGGGATGCAGAGATAGAGGAATAGCTAAGGGAGAGGGCATACTGATGCGTTATAGGGGGACTAATGCACAAGTGAATGAGCAGATAACTAGGAATTTAATGGCTCAAAGTGAGGCAGGGAAAGGAAGCAAACACAGATTTGTAGAAGGTAGGCAGGCTAATGGAAGTGCTTTAGGGTTAAACTACTTGAGTAGTGATAGTGGTCAGGGAAATACAAGAGTACAGGGTCGGGGAAAGAGAGAAAGGAGATGCAGAGGAGATAGGCCCTCAGGTGCTTCAGGGATAGGTGGGCTGAGTTGTCTTTACACAAATGCTCGTAGTCTTAGAAATAAGAAGGATGAATTATTTAGTTATATCATTCATGAAGATATAGATATAATATGTATAGTTGAATCATGGGTTAATGAAAATATATTTAATGATAATGTCAGTGAATTTGAACTAGAGGGTTATACTATGTACATTAGTCAAAGGAGAGATAGGACTGGTGGTGGGTTGATTATTTATATCAGAAATAGCATTTCTTCAAATCTAAATAACTCTATAAAGCAAGGAGAAGGTGAATCATTATGGATAGATATTAAGGTTGGTAAAAATAGGAAAATACACTTGGGAGCTTTTTATAGACCACCAGGACAGACTGATTGTATCGATGAGTTAATGATTAGGGAAATAAGTAAAGGATGCAAAGAAGATACAGTTATTCTTGGTGACTTTAATTTAACTTCTGTAGACTGGGAAAATATGATAGGAAGAGATAGAGCAAGTTGTAAGTTTATGGAGTGTTTTGAGGATAACTTTTTGATCCAATTTGTTAATAAGCCAACAAGGGGTGCCAATATATTAGATCTAATTCTTTCAAATGATGATCACTTAGTTCAAGGATTGAGTGTAGGGGAATCATTGGGAAACAGTGATCATCAGATGGTTCGGTTTAATTTGCAAATAGTTAAGGGTAGAACAACGACAAACTCCACGAAAATTCCAAATTTTTATAGGGGAGATTACGATAAATTACGCAGCATGCTAAATCAGATTAGGTGGGATATAGAATTCCATGGAAAGAATACTTATGAGATGTGGGATATTTTTAAGACTATATTAAACATGGTTCAGGAACAGTGTATTCCGATGAAGTCTATTAGGAAGAAATGTAGGAAACCATTATGGTGGAACCAAGAAATAGCTAATAAAGTTTCAGAGAAAAAAAGGGCATACCAGAGATTACAAAGTGAGAGTAGTTTAGATAATTTAAACCATTATAGGTCAACCAGAAATGAACTAAATAAGATTATTAAGAAGACCAAAAGGACAGCAGAAATTAATTTAGCTAAAAATAATAATAAAGATCCTAAAAAATTCTTTAGCTATTATAGAATCAATAATCAATCTAACAGTGATAAAATAGGGCCTATTAAATATGAAGGGGTTTTGAAAGAATCTGATGAGGAAATAGTAGAGGTCCTTAATGATCATTTTGCTTCAGTATTCACAGAGGAGAAACCAGTTAGATTAATTGATGATAATTCTAGGTCAAGGGAAGTAGTGATAAATTCTATTAATATAGACAGAGAAGAAATTAAAGGGCTTATAATTCAGTTAAATACTAGTAAGGCATCTGGCCCTGACAACATTCATTCTAGGATACTCAAAGAAGGTGTAGAAAGTATTGCAGTAGCTCTCGAGAAGATATTTATTAGATCACTAGAGTCTGGAGAAGTACCAAATGATTGGAAATTGGCAAATGTAGTGCCAATTTTTAAAAAGGGAAGCAAAGAGGACCCAAATAACTTTAGACCAGTAAGCTTAACTTCTATAGTCTGTAAAATTCTTGAGAAGATGGTTAAGAAGGGAATTTCTGATCATCTAGAGAGTAGCAGGTTAATTAATGATGCTCAGCATGGTTTTAGAAAAGATAGATCGTGTTTAACTAATTTACTGGATTTTATGGATTATGTAACTAAAGAATTAGATAGGGGTGAGAAAGTTGATGTGATCTACTTAGATTTCAGCAAAGCTTTTGATAAGGTTCCACATAGAAGACTAGTTCATAAATTAAAGCTGCATGGGATATGTGGGAACGTTTTAAATTGGATAACTGAATGGCTGAAAAATAGGAAACAGAGAGTTGTACTGAATGGAGTGAGGTCAGAATGGAGGAATGTTATTAGTGGCGTACCTCAGGGATCAGTTTTAGGCCCTTTATTATTTATAATCTATGTAAATGATCTTGGGCAAGGTGTAAATAGCAAAGTGTCAATTTTTGCTGATGACACTAAATTGGCAGCTGTAGTCAAAGAGGTTGAGGGTAGCTTTAAAGTGCAGGGTGACTTAGATAAGCTGTTAGCTTGGGCTCAGAAGTGGCAGATGACTTTTAACCTTAATAAATGCAAAGTTATTAACATGGGGAGAGATAATAGGGAATTTAGCTATGAGATGGATGGATATTGGCTTAATTCAGTTGAAGATGAGAAAGACTTAGGAGTGGTAGTAGATAGGTCACTGAAATTTTCAAAGCAGTGTATTGAGGCAAAAAATAGAGCAAATAGGGTTCTAGGTTACATTAAAAGAAATGTTAGCTACAAGAGTAAGGAGGTCATCCTTAAACTATACAACTCTTATGTCAGGCCACATTTAGAGTACTGTATACAGGCATGGTCACCACATTTTAGACATGATATAAACTTATTAGAGTCAGTACAAAGGAGGGCAACAAAAATAATACCATCCCTGAAGCACCTTGAATATGAAGATAGACTGAGGGTATTAAATATGTTTTCATTTGAAAGAAGGTGTGTGAGGGGAGATATGATTGAGCTTTTTAAAATCTTTTCTGGGATGGATAAATTAGATTTCAGCAAGTTATTTGAGTTAGAAGGTAGTAATAGAACTAGAGGCCACCACTTAAAGATTAAAAAACAGAGGTGCAGACTGGATGTTAGAAAATATTTTTTCACTAACAGAGTGGTAGATTATTGGAATAGTTTGCCACCTGAGACTGTAGACAGCCCAAACTTGAATGTTTTCAAGCGCAGATTGGATGATTATATGGGGATGGAGGGTTAATTTCTTACTTTTTGGTATGTGGATATGTTTCTTGACTCATTCCTGTGGATGCAGTTTCTTTTTATTGTATATTTTGGGGGACTTTGATTTTGTTTTTGACTGACTCCTATGGAGGCTTTAAATTATATATTGTAGATGCATGGTTGGACATTCCTATGGATTGTTAAATTGTATATTGTAGCTGCATGATCTGACAAAATCCTATGGATGCATTATATGGGTGGGATTTGATGGATACGGATGACCTTTGATAGGCCCTTGTGGCTTTTGTCATCCGTTAAATTATGTTATGTTATGTTATGTTATGTTTACTGAGAAAACTCTATTTGTTGAAGCAATACCTGAGAAAAATTATCTACAACCATCCATTGTGTGGCCAGGGCTAGGAAAATGGTCAAAGGGTGAGTCCTTTGTGATGAAGATTATATCCCCCTCAGAAGTTGTTAAACTTGTCACAAGAAATCCTCTAAATTACACTGAATACAATAATATTTCAAATAACTGCCAGCATTGGCTTATAAAAATGCTAGAACTTCTTGGAATTAAAAACCAGCTTGAGATGCCAACAACGGGTGAAAATTTTTTCTATGGAACATTGAAGGTTATTGGAGCAGTAGTTGCGGGGTTATTTATTTCCCGTGCTAAATCCTTGTCATTTTGAGTACTCAAAAAGATAAAATGGGATTAACTCTTTAAACTCCAATGTATCATTTTTAAAAAATATTTTTCTATTGGAATAAATTTACTAAATCCTTATTTTAGCATGCATGAAGACTTTTAATACCTAACTACTGAGGACAATATATATATATATATATATATATATATATATATATATATATATATATATATATATATATATATATATAATAACAATGAATATAGTCTAAGAATTTTGGAATCCCTACTAATACGTACAAAATCTCCTACACTCAACATAGATAATACCGCTGTTTCCCTTCTTGTTTCTTAATTTTAATTACCTCATTCAACAACCAACCAACCTTCTCTCATTTAACAACCAACCAATCAAATTCCTATCCTTCTTTAAGCCACATCCTTTATAACTTCTTCACTTCATCGGTAAGCAATATTATACTATAATTTTTTACTTTTGTGTTTTTGCTTTTTTTCCGTGTCAATAGTGATTACATTAGATTAATAATTTGATTCTCTTTCCTTTTAAATTCCTGAGTTATCAGTAAGCAATATTATATTGTAATTATTTACTTTTGTTTTTTTGTTGTTTTTTCGTTTCAATAGTGTTTTATTCGATTGATAATTTGATTCTCTTGACTTTTAAATTCCTGAGTTATTTTCTAATTTTTGATTTACCTACATAGTCTTAACCTAATTATTTTTAATATTCTTTAACTGTATTAGTTTAATTTATGTTTTAGAACCTGAAGATGGGTGATACGCCCGAAACGTTGTTCCATAAATAAATCACATGTACCTCTTTTTGCATTCTTGCCTTCCTTTGTCAAAAATTTGATCACTGCGCTGTGCCCAACCTTCTCCACTGTTGAAAAATTTGTGACTGGCCATTAGCTACTGCTTCCTAAATAGACGAGGCAGTAGCATGCGGTTGCAGGTCCTGACTTGTCATAGCTTGTCCTAACACCCTCAAAAAACAGCTTTTGCCCTACCGATTCGCAAAACTTATTGACCGCCCCTTGTGTGTGTGTGTGTGTATATATATATATATATATATATATATATATATATATATACAGTGGTACCTCTACTTACGAAATTACTTCGTTCTGGAAATCGTTTCATAACGTGAAAATTTCGTAAGTAGAAACGCTTTTTACCCTATAAATGCCCTAATCGGTTCCAAGCCCCTTAAAAATCGGACATAAATTTTTTAGAAATTACAAAAATGCATCAAAACCTGTAACAAATACATGCTAGAATTAAATTACTGCACAATAAACATAAAAATGAGAGTTGTACATAATGTAAAGAATAAAGTTTTTTTCTTTTTTACTTTAATGGTTCTCTTGTTTAACTGCTATCGTTGTCACCTTTCGCCTTCTTCGGTTCAGGTTCACTCGCAGTGGTTTTTGCCTGACGTTTTGTAAAGATCCTATCCAAGGTTGTTTGCTTTTGTCGGCTTTTAACAATCTTTCGAAAATGTGCAAGGCAAACATCATCATAGTGAGCGATAGCCCGATTAGTGAACACTTTTTCTGGGGGGATTCTTTTCAACAAAGTCCGAAACTTCATAGAATTTTTGTAAAATGTCTTTTATTCGGGCTATCGGAATAATGGCTGTCTCCTCTTCGTCTTTAATTAACTCCTCTTGCACTGCCGTGTGTTGCATCAGCTCCTCCGTCGAAAGCTGTGAGCTGTGCGTAGCAGCACGTATTTTGAAATTTTCGCCTTTCGTATCCTGAAATTTCTTTCGTAACAAGAGGCAATATTTTTCCGAAGAAGTGTTTCGTAACCTGAAAATTTCGTATGTAGAGCCTTTCGTAAATAGAGGTACCACTATATATATATATATATATATATATATATATATATATATATATATATATATATATATATATATATATATATATATATATATCCCCCCTCTCTCTCTCTCTAGAAAGTAGAGGGAGAGGTGACGCCCCCATGTCGCAGGAAAAGCTTGTGTGTACCTTTGAATTTTGTGGCTATGCCGGCAGGGTTACCTATCTTCTCTTTACCCCTGGTAGGGCTTTCCTTCTTGATTTGGTCAGAAAAGAGGTTCCAGACTAAGTGCGTCCTTCCTTTTTTTCTATTACCTCATGCGTCAGAATAGAGGCTTTAGAACCTCTATAAACAAGGCCAATCGACGCTCACTGGTTGCGAGAGATTAGGACTAGAGATGTCCTAGGCGTTGGGGCACGATGAATGTCCTAGCCAGACAGCTCACTCATGGAACGTGACCTTGAACCAGCGCCTGTCCGACCTCTGTACAGCGGAGGGAGTTTGTTTCTGACCCCTTACAGCACCTTTTACGGTCCTAACGACCTCTACCAAAGGGACGGAATGCACCTTTCATTCAAGGGAAAGGCTGTACTCTGTAACTTAATCCGGGATGTCATAGAGCGGATGCAGAGGAGCGTCCCACCTAGAGTGAAGGCGGATGTAAGACAGTATTCCCCTGTCACTCCTGGAACGACGTTCTTAGATGTGGCAAAGAGGGGTACTGCCACACAAAAGCCGGGAAACGGAAGAGCGTAGGGAGTCTTACACTGGGGGACTTCCTCAAAGTTCTGTTCAATGCGAGGTCAATCAGGAATAGGTTTCTTGAGCTCCGTGGCCTCGTAGCAACAGAGGAACCTGAGATGATGGCTAAAACGGAGTCTTGAATAAAAACCTCAAGCCGAGATTTTGAAGGTGAATTAACGATTCCCGGTTACCAGCTCTTCCTGAAAGATAGGCCAGACAAAGAGGGTGGCAGTGTGATGTATGTCAAGGATACTCTCAACTCGACGGATTGCAACATCGTATCCGACCATGAACTACTAGGTGTTGACCTAGAGATACGTCCTGCCAAATACAGGACCCTGGTTCTTTATAGACCTCATGCCCAACTCGTTGAAAAAGACAGAGATCTGTATCAGCTACTAGAAGAACTTGTCAAAGACAGTGTGTATTTTCATGGAGGATTTCAACACACAAGTTGACTGGGAAACCAGAGAACGCGCTACTCCTGGAGTTCGCGAACGAGTTCCTCACTCAATGGGTGAGAGAACCCATGAGAGGAGACAATATCCGCGACTTGGTTTTCACCTCTTAGGATGACATCGTTGAGGACACCTCTGTTGGCGAAGAGCTCGGTAGCAGTGACTACCGACTAATTAGATTTGTAGTCAAAGTCCCGAAGGCAGGGCCTGCAACTAGTAAATCGAGGAAACTCGATTTGAGAAGAGCAGACTTTGTAGGTCTTTGTGCTGGACTGACTGGTTGAAGACTCTTGGAACAGTTTCAAAACTACATTCATGAGTCTTCAATCGCATTTCATCTCTCTGAAATGCCCCCTTCGGTCTTCTGTTCAACCAAAGTGGTTTAATAAAAAAAATGGCCAACTGCTTAGGGAGAAGAGAACTGTGTACCGTCAATCGAAGATCTCTGGTGACTTTTACGAATATCAGGCTAGCCAGGAGAGTGAAGTCCAGCATAAGGGCTGCTAAGCGGTCTGTGGAACTCCGAGTGGTGAGAATCCCAAGGAGTTCTTTGGATATGTAAACCAATCCATCAAACGATTGGCCCTTTGAGGAATGAGGAGGGGACATTAAAGCACTCTGCTGCAGAAAATGCTAACCTTCTCAATGACTACTTCTCTTCAGTGTTTACTGAAGAGTGTGGTCCCATCCCCCAGCCAAGGGATTCCTACTCATGGGGGGGGGGGAGAAGCTGGAGGATATGGACTTTCCCGAAGGAGAAATAGAAAAGATCAGTGACCTAATGACGAATAAGTCACCTGGCTCGGATGAGTTTCTACCTTAAGTGTTGAAAGAAGTGCGCGATCAAGTGTCATGACACCTGAGCGCAATCTTCAACATGTCAATCCGGACCAAATGCGTTCCTAGAGACGCGTGAAGCAGAGGTGAATCCTATCTTCAAGAAAGGAGACCGTAGCCAACCGTCCAACTACCGACCTATCCGTCTCACTTCGATAGTCGGTAAACTCATGGAAAGCATCATGGTGGACAAAATGACGTTGCATTTAGAGTCAAAGCTGCTACTGAGGAGTTCCCAGCATGGCTTCCGAAGGCAACGGTCATGCCTGACGAACCTTGTGGAATTCTTCTACTTTGTCTTCGGTGAGCCCGATCAGGACAAGGCGGTGGATGTGGTCTACTTAGACTTTGAGAAAGCCTTTGATAAGGTACCACACCGCCGCCTTCTCCGGAAAGTGCGAGCGCTGGGCATAGACGGAAAAGTAGGCGGCTGGATAGAGAACTGGCTAAGTGGCAGACGGCAACGGGTGGTGGTGAATGGACAGGCTTCTGAGTGGGTGCCCGTTACTAGCGGGGTGCCTTAATGTTCTGTCCTGGGACCACTACTACCACCTCGGTGGTGCTTGGCGCGGGCGCGGTGGCCTGCATTTCAGGAAATGACTGAATTCTCTATCTCAGTAGAGGAGTTTAGGTCGGTAGATGAGGCCGTTGAGTTCTTCTCCGGCAACCTCATCGCCGTGGGCCTGACTACTATTCCTAGGACGTCTGGCCGTTTTGCACGCTGACCACTCCCATGGTGGTCGGCCGAGTGTGAGACGGCCCTCAAACAGAAGCGTTATGCCTACATGCGCTATAAGCGCCGCCCGAACGATTTCACTGTCGGTGAATTTCGTCGGGCTAGGGCTAAGTTCCGGTATATTTCGAAGCACGCCCGCCGCTCTTCTTGGCGGGCATACGTGTCTTCACTTAACGGGAAGACCCCTTTAGCTGAGGTGTGGAAGCTAGTCAAAAGGATTCGGGGCAAGTTCTCGCAGGACCCCCCTCCCGTTCTCCAGGAGAATGGGACCGCAATCTCGGACCCCGCGTCCGTGGCGGAATCCTTAGCGACCGCTTTTTCCGCATTCTCTAGCCGTGATGCTGCTCCGCCAGCATTCAATGCACGTCGTGATGTCGCGGAAGGCCGCCGGCTGGACTTTACCTCCAGAGGCGGAGAACCCTTCAACGACAAGTTTACTGTGAGTGAGTTGCGTTCCGCTCTCGCTTCGTGCGCGGACACCGCCCATGGTCCGGACGATGTCCCGTACGCCATGCTTCGACACCTGGGTGAGCGAGGCATGGCCTTTCTGTTAGATTTGTTCAACAGGATCTGGGTGGAAGGTCTTCTCCCAGACTCGTGGCGAATCGCTACTGTGCTCGCCTTTCGCAAGCCGGGGAGAGATCACTCTACTCCGACCGGTTTCCGCCCAATCTCTCTAACCTCTTGCGTGTGCAAGTTGATGGAGAAATTGGTAAATGTTAGATTAGCCTTTTTCCTGGACAGCGGAGGCCATCTGTCTTCTGCACAGTGCGGCTTCCGTAAGTTCCACTCCACGTCGGATGCTCTGCTCCGACTGGAAAGTGCCGTCTGCGAGGCTTTCCTTCGTAGACAGCACTACGCCACGGTGTTTTTTGATCTGGAGAAGGCCTATGATACCGCATGGCGATACGGTATCATGGAGACTCTCCACACGATGGGGGCGAGGGGACGCCTCCCAATGTTTATATCTGAATTTTTGCGAGATCGTCGATTCCGCGTACGGGTGGGGGGAGCCCTCTCCGGCCCAAAGGAGCAGGAAGAGGGTGTCCCGCAGGGAAGTGTCCTCAGTGTCACACTCTTTGCCCTGAGCATCAACGGCATCACCTCGGTGCTGCCGGAAGATGTTCTCGCTACGCTCTACGTGGACGACCTTTCGATCTCTTTTGGCGCGGCCCAGATGCCAACTCTGGAGCGTCGACTCCAACAGGCATTGAACCGCGTCTCTCGCTATGCCGAAGCGCACAGGTTTCGGTTTTCTTTGGCCAAGACTAAGGTGGTGCACTTCTGCCGCCATCCACGGCTTCACCCCGACCCAGATTTGTTTCTTAATGGGATGCGCCTGGATGTGGTTGAGTCGCACCGTTTCCTTGGTCTTGTATTCGACCGACGCCTCACCTGGGAGGCTCATATTCGCAGCCTTAGGGTCTCTTTTACCCGCGCCATGGACATTCTCCGTTCCGTGACGTTCAGCGCTTGGGGCGCTGATAGGGCTACCGCCTTACTTTTTTATCGATCCTTTGTTCGCTCGAAGCTCGACTACGGATGCGAGTTTTATGCATCCGCAGCCGAGCGTTTATTGCGGAAGGTGGATTCGATCCACCACACCGGCCTTCGCCTTGCGACCGGTGCCTTCCGCACTTCCCCCATTGAGAGCCTGTTGGTCGATGCTGGGGAGATGCCACTCGCTCTGCGCCGCGTGCAGTGCATCACTCGCCTGTACGCGCGAGCCCGGCGCCTCCCTCAGTCGCCGTAGCTCTCACTGCATCCGCAGCTGATCTCGATGGTGCCTATGCCGCCGAGAGACGCCAGTCATACCCTAAGCCCTTTGGGTTTAGGGCCAGGAAACTCCTTCGAGAGGTAGATATAGCTCTCGGGCCGGTGGCGCCCCTGGTTTTGCCCAGGACGCCACCCTGGAGGGTACCACATTTGGCTATTTGTCGCCACGCCTCTGCTCCCAAAGCTTGTACTGCGCCGGGAGTATTGCGTTCGACCTTTTTGGAGCACACATCGTGTCACGCTGGTACCGTGCCAGTGTATACGGATGGCTCCAAGTCCCAAGAAGGGGTCGGCTTCCACGCCGTATCCCCTCTGTTTGAAGTTAGCGGGGCTCTACCAGGCGCTGCGTCTGTCTTTACGGCCGAGCTGGTGGCAATACACCACTCGGTACGGGAGATTACGCGACGTGCCCGGTTCGGAGACCGGATTGTGATCTATAGCGACTCACAAAGCGCCCTGAGTGCTCTCGGGGCATTGGAATCTCCGCATCCCCTGGTTCGCGAAATCCGTGACGCCACGGTTTTGGCGAGCCGGGCAGATGTCGAGATTATCTTCTGCTGGGTTCCTGGACATGTAGGAATTGCGGGGAATGAGCGCGCCGATGAGGGCGCCAAAGAGTCCGCGAGGACTCTGCGACCGGACCAGCGTTTCGCTCTTCCTCACACTGACTACATGGCAGGAATACGGGCAGCTCTTCGGACTGCTTGGCAAAGAAGATGGGAGACGGTCGAGGGGAACTTAAAGTTGCGTGCCATTGCGCCGCGACTGTTCCCATGGACCTATCCCCCAATGCCGCGGCGGCTTCAGGTTGCTTTATGTCGTCTTCGAATCGGACACACTCGTGTGACGCATCGCTACTTGATGGAGCGCTCGCCTGCGCCCTATTGCAACGACTGCGTCGTCCCCCAGACTGTTCGGCACATTCTTGTCGAATGTCCCAGTCTGGGTGATCTTCGCGCACGATACCTGTCCCGGTACCGGGATAAGCGGGGTCGCTACCGCCTGTCCCTTGTACTCGGGACGAGTGCGTGCACCATGACTAGTGGACTTATTGACTTTTTGGGGGAGGCTGGCCTTCTCCCTTTCATTTAACACAGTTTAATTGTTGTTGTTGTTTTTGTTATTGCTTTTTTATTGTTATTTCGTTTTATTGTTTCCTGTTTAATTTTTAAAGTAGCCTAGAACTAGGCTGTTTGTTTACGGCGACTAATGCCTAAGTCGGCAGTCGCCAGATAGCCGCTTAATTAAAAAAAAAAAAAAAAATGGGACCACTACTATTCATCATCTACATCAACGACATGGATGGTGGGTGATATGGTTGCCAAGATTTCTAAATTTGACGATGATACCAAGCTTGGTATGAACGTTGCAAAGGATGGAAATACTGCCCGCTTGCAGGAAGTTATTCGGAAGATTGGTGAGTGGTCGGACACGTGGCAAATGCCTTTTAACGTTAAATGCAAAGTGATGCTCATCGGCCAGCAAAATCCCCAATCTCAGTATATCCTTAAGGGCACTGCTATTGAATCCACCTACACTGAGAAGGACTTGGGTGTAACAATCACTAGTGACCAAGTTCTCGAAACAGTGCATTGAGGCGGAGAAAAAGTCCCAAAGGATGCTAGGCTACATAAAGCGCCAGTTTGGATATCGGAACAAGGAGATTGTACTGTGTTTGTACAACTCACTTGTCCGACCACACCTGGAGTATGCCGTACAATTTTGGAGTCCTTCGTTTTGAAAGGACATCACGAGATTGGAACACGTGCAAGCCAGGGCAACCAAACTGATTCCCTCTATCAGACATAAAAGTTATAAAGATAGATTAAGGGAATTAGATCTGTTCTCGTTGGAAACCCGTAGACTGCGTAGTCAGCTCATCGAACTTTTCAAAATGCTTCGAGGGTTCGACAATGTTGACTACAGGAATATTTTCACACTTGTTGAGAGCAGAACAAGAAATCAGGGCTTTAAACTTGAACTGAAGCGTTACAACCGCGATCTATGGAAAAATTTTCACATACAGTATCTGCGGTAGTTGGAACGCACTTCCAGTGGAAGTTGTCAACAGTGAATCTGTTGACCAGTTCAAGTCAAGACTAGACAGGGTGTTGAAAAGTGGCCGTTTAAGGACGTAAAGCATTTGAGCCAAGATGTGCCCCCTCGACTGCTAGTCCAAAGGTCTTCTAGGGTACTTTCTTTCATTTTTACTTGTTACCCTCACGCATGTACATACACACACACACACACACACACACACACACACACACAAGAAAACTACCAATCAATCGACACCAAACCCTTTGAGTCATGCTTGTGGCCAACTCGCACATGGTATACCACTCCCTCTCTGAGCATGACTATGCCAATAGAGATGAACCATATTCCCACCCCTTTCTCTGATTCAACCATTATTCCTCCAACATCCTTAACCTTCTGTCTCACATGAAATATCTTTAGCCTTCAGGCTGTGAAACTAATCTCCTAGACTTCTCTTACTTTTCTCCTGGTAGCTACTCCCAGGTCACCCTACCACTACCCCAATTTTACGGTAACTTCCTCATAGTCTACACAGATATACCATTTACCACATTTCCCCTATGTACAAACCTCAATCCCCTTGCTGTTCACCTTCACTGGTCTACGCTCTTAACTGTTTGCTTAGCTTGCCTCCCTGAATGAACTTGTCTCCCAACTTCCGAAACCATTCCTTTTAATTGGTGACTTTAATGCTCGTAACCTGTACTGGTATGATGTCATAACTGAGACAAAGGACATGTTGTACTAGACATGGTCTTACAACAAGACCTGAAATCTGCAACGAGAGACACTACTCATTATCAACCCCCAGACAGATTCTACCCATATAGATATCTGTCTGTTCTCAACTGATTTCGCTTCCGATCACATCTTTAGTGCATTATTTGATATCTTGTGTGGAAATGATCATTACCCTCTACCCCTAGACCTCCCTCATTCCCCCATCTCAAGACCGTATTCGGCTTACCAGAAAGCTAAGTGGAAAATCTTTATAACAGCGTCCTCTTACATAACTCTGATGGAACAATAGACTACTTTCTGCCTAAAAAAAAGTTTGTGGAACTTTTCAACAATGGCCCGCAAACATGTCCCACTCGTCAATGCTTGTCTCAAACCCTTGGTCACCTCATGGAACGAAGAGTGTTGTAGCACCACTAAGCCCAAACGAAACAGGCTCCATTGCACCTTTTGACAAAATCCCTGAAGGTTTCTTACATTAATTATAAAAGACAATGTGCCATCACCCGCCGGACCTTCCGCCAGGTGAAACCTCACTCCTGGATTCAGTACAAATCTTCCATCTCATCCCCCACCTCTACCCAAGGTCTATTCGTCTGTACATGCAAGCCGAGCTCTTCCCTCTGCCAACAACGTTCACTGCATCCACAGCAGATCTTGATGGTGCCTGCCGCCGAGAGATGCCAGTAATATCCTAAGCCCTTTGGGTTTAGGGCAAGGAAACTCCTTTGAGAGCTCAGTATAGCTCTCAGGCCAGTGGTGCCCCTGGTTCTGCCCAGGACACCACCCTGGAAGTTACCACCTTTGACTATTTGTCACCATGTCTCTGCTTCCAAAAGCTTCTACAGCGTCGGGAATATTGCGTTCAACCTTTATGGATTATACTCTGTGTCACACTAGAACTGTGCCAGTGTATGAGGATGGCTCCAAGTTCCAAGAGGGGGGTCAGTTTCCCTGCCATATCCAATCTGAAGTCCTTGTAACTGGCGCAGCAATTTGCCTTCCTGGTTACCGTGCTGATTGGACTCTGCCCCGTCCGGCCTCAGCTTCTTTTAGACAGCCTACATCTATCCTACTCCCTCACTTTCCCTACAACCTCCCTTACACCCTTTTCCGGTCCGCCTCTAATTTCACAGGGTAGACACCAACCAGCTTCCTCTCAAGCACTATCCTGGATCGAGGGTGAGGGGACAATGTTGCCTCACCCCCAAGCTCCGGTTTGGGGTGGTTGGTTTTTAACAACCTGGTTCATCCCCACCCACACCTTCACTTTCCCTTTCTTTCTCCTTTCACCATCTAGCAATTTTACGCTGTGCCCAAGGTGGAGCTGTCAGGGCACAAGGTGGGAGGAGTGTCCTCAAATGGCTGCTGCTGCTTTTGCCGGTCCTGTATTTCCCCTTCGCAGAGCGGGCTACTGAGTGGAGTGATTATCATTTGCGTCCCGCGAAAGACCATGGTCACCATGTCGATAAATGAAGAAAATACTATCCTACTTCCAATTCACCAGCGACAGACACTCCTTAAGGCAGCACCACCGATAAAATGGAGATCCCACCTCCCTGTTTTTTTTCGCAGGGAACCCTCCAACCAAAACTCGTCAACCGGAGAAAAGGCTTACTCCTCTCCTTTGCCTAAAGGGGTAGGGAAATTCCCCCTCACCCCTTTTCTGTAGGTGCCCTCTGGTGCCTTCCTCTTACTACAGCAATCTCCCCCTTTACTTTCTAAGGGGACTGCCAAGAAAGGCAGGCGGCCCATAATTGACCACTCTCGGTGGGAGCAGCTTGATAGGGCCAACCCCTATCAACCTCTCCTCTTCCCTCCAAAGACCTGCACGCTCGCAATGGGACCCATGATGCCCTGTGGGGGGGGGGGGGTATTTCCACATAAAGGCCCCCTCTGAGATGGACATGGTTCAACCCTCGGAGGGGCAACCCAACCCCACATGGTAGGACCTTACATGGGGACGAATCTGGGCTTGGTGCCAAGCACCGAACCAGAGTCCGCCCCCTGTGAAAGGTCCACCTCAGACGGCTCGTGTATCAAAGGCTTTGCAAGGAGAGGAGGGATCTTCTCCTCCAGCTGGTGCCCCTGTGACAGCCAAGAGCTCCATCTCGGAGAAGGATCTTGCTGAGGCCGGTCTATCTGGCCCTGGGGCTACTCTCGCCCAGCAGGGACGGACGGTGCTGCTGCTCATCCGGGTCGGGACTCCAAGACGAAGATGGGAACTGCTCAGATCGGAGCATCGATTACGTCTGGGCCCCTCATTCAGAGACTACCCAGCGTTTTCGAGCCAGCTGGCTTCAAACGCTTCCTTGTTATTTGCTCCAATGATGGCATCATGGTGGCTAAGGGCAACATGATCCATCAGAGGAGAGCTTTAGCATGTGTGATTGGTAGAGAGCCGAAGGTGACCCGTTTCTCGGACGGGAGCCTTTTGCTGAATGCGTAGAATCCCTCCCAGGCGGCCATGATTAGTGCCCCTCGGACACTATATGGCACACCCGTGAGTGTGACACCTCACTCTACCATGAACTTCGTGAAAGGAGTAGTTTATGCGAGGGAACTCGTGGACTACTCCATAGACGTCATCACCTTAGAGCTGGCCGACCATGGGGCGGTCAAGGTCGAACGTGTGGTGAGAAAGCAGGGAGGGGCCTCGAGACCCACCCCTACACTCTTCGTCACGTTCGACTGTGACAAGCTCCCTGAGTCGGTGCGTGCTGGTTGGTATCGCTACCGCGTGAAGGCATTCGTGCTACTGCTGCGGAAGTGCTATTACTGCCACCGCTAAGGCCATACTGATCGTTCCTGTTGACGTGCAAAGTCAGGTTTACCCGAATCCTGTTACTCCAAGGCCGCACACGATAAGCCCAAATCTTGTGAGGCCAAGTGTCTCAAATGCGGAGAGCCGCGCCCCGCTTCTTCGAAGCAATGTGGTGCGTATCTTCTAGAGAAGGAAATCCTGGTCATTCATGCTACGGATCATCTCTCATTTCACGACTTAACACTTAGTCATCCCGCGCCCGTCGCTGCCTGAGTCGTCTTATGCCTCAATGTTAAAAGACACACTACGCCTGGACCCTCCAGGCCTACGTTCACGGTCGTTTCTGCATCCTTCTGCAGCTTCTACCCACTCAGGGCATTCCCATACTAGAGCTTACGGCACCTTGGTTAAAGCCAGGGTTCCCCCCTCCTTCCCAGCGTAACCGTTTACCGTAAGGCGAAACAGCCCAGCCCCTCCATCCATTCATTATACTCGCAGCTGGCCATGCCCCTGAAGTTGGTCGTGAGGCCATCTTCAGCTGTGCTCTCGGGGCATTGGAATCTCCGCATATCCTGGTTCGCGATATCCGTGACGCCACGGTTTTGGCGAGCCGGGCAGATGTCGAGATTATCTGCTGGGCTCCTGGACATGTAGGAATTGCGGGGAATGAGGGCGCCAAAGAGTCCGCGAGGACTCTGCGACCGGACCAGCGTTTCGCTCTTCCTCACACCGACTACATGGCAGGAATACGGGCAGCTCTTCGGACTGCTTGGCAAAGAAGATGGGAAACGGTCGAAGGGAAAAAGTTTCGTGCCATTGCGCCGCGACTGTTCCCATGGACCTATCCCCCAATGCCGCGGCGGCTTCAGGTTGCTCTCTGTTGTCTCCGAATCGGCCACACTCGTGTGACGCATCGCTATTTGATTGAGCGTTCGCCAGCGCCCCATTGCAACGACTGCGTCATCCCCCAGACTGTTCGGCACATTCTTGTCGAATCTCCCAGTCTGGGTGATCTTCGCGCACGATACCTGTCCCGGTACCGGGATGGGCGGGGTCGTTACCGCCTGTCCCTTGTAGTCGGGACAGATTCGTGCACATTGACTTGTGGACTTGTTGACTTCTTGGGGGAGGCCGGCCTTCTCCCTATTATTTAAGCAAGGTTTGTTTTTTTCTGTTTTGTTTTGTTTTTGGCATTTGTTTTTTTTCCTTTAGTTGCACGCTCCTGCGCCGGGGATACCTCTCCCCGACGCACCAGCTTGCTTCCTTTCCCCCTTTTTTTTTTTTTTTCTCTTTAATTTTATTTTAAAGTAGCTTAGAACTAGGCCAGTTTTAATACGGCGACTAATGCCCAGATGAGCTCTTAAAAAAAAAAAAAAAAATCTAGCCGTGATGCTGCTCCGCCAGCATTCAATGCACGTCGTGATGTCGCGGAAGGCCGCCGGCTGGACTTTACCTCACTCGCTGAGGGCGACAAAGAGTTCGCGAGGTCGGGTCGACCAAACCAGAGCTTCGCTCTTCCCCACACCGACTACATGGCAAGAATACAGCCGAGGGAAAACTAAAAGTTGCGTGCCATTACGCCACGATGGCTTCAGGCTTCTGCCCTTTGCCGTCTCCGAACTGGACACACTCGTGGTACGCACCTCCATTTGATGGAGCGCTTGCCTGCACCTTTATGTGACGACTACGTTATCCTCCAGACTGTTCGGTACCTTCTTGTTGAATGTCCCAGTCTGGGTGAACGTCGCAACCGCTTGTCCCTTGTATTCGACACTGGTTCGTGCACACAGGCCCCCAACTATATAATTTTTTGGAGGAGGCTGGCCTCCACTTTATTTGACTTTCTCGTGGGTCGCATGTTCATCCTAGTAGGCAGTCGCCAGATGGGCTCTTAAAATTATTTAAAAACAAAAATCACAGCAGGCAACACACCTGAAAGTGGTCTTGATGACGTCTTCCGAGGTTCTGCTCCTACGGCCCACCAAGTGCTAGTCTGGGTGGTTCTAGGAGGGGGTGGGGTGGGGGGTCCATCAAAGGAGTTCCCCACACCTGCCTAATGTTTCGAGGTGGAGGGAGGAAAGGATTCGCATTGCGAGCCAAACCAGCCCCGATAAGGCCTCGAAGGTGACACTGCCTCGGCATATTTTCTCGCAAACGACGCCCGGAATTGTGTATCCGGGAAGCGTACGGCTATTCCCGTGAGGATCTTCTCTTCGAAGAGAGCTCTGCATCTCCTCATAGCTAAGCCTGAAGGCCAATATTGATGTATTAACCTTATAAGCAAAATAAGCACGTGTCTAGGGCATTGAGGGAGGGAGGGGTACCTCAGAAATTTTTCATAGCCAAATTTACTATTTAAATTAGTTAAATTATAGTTATTTTCCTAATTTAATGAAAATGAATAATTTCTGTTTATATAGCGTTCTTTTGTATCATGTTTATCCAGGAAAATAAAGAACACTTCTCGCAGATTGGAAGTTATACAAGTTTTAAACAAGTCTAGTACCTAAAATTTTCGCAAGTGACGGGTATTAAGTTCTTAGAGTAGTTGCCAACTGTCACTGGTGTTAATTGCATGTACATTCCTTACCTCTTTCTTTAAGTTGCACTATTCCAATATCACTCTGGCTGTTTAATATATTAACATGTAAGTACGTTTTATATATTTTGAATGCGTATAACGTGGATATTTATTTTAAAAGGAATGGTCAGTAAAATTGCCTACTTTCTTATTATTCTAGTTAGTGATGAATTTATACACACAGAGAATTGAAATACAAATCGAAGTTATTTGTGTGAATTTTTCCGATTTTCTGACAGAAACCGAGATATTTGGGGAAAAAAACGCAATTTAAGGTGGTATTTTAAAATCGCTAAGGATCCGAAGTTTTCTTCTTTTTTTTTAATTCTGCAAGGTGGATTATGTACACAAGGCTAAATAAATACTAAAGTTTTGTGATAGGTTTTTAAAAAGTTTGTGTTAATTATTATTTTATGGTTGCTTTTGTAATTTTTTTTTAAATTACAAAAGATACAGACTTTGTGTGTTTGAAGTTTTTTTTATCTCAAAAACTATAAATGATATCGTAGGGTACTTCAACGCTTCTGTAGAATTTGCAAAGACGAATCGAATGCACTTTGAATCATTGCTATACGACCTATACTTCCGGATCCTTAGTAACTAGATCACCCAGACTGGGACATTCAACAAGAATACCGGACAGTCGGGAGGACAACGTCGCAATAAGACGCAGGCGAGTGCTCTATCAAATGGCAGTGACTTCTGCGTGTGTCCAAATTCGAAGACGACAGAAAGCGACGTGAAGCCGTTGTGGCATTGTGGGGGGCAAGTCCATGGGAGCAATCACGGCGAGATGGCACGCAACTTAAGTTTCCCTCGGGTCCTCTCTCAGCTTTGCAAAGCAGCACTCCGGGCTGCCCTGATTCCCGCCATGTAGACTGTTTGAGGAAGAACGAAACGCTGGTCTGGTCGCCTAGTTCTCTCAGACACTTTGGCACCCTCATCCCCCACATTCCAGGAACCCAGCAGAAGATAATTTCTACATCCACCCGGCGCGCTTCAACCGCGAACAAGGGTGTGTGGAGATTACAATGCTCCAAGAGGACTCGAGGGTGTTATCGAGAGTTGCTAAAAGATCACAATCCGATCTCCGAACCGGGCGCGACGCGTTATCTCCCAAACAGTATTGCAACCACCTCGGCCTTGAAGGCACCCTCTCGCTGAATTCAAATAGAGGGGATAAGGCGTGGAAACTGACCACCTCCTGAGACTTGGAAGCATCCGTATACACAAACAGGGATCCAGCGTGAAAACAAAATGTGCTCCAAAAAGACCGAGCACATTCTAGAAGCTAGGGTACTGGGAAGAGCGACTGGATCGGGTCCGGTAGTCCCGATGGTTCAGGGTCCTGGTTCGAGCAGATAGGGTTCTAGGAAGAGGTTGATTATTTTGTGTTATTTTGGATATGACTCCTGTTAACCTGTGTCCTAACTGATGAACCCGTGTGGCTTATTTAATAATACCCGACCAATAATTAATTTCGTCGTCCTTCCCTTTCAAATTTGGGAGTAGTCCCCGGACTGGAAAATACAACTTACATATAAGCCCCCCGCCCTCCATCGGGTGCATGGTCGAAGGTTGGTGGCAAAACACGTACCCAAATGAGGACCCTTGATAATTTTTTTGTATTCGGTTGGCGGATTTAGTACATGAGGGATGGATGGCGCAACTTAACTTGGATAAGAAATTCTCAGCAAATGATGATTTGTAAAGCAAGGTTTTAAGAATAGCTTTACAGATGTACAAAGTACCACTTTAATGAAATAAAAATGTATAATTAATTTAAAATGACATTAGTTGTTTATTTCAAAAATAATGTACTAAAAAATATACCAAAATGTAGTGTAGTTATCAAATTTAACCACGAGACATAAAAGATACTATTAATATTTTAATCTTTCAACTACTTTTAGTGCAACTCGCACCCTGTTGTTCCACCTAGTCAGTTATTTCGGATTCCAAGCGCTTGTTCCAATTCTGCTCTTTTCTGCTGAATTTTCGTGTAAAAGTACCGATTCACGGCCTCATTCGTCCACGGTTGATAGTAGTACACGGCCCGGCGTTCTTCTTCGGGACTTCCAACCACATCCGTCATTGTTTTCAGATCACGATTCTGCAGAATTGAGAAGGTATTTTTTTTTTATTTAGGAGCTCATCTGGCGAATGCCTACTTAAGCATAAGTCGCAGTACTCATCACACTACTACTAGGCTATTAAAAATAAACGAGAAAAAAAGGAAGCGGGGCCTCTTCCCCCGGCGCAATTACAGCAAACCTTCAAATAAAGTGGAGGGGGCCAGTCTCGTCCAAAAAGGCTTATAGGCCATAAGTCTGTGTGCATGCCCCGTCCAGAGTACAAAGGACAAGCGGGGTACGTCTATGGGAATAGTCGCGGTGCAATGGCACGTAACTTTAAGTTACCCTCGACCGTCTCTGACTTGGAGTGCAACTGTGCAGAAGACAGATGGCCTCCGCTGTCCGGAAAAAAAGCTAATCTAACATTTACCAATTTCTCCAACTTGCACACGCAAGAGGTTAGAGAGGTTGGCTAGAAACCGGGGGAGAGTGATCTCTCCCAGGTTTGCGCGAGTACAGTAGCGATTCGCTAGGAGTCTGGAAGGATACCATCTACCCATATCCTGTTGAACAAATTTAACAGAAAGGCCATGCCTAGCTCACCCAGGTGTCGAAGCAAAGCGTACGGGGCATCGTCCGAACCAGGGGCGGTGTCTGCGAATGAAACGAGAGCGGAACGCAACTCACTCAAAGTAAACTTGTCGTTGAAGGGTTCTCCGCCCAGTCGGAAGCCTTCCGCGACATCACGACGCTCAATGAATGCAGGCGGAGCAGCATCCCGGCTAGATAATTCGTTCAAGAATGATTCCGCCACGGCGGGCGTGCTTCGAAACATACCGGAACCTAGCCCTAGCCCGACGCAATTCGGCGACAGTGACTGACCACCACGGCAGCAGTCGGCGTGCAAAGCGGCCCGACGTTCTAGGAATAGTATTTAGGCCCACGGCGAAGCGGTTGCTCGAGAACTTAATGGCCTCATCAGACCTAAACTCCTTGACTCAGACGAGAAATGTCATTGCCTGAAAGGCGGAGCGCCGCGCTAAGATGATATTTCAATGGAAAATGTAATCACTACAAGGGAGGTCATCGACTACCCATCACCCCAAATCAGGCTGTGCATCAGGAGGGCACAAATATACATCGAAGCAGGAAAATGGAGTGGTTCTCGGGTAGTGATACGTAAACATTTAGGACACATATCTCCAGCTCGTTGATTAGATTGGCAAGGACCGGATCTTACACCTGGGATTGATCGAGTAGTGTCCCCAAAGTTTTAGCCACAATATAGACATTATCAATTTCAAAGAGGGAAAAGTGTTGTAACCAAGGGCATTTTCACTTAGTGGAAAGGCGGGGGAGGGGATTCAGAATTTGAAAAATAAAACCTAGAGAAAGCTGGCAATCCCTTCAAACGAGATTAAAATAGCAATGCTTTGCCTCTTATTGACTCTTTATTGGCTACACTTAGGGGCGCTAAGCAATCAATGTTATTTTAACTATATAATAGCGGTGTCATTGCAAAAATAATAATAACTCTACTTGCTAATTCTAAAATTACAAGCAAAATAGAGAAATAACATGCCGCGACCGCGCATGGCTATAAACTATTAAAAGGGGTAAGTCGAGATAGTCTCTCAAAAGGGTTGAGGCGCGGGACTCCTCACGCAATAGGCGTGGGTGATATAAGGGCCGAGGCACACTAAAGACTGCCTACTAGGGCATAAGTCGCCTTAATCATCCCACAGCCTAATGCTAGGTTAGATTACAGAATGTGCCGAAGTCTGGGGGACAACGCAATCGTCGCACTGAGGTGCAGATGAGCGCTCCATTAGCGTTGGTGCGTCTCGCGAGTGTACCCAATTCGAAGACTAATATAAAGCGACCTGAATCCGCCGCAGCATTGTGAGATAAGACCACGGGAACAGGCACGGTGCGATAGCATGCAACTTTAAGGTCCGAACATCTTTGCCAGATATCCCGGAGGGCGACACTGATTCCTGCCAAGTAGTTTGTGCGAGGGTAGAGCAAACGCTGGCCTGGTCGTATGGTCTTTGACTCTGTATTTCCTACATGGCTAGGAACCAAGCAGAAGATAATCTCGACATCGGTCCGGCTCGCCGGATACCGAAACCAAGGAGTATGGGGATTCCAATGCTATGAGAACATTCAAGGTACTATGTGAATCGTTAGATATCACAATCCGGTTTCCGTGTACACTGGCACGGATCTAGCATGAGACGAAATGTGCTCTAGAGAAGGCCGAACGTTATATATTCACGGCGTTGTGGAAGATATGAGAGAAGCAGGGTCGGGACAAATAGTCAAAGCTGGTACCCCCCCCCCCCCGAGCAGAACCAGAGGCGTCACCGGTTGTAGAGCATAGGCACCGGGCCCGCGCTTAATGCACTGTGTACTGCGCAGAACGAGTGGCATGTTCCCAGCATCGATAAGGAGGCTCAATAGGGAACGTGCGGAAGGCATCGGTCGTCAGGTGAAGAACGGCGTGGTGAATCGAGTCAACCTTACGCAATAGTTTCATTCGTAGTAAAGCTTCGAATGAACAAAGGATCGGTAGAAAAGTAAGGCAGTAGCTCTAATATCACCCAAAGTGTTGAAAATCACAGAACGAATAATGTCAATGGCACGAGTAGAAGAGACACTAAGACTGCAAATATGATCCTCCCAAGTGAGGTATAAATGCACCACTTGAATGAAAAACGCGTTTAGGAACAAGTCAAGCGTGGATGGCGGCAGAAGTTCCCCACTTTAGTCTTGGCCAAAGAAAACGGAAGCCAGTGTGCTTCGGTTCTATGCTTATTGGAGTCGAGACTCTAGAGTTGGCATCTGTGCCGCACCAGAAGATATAAGATCGAAAGGTCATCCAGGTAGGGCGTAGTGAGAACATCTTCCGGGAGCATGAGATGATACCAATGATGCTCAGGGTAAAGAGTGTGACACTGAGGACACTTGGCTTCGGGACACCCTCTTCCTGATCCATCGGGCATTTTTTTTTTTAAGGGGCTATCTGGCGACTGCCCACTTATGCATAAGTCGCCGTAAAAAAAAAGCCTAGTTCTAGGCTACTTTAAAAAATTCGAACAGGAAACAACAAAAACAACAACTAAACCTAGTTAAATGAAAGGGAGAAGGCCGGCCTCCCCCAAATAGTCAACAAGTCCACCAGTCAATGTGCATGCACTCGTTCCGAGTACAAAGGACAGGCGGTAGCGACCCCGCCCATCCCGGTACCGGGACAGGTAACATGCGGGAAGATCACCCAGACTGGGACATTCGACAAGAATGTGCCGAACAGTCTGGGGGACGACGCAGTCGTCGCAATAGGGCGCAGGCGAGCGCTCCGACACGAGTGTATCCGATTCGGAGACGACAGAAAGCAACCTGAAGCCGCCGCGGCATTGGGGAAGAGGTCCATGGGAACAGTCGCGGCGCAATGGCACGCAACTTTAAGTTCCCTTCGACCGTCTCCCATCTTCTTTGCCAAGCAGTCCGAAGAGCTGCCCGTATTTCTGCCATGTAATCGGTGTGAGGAAGAGCGAAACGCTGGTCCGGTCGCAGAGTCCTCGCCGACTCTTTGGCGCGCTCATTCCCCGCAATTCCTACATGTCCAGGAACCCAGCAGAAGATAATCTCGACATCTGCCCGGCCTGCCAAAACCGTGGCGTCACGGATATCGCGAACCAGGGGATGCGGAGATTCCAATGCCGCGAGAGCACTCAGGGCGCTTTGTGAGTCGCTATAGATCACAATCCGGTCTCCGAACCAGGCACGTCGCCTGGTAGAGCCCCGCTGGCTTCAAACAGAGGGGATACGGCGTGGAAGCCGACTCCCTCTTGGGACTTGGAGCCATCCGTATACACTGGCACGGTTCCAGGGGGACACAATATGTGCTCCAAAAAGGTTGAACGCAATACTCCCGGCGTAGTACAAGATTGGGAGCAGAAGCGTGGCCACAAATAGCCAAATGTGGTACCCTCCAGGGTGGCGTCCTGGGCAGAACCAGGGGCGCCACCGGCCCGAGAGCTATAGCTAGCTCTCGAAGGAGTTTCCTGGCCCTAAACCCAAAGGGCTTAGGGTATGACTGGCGTCTCTCGGCGGCATAGGCACCATCGAGATCAGCTGCGGATGTAGTGAGAGCTGTTGGCGACTGAGGGAGGCGCCGGGCTCGCGCGTACAGGCGAGGGAGGCGCCGGGCTCGCGCGTACAGGCGAGTGATGCACTGCACGCGGCACAGAGCGAGTGGCATCTCCCCAGCATCGACAAACCAGCTCTCAATGGGGGAAGTGCGGAAGGCACCGGTCGCAAGGCGAAGGCCGGTGTGGTGGATCGAATCCACCTTCCGCAAATAAACGTTCGGCTGCGGATGCCTAAAACTCGCATCCGTAGTCGAGCTTCGAACGAACAAAGGATCGATAAAAAAGTAGGGCAGTAGCCCTATCAGCGCCCCAAGCGCTGAACGCCACGGAACGGAGAATGTCCATGGCGCGGGTACAAGAGACCCTAAGGCTGCGAATATGAGCCTCCCAGGTGAGGCGTCGGTCGAATACAAGACCAAGGAAATGGTGCGACTCAACCACATCCAGGCGCACCCCATTAAGAAACAAATCTGGGTCGGGGTGAAGCCGTGGATGGCGGCACAAGTGCACCACCTTAGTCTTGGCCAAAGAAAACCGAAACCTGAGCGCTTCGGCATAGCGAGAGACGCGGTTTAATGCCTGTTGGAGTCGACGCTCCAGAGTTGGCATCTGGGCCGCACCAAAAGAGATCGAAAGGTCGTCCACGTAGAGCGTAGCGAGAACATCTTCCGGAAGCACCGAGGTGATGCCGTTGATGCTCAGGGCAAAGAGTGTGACACTGAGGACACTTCCCTACGGGACACCCTCTTCCTGCTCCTTTGGGCCAGAGAGGGCTCCCCCCACCCGTACGCGGAATCGACGATCTCGCAAAAATTCAGATATAAACATTGGGAGGTGTCCCCTCACCCCCATCGTGTGGAGAGTCTCCATGATACCGTATCGCCATGCGGTATCATAGGCCTTCTCCAGATCGAAAAACACCGTGGCGTAGTGCTGTCTACGAAGGAAAGCATAGCATAGCATCCGACGTGGGGTGGAACTTGCGGAAGCCGCACTGTGCAGAAGACAGATGGCCTCCGCTGTCCAGGAAAAAGGCTAATCTAACATTTACCAATTTCTCCATCAACTTGCACACGCAAGAGGTTAGAGAGATTGGGCGGAAACCGGTCGGAGTAGAGTGATCTCTCCCCGGCTTGCGAAAGGCGAGCACAGTAGCGATTCGCCACGAGTCTGGGAGAAGACCTTCCACCCAGATCCTGTTGAACAAATCTAACAGAAAGGCCATGCCTCGCTCACCCAGGTGTCGAAGCATGGCGTACGGGACATCGTCCGGACCATGGGCGGTGTCCGCGCACGAAGCGAGAGCGGAACGCAACTCACTCACAGTAAACTTGTCGTTGAAGGGTTCTCCGCCTCTGGAGGTAAAGTCCAGCCGGCGGCCTTCCGCGACATCACGACGTGCATTGAATGCTGGCGGAGCAGCATCACGGCTAGAGAATGCGGAAAAAGCGGTCGCAAAGGATTCCGCCACGGACGCGGGTTCCGAGATTGAGGTCCCATTCTCCTGGAGAACGGGAGGGGGGTCCTGTGAGAACTTGCCCCGAATCCTTTTGACTCGCTTCCACACCTCAGCTAAAGGGGTGTTCCCGTTAAGTGAAGACAGGTATGCCCGCCAAGAAGAGCGGCGGGCGTGCTTCGAAATATACCGGAACCTAGCCCTAGCCCGACGAAATTCAGCGGCAGTGAAATCGTTCGGGCGGCGCTTATAGCGCATGTAGGCATAACGCTTCTGTTTGAGGGCCGTCTCACACTCGGCCGACCACCATGGGAGTGGTCGGCGTGCAAAACGGCCAGACCTCCTAGGAATAGTAGTCAGGCCCACGGCGATGAGGTTGCCGGAGAAGAACTCTAACGGCCTCATCTACCGACCTAAACTCCTCTACTGAGATAGAGAATTCAGTCATTTCCTGAAATGCAGGCCACCGCGCCCGCGCTAAGCACCACCGAGGTGGGATCTCAAGCGGCAGTTGCCCTGAAAATGATATTTGAATTGGAAAGTGATCACTACCATGGAGGTCATCGACCACCCCCCAATCAAAATCAGGCTGTGCTTCGGAAGAGCACAAAGATGGGTCAAGGCAAGAAAATGAAGCGGTTTTCGGACAGTGATGCGTAAACTCATCCACGTTTAGGACACCCATCTCAAACTCTTCGATCAGATCGGCAAGGACTTGTCCCCTGGGATGTATGGAGTAATCTCCCCAGAGAGGATGCCTGCCGTTCAGATCTCCAAGCAAGAGATAGGGACTCAGTAACCATGCCACAACGCGGCGGAAGTCCCCCGCGTCGAAGTCAGCTGACGGTGGAATGTACGCAGAAATGATAGTATACCTCCTATCCAGGTGCAGTTGCACAGCCACTCCCTGAAAGGAGGTATCTAAAGAGAAAGGAAGAACGGAGACATCATGCCGGGTGTAGACCGCGCATCCCCCAGCCCGGCCATCCCGTGGTGGTGGGGTCGCAAGACCCTTATACCCCGGGAGGGAGGGCAGGGGGCACGCGCCTAGCATGGTCTCCTTTAAAAAGATATCTAACGGGGAACGGGACGAGACGAGCCTCCGCAGCTCCTCCCAGTTGGCCCGGAATCCACGGCAATTCCATTGAAGGAATATGCCCTCCAGGCCTAGCTCGGAGGAGACGCGGGGGCCCTCCTAGAACTGAAGACCCTCACGGGAATGGCCGTACGATTCCCGGGGGCAGAACCCCGGGCGCTGTTGGCAGGACAAAGCGCTGAAGGCGCTGTCGCCTTCGAGGACTTATTGGGGGAGGTTGGGCTCGCCATGCGTCTTTTCCTCCCTCCGCCTCGAAACCTTAGGCGGTCCTTTCGGGGGACAGCTTTAGGAACCCCGGAAGATGGCCTATCGACCATCTTCAGGGTTGTTGCCTCCTGTGAGTCTAACGACTCGGTAGAGGCGCGTGGCCATTTCGCCTTACGGGAAACGGTCAAGCTAGGGTAAAAGGTGGGAGCCCTGCTTTTAGCCGGGGCTGGGTATGAACCCTTTTTGCCGCCAGCTTTACCAGGGAAGCGCCCGGGATGAGTAGAGCGCGCAGAAGGGCTCCGAATTGGCGCTGAAACAACCGTGCTCGCTAGCCTGGTTGGGCCAGGAGCAGAGGGTGCCTTTCTAACTATTGAGGCATATGACGTCCCAGGAAGAGCCGGGCGCGCCAGGACCAAGTCCTTAGCCTCGCGGAATGAGAGTCGATCCTAGGCTTGAACGGCCAGGATTTCTTTTTCAAGGAGATATGCACCACATTGCTTCGAAGAAGCGGGGTGCGGCTCTCCGCAATTGACACACTTGGCCACACACGATTTGGACTTATCGTGTGCGGCCTTGGAGCAATTTACACAAACTTCAAGTAACACTGACTTTGCACGTCTACAAGAACGATTCGTATGGCCGAAGCGGTGACAGTAATAGCACCGCCGCGGCAGTGGCACGAATGCCTTCACGCGGTAGCGGTACCAACCGGCACGCACCGACTCAGGGAGCTTGTCACAGTCGAACGTGACGAAGAGTGTAGGGGTGGGTCTCGAGGCCCCTCCCTGTTTTCTCATCACACGTTCGACCTTGACCGCCCCATGGTCGGCCAGCTCTAGGGTGATGTCCTCAATGGAGTAGTCAACGAGTTCTCTCGCATAAACTACTCCTTTCACAAAGTTCATGGTAGAGTGCGGTGTCACACTCACCGGGGTGCCATCAAGTGTCCGAAGAGCACTTATCTTGGCCGCCTGGGCGGGATTCGCCGGAAGGCTCCCATCCGAGAAACGGGTCACCTTCGGCTCTCTACCAATTGCACTAGCTAATCCTCTTCTCTGATGGATCATGTTGCCCTTGGACAACATGGTGCCATCAGTGGAGCGAATAACGAGGAAGCGTTTGAAGCCAGCGGGCTCGAAAACGCTAGGTAACCTCTGAATCAGGGGCCCAAATGTCATCGAGGCTCCGCCCTGTGCACTTTTAGTCTTAGTCAGTGGCTCCGCAACCAGAGGGGCCGGATGTCCCGATCTTGGCTTGGTCGCTTGCCAAAGTGGCAGCAGACCCATCCGTCCCAGTAGCCCCCGCGGGTGGAGAGGAGCCCCGAGTCTTCCTATTCTTAGTCTTTTTCTTTTTAGGAGAGGAGGGCGGGGAATTAACCCGATTCTCACCTCCGCCGATAGGAGCCCCTAGGCCAGATGGACCGGCTTCAGGCAGGTCCTTCTCCGAAATGGAGAAGGTCCTCGTGGTCGCAGGGGCACCGGTTGGAGGAGATCCCTCCCCTCATTGTACTGCCTCGGAGCCCTCAGCCGTTTAAGGAGGACCTTGCATAGGGGCGGACTCGGGTTCGGTGCTTGGAGCCGAGCCAGGATTTCCCCACATGGAAGGTTCTACCGTCTGAGGCTGGGTTTTCTCAAGAACCATGTCTATCACAGGAGGGGCCTCCAGTTGGCTATCCCCTCCCAGGACATCGCAGGTCCCCTTGGCAACGTCACCAGTCTTTTGTGGGGAGGCACAGGCCTTGACCCCGGAAAGGTGAAATATTCTTGCCAGCAGGTCTTTTGAGGGAAGAGACCCAAGGGGCCTGGCTTCCCTCTCCCCCCTAAGGGGGTTTGCCCTACCGAGCCGCTTACACGAGGGGCGGTTGGCAATGGGCTGCCTGCTGGCTTTCTTGGCAGTCCCCTTGGAAAGAACAGAGCGGACTGCCGCTCGAAGAAGGGGGTGAGGGGGAGTCCTCTTCACCCGTAGGCGTAGGAGAGGAGTAAGCCTCCTCTCCGGTTGAAGAGATATGGAGGGTCCCCTGCGCAAGCACAGGGGAGAAAACCTCCAGTTTTTCTGTGGAGCTGCCCGAGAGCGGCTCCGTCGTTTCTACAGGGGGAGTTAAAGGTTTTTTTTGGTTAGACTCATCATTGGGCATGGTGACCATCTTTTTATTACGGAATGCAACCGCTCATCACCTCTGGCAGTTGCCCGCACTGCAAGAGGTGCTTACAGGCCTGGCAGAGCTGGGCGCCGCCATTTGGGACCACCCCTCCCGCCTGGTGGCCTGGCAGTCCATCGGCATGGCGGTTCCACCTTAGACGTGGCGTAAAAATGGATAGAATGTGAAGAGGAGAGGAAAGGGGATATGAGGAAGGTATGGGTGGGGATGAAGCAGGTTGTTAAAAAAAACCCATCCCGAACCGGAGCTCAGGGGTTAGGGAACATTGTACCCTCCCCCCTCAGCCCCGATCCGGGAAGGTTGGCTTGAGAAGAAGGTCAGCATCTACCCTGTGAAATTAGAGGCTGACCATTGAAAGTTGTGGGAGAGGTTGTATGAAAAGCGACGAAGTCGGGGAGAAATACAGGCTATCTGAAGGAAGGAAGAGTGGCTAAGCTAGGGCCGGACGGAGCGCTGGATCCCGTCAGCACGGCGGCCAGGATGGCAAATCGACGCGCCCTTTACGGGTGATCCATCGGCCAGGAGAGGGCTCCCTCCACTAGTACGCGGAATCGAGGATCTCGCAGAAATTCAGAAATCAAGATAAAGAGGCGTCGTCTTGCCTCCATCGAGTGCAGTCTCCCTGATATCGTATAGACCTTCTCCAGCTCGAAAAACACTGTAGCGTAGTGCTGTCTGCGAAGGAATGCATCGCAGACAGCATTTTCCAGTCGGAACAGAACATCCGACGTGGATTGGAACTTACGGAAGCCGCTCTGTACTAAAGATAGCTGACCTTCGCTGTCCAGAAAAAAAGGCTAATCTACATTTACCAATTTCTTAATCAACTTACACAGGTAAGAGGTTAGATATTGGGCGGAAACCAAGCGGGATAGTGATCGGTCCTCGGTTTGCAAAAAGCGAGCATAGTAGCCATTCGCATGTCTTGGAAGGTACCCTTTGTCCAGATCCTGTTGACCAAATCCATCAGCAATGCCATGCCTCGCCCCACCAGGTGTTGAAGCATGGCGTAAGGGAGTAAGCGCTCGCGAAAGACTTCGCTACGGACGCGGGGTCCAAGATTGCGGACCCATTCTCCTGGAGAACGGGAGGGGGGGTCCTGCGAGAACTTGCCCCGAATCCTTTTGACTCGCTTCCACAGTGTTGCTAGAGGTTTCTTCTCGTTAAGTGAAGACACGTATGCCTACCAGGAAGAGCGGCGGGCGTGCTTCGAAACATACCGGAACCTAGCCCTAGCTCGACGAAATTCACCGATGGTTAAATTGTTCGAGCGGCACTTATCGCGCATGTAGACCTATCATTTCTGTTTGAGGGCCGTCTCAAACTCGACTGACTACCAAGGAAGCGGGAGGCGTGTTAAACAACAAATGTTCTGGGAATAGTAATTATGCCCAGGGCGATGAGGTTGCGCGAGAAAAAAAACAATCATCAATTGACAAACTCCTCGACTGGGAGAGAGAAATCAATCATTTCCTAAAAAGTGGACCACCGCGTCCTTCCCAAGCACTACCGGGGCGGTTTTTCAGCGGAAGCGGCCCAGAAAATGATATTTGAATGGGAAAGTAATCATTACCATCGAAGTCAAAGATTACTTCCCACCCCAAATCAGGATGTGCATCCTCGGGCACATTTAGGACAACTGGAATTGATTGAGTAGTTTCCTCAGAGGGGATGTCTACCGTTCAAACTCCCAAGCAGTAGAAAGGGCCTCGGTAACCGTGCCAAGAGGAGGCGGAAGTTTCCCACGTCGAAGTAAGCTGACGTTAGAATGTACGCGATTACAGTATACCTCCTATCCAGGTGCAGCTGCACTCACACTGCCTGAATAGTATTTATAACAAATAGAAGAAGGGAAAGATTATGCTGCGTATCATCCTGCCCAGCCCCCCTGCCCGTGGTGGGGGGGTTGCAAAACCCTTATACCCGGGAGGGCGGGCAGCTGGCACTCGTCCAGTATGGTCTGCAAAACGATAGATAACGGGGAACGGGATGAGACGAGCCTCCGCAGCCTCTCTCAGTTGGCCAGAGTCCGCGGCAATTCTATTGAAGGAATATGCCCTCCAGGCTTAGCTCAGAGAAGAGGCGGGGGTTCTCTTCGAAGAGAAGAACCTCACGGGAATGGCTGTACGCTTCACTGTAACATAACTCCGGGCGCAATCGCCTTCGAGGACTTCTCGGGCGAGCTGGTGTTAGCTTTCCAAGTGTTTTCTTCTCTCTGCTTCGAAGAGGAGGAGGGGGTCCATTCCTTTGGAGGATATACCGTCTCCGAGCTACCCAGTCCATCCTTAGTTGGGTGCGTAAATCGAAGCTCCTTTGTTACTTTCCTTCTTTCAAGGGGTAGCTTTAGGAGACCGAGAAAACCTCCTCACGAACAGATTCAGGGAGGTTACCTCCTGCGAGTAACGATTGTGGAGGAGCGCGTCCGTTTCGCCTTACGGCAAACGGTTACGGTGGGGAAGAAGGGCTGGTTTTAACCGAGGCTGGGTGCAAACCTTTGTGCCGCCAACTTTACCGAGGAATATGATGTCCCAGGCAGCGTGCTCGACCAAGGACCAAGTTCTTAGCCTCACAGAATGAGAGAATCCGCAGCTGGGATCTCCTTCTCCAGGAGTTACACGCCCCATTGCTTCGAAGGAGTAGGGTGCCGCTCTCCAAAATTGATATACACTTGGCCATATACGATAAGGTCATTATCGTGTACGGCCTTTGGAGCATCTTCATTTAAAAAATAAAGCGAAAATCAATAAGGGTTTTCTGACAGGCGTTAAAAAATGCTTATAAAGTGGAAGGGGGCAGGTTAATTCTAAAGCACAAAATTCCAAAGAAAACCTAAATGGGATAGAAGTGTATGAGAAAATAGCTTAACACGCCGAGCTCGATGGCTCCAAAGGAATAATTTATATGGGTATAAGATGTTTGAATGACCGATACTCTTGTGTATTAATGCTTTAAGAGTGATATCTAACACGACCCCCCCGCCAAAAATAACAGTAAAGATCAATTATTTGAGACTACCAGTGTACCATAAATGGCGCAACTCGTAGTCAACGTATTAAGAGTTAAATCCTCGAGACGACGCGATACCAAGACCTTGGCCACTATGACCAATAGTCATAGAATGGTAAATACCACTATGAAGAAGGCATATAGGGAAGGGGACATAAAAACTGGTCTTGAAAAGGAATAATGGGAAGCCATTGAGACTGTACGAGTAACAATCTGCTCTTGAATAAAATGAGGTAGTACACTCGTGAATGAGTAAAACCTCACTCACAACGGCATGCAACCTTGGTGAAGAAGGACGATAAGTGGCTACAAACCTGTGAAATAAGCCATTTTTGAATAAACTGCTGCGGATCCTTGGCAAACGAGAGATAGAATTCTCGGTTCGTCTTCATCGTGTTTATTAACTCGACCGTCTCGTGGATTTTCGTATCGAGGGTCTGAATATCTTGCTGAGAATTTGTGCTGAGCAGGAAGTTGTTCATCTGTGTCTATCAAATTTGAAAATTAATGGTCGCCCGCAAAAATACAAGTCGCAAAAGCATTTAAAAGCATAAAAATAAAAGGAGAGAAGGAAAGTGTGCAATAAAGAGGGTTTGTGCACTAAGGAAAGAAAAGGGGGAGGATGGCGCAAACCTGATTTTTTTTTTTTTTAAATTAGTTTAGGACACACGTCTAGCGGCCATGAACGAAGGCACCAAACATGATAGTGAAATGATCAAGGTTGAAAGGGCGTTAGGTCTTTGCGAGTCTCCAGGGAGAAGTTAGCTAAACCTTAGACATAAAAGAATACAATTTTACCCATAATTTGTAAGCCAAATATTCGCAAAAAGTGTTTACTGCAGTCTTTTCCATTTAGTTGACCTTCCACAGCGACAGGCTGCTTTGTGCGGTAGCATTTCATTCAGTCCGGACTCCGGGTTCATAACTGAGCAGAAGGCCCTACTCCATGAACACCTATCACATATAATGCCATCTAGTAGTTAATCAAATCGATTTATCACTCAAACAATCAATGACATTATCAGCCCACTTATTGCATGTTCTTGTCAATCTGGAAACATCACACTCATTGTAAACTCTCTTCACATCCATTCCTCTTACATCTTACAGCGATCTTCACCATTATTTAGCAGCTCGACTATGAAGCTAAGATGTGCAGCAAGGGTGAAGCTGTGCGTAGTTGTGTGTATGGAACCTGTAATGATCAAAGTGAAGCTGAGTAAGAGGTTTTGGAATGATTTAGGAAGAGTGGTGAATGGAATCGGTTGATGGTAGCGAAGGTCTATAGGGCGAGAGTCGAGTAATCACGCTACAGCCTAAAGCTAGGCCAGAAAAAAAAAAAAAATATGCAGAAAAACAGCACGGCAGCCAGGAAAGCAAATTGCCGTGCCCCTAATAGGGGCTCTGGAGCAGGGAATGATAAAATGCAAGAGGATTGGAAGTTTGAGGTGTCAATGGTGTGAATCAGGAAGGGTAAAATTGAATTTTATGGACGTGTTTGTTATGGAGAATGCGCCCGAGAAGGGAGGAATTGTCTACTGTGAAGGTTGGATGGAGTCTGGATATAAGAATAAGCAAGGATGATGAGAATATGTTTGATTTCATTGGTGATAGTGCAAAATATCAGGGAGGGTTGTGCATGTTTCTGATGGGGTGATTGATCTGAAGAATCCAAGGGTGTGTGTACTATTATTACCTGGTTTACGAAAGAAAAGCTTGAGAGGGATATGTGCTGGGAATAAGTTGGGTACATTGAGTGTGGTGGTAAATGTTGAAAAGGATACATTTGTTTGCAAATCCGAGTGTTTTCTGGGAGCGTGCTGTCACAAAATTGGAAGTATGAAGAGTTGGTTGCTGAAGTGAAATTGTATGAAGGACTGGGCGAATGTGAGAAACAGAAGATATATAGGTTGTTGTGGGCTAGAAATAGTGCCTTGAAGTAGGAAGATGAAGATTTTGGTAACTCTCATTTACTGGAATTTAACAGTGTATTAGTGAATGACACACACATATACCAGAGGCTCAGTCATTTTTGTCCCCCTGTTGCTCAAGTATGGGAAAGTTGGAAAATGTGATTCATGCATTTGTCGCGTTAGGCGAGAATGAGCTACCTTATTGTTTTTTTTTGCTGGGGATTGACTTCTTGCAAAAGAATGTGATTTCGATGAATGTGGGAAATGAGTGCTTGATGAAAGTTGGTGTGGTTGTGGTAAACTTGCATATGCAATTGGATTTGCAGGGGTAGCGAGTGTTGAAATGAATGAAGAGCTATTGAGGGAAGACAATATTGAAAGTATGCAAAGCATGTCAAATGGTCCGTGAGCTGAAAAATAGTGTGTTGAGAAGGGTGCCGGTTGAAAAATAATAATAATAATAATAGAGGTGGAAGGACAGGCCCAAATCGCGAAGAAGGGAGCCAAAAGAAAGTAAGTATATGCGAAAGAGGAGACCAAGGACTGAGCCCTGAGGCACCCCAAAATGAATGGGCGTGGGCTCGGAGGAGAGGCTATCGAGCGCGACCGACTGAGTGTGGGAGGAGAGGTATGAGCAGAACCAAGCAGGTGCAGTGCCTGAGAGACTAAGGAAAGTTTGAAGATATCAAGGAGGACAGTGTGGTCAATGGTGTCGAAAGCAGAGGAGAGGTCTAGGAGAACTGGAATGGACGTACAACCCCTATCGGCAGCTCTAGGTATACCGTTGGAAACATTAAGAAGATCGGTTTCAGCAGTGCTTCGCTTTGAACCCAGATTGGAGTAGTATATTGAATTTCAAAGGTTTCCTAAAAAATTATGATATGTAAAAATGTTTATTTTGTATTAATAACAATGGGTTAAAAAAAAAAAAAATCTTTCTAAGACGTTTAAGTTGTTGTTTTTTTCAACTGATTTAGGACAATTTTGTACTGCTGAATCTGAAAATGGTCAGGTTTTTGTGCTAGGTCAATTTTTAAAAAACTTAATTACATTTTTGTGAGATTTTCGGGTGCTTTTTATTAACATTTCTCATCCAAAATAGTTTTTTTAAGATACCCCCCCCCCATCATTTTCTAACAATTATTTATTTCACTATTGTTATTCTATCCATTGTTTTTATTTTATAGATTTATACTCAATTTCATTGGGATATGCCTTATGAAAAACGCTTTAGAACAGGTCATCTTTATAATAAACGTCCATGTCAATTTATATGATAAATGTCAACAATATACGCTCTGGATGATCAAAATAGCTATTTGTCTGTATAGATTAGTCAATACGTTTATTTGTTCTAGTATTTATATTTGCTTATATTTTATACTTTAATACTATATATGTTTTTTTCTTTTTTAGGCTGGTAGAAGCTTAGTAGTATAAGAAATAAATGTATTAATTATAATTTGAATTATAATTAACACATAATTATTTAAAATATTTTTCATTACTATTGAATGATTTTTAAAATAACTTAGCTCTTACTAAACATCATTTTTCTTCTTACCACAGGTTTGTGCAATGAAGCGTGGTAACATTACGAATTTCTTTCAGTGTGTGCCAAAAAGTCTGAAGTTACCCGTGTCCGAGGCTTTGACTTCAAGTTCTTCGCCTTCAAATTCTCAGTCCTCTACATCGAGCGTGTCCACCAGAGAAGACCTCACAATCGCTTCGACGAGCGCGTGTCCCGCCGGCCCGTTGGACTCTCTGTCCACTTCGTCTGTCAACCAGAATGTGATGCCTACCCCGTCACCAGTTAACCTTGGTCAGCTACTAAGAATACATCCGGGAGGATCTTCTTTAAATGTTCATCAGGTGAACCAGCTTCTTGAGAACCGTCCGATGCTAAGAAAAGGCGAAAAATTTCCAGTGGACAAGGAAGGGCGACGCTTTCGCCGGGAATCGCTGGAGATGTTCAATTGTCTTGGTTATGCCAAAGAAATCAACGGGTCCCTCTGCATTCCTTGTACTATATTCCAAAAAGAAATCGCTAAAGTCGGAGGAAACAGACCTAAGAAACGCGAATGGAATACTCCAAAAAGCATGGCAAATCAGCCACACATCTTGCTTGCGTTGAGCGTGCGCGATTGCATCGACTCCACACTGCTGATAGTGATCAGGCCATCGACCGTCAGCTTATGACTCAGAGGAAAGTCCAGATTGCCGCCAACCGGTCAAAGCTACGACCAATGGTAGCAACGATACTCTTTCTGGGTCGCAATAATCTTGCTTGTCGCGGCCACCGCGACGCCGGAGACGTCTTGGCCTCGAAAAATGATGGCATATTTCGGAACGCTTTGCGCTTCCTTGTTGACGGAGGAGACGAGGCACTCCAGACTCTTCTTTCCGAATCATCCCACTACGCTTCATATGCGTCTCCTCGAATCCAGAATGAACTTATCAACGTAGTGGGTGAGCTCATTCGCAACGAGTTGGTCACTAAAGTCGAGCGGGCAAGGCTTTTCTCAGTGCTGATGGACGAGACTACGAATACGGCTCGAACGGAGCAGACGTCCATCATTCTTCGCACCGTGAACTCAGAAGGTGTGATTAGCGAAGATTTTGTCGCTTTTGTAGAGGCCAAAGACACTTCGGGCCAGGGGCTGGCCACTCTGATGTTGGAAACCCTCAACTCTCTTGGGCTGGATGTGGTAAACTTGCGAGGCCAAGGTTACGACGGGGCAGCATTAATGTCCGGTCGATTCAACGGATGTCGAGCCATCGTGAAGGCTAAGCAGCCTCTCGCCGTCTACGTACACTGTTTTTCTCAACTCCCAAATTCAAGAGTGGTTGATAGAAATAAGTGGAGTGGAAGATCGAGAAGAGTGGACTCTTGAAAAGTGCATCAAGGAAGCGACTCGAATGTTGCTGCCCGACGTGGCAACACTCTTTCGACTCTTCGGAACTGTACCGTCGTCTACCGCCAATTCCGAGCGACCATTCTCTCATCTTCGAAGACTCAAAACTTATCTGAGGTCGACAATGACTCAGGAACGTCTCGATGCTTTGGCGCTAATGACAAACGACATTGCGGTGGACCCAGACAAAGTTATTGATGTGTTCCGTGATAAGGGCAATCAAGGCTCCTGCTTTGAACTTTTGTTCTCCAGTCGTCAAAATGATTCATGAAGGTACTGAGGCAGTCATTTGGTGAAATGTTTGTTAACTGCCTAATGGTGGTTAATTCACTAATTTTATAATTTGATATTTGTGCCTATTATTATTAATGCAATAAAGACTATGTTCAAGCGTGTGTTTTGTATCTCTTGTTCATGTAACAATACAAAAATAATTCTGTTTCATTCTGTTTTGTGCCTTTCTTCTTTTTAACTCGAGAACTTAACCGCTGATAGCATGAATCTGGACCATAAAACCCTCGATGCTAGATGAAATCGAGTAATTGAAGTGAAGATTTAATCGAGTAAGTGAAGTTTTTTTTTTCTCTAATCAAAATAAAAAATTCTAGGTTTCGCCCCCCCCGGCCTAAAATCCTAGGTAGGCCACTGGTCTCCCCAGAGGGCGTGTAAACCGTTTAAATTTCCGAGCAAGAGAAAGGGCCTCGTTGACCGTTTCACGATGCGGCGGAAGTTCCCCGGGTCGAAGTCGCCTGACGGTGGAATGTATGCGGAAATAACAGTATACCTCCTATCCAGGTGCAGCTGCACAGCTACTGCCTGAAAGGAGGTATCTAAAGCGAAGAGAAGAACGGAGACATTATGCCGTGTGTAAATCGCACATCCTCCCACCTGGGCCCCATCCCGTGGTGGTCCCTCTTTTTTGAGGATCCACCGTCTCCGAACCACCCAGCAACCCACTGGGTGTGGGCGAAGGAGCCGAAACTCTTTTAGTGCTGTCCTCCTTTCGCGCAGCATCTTTATGGAACCCCGATGCTCTTCCAGGGTGCTGCGCCCTGGGCGGCGCCACACTGCTGGCATCCGCCAGTTTTTTTCTTTAAAGAGGTTCGGTAACCCCGCGACTGAATCCTTCCAACTACTCTTAACCGGGAACATGAAACAAACCCAGGTCCCTACACTCTTCCCATCTGCAAATCGCACGTCGCAGTGGATTAGTTCACTGCAACTCAGTAGTGAATGGGTACACCTCCGGTGCACCACTCTCAAAACACTAAAAGACTAGACTGCAATATGGATATGTATTCTATGCCAAAACATACACAACAACAACACCCAACATGCACAAATAGCTGACACCCGACCAAACAAAAAAACAGCCAACCTCCACCTCCTCACAACCAACACCTGCTCCTAACATTCATTTACCTCCTCACATACACTCACCACCCATTCCCCAACATAACACACAACCAACATCTACTCCTACTAACACACCTCAAACCAACCACCAAAGAGACAAAGAAATACGCCACACAGAAATAACCGCCGCAACATTAACATTCTCCAACTTAACATAGACGGTATCTGAAGGAAGCACATGGAACTCAAACACTTCCTACATAAATTTAAGACCCACATTGCCATAATACAAGAAACCAAACTAGAGCACAAACACAAAACTTCAAATATTCCAAACTTCTTTGACATCAAACAAGACGGACAACATGGTGAGGGTGGTGGCCTCATCACTTAAATACACCACAGTATTTCTTACATAGAAAAAACACAACATATCAGAACACTTACACAAGCAGACAGACACACAGAACTACAAGCATTTCAAATCAAAACTGGACATAGTAAACAAATTACACTTATCAACACATACATTGCTCCAGCTCACTCAAATGGTATACCAGCAAACTACATGATTAGACTACAGGCATTGAATACCCTCCCAAACATTCTTCTAGGTGGATATTTTAATGCCAAACACACAAACTGGTATACCCAACAGAACACCTCACAAAGAGGTACAGATATCTGCACACAACTAGATCAGCTTTGCATCGTTAATAACACAGTCACTCATACACACACTCCACACCAAACAAATTTTAATTGCACTTCCCCGGACATAACTTTCTTTTCACTTAACCTGGCTCCCTCCTTAACATGGAAAATTGTAACAGACCTGTCATCAGATCACCCCCCAATCATTAACACACTGCGCACCACAGCCAACACATTCTCACACACCTGCCATACCAGCACCAACTACAAGTGAGCTGCCTGGGAGAGTTTTCAGGAAACCACTGAAGATCGTTTTCAGGAGCTAAATAATACACACATAACATCAACACCGATATTAAACAACACAACTATACAGTTCAATGACATGATCAACGCAGACAAAGCACACATCCCTAAAGGCAACAAAAAACATTATAACACCAACTTCTCACCAGACATTAACACACTTATAAAGGAATGCAACAATCTACGTGACACACCCACTCAACACACAGATAACACAAAAAAACGTATAAAAGAACTCAACACACAGATAAACACCAAACTAATAAACAAACAGAAAACTAGTTAGCTTTCCTAAAAATATTTGACTACAAAACAAATACATCCAAACTACACAATACAACCAGAAGCCTCACTAACTCAAACAGTGGCATTATACAAAGTCACACATCCATCAGCCTTTCACACAAAATCCCTCATGTAAGCAACAGGCCAACATTTTAATAACACATTACTCTAAAATTAGCCAGCTTCCCAAACAGAAAAAAGACAGACATATATACAGACACAAACAAGACTTCCCACTAGATTACACAGTAATACTTGCCACAACAGAAGACACTGCACACATCATAAAACAACTTAAAAACTCGTCAGCCATGGGCATTGATAACATATCCAACATACATCTCAAACACCTCAGCCCTCACAGCAAACTACTCATACGCACACTGCATAATACCAAAAATTTGGAAACCAAACAAAACACTCACAGAAGCATCATCATACAGACCCATAACATTACTTTGTACACCATCCAAAGTCGTAGAACGCCTTCTCCTACACAAGATAACACCACATATACCACTGTCACCCAGACAACATGGCTACAGACCAGACCACTCAACCACAACACTACTCACCAATCTCACACAAACAGTACAAGATGGCATCAACTCCAGACGACCACCACACAGAACACTGCTGGTAACAATAGACATAAGTAAAGCGTTTGATGCCATCTCCAGACCACTCCTCATTAACAAAATTTACAACACAACACTACACAACAACACCAAATGCTGGCTAGCCAACTACCTATCAGGAAGACAATCATTCGTACACTACAATGGTGAGTCATCCACTATTAGAAAGTTCCCTAATGAAGTCCCATAAGGCTCTGTCCTAAGCCTCACACTTTTCAATTTATACATGCACAACATACCAACACCACCAAACAACATATACATATCATATGCAGATGACCTAACAATCATATCAATACACACTGATGCAGACACATGCTCCACACAAGTTCAAGCCTACATTACACAACTAGAAAACTGGTTAAGACAAAAGAGACTAAAGTAGCACTCACCAAGTTCACTTAATACACTTCTCACAAATCACAACAAAGAACATCAACACAGACAAACAGTAACATTCAACAAAAATACTTGGAATCACATACAAGTCATTCACACCACACATAAACAACATAATCACAAAATGCACTCAGAGCACTAAGAAGTACAACTTTTGGACAACACAAAGAAACACTCACTCTAGTATACAAGCAACACATACGGTCCATAATAGACTATGCCAGCCCTGCCTGGGCCCCTGTTATATCCAACACACAGCTAAACAAGTTACAAATCACACAAAAAACTACACTTCGAATCATACTTGGAGGCTCACAAACAACACTCATAGAACACCTACATGCTGAAACCAAGGTATTAGCTATAAAACATCATCTGAACATGAGAGGCACACAGTTTCTAGCATCCGTCGTAAACAACGAAAACAGCCCCTGTCAATATCTCTGAAACCACACACCCACCACAGACAAATAGTAAACGCACCACACAGATATTACACAAACATCCTAAATACCATACCACAACCTGCAAATGTAACACAGTATAAAAAACATATTCACACACACCATACCAGGCAAGCACTGAACAATCTCCCTAACAAAATATCCCCCCCCCAACCACCTGACATAAGCAGCACAGAAACGCAACTCTCACGGTCGGAGAGAGTACATCTTACACGACTTCGCTGTCGACACCACCAGTTACTAAACACATAGAAACACCCATACAGATCTCTGTCTACTCTTTCAAGTTAGTCCCCACACAGTCACACATCTCATAGCAGATTCCTCTAACTTGGCAGCTCTCAGACAACACCATAACATTTGACATGTATATCAGTTATGGTCGGATCCAGTCAGTGGGTTGTCCTACCTACATGGTGCGGGCTTCCAGGAATGAGAGCGCGGGGTAACACAACAACAATGGGAAACGGTCACGTTGGGGGATGGGTGTGATCCCTTTGTGCCGCCAGCTTTACCAGGGAAGTGCCCGGGGTAGGCGGAACCCACAGAAGGGTTCCGTGCTCGTAAGACATGAGGGGCCAGGAGCAGAGGGTGCCTTTTTCGAGTCGCCCCAAACGGGAGTGGTCAATTATGGGCCGCCTGCATGCTTTCTTGGCAGTCCCCTTGGAAAGTAAAAGGGGTACTGCCGTTGGAAAAAGTGACAGAAGAGGGTGGGGGGAGCCCTGCACCTGTAGGCAAAGGAGAGGAGTAAGCCTACTCTGCGGTAAAAGAAATTTCGAGGGTCCCCTGAGAGAAGCCTGGAGGGGCCAGGAGCAGAGGGTGTCTTTCTTAATATTGATGCATAGGATGTACCAGGCAGCGCCGGGCGCGCCAGGATTTCCTTCTCAAAGAGGGGGGGAAAACCCCATTTTTTTCAGTGGAGCTGCCCGAAAGCGGCTCCGGTGATGGTAGAGTGGAAGGTAAAACAAGATCATTTTTTTTATTGACTCATCATTGGGCATGGCGACCCTTTGTAATTCATGGGATGCACACGCTCATCACCCCACGCTGACCTCGCTCTGCGAGGGGTGATACAGGGCTGGCAGAACCAGCTGCTGCCATTTGAGGCCACTCTTCCCGCCTAGTGACCTGGCGGGTCCACTTTAGGCACAGTGTAAAAAAGGATAGATAGTGAAAGGAGAAAGAATGGGGGTGTGAAGAAGGTGGAGGTGGGGGTGAAGCAAGTCATTAAAAACCCACCATCCCAAACCGGAGCTCAGGGGTGAGGGGGCGTTGACCCTTCTCCCCTTAGCTCGGATCCGGGATGGTTGGCTGAAAGGAAGCTGGTCGGCGTTTACCCTGTGAAATTAGAGGGCGATCAGAGAAAGTTGTGGAAAGTGAGGAAGCAGGGTAAGAAGACAGGGTGTCAGAAAGAAGGAGAAGAGGCGGCCAGGAAGGCAAATCGCCACGCCTCTTACGGGATCCACAGAATTTTGAATGTGCACAGTAGCGGCTGTACTCGTAGGCCTGGAGAGGTCAGGAGCAGAGGGGGGCCTTTTTAAATAATGAGTCATAAGACATCCCAGGTAGCTCAGGACGCACTAGGGGAAAGTCCTTAGCCTTGGGAAAAGAGACTATCAGCAGGCTGAATGGCCAGGATTTTCTTCTCCAGGGTATACACGCCAAGATGCTTTGAGGAAGCAGTGTTTGGCTCTCTTCAAGTGACACACTTGGCAAAAAATTGTCAAAGTTGGGAAAACCCAACTTTGCACATCTACATAAGTGGTTGCAGCTCTGCAGAGGGGTCACGAATGACTTCACGAGGTAGCGATACCAAACAGCATGCACCGACTCAGGGAGCCTATCACGATCGAACATGACAAAGAGTGTAGGGGTAGGTCATGAGTCCACCCTCCCTAGTTTTCTCATCACACAACCACTCCTTTCACAAAATTCTTAGTATTGTGTGGTGTCACATTCACCGGCGAGCCATTGAGTGTCCGAAGAGCACTAATCATGGCCCACTTGGAAGGGTCCGGGACATTCGCCAGAAACCTCATGTCTGAGAAATGGGTCACCTTCAGTTCTCTACCAGTCAATTTAGCTAAAGCTCTCTTTTGATGGAGCATGTGGCCTTTGGCAAACTTACTGCCATCACTGGAGCAAATAACTAAAAAAGCTTTTGAAGCCATCAGGCTAAAAAACAAGCCAGGTAATCACTGAATGATGGCCTCGATTACATCGAGGCTCTGCTTAACACACTTGCGACTTTCGTCTTTGGCTGGGCATCCCACCCGAGGGAAACTCTACTGGATGTGCCGGTCTTGGTCTGGTTTTCCTAAAATAGCAGTGGACCCATTCATCCCCAGAACCCCTGCATAGGGAGAGGAACCCCTTGTCTTCTTGGATTTCTACTTACTTTTCTTCCTCTTTGGAGAGGAGGCCAGATGAACCAGCCTCAGTCAAATCTTGGCTATGGAGGAGTCACTAAACCCCTTTCTTGTGAGTCCTTGGGGAGCCTGTGCCACCTAAAGGCCTTGTACAGGGCCGGACTCAGGTTTGGTGTCTGGCAATGGCCCAGGTTCACCCCTAAGAAACATCCTGCCATCCTTCCCACCAAGGTGTCGGGTATCTCGACCGGGGATTCATAGAGCTTATGGACCATCACGAACGTCACTGGGGGCGGCCCGCCGCCACTTTGGGAAAAAAGGGGGAGTGCACATGCTGGCTCCCATTAATGTGACAAAGCTCAGGTGTATGAGGTTTCTCAGCAAGGCCCAGGGGACAAAGCGTCCTTTTACCCTATAAGGAGGTTGTGGTGAGACATCTGACCCCAAAGCAAGGGGCGGGAACTGAGGCGCCACATGTTCTGGCTTACCATCTTCTTGGTGGGCCCCTCAGAAAACAAAGGGGGATAAGGGAGGGAAACACCTAAACCCATCAAAAATGGAAGGAGAAACACCCTCTGGGCCAGAAAAATCTTGGAGGGGCCCTTGAGAAAGCACAGAGGGGGGTGGGGGTGCTCCTGGGTCACATAGGTGGAACTGCCTGGGGTGTCTTTGTAGATAACAAAAGGAAAGACCCCAATTTTTGTAGACTTATGTAAACACGCCAACACACGGGAGCTCCTAAATTTGTGACCATTAAAGAAAAAAGAAGGGGGTTGGTGGGTACCATGTACCAAATATAAGAGGCTGTACAGGGTACTTCCCTGCAGGGGCAGGGGCAATTAGAATGGGAAGGATTTAGGTGTGGTATATGCTAGGAAGCTGCATGAGAGTATGCTGTTGCCAACATTGGTGTACACGACTAAGACTATTGTATAGAAGGGGATGTCATTATTCATGATAAATGTGCATGGAGTGGGTTTGTGAGATGGGGCAAGAAGTGTGATACTAGTGTTCAAGTGCACTGGCCACTTCTTTGTGGGAAAGTGATTTTATTTAAGTAGTAAAGAATATATTCCATCCATCCACTCCAGCTACCTTCACTTTTTTCAGACCTTTCAAAGCACTAACAAGCCCTCTCATCCTCATTGGTGCCATACTCTAACATGGCACTGGGTTTGTAGTCATTAAGCTAATCATTGTGCTTGTGGCCCCTGGGGTGGTTCTCTTCAGTCAAACCCAGCAGCACTCAGGAATGCTGCCACAGCGAGCAGTCTACTCCAGAGGTCTCTAATTGAGGTGACATGATAGTAGGTTGCGAGGTGTTTGAGGCAAGGGGAGGTGAGGATCAGGTGAGTGGTGTCAGCTGTCATGAAACCAATCATCTTCACATTCATTTCTTTTTCCTACCTACATTATACAGCTCATTAAAAAACTCGCCATAAACTTTTCACCTCCTCACTACCAGAAAATACCATTCCATTCTTTTATTTCATGTTTACACAAATCTTCATTTCATTACTTTTCACTTCCTGTTCCCAACTACATCATTATTGATCTTACTTTCAAATATTTAATTTGTTGCTTACTATTTAGTTATTCCAAGTCTTTTTCCTTGACGAGAAGGGTAAACTATAACCAAAGTGAGCATCAAAATATTAATGATAATCTGTGGATGAGACAGGCATAGGCACTACAACCAGGAAAAAAAATGAACTGACCTTCAGATTATCATCAACTTCCACATCAATGTCGTAACAAGAAGTCTTCTTCTGGTCAACACCTTCCACAGATATGGTGTGGTTGATAACAATAGGGTCGGGAGGGACAAGAAGTTGGTTCAGACGTCCAGGAATCTCCGCAAACTTCATGCGGGGGACACCAAAAATCTGGAGAACGGGGATAATTTTTTTTTCAGCAGAATTAAAACTACATTACAAAAACTGTGCATAGGATTGCCAATGGTAAGGCGAAAAGAAATAAAGCATTCAGGAGTTTTAGACAGGGTTAAGCAGTAACCCCATCCAATCGAATTGGATGCAGTATTTTTTTTAAGAGCCCATCTGATGACTACCTACTTGGGACAAAGTCACTGTAATCACGCTACAGCCTAATACTAGGCTAGATTAACAAACAAAAAAAAAGAGTAAAATAAAATGGGAGGCCAGCCTCCTCCAAAAAGTCAGATAGTCCAAAAGTCTGTGTACACAAAACCGCCCAAAGTACAAAAGAAATGGGGACAGGCAATGTGCAGGAAGATCACTCAGACAGGGCCATTCAAGAAGAATGCTAAACAGTCTGGGAATGATGCATTATCTGCTGCATTGAGCAGTGTATTGCAACCCGCTCGGCCGTGAAGACACCTAGCTCTTGGTAGAGCCTGTTGACATCAAACATCAGGAATACGGCAGGAAAACTGACCCCACCCTGTTGGGACTTGGAGCCACCCATATACACTGGCACGGATCCAGCATGACACTAAGTGTGCTCCAAAAAGGCCAAAAGCAATACTCCCAGCACTGTAAAAGGTTTTGGAGCAGAGGTGTGGTGACAAATAGTCAAAGGTGGTACCATCTAGCATGGCACCCTGGGCAGAACCAGAGTGGCCACCGGCTCAAGAAGTTTCCTACCCCTAAACCCCTAGGGTATGAATGCCATCTCTCATCTCTCACTGGCATAGGCTGTGGATGCAGAGAGCCGTTGGTGACTGAGATAAGCGTCAGGCACGTGTATACGGGTGAATAATGCACTGTGCACGGCGCAGAGCTAGTGGCATCTCCCCAGCATCGAAAAGAAGGCTCTTAATGGAGGCGTAGGGAAGGCACCAGTCACCAGGCGAAGACCTGTGTGGTGGATCGAGTGTACCTTCCAACATACATGTTCGGCCGCAGATGCATAAAACTCGCATCCATAATCAAACTTTGAATGAACAAAGGATTAGTGGAAAATCAAGCAGTAGCCCCATCAGTATACTAGATGCTGAATGTCATGGAAGAAGAATGTCGATGGCGCCGGTCCAAGAGACACTAATACTAAAAATATGTTGTTATGACTGGAGAGGGAACACTACTCGGAACATCATCTGATACGAGTGGTGAAGATTCGTCACTTTACGACTGGAGAAGGCACGATGCTCGATGGAGGAGAGGACCAGTCGCTTGAAGATATTAATTGGTTATGTCGAATTACACTGGACAGAAGGATGGAATGAGACAACTTCAAGAATTTTTATAATTTTTTACATGCTCATTTCAAGTTGGTGTGGTTACATAAACATAATAAACATAGGAGGGGTTTTATAATAATGGTCGTTATATTTGATTTAGTTATTAAGTTTTTTAGATTTTACAATTGAGCCAATAGTTATATAGAACATTGAACACAGTGGGATAGTTTTTACAATAACTATCCAGTTAACTTTATCATAAAGTTAATGGGGCGGAAATTTCTTATAACTGAGCAAATGTGAATACATTTTGAAGATAGAGGATACTCCTACCTTAGTATTAACCAATAATATATAATTCAAGGTGATTAGAGGTGGAGCCAGACAGGGTTGACTAAGAATCTGTGTATAGGGGTTAGATGAAGCAAGAAGGGGGTTTGGGAAATGGAATGCATGCGTCAGATACTGCGCTTTGAGCTTCAGAAGATAATGTACATTTGTGCGAATTTCTGAGCTCTTATTTCATGACTAACTGATAATCTTTTAATTATTATTATTATCATACCTATTATTATTATCATCATCATTATTATAATAATAATAATAATAATAGTACAGTTGGAGTTTGATTATAGGTAAGGATGTAATCCTAACAAATATGAGCCTACCAGCTGAGAGGTTGGTTAAAAACAAGTCCAAGGAAACAGTGCAATTCCTCCACCACTTCAAGGCAAACTACCATTTTGAAACATGCCCAGGTCAGGTCCATTGAGAGGAGAAGGATCCTCCCCCCCCACCCATAGCAGAATCGACGATCTTGCAAAAACTCAGAAATAAATATTGGGAGGCTTCCCCTCGCCCCCATTCTGTGGTCTCCATGATACTGTATCACCGTGTGGTATCATAGCTCTTGCCAGATCAAAAAACACTGTGGCATAGTGCTGTCAATGAAGGAAGGCCTCGAAGACGGCATTCTTCAGTCGGAGCAGAGCATCCGACATGGAGTGGAACTTGCGGAAGCTGCACTGTACAGAACACAGGTGGCCTCCGCTGTCTAGAAAAAAAGCTAATCTAACATTAACCAATTTCAAAATCAACTTGCCCATGCAGCAGGATAAAAGAAAGATTGGGCAGAAACAGGCCGGGGTAGAGTGAACTATCTCCGTTTTGCAAAAAGTGAGCACAGTAGTCATTCTCCAGGAGTTTGGAAGGATACCCTCTACCCAGATCCTGTTGAACAAATCAAATAGAAAAGCAATGACTCGCTGACCCAGGTGTCGAAGCACGGCGTAAAGGACATCATCTGGACCAGGGATGGTGTCCGAGCAGAAAGTGAGAGCGGAAGTGGTCGGTGTGCAAAACTGCAGGATGTATAGGAAATAGTAGTCAGGCCCGCGGCGATGAGGTTACCGGAGAACTCAACGGCCTCATCTACCGACCTAAACTCCTCGACTGAGATAGAGAATTAAGTCATTTCCTGAAATGCAGGCCACCGTGCATGCGCCAAGCACCACCGAGGTGGGCTCTCAGGCGGCAGTTGCCCTGAAAATGATATTTGAATGGGAAAGTGACCACTACCAGGGAGGTCATCGCCCACCCCCCAATCAAAATCAGGCTGTGCATCTGAAGAGCACAAGGATAGATCAAGGCAAGAAAATGAAGCGGTTCTCGGGCAGTGATGCGTAAACTCATCCACATTTAGGACACCCATCTCAAGCTTTTCGATCAGATCGGCAAGGACTTGTCCCCTAGGATTTATTGAGTAATCCCCCCAGAGAGGATGTCTGCCATTCAGATCTCCAAGCAAGAGAAAGGGCCTCGGCAACCGTGCCACGACGCGGCGGAAGTCCCCCACGTCGAAGTCAGCTGACGGTGGAATGTACGCAGAAATAATAGTATACCTCCTATCTAGGTGCAGCTGCACAGCCACTGGCTGAAAGGAGGTATATAAAGTGAAAGAAAGAACGGAGACATCATGCTGGGTATAAACCGCGCATCCCCCAGGCCGGCCCCCATCTCGTGGTGATGGAGTCGTAAAACCCTTATAGCCCGGGGGGGTGGGCAGGGGGCTGGCGCCTAGCATGGTCTCTTGCAGAAAAATAGCTAATGGGGAATGAGACGTGACGAGCCTCCGCAGCTCCTCCCAGTTGGCCCGGAGTACACAGCAATTCCATTGAAGGAATATGACATCCAGGCCTAGCTCGGAGACGCGGGGGCCCTCTTCGAAGAGAAGACCCTCACGGGAATGGCCGTACGCTTCACGGAGGCAAACCCCAGGCGCTGTTGGCCAGACAAAGTGATGAAAGCGCTGTCGCCTTCGAGGACATATTGGGGGAGGTTGGGCACGCCATGGGAGTCTTTTCATCCCTCCGCCTCGAAACCTTAGGCGGGCGTTGCGGCTTCGCAGGCGGGGGGCCCTCTTTTCGAGGAACCACCGTCTCTGAGCCACTCAACCCACCACTAGGCGTAGGCGAAGGAGCCGAAGCTCCTTTCTTGCTGTCATCCTTTCGGAGGAGAGCTTTAGGAACCCCAGAAGATGGCCTGGCGACCAACTTCAGGGGTGTTGCCTCCTGTGAATCTAACGACTCGGTGGAGGCGCGTGGCCATTTCGCCTTAAGGGAAACGGTCACGCTGGGGTAGGATGGGGGAGCCCTGGTTTTAGCCAGGGCTGGGTGTGAACCCTTTTTGGCACCAGCTTTACCAGGGAGTGCCCGGGTTGAGTAGAGCCCGCAGAAGGGCTGTGAATGGGCGCGGAAACAACCGTGCTCGTTGGCCTGGATGGGCCAGGAGCAGAGGGTGCCTTTCTAACTATTGAGGCATATGACGTCCCAGGCAGAGCCGGGCGCGCCAGGACCAAGTTCTTAGCCTCACAGAATGAAAGTCGATCCTAGGCCTGAACGGCCAGGATTTCTTTCTTAAGGAGATAAGCACCACATTGATTCGAAGCAGCGGGGTGCGGCTCTCCGCAATTGACACACTGGGCCACAAATGCTTTTTACTTATCGTGTGTGGCCTTGGAACAATTTACACAGACTTCGGGTGACCCTGACTTTGCACGTCTACAAGAACGATTCGAAGGGCCGAAGCGGTGACAGTAATAGACCCGCCCCGGCAGTGGCACGAAGGCCTTCACACGGTAGCGGTACCAACCGGCACGCACCGACTCAGGGAGCTTGTCACAGTCGAACGTGACGAAGAGTGTAGGGGTGGTTCTCGAGGCCCCTCCCTGTTTTCTCATCACACGTTCAACCTTGACTGCCCTGTGGTCGGCAAGCTCTAAGGTGATGTCCTCTATGGAGTAGTCAACGAGTTCCCTCGCATAAACTACTCCTTTCATAAAGTTCATGGTAGAGTGCGGCGTCACACTCACCGGGGTGCCATCAAGTGTCTGAAGAGCCCTTATCTTGGCGGCCTCGGCGGGATTCGCCAAAAGGCTCCCGTCCGAGAAACGGGTCACCTTCGGCTCTCTACCAATTGCACTAGCTAATCCTCTCCTCTGATGGATCATGTTGCCCTTGGCCAACATGCTGCCATCAGTGGAGCGAATGACGAGGAACCGTTTGAAGACAGCGTGCTCGAAAACGCCAGGTAACCTCTGAATCTGGGGCACCGATGTCATCGAGGCTCCACCCTGTGCGCTTTTGGTCTTAGTCAGGAACTCCACAACCAGGGGGGCAGAGGGGCCGGATGTGCCGATCTTGGCTTGGTCGCTTGCCAGAGTGGCAGCAGACCCATCCGTCCCCGCAACCCCCGAGTCTTCTTTGTCTTTTTGGTCTTAGTCTTTTTCTTTTTTGGAGAGGAGGGTGGGGAATGGACCCGCTTCTCACCTCCGCTGGCAGAAGCCCCTAGGCCAGATGGACCGGCCTCAGCCAGGTCCTTCTCCGAAATGGAGAAGGTCCTGGTGGTCACAGGGGCACCGGTCAGAGCAGATCCCTTCCCTCCTTGTACTGCCTCAGAAATGCTAACCATTTGAGGAGGACCTTCCATAGGGGCGGATTTGGGTTCGGTGTTTGGCGCCGAGCCCAGATTCCCCCCCATGGAAGGCCCTACCCACTGAGGCTGGGCTTCCTCAAGGACCATGTCTATCACAGGAGGGGCCTCCAGTTGGCCATCCCCTCCCAGGACATCACAGGTCTCCTTGGCAGTGTCGCTAGTCTTGTGTGGGAAGGCACAGGCCTTGACCCCGGCAAGGTTTAAAATTCTTGCCAGCAGGTCTTTTGAGGGAAGCGACCGAAGGGGCCTGGCTTCCCTCTCCCCCCCTAAGGGGGTTTGCCCTACTGAGCCGCTTACACGAGGGGCGGTCAGCAATGGGCTGCCTGCTGGCTTTCTTGGCAGTCCCATTAGAAAGAAAAGGAGGGACTGCCACTGGAAAAAGGGAGGTGCCCGAAAGCACCTCCAGAGAAGGGGGTGAGGGGGAGTCCCCCTACACCTGTAGGCGTAGGAGAGGAGTAAGCCTCCTCTCCGGTTAAAGAAGTATGGAGGGTCCCCTGCGCAAGCACAAGGGGGGGACGGACCTCCATTTTTTCAGTGGAGCTGCCCGAGGGCGGCTCCATTGATGAGAAAGGGAAATTGGGGAGAGATTTGGGTTTTTGATTTACATACATGGGCATGGTGACCCTCTTTTTTACACAGGATGCAATCGCGCATCACCTCTCGCAGTAGCCCACACTGCAAGAGGTGCTTACAGGCCTGGCAGAGCCAGGCGCCACCATTTGGGACCACCCATCCCGCCTGGTGGCCTGGCAGTCCATCGGCATGGCGGGTCCACCTTAGACACGGCGTAAAATCAAGGATAGACAGTGAATTGAGAAGAAAAAGGGATATGAGGAAGGTATGGGTGGGAATGAAGCAGGTTGTTAAAAAAACCCATCCCAAACCGGAGCTCAGGGGTTAGGGAACATTGTCCCCTCCCCCCTCAGCCCCAATCAGGGACGGTTGGCTTGAGAAGAAGGTCAGCATCTACCCTGTGAAATTAGAGGCTGACCAGAGAAAGTTGTGGGAGAGGTTGTATGAAAAGCGACGAGGTAGGTGAGAAATACAGGCTATCTGAAGGAAGGAAGAGAGGCTAAGCTGGGGCCGGACGGAGCGTTGGATCCCGTCAGCACAGCGGCCAGGATGGCAAATCGCCGCGCCCCTTACGGGGTCACCTAGAGAGAATGGAAGATGAAAGGTTGGTAAAGAGAATGAATAGATCTTGAGTGATATGAAGGAATGAGTGTACGAGAGATGTCCTTGATGGATGGTGCCTGAGGATCCAGGACGCAGAGGTGTGCTAGAGATAGGAATAAATGGAGATGAATGGTTAGGGGAGGATGAGCTGTGTAGGGTGACACACAAACGCAGGTAATGAAGTTTGCAATAGGAAACTGGATAGCCAGGCTCTGATGATGGATGGGAAAATATAGTAGGTGGGTCACTTCGGTTAAGCAGTGGATAATGTGTGTGAATGGTGGAGTAGAAGTTTCTCTGGCCATGTGCCACCCCATCCGCGATATATATGCGAGGGAAAAAAATAAAAAATTACTTATGTGCATGTTCTTTTAGCTATTTTCATGAACAATATTAACATTTATTTTGTTTAATATTTATGCCCCATGAAAATTTGCAGCTGGCACAGACTTACCAAAGGAAACTTTTTGAAATATTATAATTTTTTTATTTTTTTTTAGAAGTATGCATAGTTCCACTAAGGACCCACCCAAAGCCAACTTAGAAATCTAACTTTATATAGTCAAATTCTAAGCTCCTGCATTTATCTATACTTTTCTTTTATTTTGAATATTATTCTAAAAAAAAACTAAAGTGACAAAGATAATATAAAATTACTAAAATTGATACCACTACTGAAGTTGTTTCATCTAATATCTTCTTTTTTGTATTTTCCAAGCATTTTCTGTTCATTTATTCGATTTTCTTCTAGATTCATCTTTTTTTAAGTTTTATAAATGTGCTCCTCTTCTTCTAGCTAGAAGCTTGATAACAATAGCTCATCATTTTGTTATCAATTTTTATATCAGGAAAGTGCCAGCAGTTTTATCACTGAGAGCTTGGTGATTTCTCACTCATTACCTTCGAATAAATGCTTATTGATTGAGAAGCCTCTTTTGGCTTCTGCATTACCTGAGGCATAGATAACGAATACTTGATTGGTACCTTCAGCAAATTTTGGATTCTGCTACTTCCATAGTCAGGTGATAAGTCTGCACGGTTGTTTGCCGCTATGCCTGCCAGGGGGCGGTTCCAGTCATTGTTAGGATTTACTTTGGGTGAGACGATGCTGCCATCTTGGAAAGTTTTGAAATCATAAGTTAATTGTATTTATTTGCCGTTGTAGGCCTGTTAGCTCTAGTACTTGTAAGTAGTGAAGATGTGGACTCTTGCTATTTAAGTGAATAAGTTATATGATACATACATATATTTTGCTTGGGGAAGGACACTATATGATCTAGAAATTGCAAACTTAGCCTTAAGCCTCACAATGCATGCATTAATTTCTAAAATAACTTAAAAAGTTATAGCAATAATTACGTAAATGATACACTAATTTAAATTAATAGCGCATTTACGCTACAATAAACTTAATTATCGAATGATTTTATTATTCATAGTATTGTATAAGATTATGCTTAACAAGATTGCGATTGTCTAAAATTGTCAGCAATGACATCCTTGAACACATTTTTTTTTATACGGCAATAGCTCCTCCATTCGGCAAAGATATTCTCAAATATCTATTTTATATTTTGATTTCGTTAACCTTGTATCGGCCGATATATCAGTTATCGGCTAATTTGCATATCCATAGATAACTGTTTATCATAACTGTGATATTAAAAGTCGTGACTACGATACACACCCTAAACTACACCTTCACGGATGCCTTGGGTTGATCAAATCATCTCTGGCTAGTTATTGCGGTAAAATTATATTTTATTGGCATTTATCATCATCACTAACTATATTTAAGAAGGGTATTTTTTTTTAGTATTTGGAGCTTTGATGCAAGGCTCTCTTAGCCCCCAAACCAATGTCTATATTTGTAGATTGAAGTAGAAAATCTTTTTTAAAAATATCAAATCAGCTCCTTCTAGCTTATCAATAATATTGGGCTTACAAATCCTTTTTAATCATTTTTGTTTTTTAGCAAAGTTTTGTTTTTTCATAGGTATATGGAGAAAGAGACCTATTTGATTGGACTTGAAAGAATTGAAACACTTTTGGTAGCAGAACATTTATATACTTTCTGTTTCACCCATTCAATATATTTTTTTAAATGAAAGAGGAATTAAATGCAAAGCTCCATTTCTGTTCTCCATCAACCTTATTCCTCTGAAATATTGACAAAATTTGTCTACTTTAGAGACTTCTCAAAGCCTGCTCTTCTTGCTGGGTTATTTTTAAAAAATATTATATATTAGGCTGCTCTCATAATTGATAACTTAAAACCTTCTTTAAAGGCTCCATTTTGATATACAATCCACAGGAGCCAATATTAATAATTTTTTTTTTTTTTTTCATTTAAGTCTCTTTGTAAGTTTCATCAGCTTCCAGTTAACATGAGGTACATCCATAGAAACGTGAAGAACTTTTGATATATACTTTTCAGCACTCAGGCTTTCAATAAATGCTTTGTAAAGGTTCTAAGTTGATGCATACCCAAAGAATGACAAAGTTAAAAATTTGGCATGAATAATGCCAAATTCATCAGCATATCTTAAGTGAATGTATATTTGTCCTCTTTAGACTATTTTATTTAAAGATTCATAAAAATTTATCACCACATAGTCAACTGTTCTTAGTATGTTATAAATCATATATACCTTTATAATATTGACCAAGGCCAAATGTCACTATATAGCATGTTAAACTTTAGACATTTTGAATTTGCTTGCTATTTTGCTATTTGGAAACATTTCTGAATAATTGTCCTAAATGAGTACATGTTCTCATAGTTATATGTGTATAGGAGACTGAAAGCATAGTGAATTTAGACTTTGTCACAACTATTTTAGTTTTCGGTCAGTATATAAGATAGATATATTAGTAGTATTGCTTGGAGGATGTTCACTGATAGTTTCCCTTTGACCTAGAAAAAAAATAAGGTGCTTGAACTGCCTACAAAATTTATATTTTAAAAATTTACTATTTACTCATCAGATTCTTTCACAACCCCTTCAAATTTATTAGGCGCTATTTATCTAAGTTAGTTATTGATTTTATAGGTTGTTAGGTGTATTATTGCGCCAATACACTAGATAGCTCAGGTCACAATAACTCCCCAAACCTATATTTTGTTATTCAAGGGAATGTTAAATGCTGATGTGAAGTCTGAACTTTGCAGACGGATTTTCTTAGGCCTAAATCTGGGCGATATTGAGTGAATTTTCTTAATTTTTTATTATTTTGAGGTAAATTATTTTCTGCTGCCCTTGTTGATTTTCTCAATTATCTTATTTAATTCATTCCTAGTTAACCTATAATGATTCAGATATTCAGTCGTACCTTACCCCTGTAATCTTTGGTATGCTCTTTTCTTCTTAGAAATTTTCGTAGCTATCTCATAATACAATAGATGATAAAAGCAAGAAGGGCCTACATTGCTTCCTAATGACCTTCATTGGGATACATTGATCTTGGACTACATTCAATATAGTCATGAAAGTAGTCCACATTTGGCAAGTATTCTTACCACTGAATTCTACATCCCATTTAATTGATTCTGAAAGGTTAATTTTTTCATAAAACATTCTTTTATAAAAAAAATAAAGCACTTACCAGATAATTGTTCTGGAGCATTAAAAGTTGTCTGATTATTTGATGTTTTTTAAAAATTTAACCGTTAGTTATTCTTGATTTTTTTCTAAACAAATATGCTTTATTTCCTCTTGTATGCTGTCTTACATCTCTTATTCCATTTTTCACTATAGAAAATTCTACCTGGCAATGCTTGCATTTTGCCTTGTTTTTATCAGAAAATCCTTCAAGCCAATTTTTAAATTCATTAAAATTAATCCAATTAATTTGAAAATGACATTTACCAGGCATTGTTAATACACTATAAAATAAGTATTGAATTTTCTTTCTGAAGAATATAGATTTTTAATTTTGCAAGACATTTCCACAATACCTACATAATGTAATTCTAGCATTTTATTGTTGGTCTCTCAAAGAGAGGCACCCAACATGAATTTAGAGAAATAAACAGAAAACTGACTCAAATTAGAGAAAAAATACCTTGCTCGATATATCTACTAAAATTTAATGAAGAAGAAAACTTAATTTTCAGGGTTATAGATAGGTATTCAATGAGTTCTTGTATTTCTTTTTTGTGCTGAGTCACTGTTTGAGCATAGTAACTATAATAAACAGTAAAATATTTAAATACCTACCTTAAAAAACAGACAAGCTAGAATAAAAATGAGTAAAGAGGACCTTATCTTAAAATAAGATGACTTTTTGAAAAATTTATAGGACATGGGGTACTTAGAGGCCTTTCAGAGGACTTAAGAGGATCTAGTAGACACCTTGTTAGTTTGGTTATGTTAACTTTAAAGTAGCTTAGTACCAAGCTGAAATTTTAAATTAGGACTACATATGCCCTTGAAGGCAGTCACCAGATGAGCGTGTTAATAAAATTATGATGTGCAGTATGGGTACTTCCCCCTCCACACACACACATAGAAGTGGCAGCCAATGTGCCAACATTTGTATGAATAAACCTGACCTCATTTCCCTGAGGATCCCCTCCAAATACTCAACTTGGTTGGTCATTGCTCAATGCTCTCACCTGTTCCAGGTACTTGTCACAGTTTATGTACTCTCGCTCGTGGGGATCTTGGAGCTTGTGCGTCTTTATGTACTGCCACAATGCGGTTATGATGACTGGCCTCGTTTGTGTGTGAACTCCTAACAAACGTGCGAGGCGGGGATCCAACTTGAACTGATGGGGTTGGTAATCTAGGAGGAGAAGAATCGTACATCGCACATTCTTGTCTCCTGGACGCTTCACCTGAAGAGACAAAGGGCATCATCACTAACACATTAGTACAACTTTGCCACTGTGGCAACCAGCAGACACAACCCCATGGAAAACCCAATACTCTTTTACTTTACCATTAACTAAATGCCAAATAGAGATCTCGGGCATTCTCCAATTGACAGCTTGGTATATGATTGTAATGTTTTTTTTGGTATATGATTGTAATATGTTTTTTTTTTGCCTACACTCAACTATGCCCACTCTAATGCCCCCCTTTACTTCAGGTTCCAGGAAAGGAGGAAGGACAAGTTGCCTGGAAGCAGCATCAGGGCCCCTATCTTTCGCCGGAGAATAATCCTTTCCTTCCCACAGGTTGTGAATGAGAATTTTAAAAAAAAGTAATTGTGAAATTTAAAAAAACAAAACATTGTTTCAAAGTGCATGAAGACAAGTGGAGCTGGGTGGAATGCCAGGTGTATATAGGTAGGATTATCTTGTGTGTGTATGGGGTGTGTAAATGAGTTAAGGAAAGGGGATATGTGACATCATCAAGGAGTGAGCAAGGAGTAATTTTCCCCCTTTTTCCAGGTCCTAAGAGGTACCGCTGACTGCTCTCATTTCAGAGTGAGGAAGAAGTCTGGGAGTGTGGAACCGAGAGACCTCTGTATGGCATGATTTGGAGACTCCAGCTGCTGTCCTTTTTCCTGGTTTGTTGTGAGAACATGAAGATGAGACAGATCTAGAGAGATGCCCCCCCCCCCCTCCACACTCAAGGAGAGTGAGAGGACTCACTATCATGCAAAAATTTTAAGAATCAGCTACAATTGTGCTTGTACCAAAACCACAATTGAGTCAGGGGGAGGCGAGCTTGCAAGGTCATGGATGTAGACCATTATATATATTCCCTAAATTTGTCTCATATGAGCTTAGTATTATTACTTTAGTCAGTATTATTTGCATTTTTTTCTTGACATCCGCCCGGCTTGCCAAAAGCGTGGCGTCACAGATATCGCGAACCAGGGGATGCGGAGATTCCAATGCCTCGAGAGCACTCAGGTCACTTTGTGAGTCGCTATTGATCACAATCCGGTCTCCAAACTGGGCAGGTTGCGTAATCTCCCGTACCAAGTGATGTAATGCCACTAGCTCGGCCGTGAAGACAGACGCAGCGCCCAACTGACTTCAAACAGAAGGGATATGGCGTGGAAGCCGAACACCTCTTGGGACTTGAAGCCATCCCTATACACTGGCACGGTTCCAGCGTGACACGAGGTATGCTCCAAAAAGGTCGAACGCAATACTCCCGGCGCTGTAGAAGCTTTGGAAGAAGAGGCCTGGCCACAAATAACCAAATGTGGTACCCTGCAGGGTGGCATCCTGGGCAGAACCAGGAGGGCCACCAGCCCGAGACGTATATCTAGCTCAAGAAGGAGTTTTATGGCCCTAAACCCAAAGGGCTCAGGGTATGACTGGCGTCTCTCGGCGGCATAGGCACCATCGAAATCAGCTGCGGGTGCAGTGAGAGGTGTTGGCGACTGAGGGAGGCACCGGGCTCGCGCGTAAAGGCGAGTGATGCACTGTACGCGGCGTAGAGAGAGTGGCATCTCCCCAGCATCGAATAGTAGGCTCTAAATGGGGAAAGTGCGGAAGGCACCGGTCGCAAGGCCAAGGGCAGTGTGGTGGATCGAGTCCACCATCTGCAATAAACGCTCGGCTGCGGATGCATACAATTCGCATCCGTAGTCGAGCTTCGAACGAACAAAGGATCGATAAAAGAGTAAGGCAGTAGCCCTATCAACGCCCCAAGCGCTGAACGTCACGGAATCGACAATCTCGCAAAAATTCAGGTATAATCATTGGGAGGCATCCCCTCACCCCCATCGTGTGGAGAGTCTCCATGATACCGTATCGCCATGCAGTATCATAGGCCTTCTCCAGATCGAAAAACACCGTAGCGTAGTGCTGTCTACGAAGCAAGGCCTTGCAGACAGCATTTTCCAGTCGGAGCAGAGCATCCGACGTGGAGTGGAACTTGTGGAAGCCGAAGTGCATAAGACAGATGGCCTCCGCTGTCCAGGAAAAAGGCTAATCTAACATTTACCAATTTCTCATCAACTTGCACACGTAAGAGGTTAGAGAGATCGGGCGGAAACCAGCCGGAGTAGTGATCTCTCCCCGGTTTGCGAAAGGCGAGCGCAGTAGCGATTCGCCAAGAATCAGGGAGGAGACCCTCCACCCAGATCCTGTTCAACAAATCTAACAGAAAGGCCATGCCTCGCTCACCCACGTGTCGAAGCATGGCGTACGGGACATCGTCCGGACCATGGGCGGTGTCCGCGCACGAAGCAAGAGCGGAACGCAACTCACTCACAGTAAACCTGTTGTTGAAGGGTTCTCCGCCTCTGGAGGTAAAGTCCAACCGGCGGCCTTCCACGACATCACGACGTGCATTGAATGCTGGCGGAGCAGCATCACGGCTAGAGATTGCGGAGAAAGCGGTGGCGAAGGATTCCGCCACGGACGCTGGGTCCGAGATTGCGGCCCCATTCTCCTGGAGAATGGGAGGGGGAGTCCCGCAAGAACTTGCCCCGAATCCTTTTGACTTGCTTCCACACCTCTGCTAAAGGGGTCTTCTCGTTAAGTGAAGACACGTATGCCCGCCAAGAAGAGCGGCGGGCGTGCTTCGAAATATACCGGAACCTAGCCCTAGCCCGACGAAATTCAGCGACAGTGAAATCGTTGGGGCGGAGCTTATAGCGCATGTAGGCATAACGCTTCTGTTTGAGGGCCGTCTAACACTCGGCCGACCACCACGGGAGTGGTGCCCTCAGTGGAGCGAATAACGAGGAAGCGTTTAAAGCCAGAGGGCTCGAAAACGCCACGTAGCCTCTGAATGAGGGGCCCCAGTTATCGAGGCTCCGCTCCGCACCCGGGGGGGCAGAGGGGCCGGATGTGCCAATCTTGGCTTGGTCGCTTACCAAAGTGGCAACACACCCATCCGTCCCCGCGCGGATGGAGAGGAGCCCAGTCTTTTTACTCTTTTTCCTGTTAGGAGAGGAGGCCGGGATATGAACCCGCTTCTTCCCTCCGCCGGCAGGAGCCCCCAGGCCAGAGGGACAGACCTCAGCTAGGTCCTTCTCCAAAATGGAGAAGGCCCTGGTAATCGTAGGGGCACCAGTCGGAGGAGATCCCTCCACTCCTTGAACTGCCTCGGAAACAGTTTAAGGAGGACCTTGCATAGGGGCGGATTTGGGTTCGGTGCTTGGCGACGCTCGCGGATTTCCCCCATGGAAGGCCCTACCGTCTGAGAATGGGTTGACTCAGGAACTGTGTCTATCTCAAGAGGGGCCTCCAGTTGGCCATCCCCTTCCAGGACATCGCAGGTCCTGTTGGCAGCATCACTAGTCATGTGTGGGGAGGCACAGGCCTTGACCCCGGCAAGCAGGTCTTTTGAGGGAAGCAACCAAAGGGGCCTGGCTTCCCTCTCCCCTCTAAGGGGGTTTGCCCTACCAAGCCGCTTCACTGGGGAGCGGTCGGCTATGAGCTGCCTGCTGGCTTTCTTGGCAGTCCCCTTGGAAAGAAAAGGGGGGACTGCTGCTGGAAAAAGGGAGGTTCCCAAAAGCACCTCCAGAGAAGGGGGTGAGGGAGAGTCCCTTACACCCATTGGCGAAGGAGAGGAGGTGGAGAAATATGGAGGGTCCCCTGTGCAAGCACAGATGGGTGGGAAGATCTCCATTTTTTCAGTGGAGTTGCCCGAGGGCGGCTCCGTCGATGAAACAGGGAGATTTAAAGGGGGGGGACCTCATCATTAGGTATGGTTACCCTGTATTTTATATGGGAAGCAATAGCTCATCACCCCTCGCAGTAGCCCGCTCTGCAAGGGTTGCGTACAGGCCTGGCAGAGCCAGGTGCCGCCATTTAAGGCCACCCCTCCCGCCTGGTGACCTGGCAGCCCTTCAGCATGACATCCACCTTGGGCATGGCATAAAATTGATAGCGTGTGAAGAGAAAAGGAAAAGGGATGTGAGGAAGATATGGGTGGGGATGAAGTAGGTTGTTGAAAAACAACCATCCCGAACCGGAGCTGAAAGGTTAGGGGACATTGTTCCCTCCCCCCTCATCCCCGATCTGGGATGGTTGACAGATAAGAAGGTCAGCATCTACTCTGTGAAATTAGAGGCTGACCAGAGAAAGTTGTGGGAGAGGTTGTATGAAAAGCGAGGAAACTGGGGGGAAACACAAGTGTTTTGAAGGAAGGAGAAGGGGCTAAGCTGGGGTCAGACGAGGTGCTGAATCCCGCCAGCACGGCGGCCAGGATGGCAAATCACCGCACCCCTTACAGGGTCCTGAAATGCAGGCCCCCGCGCCCACACCAAACACCACCGAGATGGGCCCTCAGGCGGCAGTTGCCCTGAAAATGATATTTGAATGGGAAAGTGATCACTACCATGGAGGTCATCGACCACCCCATATCAAAATCATGCTGTGCATCCGAAGAGCACAAAGATAGATCAAGGCAAGAAAATGAAGCGGTTCTCGGGCAGTGATGCGTAAACTCATCCACATTTACGACACCTATCTCAAGCTCGTCGATCAGATCGGCAAGGACTTGTCCCATGGGCTTTATTGAGTAATCTCCCCAGAGAGGATGTCTGCCGTTCAGATCTCCAAGCAAGAGATAGGGCCTCGGCAACTGTGCCACGACGCGGCGGAAGTCCCCCGCGTTGAAGTCAGCTGATGGTGGAATGCATGAAGAAATAATAGTATACCTCCTATCCAGGTGAAGCTGCACAGCCACTGCCTGAAATGAGGTATCTAAAGTGAAAAGAAGAACGGAGATATCATGCAGTGTGTAAACCGAGCATCCCCCAGCCCGGCCCTCCATCTCGTGGTGGTGGGGTCGCAAAACCCCTAAACCCCAGGAGGGTGGGCAGGGGGCACGCGCCTAGCATGGTATCCTGCATAAAAATAGTAACGGGGAACGGGAAGAGACGAGCCTCCGCAACTCCTCCCAGTTGGCCCGGAGTCACGGCAATTCCATTGAAGGAATATGCCCTTCAGGCCTAGCTCGGAAGAGACGCAGGGGGCCTCTTCGAACAGAAGACTCTCATGGGAATGGCCGGACAAAGCGCTGAAGGCGCTGGCGCATTCGATGACTTATTGGGGGAGGTTGGGATCGCCATGTAAGTCTTTTCCTCCCTCCGCCTCGAAACCTTAGGCGGGCGTTGCGGCTTCGGGGGCGGGGAAGGGGCCCTCTTTTGAGGATCCACCGTCTCCGAGACACTCAGCCCACCACTAGGCGTGATCGAAGCTCCTTTCTTGCTGTTCTCCTTTCAGGGGACAGCTTTAGGAACCCCGGAAGATAGAGGGGCGTGGCCGTTTCGCCTAACGGGAAACGGTCACGCTGGGAAAAGGGGGGAGACCCTGGTTTTAGCCGGGACTGGGTGTGAACCCTTTGTGCCGCCAGCTTTACCAGGGGAGCGCCTGGGTTGAGTAGAACCCGCAGAAGGGCTCCGAATAGGCGCGGAAACAACCGAGCTCGTTGGCCTGGATGGGCCAGGAGCAGAGGGTGTCTTTCTAACCATTGAAGCATAAGACGTCCCAGGTAGAGCCGGGCGCACCAAGACCAAGTCCTTAGCCTCGCGGAATGAGAGTTGATCCTGGGCCTGAACGGCCAGGATTTCCTTCTCAAGGAGAGATGCACCACATGGCTTAGAAAAAGCGGGGTGCGGCTCTCTGCAATTGACACACTTGGCCACACACAATTTGGACTTATCGTGTGGGCCTTGGAGCAATTTACACATACCTCAGCTGACCCGGACTTTGCACGTCTACATGAGCAATTTGTATGGCCAAAGCTGTGACAGTAATAGCACCTCCGCGGCAGTGGCACGAATGCCTTTACTCGGTAGCAGTACCAACCGGCACACACTGACTCAGGGAGCTTGTCACAGTCCAACGTGATGAAGAGTGTAGGGGTGGGTCTGGAGGCCCCTCCCTGTTTTCTCATCACACGTTCGACCTTGACCGCCTCATGGTCGGCCAACTCTAAGGTAATGTCCTCTATGGAGTAGTCAACGAGTTCCCTCGCATAAACTACTACTTTCACAAAGCTCATGGTAGAGTGTGGCATCACACTCACCGGGATGCCATCAAGTGTCCGAAGAGCACTTATCTTGGCCACCTCGGAAGGATCCGCCGCATTCGCCAGAAGCTCTCGTCTGACAAACAGGTCACCTTCGGCTCTCTAACAAATACACTAGCTAAGGCTCTCCTCTGATGGATTATGTTGTCCTTGGCCAACATGCTGCCATCAGTGGAGCGAATAACGAGGAAGCATTTGAAGCCAGCGGGCTCAAAAATGCCAGGTAACCTCTGAATGAGGGGCCCCGATGTTATCGAGGCTCCGCCCTGCGCACTTTTGGTCTTAGTCATAGTCAGGGGCTCCGCACCCAGGTGGGCAGAAGGGCCGGATGTGCCGATCTTGGCTTGGTCGTTTACTGAAGTGGCAGCAGACCCATCCATTCCCGCAGCCCCTGCGGATGGAGAGGAGCAGCCAAGTCTCTTTCCTATTTTTTTTCTTTTTAGGAGAGGAGGGCAGGAAATGAACCACGCTTTTCCCCTCCGCCGGCACGAGCCCCCAGGCCAGATGGACCAGCCTCAGCCAGGTCCTTCTTAGAGATGGAGAAGGTCCTGGTAGTCGCAGAGGCACCAGTCGGAGGAGATCCCTCCCCTAGTTGTACTGCCTTGGAAACCCGGGCTATTTTGAGGAGGACCTTGCATAGGGGCAGATTTGGGTTCGGGGCTTGGTGCTGAGCCCAGATTCCCCCCCACGGAAGGCCCTACCATATGAGGCTGGGTTGCCTCAAGGACAATGTCTAGCTCAGAGGGGGGCATCCAGTTGGCAATCCCTCCCCCCCCCACAGGACATTGCAGGTCCCATTGGCAGAGTCATTAGTCATGTCTCTGGGAAGGCACAGGCCTTGACCCCGGCAAGGTTCAGTATTCTTACCAGCAGGTCTTTTGAGGGAAGCGACCGAAGGGGTCTGGCTTCCCTCTCCCGCCTAAGGGGGTTTGCCCTACCAAGCCGCTTCACAAGGGGGGTGGTCAGCTATGGGCTGCCTGCTGGCTTTCTTGGCAGTCCCCTTGGAAAGAAAAGTGGGGACTGCGGCTGGGAACAGGGCGGTGCCCGAAAGCACCTCAAGAGAAGTGGGTGAGGGATGGGTCCCCTACACCCATAGGCGAACTCTCCGGTTATAGAAATTTGGAGGGTCCCCTGCGCAACCAGAAGGGGGGTGGGGGACCTCCATTTTTTTCTGTGGAGCTGCCTGAGGGCGGCTCCGTCGATTAACAAGGGGAAATTGTGGGAAGATTGTTGATTTTTTCATCATTGGGCACGGTGACTCTCTTTTTCTTACGGGATGCAATAGCTCATCACCCCTCGCAGTAGCCTACTCTGCAAGGGCTGCATAGAGGTCTGGCAGAGCCGGGTGCCGCCATTCAGGACCACCCCTCCCATCTAATGGCCTGGCAGCTCCACTTTGGCCATGGCGTAAAAAAAATAGATGGTGAAGTGAGGAGGAAAGGGGATGTTAGGAAGGTATGGGTGCGGATGAAGCAGGTTGTTAAAAACCCATCACCCCAGACCAGAGCTAAGGGGTTAGGGAACATTGTCTCCTCTCCCCTCAGCCCCAATCTGGGATGTTTGGCTGAGAAGAAGGTCAGCATCTACCCTGTGAAATTAGAGGCTAACCAGAGAAAGTTGTGGGAGAGGTTGTATGAAAAGCGAGGAAAGAGGAGGGGGAGGACACAAGTGTTTTGAAGGAAGGAGAAGAGGCTAAGCTGGGGTCAGATGGGGTGCTGAATCCTGTCAGCATGGCAGCCAGGATGGCAAATCGCCGCGCCCCTTACGGGGGCCAGCAGGATGTGCAACTCCTCTGGATAACTGGCTAAACATGGAGGAAAACTTTAAAATTGAATCCTATTTAAACCACTTGATTTTCAGATGGAGAGAATGGAGACTTTTTATTAAGCAGGTCATAAGGAAGAGAATGCAATAGTGTTATGAATGAGAACCGAGTCTCCCTTTAAGATCAAGGGGTTTTTTCCCCCAGCTGATGACTGCCTTCAAGGGCATAAATTACTGAAATTAAAATTTCAGCATTGTTTAAGAGGCTATTTTAAAATAATAAAAACCAAGCCACACTAAAAAAAAAGAACAAACAAAAAAAAAGCAAAAACTTATAGAGAACAAACAAAGACAAGAAGAAAGCATGCTATGGTGTCAGGGCAAGGCCCACCTTCCCCATCCCCCTATGGTACATGATCATGAACACCAGTGGAAGCTGATCCTATCCGGGGGTGTCGAGTCATCCATGTGCACTGGCATAGAGCCACCATGACATGAAGTGTGCCCCAAAAAGGACAAAAACAATAAACCGTCGCTCTGGTGGTCACGGGTGGTGTCCTGGGCAGAATGAGAGGCACCACTGACTGAAGAGCTACACTGAGCTCTCAAAGGAGTTTTCCAGCCCTACACACAAAGGGCTTAAGGTATGATTGACATTCTCGGCAGTATAGGCACAGTCGAGATCAGCTGCAGATGCAGTGAGAGCCATTGGGCCGGCACATACAAGCACATAATGCACTATGTACAGCGGAAAGAGGGTGGCATCTCTATGGCATTGACCAGTAGGGTTTCAATGGGGAAAATGTGGAAGTCACTGGGCGCCAGATGGAGAGTGGTTAAGGGCAATGGAGACCACCTTCAACAATGCACACTCGACTGCGGCTGCATAAAACATATCAGCAGTCAAGATTCGTACAAACAAAGCATTGGTATAAAAGCAAAGCTGAATGTCACAGAATGAAAAGATACATGAGACCCTAAGGAAGCAGGTATGAGCCTCCCAGGTGAGGCGGTCGAAAACAAGACAAAGGAAACTGGAAAAAGTTTAGGTCATGGTAGATCTGTCTTGGCAAAGGAAAACCAAAACTTGAGCAATTATGCATAGCAAGATGTGCAGTTTGATGCCTGTTGGCGTCAACGTTCCAGAGTTAGCATCTGTGCCACACCAAGAGAGATTGAGAGGTAATCAATATAGTGTACCTAGAACATCTTCCAAAAGCACCGAGATGATACCAAGAGAAAAACAAAAGTGAAAGTATTTCAGCATTTGAGTCAAACATTTTGCTATATGACTCAGTAAACTGATAGCCACACATATCTAATTGATGCCATGCCAGTATAATGATAGTGACACAGGTCCTCTTGATATCCGTTTCAGTAAACTGATAATCAGACATGTCAGTAAACTGATAGTCACATGTCCTTTAAATGTCCATTTCAGTAAATTGATAGCAACACTGTGATAGTCTTTTGGGGGTTTTTTTATCAACTATCCTGGGCAACCCATTATGGCTGAAGTATACTTCTCTTTCTCCTCCCCCATAAGACAAGGTAATAAGTGTTTTGAAATCAAAGAAGGGGTGCACAAACAAATTGTGATAATTGAAACATGTCTGTGAAACAGAGCTGGAAAGGAAGTCTAGGTATGTGTGGGTGAACAAAATGTATATGTGTGTATGTGTGTGTGTGTGTGTGTATGATCAAGGGAAGGAATAAGTACACTTTTAATTTAAAAATAAAAACATTAAAAGTAAACCAATCTGGGGGCAATTTGTCCCCTTTTCTAGAGCCCGCTGCCTCAACCTAAAGGGTGGAGCACTGATGTCTGAAGAGCCTGGTGCAATTGGGGATATTGTGAGACCCTTCTCCCCTTTGGGCAGCTCGAGACCATAACAGTGCCAACTTGGAGTGCTATGATCGCCCGCCCCCTCTCATTTGTTCTACTTGAAAGAGACCACACCAACACCCCCTTATTTTCCACTGCACACTGAGAGTGAAGTTACTGTCCTGAATATGTATACGAAAAATGCCCCTGGGCAAAGATAAAAAAAGGCATCATGCAACCATTGTTAAATGTTAAAGCTATATAGATGCCTTATTTTGCACAGTTATGTGGGTGTGGACTTATTCTATTTTGTTTGTGCTATTTGGGGGAAGGGGAACTGAATATATAAACTTTTTTGTAGCTACAGATGTATATTTGTTGATATTATTGTATATCTTGATATTATTTGTTTAAATATTGTATTCTGTAAGTCATTTTTGGTGGTTGGGAGAGAAAGAATCACTGAGAGTGAGAGGACATTGCTAACGGGTGGTTATTGGGACCATCTGCTACAACACAGATCGTCATGATGGCTATTAGTAAACATAACATGTCCTCTTGATGGCTGTGTCAGTAAACTGATAACCAACCTGAAATCCATCAGTTTCTTGCGTCGTTGGAGTTCTGTGCCATTCAACAAGGTGATTGTCAGGTCCATAGAGCTCTTTGTCAAGCTCAATAACAAGAGACTTGAAGAATGAAGAGAACTTTCTCTTTAGCTTGCTGGGATCATTCTGTAGAAATGAAGCACTCTAATTATATTTAGGAAAAAGAATACATAATTTGGAAGCTGCTAAACAGGATACACATTCTGGAAGTGAGCACACTGTCACCTCTAATCTTAGTGTCATTTCAGTGAGGATGTAGAGTTTAATGCAGCATTCAAACCTAGGTTCACTACAGCATATGGCAGCCATTGTGCTGAGGTCAACCTAACTCCGTTTTTGGTTCACATATTACAACTAAATATACCTCAGGTGACTTAACTTAATTAAAAAAAAAATGAAAAGGATTTTTATAACTTCAATTATATCCACTTTTCCAAAAAGTGGGGTTAGTATACATCAATGCTTACCCCATACCAGATTGGACCCTCATACCATGCAGCGCAATGTACTGCATCATTTTGTCCAACCAGGGTTCATCCTTGGGTAGAAGGCTTAATCACACACCTTTACAACCAACTGCACCACGCACAGCTCTCCACTCAAAGTTTGACATCATTCCACCATTCAGCATTTTGTCATTTCTAGCACTTTAAATTTGTTCCACATCTTCCATATCTCCATGTTCATACCTACTTACTCTAAATTACACTTCCCTCTCTCTCCGATTGAACACCCTTTCATTTTTTATTCTTCCATCTTTCCACCTCCTTATCCAAAAAAACAACCAATATAACCTTACACAATATCTAGAGAAATCCTAAGCTTACAATATTAAGTGCATAAGAATACAAAAAATTATACAGCATTTGTAACCACAATATAATAAAAAAAATACAAAGGTAATTATAAGTTACAATGATAAAAAGGCAATTATTTTCCCCCACTCACTATTATATTTTATTCTCATACCAGGCATCAACTTACAAACAGTCATTCAAGTGAGATTTCTTTGCCTAGACAAATCTGAGAGTCAAGGGGCAATATGCTAATGCAAAATGCCTCAGTTTTGTCTAGATAATTACAAGTCAAAAGGCAACACTTCCACTAATGCCTTGGCTTTTAATCTCCTACCAGATCAATCTCTAATTTTTTTTTTTAATAAACTAAAGAAACTGTGTTTGACAAAGTTTAGCAGGAAAGTGAATTTACTTTTAAGCTTAACAATAAACACTTCAGGCAAGGAAGGAACTATGACAAACCAATAATTCTTGCAAAGATTTGAATAATATATAGAGCAAACTGTAGAGACAACCTACCCTATATAATAAAAATAACTTACCTAATTTGCCTCATAATATTTTAGGCCAGACATCCCTCAAAGATGGGCAAGACCCCTACTCCCGGGGACAAGCACCTTCCTGACTATGTAATGAAATTCACAGAGATCAATCACTGGTGAGCCTGAAGGCATCAGAGGCCAGTCCTCATTGTGGGATGGTGTCTGGATAGTGTTTTTTTAGTGACCCGGGAAAGGGGTGTGTGTGTGTGTCTACACATTGTGCATCAGGGTCAGTGCCCCATTAGTAGGGTTGCAGGATGGAAGAGATGGTGCATAAGTTGTGCTATGAAAATGAGAAGGAAAATGATAGCGGGGTGGGTTTGGATGTGTGTGTGGGAGCTACCTACCCCCACAGAGGTAGGTACAGTGCATCTGCCAAGCAAGAAGACTAAGGCAGGGAATACGATGATGTGTTTGTACTCAATGCTGGCAGAGTTTACCTTCTGTGAGTCAGTTGTCTCCCAGCTGGGACTGAACCCAACACCTCAATGTTAGAAATCCACTGCTGTATTCAAGGGACAGTGAGAACTCCCACTTCAACCAATTATCAACTAAACGCCACCGCACTTAAAAAATAGCTGCAAAACACCATCCCTGATATTCACTAATCAGAAGCAACCCCAGATCATTGAAGCAGAGTCATTCACAAGCACATTTTCAATCAGGATACCCCCTCCCTTCCTACATGAATACAAAAAAAAAATACCCACAACTGCCCCACTGCTACCGGGAGACTTGTGGCTAAGACCACATGCTGTGGCTGCTTTCCTGAGTGCTGATGGATGTGAATGAAGAGATCCCAGGTGGTGTCAAAGTAGATACCAGGCAAAAGAAACTAAAAGAATTGTAGGCAGGTAACACCATCTGTCTTCTAGTCTGGACAGACACCCTCCCACCCCTGAGTGGATAATAAAACCAACAAAAATATAAGAGTGACAATAGGTGGTGAGCCTTGAAGGCACCAATAGCCACTCCTCATTTGCAGCAGGGAGGAAGGAGAGCTAGGAAGCATTTTTGCTTTTGACACCCCAAGGAAAGGGGCAAACTTTTCGCACCAGGGGTATATGGATAAAACTACCCATTGGCAGGGCTCCTTGGAGAGAAGGAGTATTACATATCAAATCACAGAGTTTCAGACAAATTTTATGGGCTGCCTTTATCCCTCAGCAGACCATTTTGAGAGTATCATAATATTTTTTTTTCAAATATGTGTGATTTCAAAAATTTTTAAAAATTATCATTTTGATGAGAATGACAAAAATTTGGTTTTGTAGCTAAGCTTTCTTTCAGTTATGAATTTTTAATGCATCATGTTCAACTTTCAGGTACTCTTCTTGCTATGATAGACTCTAGTCTTTTATCTCAGAATAATCTTGGAAGTAAATTGGAAGATGAATGTTACAAAATTATTTATTCAAGAAAACAAAGATTTTTGATGTGTAGTTTTCTTGCTGACATGAAAACAAAAGGCTTTAATGCACTGCATGTAAATGACAATGTTTGCTTTTATCATGACAAAGTTTTTCTGCCACATTATGGAAGCCTAAATCACATATTTAAAAGAAATGCCACGCCTATAATAGTAAACTAACATGGTTATTGCTCAGAAATGCTCTGCTATTTGCAAAATAACGAGAAAAAAATTATGGTCACTTTATCTAGTGTACCTATCAAGATAAAAATACATAAAAGAGGCATATATTTGCTGTGCATTTAATTCTTGGGAATTTTCATAGTCCTGTAGATGAGAAAATATACAAGATACACTTGATTGGATAATATATTTGAACACTACAGAAAAAGTTAGTCCCAAACACATCATTTCAAAGTTGTGCTTGCTTTATTAGAGAAATGGCTCTCTTAAGTTGGTCCCAGAAGCTTATTTAGAAAAATTAAAATGAATTAATATTTTAACAGCCTAAAATTTCAAAACTATCAAAGATATTGACCTAATACTTGATCTTTTCCCATTATATAAGAGACGAGCTAGCATGAATTTTTTCAGGAGGAACTGAGAGACCCTCTGGGTGATTTAGCATATAGAAGGATCAAATTAAGTCAAAGTGGTAAAAAATCCCAGAAAAAATTAATGGGAGAATCACTCACATACCCAATGTATTCACACAACATTCAATGCACTGTTTCCACTCAGCTATGTTGTACTTCATTGGAAGCTACTATCTTAATAGGAAATTTATAGAGCTAATTTTTTGCTTACTCTATCTGATATTAGGCTTAATTAGTTTTTGTGTTAAGTTTATCCAGGAAAAGGGATGGGGGGGAGCACATGAAAACAATAGTAAACATGGGCTGGAAAAGATTGGAACATAAAAGTTGTAATTCTTAAATACTGGGATCACTTGTAAACTGTGAACAAATTTGTATTATAGTTACTTAATAGCTACAAATCTAATCCTTCTTACAGGAAAGAATGAATGGCATGATAGTTAGTAATTAAGCCCATCCACTTTGATACAAGGATAGCCACAAGTGAGAATCCTCCCAAAATCTATTAGGGGTCAATTTGTCTTTTAAAATAGATACAAGAGACGATGTTTCTGTACCTTGCTGTCCTCCAGCAATCTTCCTTCAACTCTCAGCTCCCAGGAAGCGACAGAGGCATCTTCACTGTCATTGCCACTTTCCCCTCTAGCTGGATAAAAGGTGTTTGAAATAAAAATCCGAAGCTTTTTCTTTACTTTCATGGGTCGCTTCAATGCTTCCTGCAGAAGAGTTCTTTATTAGTATGTTGATCACCACCATCAAACTTATTACACAAAGGAGTGGATCCCATATTAAACTGCAAGTCAATACTGACACAGAGGATAAAGTATAAATAAGTGGTTAAATCCAACATAATCAAATTTCTCATTTCATACCATGATCTCATTCGCATTCAATGTTGGCACTAGCAACTTTCATCCACATTCTGCAGTCTAACCTTTTGCATTTACTACTGCTCTGAACCACCAGAAGACTATCATACCATTCATAACCTCATGTCATTGTCAGCTAATTTACACCCATATCATTCATTAAACACCCCAAATATGTAAAACTGGGTTTAAGGTGCACAGTGTAGACTCACAATATCATTCCCCCTCCCTTATAATATAATTACCCTATTAATAATAATATCAAGCAGTTTTGCATGGTACTCATCCAAGCAATTGGCCTTCACAGAGAGCCTATATAATAAAAAGAACTAAAAATGTGGGTCTTCAAAGAAACCAAGGGAAGGAGAGTAATGCGTATAAGAGCAGGCAGATCATTCCACACCTTAGGAGCAAAAATAAAAAAAGCATAGCATCACATGCTGTATAGTAATGAGGTGTAAGCAGTCAAGGGGCAGAGCCTAACTACTGAAGGGATCTTTGGGCTCAGGATAAGTCCAGAAAGGAAGAGAGGTAAAAGGCTGCTGTTACATTTAAGATATGATATTAAAAATGGAGAACCTTGAAGATGATGCGGAAGAGTAACAAGGAGTAACAAGGAGTAACAAGGAAAATAAGTACCCTAGAAGACCTTACAGTTCATTCAATGCGGGTACCTTTGGACTAGCTGTCGAGCGGGCACATCGCCGCTCAATTGCCTTACGTCCTCCCTTGACAGCCACTTTTCAAGACTTTGTCTAGTCTTGTCTTGAACTGGTCAACAGAATTGCTGTTGACAACCTCCATCAGAAGTACGTGAAAAATTTCCCACACAGATCGCGGTTGTAACGCTTCAGCTCAAGTTTGAAACGTGATTTCTTGTTCTGCTCTCATTAAGACCATGCAGTCTGCGGGGTTCCAACGAGAACAGATCTAATTCCCTTAATCTATCTTCATAACTTTTATGTCTGATAGATGGAATCAGTTTGGTTGCCCTGGCTTGCACGCGTTCCAATCTTGTGATGTCCTTTCAAAACGAAGGACTCGAAAATTGTATGGCATACTCTAAGTGTGGTCGGACGAGGGAGTTGTACAGACACAGTACTATCTCCTTGTTCCGATATCCAAACTGTTGCTTTATATACCCTAACATCCTTTGGACTTTCTTCTCCACTTCAATACACTGTTTTGAGAACTTGAGGTCACTGGTGATAGTTACACCCAAGTCCTTCTCAGTGTCGGTGGATTCAAGAGCAGTGCCCTTAAGGATATAGGGTGATTGGGGATTTCAGTGGCCAATACACACTGTCTTTTACAAGTTTGCCCAACAGCTGGTACAGACTCCTGTTCTGTTCTAAGAGCTGGGGATGGGATCTGTAAAGCACCGGGGTCCTGTATCTGGCAGGACCTATCTCTAGGTCAGCACCTAGTAGTTCATGGTCGGATACGATGTTGCAATCCGTCGAGTTGAGAGTATCCTTGACATACAACATCACACCGCCACCCTCTCTGTCTGGCCTATCTTTCAGGAAGAGCTGATAACCGGGAATCGTGAATTCACCTTCAAAATCATGGCTTGAGGTTTTTAGCCACGACTCCGTTATGGACACCATCTCAGGTTCTTCTGTTGCTATGAAGACACGAAGTTCAAGAAACTTGCTTCTGATAGACCTCAGATTAAACAGAAGAATCTTGAGGGAGTCCCTGACTGTAGGACTCCCTACACTCTTCCGTTTCCCGCTTTGTTTCTCTGTGGCAGGGTCACTCCCCTCTTTGTGACCTCAGAAAAGGTCTTTACTGGAGTAACACGAGTGTACTGGCGTAGGTCCTCCTTTACTCGGGGCCTGACACTTCTTTGGGTCTGCTCCACAACATCCTGGATCATGTTTGCAAGTACAGCTTTCCCTTTAAAGGAAAGATGCACTCTGTCGTTTTTGTACAGGTCATTTCTCCTGTAAAATGTGCAGTAGGGGTCTACAAAAAAGACTCCTTCCACCGTACAAAGATCTTCCAGGCGTTGGTTTATGGAGAAGTTCCTCGCCTGAACATAGCGGGATGGACCTTGTCTTGGGAGTATCCCGACCATGACATGCCTGCGGATTTTTAGCCCACAGTCATCAACTGCTCCCATAACTGTGGTCAGAATCGTCCCGCTGGCACCGAATTTACCTCCTCATAGGTAGAGATCGTTGCCATGAGGGCAACTACTGAGTTCTCAGAGATCTGAGATTTCTCAGCCTCCACCCTTCCTGGAAGGCAGCTTACTTTCACACTGGTGCGAAGGTGGGCCGCTAGCAAAGGTAGCAGATCCCGTGCTTGGGAGTCACGAGGCTCTTTCAATTCATCTTTATTCCCCACTTTTTGGGGTTTTTCTTCTTCATTTTTATTCCATTTCTACTTTCTCTTCTGTTTCTGCTGTCTTTCCTTTCTTACTCTTCCTTTTCTTCTTTTTGACACCCTGAGTAACTCCAGCAGCAGCTGGCTCTGGGACGTCGGATGGGTGGCCTATCTCTGTTGACGCAGTGCCTGAGGGCTCAACAGAGAAGCCGCCTGCAACATTGGGAATTTCCTGTTGCTCTATCTCGGTGGCTATCATCTCTGCAATGCTGGCTTCAAGACGACGGATTTGACTTGCATGCTCAGATTCAAGGATCTTCACTTTTTCTTCCAACCATCATGATTTTTCTCAGAAGATTTGAACAGTTCTTTAAGCTCCTGCAGTTTTTCCTTTAGGATGCAGTCCATGCAGATACTTCCAGAATGGCATTTTGAGAAACACCCCTCCGAGAAATCTACGCACCACTTGTCCTTTTGGCATGTGGAGCACATATATTTTAGCGCACCAGGTCCTTTCTTTCATCATACTGAACACTTTATATCTCGGAATACTTTGTGACCACTCAATAAAAAACAAAGGGGGGTGGTGAGTCCGACCCAAGTGAGTCGCTCCCGCCTATCCATCAGAGAGGTTTCGGATCATCTTTCAGAAGGCACGCTCCATGTGTTGCTGTTCGTCCAACCGAGTTGTCAAACCTTGACATGCTGTGGCTCCCAACCAAGCAGCACTCACAGTCCATGAAGGGGCCATCAATTTCTCACCAGGTGAACAACGGAGCACATGCCGTACTAAACTCCTACTAGTTCCCTTCACGACAGCCATGATCTTGGAGTAGCGTTCAATGGATATCCCGCCACACCAAGAGACTCGACCCAAAGCTTTTTATTGGCCTGGCAACCAATCTGTGAACAAAGGGCCATCACCTCGGACAGTTGCTACCAGAGGCACCCCTCAACGGTCTCTGGGAATGGTCAATAATTATGCGCCAGGAAAGGGGTTAAGAGGGCACTACCCTCATCCCTTCATCATGCCCTAATGCCTAGGACACCTCTAGTCCTAGTCTCTCACAATGAGTGAGCGTCGATTGGTGTTGTTTATAGAGGTTCCAAGGCCTCTCTTCTGACGCATGAGGTAGCTGCCAGATCCTTATATGTAGAAAGATGGAAAAAAGGGTAAGAGTGACATGATAGTAGTAGGGGGTTTTTTTAGTTGTTTTTTTTCTTTTTGTATAATAAGTGGAAGAGACAGGATAAAAGTGAAAAAGGAGAAGGATAGAGTAGAAAAAAAGAAGGATAGAAGAACACACTTAGTCTGGAACCTCGTTTCTGACCAAATCGACAAGGGAAGCCCTACCAGGGGTACCCAGAAGAGAGGTACCCCTGCAGACATAGCTCCAAAAGTCAAAGGTAGACACAAGCTTTCTTCCCGCAACAAGGGGGCGTCACCTCTCCCTCTACTTTCTTGAGAGAGAGAGAGAGAGAGAGATGGGCAATAAGTGTAGTTCACAGAGGAGAGGGGTTGCATGAGAGAAACCTCATCAGCTGAGAACAAGGCTGCAAAGTTTTGACCAAAGCAGTCAGAGTGAAAGAACAAGACAGCAAAATCAAGGTGCGAAGCAACAAAAGCATAGATGGCAATTATGACACTACTATAGTGATGTTTTATGGCCCATCTGGTGATGGCGATCACGGGCATAAGTTACTGTAATCAATATTAGCCTATTATTAGGCTATATTAAAAACAATACATGCTAAAATAAAAAGAAAAGAAAGCAAAACAAGCTAGAAGGAGGAGGAGGAGGAAAGCACAAGCGTCTGGGTCTATTATAGTGAGTGACTAAATTATCCTAGTGAAAGTGAGAGTGGGTATGGCTAAGATTAAGGAGGAAGCAGAGGGTTTGCAGACATTACTGACATGAGCTTTGAAAGGTGGTTGTCTATCAAAGACGATGTAAATTATTTTGGCTATGTTTGAAAAGGGAATCTTGGAGCCATCAAGAGGTTAATGTTGTTGTTACATTGCTCCCCAAGAGCAGATGACCTCTGTTCCCCCGAATGCTAAAGAGATTAAGGGAAAAAGACTTTGGTCCTACAGCCTCTGCTGTAGACCCCATCATTGAGCTGATGCATAATGCAAAGGGAAAGAAAGATCAATATGAAAAAAAGCAATGAACCAAGAAGAGAGACTTGCGGAACACCAAAATACTCCACCAGCTTAGATATATCCCTCCCAATATAAACAGTGAGAGTGAGTAGATGAGAGGATGCATTCAAGGGGGGTTCCAAGCACCCTCCATGAATAGTGTGATGGAGAGTATCTGAGGCTGACAAGAAATCAAGAAGTACTAGAGTGAAAGGCTGACCAGCACCAGCTGCTATACAGGGTGGTCAGTTGATTTAGAAGAGCAGACACAGTGTACTGAGAAACCTTGAAACAAGACGGAAGATCTCAACAATCTTGGAGGAGTTGATCAAGAACCCAGGCTGGCATTAGACTTTCAAGGACTTTAAGAAGGGATTAAAGTTGAGAGATTGGGTGAACAGTCACATTTGAAAGTGAAATGGTATCCCTCCACAAATGAGAGGGAGGTCAAGTGGGTGAGGAAGAAACAAAATATGATATAGGCTAGGAGGGAATGAATCAACAGGGAAACAGATGTGTGTGTGTGTGTGTGTGTGTGTGTGTGTGTGTGTGTGTGTTTTCTTTGGGAAAAGGAGGGTACATCCTCAAGAGATGAAGAGAGGTTGGAGGGAGATATTGGAAGGTTCACATGGCGAGGTTCAAGGAAAGAACAGATTACATACAAACAACCTTGTCAGAAAATACAGAAAGGTTGGCTGTGGTGATGGGTAGAAGATACTGGAAAAGCTTCTCTTTTTTTTTAGCACTTTTCTGCACTCATAAACTGTGGATGGTATTATTGTTTGTAGCTCCTCGGGAGCCGATGGTATCTCTGCTCCCAGGGATGTTTTTTTTTTTTAATAGCTCATCTGGCAACTGTCTACTTGGGCATTAGTCGCCATATTAAAAACTTGCCTAGTACTAGGCTACTTTAAAATCGAATTCAATAACACACACAAAAACAAAAAAAAACACAAACACAACACCAAAATTAAAAAAGGGAAAAGGAAACGAGTAGTAAGCAAGCACCTGCATTGGGAAGAGGTCCCCCTGGCGCAAGAGCGTGCGACCTATGAGGGAAAAAAACAACAAAAAAACCTGGTTAAATAAAAGGGAGAAGGCTGGCCTCCCCCCAAAAGTCAACAAGTCCACCAGTCAATGTGCACGCACTCGTCCCGAGTACAAGGCACAGGCGGTAGCGACCCCGCCCAGCCCAGTACTGCGACAGGTAACGCGCACGAAGATTACCCAGACTGGGACATTCAATAAGAATGTGCCAAACACTCTGGGTGATGATGCAGTAGTCACAATAAGGCACAGGCGAGCGCTCCATCAAATAGCGATGTGTCCCACGAGTGTGTCCGATTCGGAGACGACAGAAAGCGACCTGAAGCCGTGGCGGCATTGGGGGAAGGGATCCATGGGAAGAGTCGCGGCGCAATGGCACTCAACTTTAAGTTCCCTTCGACCGTCTACCATCTTATTTGCCAAGCAGTCCGAAGAGCTGCCCGTATTCCTGCCATGTAGTCTGTGTGAGGAAGAGCGAAACGCTAGTCCGGTCACAGAGTCTTAGCGGACTCTTTGGCGCACTCATTCCATTCCCCGAAATTCCTACATGTCCAGGAACCCAACAGAAGATAATCTCGACATCCGCCTGGCTCGCCAAAACCGTGGCGTCACGGATATCGCGAACCAGGGGATGCGGAGATTCCAATGCCCCGAGAGCACTCAGGTCGCTTTGTGAAACGCTATTGATCACAATCCAGTCTCCAAACCGGGCACGTCGCGTGATCTCCCGTACCGAGTGGTGTATTGCCACCAGCTCGGCCGTGAAGACAGACGCAGCGCCTGGTAGAGCCCCGCTGACTTTAAACAGAGGGTATACAGCGTGGAAGCCGACCCCCTCATGGGACTTGGAGCCATCCGTATACACTGACACGGGTCCAGCGAGACAAAAGGTGTGCTCCAAAAAGGTCGAACGCAATAATCCCGGCGCCGTACAAGCTTTGGTAGCAGAGGCGTGGCAAAAAACAGCCAAATGTGGTACCCTCCAGGGTGGAGTCCTGGGTATAACCAGGGGCGCCACCGGCTCGAGAGCTATACCTATCTCTCGAAGGAGTTTCCTGGCCCTAAACCCAAAGGGCTTAGGGTATGACTGGCGCTACTCGGCGGCATAGGCACCGTCGAGATCAGCTGCGGTTGCAGTGATAGCTGTTGGCGACTGAGGGAGGCGCCAGGCTCGCGCGTACAGGCCAGTAATGCACTGAACGCGGCGCAGAGCGAGTGGCATCTCCCCAGCATCGACCAACAGGCTCTCCCAATGGGGGAAGTGCGGAAGGCACCGGTCGCAAGGCGAAGGCCGGTGTGGTGAATCGAGTCCACCTTCCGCAATAAACGCTCGGCTGCGGATGCATAAAACTCGCATCAGTAGTCGAGCTTCGAACGGACAAAGGATCGATAAAAAAGTAAGGCAGTAGCCTAATCAGCAACCCAAGCGCTGAACGTCACGGAACGGAGAATATCCATGCCGCGGGTACAAGAGACCCTGAGGCTGCGAATGAGCCTCCCAGGTGAGGCGTCGGTCAAATACAAGAACAAAGAAACGGTGCGATTCAACCACTTCCAGGCGTACCCCATTATGAAACAAGTCTGGGTCGGGGTGGAGCCGTGGATGGCGGCAGAAGTGCACCCTTAGTCTTGGCAAAGGAAAACTGAAACTGTGCGCTTCAGCATAGCAAGAGACGCGGTTCAATGCCTGTTGGAGTCGACGCTCCAGAGTTGGCATCTGGGCCACGCCAAAAGAGATCGAAAGGTCGTCCACGAAGAGCGTAGCGAGAACATCTTCCGGCAGCACCGAGGTGATGCCGTTGATGCTCAGGGCAAAGAGTGTGACACTAAGGACACTTTCCTGCGGGACACCCTCTTCCTGCTCCTTTATGCCGGAGAGGGCTACCCCCCACCCGTACGCGGAATCGACGATCTCGCAAAAATTCAGATATAAACATTGGGAGGAGTCCCATCGCCCCCATCGTGTGAAGTCTCTCCATGATACCGTATCGCCATGCGGTATCATAGGCCTTCTCCATATCGAAAAACACCGTGGCGAAGTGCTGTCTACGAAGGAAGGCCAAGCAGACGGCATTTTCCAGTCGGAGCAGAGCATCCAACGTGGAGTGGAACTTGCTGAAGCCGCACTGTCCACAAGACAGATGGCCTTCACTGTCAAGGAAAAAGGCTAATCTAACATTTACAAATTTCTCCATCAACTTGCACACGCAAGAGGTTAGAGAGATTGGGTGGAAACCGGTCGGAGTAGAGTGATCTCTCCCCGCTTTGCGAAAGGCGAGCACATTAGCGATTCGCCAGGAATCTGGGAAGAGACCCTCCACCCAGATCCTGTTGAACAAATCTAACAGAAAGGCCATGCCTCGGTCACCCAGGGGTCGAAGCATGGCGTACAGGACATTGTCCGGACCATGGGCAGTGTCCGCGCACGAAGCAAGAGCGGAACGCAACTCACTCACAGTAAACCGGGGCGATGAGGTTGCCGGAGAAGAACTCAACGGCCTCATACAGCGACCTAAACTCCTTGACTGAGATAGAGAATTCAGTCATTTCCTAAAATGCAGGCCTCCACCCCCGCGCCAAGTACCACCGAGGTGGGCTCTCAGGCGGCAGTTGCCCTGATAATGATATTTGAATGGGAAAGTGATCACTACCATGGAGGTCATCGACCACCCCCTAATCAAAATCAGGTTGTGCATCCGAAGAGCAGAAAGATAGATCAAGGCAAGAAAATTAAGCGGTTCTCAGGCAGTGATGCGTAAACTCATCCACATTTACGAAACCTATCTCAAGCTTTCGATCAGATCGGCAAGGACTTGTCCCCTGGGATTTAATGAGTAATCTCCCCAGAGAGGATGCCTGCTGTTCAGATCTCCAAGCAAGAGAAAGGGCCTCGGCAACCGTGCGATGACGCGGCGAAATTTCCCTGTGTCGAAGTCAGCTGACGGTGGAATGTACGCAGAAATGATAGTATACCTCCTATCAAGGAGAAGCTGCACAGCCACTGCCTGAAAGGAGGTATCTAAAGTGAAAGGAAGAACGGAGACATCATGCTGGGTGTAAACTGTGCATACCCCAGCCCCGCCCCCATCTCGTGGTGGTGGGGTCGCAAGACCCTTATACCCCGAGAGGGTGGACAGGAGGCACGCGCCTAGCATGGTCTCCTGCAGAAAAATAGCTAACGGGAACGGGACGAGACGAGCCTAAACAGCTCCTCCCAGTTGGCCCGGAGTCCCTGGCAACTCCATTGAAGGAATATGCCCTCCAGGCCTAGCTCGGAGGAGACGCGGAGGCAGTCTTCGAACAGAAGAACCTCACGGGAATGGCTGTACGCTTCCCGTTGGCAGAACCCCGGGAGCTGTCGCCTTCGATGACTTATTGGGGGAGGTTGGGCTCGCCATGTGAGTCTTTTTCTCCCTCCACCTCAAAAGCTTAGGTGGGCGTTGCGGCTTCAGAGGTGGGGGAAGCGCCCTTTTTGAGGAACCACCGTCTCCGAGCCACTCAGCCCACCACTAGGCGTGGGCGAAGGAACCAAAGCTCCTTTGTTGCTGTCCTCCTTTCGGGGGACAGCTTTAGGAACCCCGGAAGGTGGCCTGGCGACCAGCTTCAGGGGTGTTGCCTCCTGTGAGTCTAACGACTCGGTGGAGGCGCATGGCCGTTATGCCTTATGGGGAACGGTTATGCTGGGGGAAGAGGAGGGGGGAGCCCTGGTTTCAGCCAGGGCTGGGTGTGAACCCTTTTTGCCGCCAGCTTTATCAGGAAAGGGCCCGGGTTGAGTAGAACCCGCAGAAGGGCTCCGAATGGGTGCGGAAACAACCATGCTCATTGGCCTGGATGGACCAGGAGCATAGGGTGCCTTTCTAAGTATTGAGGCATAAGATGTCCCAGGCAGAACCGAGAGTGCCAGGACCAAGTCCTTAGCCTCGTGGAATGAGAGTCGATCCTGGGCCTGAACGGCCAGGATTTCTTTCTCAAGGAGATATGCACCACATTGGTTCGAAGAAGCGGGGTGCGTCTCTCCACCATTGACACACTTGGCCACCAATGATTTAGACTTATCGTGTGTGGCCTTGGAGCAATTTACACATACTTTGTGTGACCCCGACTTTGCATGTCTACATGAACGATTCGTATGGCCAAAGCGGTGACAGTAATAGCACCGCTGCGGAAGTGGCACGAATGCCTTCATGCACTAACTTAGGGAGCTTGTCACAGTCGAATGTTACAAAGAGTGTAGGGGTGGGTCTCGAGGCCCCTCCCTGTTTTCTCATCACACGTTCGACCTTGACCGCCCCATGGTCAGCCAGCTCTAAGGTGATGTCCTCTATGGAGTAGTCAACAAGTTCCCTCGCATAGACTACTACTTTCACAAAGTTAATGGTAGAGTGCGGCGTCACACTCACCGGGGTGCCATCAAGTGTCCGAAGAGCACTTATCTTCGCTGCCTCAGAAGGATCTGCCGCATTTGCCAGAAGGCTCCCATCCGAGAAACGGATCACCTAGGGCTCTCTACCAATTCCACTAGCTAATGCTCTCCTCTGATGGATCATGTTGCCCCTGGCCAACATGCTGCCCCATCAGTGTAGCGAATAATGAGGAAGTGTTTAAAGTCAGCAGGCTTGAAAACACCAGGTAGCCTCTGAATGAGGGGTCCCGATGTTATCGAGGCTCAGCCTTGCGCTCTTTTCATCTTAGTTGGCAGCTCTGCACCCGGGGGGGGGGGGAGAGGGGCCGGATGTGCCGATCTTGGCTTGGTCGAGTACCAAAGCATGCTCCACAGATGGAGAGGAGCCCCAAGTCTTCTTAGTCTTTTTCTCTTTTTAGGAGAGGAGGGCGGGGAATGAACCCGCTTCTCCCCTCCGCCGGCAGGAGCCTCCAAGCCAGATGGACCAGCCTTAGCCAGGTCCTTCTTCGAGATCGAGAAGGTCGAGGTAGTCACAGGGGCACCGGTCAGAGGAGATCCCTCCCCTCCTTGTACTGCCTTAGAAACCCAGGCCGTTTGAGGAGGACCTTGCATAGGGGCGGATTCGGGTTTGGTGCTTGGCACCAAGCCTGGATTTGTCCCCATGGAAGGCCCTACTGTCTGAGGCTGGGTTGCCTTAAGGACGATGTTTATCTCAGGGGGAGCCTCTAGTTGGCCATCCCCTCCCCCAGGACATCGCAGATCCCGTTGGCAGCATTGTCACAAGTCACATGTGGGGAGGCACAGGCCTTGACCCCGGCAAGGTTCAATATTCTTGCCAGCAGGTCTTTTGAGGGGTTTGCCCTACCAAGCCGCTTCAATGGGGAGCAGTCGGCTATGGGCTGCCTGCTGGCTTTCTTGGCAGTCGCCTTGGAAAGAAAAGTGGGGACTGCAGTTGGAAACAGGGAGGTGCCCGAAAGTACCTCCAGAGAAGGCGTGAGGGTGAGTCACCTACACCCATTGGTGAAGGAGAGGAGTAAGCCTCCTCTCCGGTTAGAGAAATTTGGAGGGTCCCCTGTGCAAGCACAAGGGGAGGGAACCTCCATTTTCCTGTGGAGCTGCCCAAAGGCGGCTCCGTCGATGCAAAAGGGGAAGATGAGGGTTGATTTTTTTAATTGTTCATCATTGGGCATGGTGACCCTGTATTTTATATGGGAGGCAATGGCTCATCACCCCTCGCAGTAGCTCGCTCTGCAAGGGGTGCATACAGACCTGGCAGAGCCAGGTGCCGCCATTTAAGGCCACCCCTCCCGCCTGGTGACCTGGCAGCCCTTCAGCATGGCGGCTCCACCTTGGGCATAGTGTAAAATTGATAGTGTGTGAAGAGAAAAGGAAAAGGGGTGTAAGGAAGATATGGAGATGAAGCATACCTTCTCAAACTGGAGCTCAGGGGCTAGGGAATGTTGTCCCCTCTCCCCTCAGACCCGTTCCAAGACAGTTGGCTGAGAATGTCAGCATCTACCCTGTAAAATTAGAGGCTGACCATAGAAAGTTGTAGGACAGGTTGTATGAAAAGCGAGGAAACTGGAGGGGGTGGGGCAACACAAGTGTTTTGAAGGAAGGAGAAGAGGCTAAGCTTGGGTTGGACGGGGTGCTGAATCCCGTCAGCGCGGCAGCCAGGATGGAAAATTGCCACGCCCCTTACGGGGGTGGCAAGGTAACAAATTACTCAATTCACTGTTCTTTTCACCTTGTTTGCATTGCTGCTCTTTGCCCTAATATGGTCATCTACACTACAAATTGTCTACAAGTATGACTCCCATTTCCTCTTGACTGTATGTTTCCCATAATTTGACATGCCCTTTATGTAAATCTAGCAATATACAGCACTTCACAGAATCACTTCTTTAATTTTTCCCCACATTTGCTTTGGCAAGTTCAAAACTTGAAACATTCCTACTCTCAAGAAAACTTGTTTGCCATTATTGAGCCAAAAACCTAATTCCGATTCTCTCTTACAATTTCTTCTTATAAATGCACCAAGCAATTTAACCCTGCACAGCTCAATCATGTGGGTGGAAAGGCCAATCAATACTTATAACTCTCACATCAAACATCCACAGCATGTTTTTGCATATTTTATGTACATCCTGATTTTGAAAAACACATTTGCCAAACATTTCTTTCAGCACGAAAACCAACTACCCTCTCTCCAGGTGTAACAAAAGTTCCAGTTATTCTGTGAAACAGTTGCCCATTCAAATCTTCCACTACCATTACCTCATTCTAATCCACCACTCAAGCCAAGTCATTCCACACTTCTGTCATCACAGGGGATATACATTACAACCATTTATGGTCTCACCCTTGCAAACCTAAACTTCATGCAAATAATTCTCAAGTTCACAATTAATAAACAGCCTTTGCAACATGCTACTCTTCACTCAATAGTACAGCCACCTTTGCTTTACTTCTAATACTATGAGTCTCACCTGATCAGTCTCCACCTAACACAATCTTTCCATTCTCCTAAATCTTCACTTACATAATGCAGGGATCTAAACATTCCTTTTTTTTAAAAAAACTTGCTCCATCTTTTTTTCACTTTACTTTCCATACATCAATTTACACAATATGAATTAACTGACTACCACCATTCTTTGTTCCTGCAGGATAAAGATGCACACAAGTGTTTCTAAATTAATTCTTCCTTGCTCAAATCCTGTCAGCTATTACTTACCTGAATGTCAAGTCTTTTTCGCATTATTGTTGCATCTAATTTTCTTTCAAATGCAAGAAGATCCATATAGGCTTGGCTCTCTGGAACAAGGTCTCGCACCTAATAAATAAATACAAAGAGGTTCATTAAATCAAAGATAATTCAAGTTTGGCTAAGAGATGTGCAGAGTTCTATACAAGACTTCAAAAAGTCACTGACACAAAGTGGAGCAGGTGTGTTACAATAGTACTAAAACTACTGACCCCTTCCCATCTCCATTACGCACAAAGCCATCTATCATTTTACCCTTTATTTATCAGTTGAGCCTAATGATTAATCCTGGGTTTGAACCATGGGTATTTTTTTTCTTCATGAGCCCATCTGGTGAGTGCCACCAAGAGCATAAGTCGCTGTAACTAATTGTTAGCCTATTATTAAGCTACTTTAAAAAAAAATACAAACTACAAAAAGCAAAACCAAACGCCCCAAAAAAGCAAGGAGGAGTCACACTGGCATTGGGGGAGAGATAGGCCTCTTCCCAGCATTGAAGCATTCAACCAATACCAAGTAAGTTTGGTAAGTTGAGAACAGCTTCCTGCATCACCAGACTGATGCTAGTGGGTGTTGAATCCACTGCACCATCCATATTTAGACATGTCATTCAAATATTGAGACAATAGTAATTACAATCAACTAATTCTAAATATCAATTCAACTTCAAAAGACAAAATGATATTCTATAGGTTAAATAATTTATTACCCAATTTACCAGCTTTAAATAGCAATTTAAAGAAACACAACCTCTTTAGTAATTACAAATCTAACACAGTAACACCCAAATCATAAATATCCCTTGGACTTTTAAAATGCAAAAAAATATCTAGCTCCAAATTTTTTATAAATAAAATGGTGGTTAGAGAGAGAATACAACCAAATGAGATAAAGTACTACATCACACTATGAGTCATGTTAGCCATACTATCTATGGCTTGACATGTTAAAACATCTTGTATATAAAAATAGTTGGCAGGCCAAAATGATTTTATATATATATATGTTAGGGTGGATCACGGATATATAGTAAAAATTTCGAAGTGAACTTTTGGTTTCTCTGCACTCGTGAATTATTGCGAGGCTTCATGAGAAACTCCCAAATCTGGAGTTTCATCCAAATCAAAGCATGTTAAGGGGTCGCACCGAGTGATTGAGTTTGCTTTGCTTTCCTTAAGCATACCGTAACTACCATAGACTGTGTTGTGGGTGCTATGCCTTTAGATATACTTCTTGGTGATGTCAACTGATTTTGTGCATACTCCGACATAGTTTTTGCTGTTATATAGACGTCTTTATACTGTCAGACCCAGAACTAAGCTAAAAACATCCTCGTTTTCTCCTCAGGTCTAAATGGTGAGTTCAACTCGGAAACAGACAGATGTTTTTGTTGGGACAGCTCCTTGAAGCCCTCAGCCAGATTCTCCTTCCAATAGGGGAAGATGTTCTGCAGCAACTCTTCTGTCATGCATCAAACAGCAAAGACAATCGAAAAGCTGTCATCAACAAAGTCGTCAAAGTTTGGGAACGTGTCCAAATTCCTGTTGTCCCGCTGTGATCAATCATGAAAAAACTGGAAATCCTCCTCGGGAAGTACGAAGTCCGAAAGAACGAGAAAAAAACGTCATTCCGAGGGGGACAAGGTCTCCAATACCCTCCTACAGGGACACTCTTCGCCCTTGCCAGTTCTTCCTCCCTGATCCACCTCAACCAGGAGGACAAGAACTTCCTCGATGACCAAAGGGGCAAACGAAAATGGTCATGAGTACTCTTGACAAGGAGAGTGTGGTAAAAGAGTCTAGGAAACATGAGAGGTTGGCTGCTAAGAGAAGGTTTTTGTTGTTGTTTTTTTTTAAGGGCTATCTGGCGACTGCCCACTTAGGCATATTTCGCCGTAAACAAACAGCCTAGTTCTAGGCTACTTTAAAAAATTAAAAAGAAAACAACAATAAAAAGAAATAACAATTATGAAGCACAATAACAATAACAAAAACAACTAAACCTAGTTAAATGAAAGGGAGAAGGCCAGCCTCCCCCCAAAAGTCAACAAGTCCACCAGTCAATGTGGACGCACTCATCCCGAGTACAAAGGAAAGGCGGTAGCGACCCCGCCCATCCCGGTACCAGGACAGGTAACGTGCGCGAAGATCACCCAGACTGGGACATTCGACAAGAATGAGCCGAATAGTCTGGGGGACGACGCAGTCGTCGCAATAGGGCGCAGGCAAGCGCTCCATCAAATAGCGATGCGTCACATGAGTGTGTCCGATTCGGAGACGACAGAAAGCGACTTGAAGCGGTTGCGGCATTGTAGGGATAGGTCCATGGGAACAGTCGCGGCGCAATGGCACGAAACTTTAAGTTCCCTTCGACCGTCTCCCATCTTATTTGCCAAGCAGTCCGAAGAGCTGCCCGTATTCCTGCCATGTAGTTGGTGTGAGGAAGAGCGAAACGCTGGTCCGGTCGCAGAGTCCTCGCGGACTCTTTGGCGCGCTCATTCCCCGCAATTCCTACATGTCCAGGAACCCAGCAGAAGATAATCTCGACATCTGCCCGGCTCGCCAAAACCGTGGCGTCACGGATATCGCGAACCAGGGTATGCGGAGATTCCAATGCCCCGAGAGCACTCAGGTCGCTTTGTGAAACGCTATTGATCACAATCCGGTCTCCGAACCGGGCACGTCGCGTAATCTCCCGTAAAGAGTGGTGTATTGCCACCAGCTCGGCCGTGAAGACAGTCGTTCACGTAGAGCGTAGCGAGAACATCTTCCGGCAGCACCGAGGTGATGCCGTTGATACTCAGGGCAAAGAGTGTGACACTGAGGACACTTCCCTGCTCTTTTGTGCCAGAGAGGGCTCCCGCCACCCTTACGCGTAAACGAAGATCTCAAAAAATCAGATATAAACATTGGGAGGCGTCCCCTCGCCCCCATCGTGTGGAGAGTCTCCATGATACCGTACGCCATGCGGTATCATAGGACCCCTCCAGATCGAAAAACACCGTGGCGTAGTGCTGTCTACGAAGGAAAGCCTCGCAGACGGCATTTTCCAGTCAGAGCAGAGCATCCGACGTTGAGTGGAACTTGCGGAAGCCGCACTGTGCAGAAGACAGATGGTCTCCGCCGTCCAGGAAAAAGGCTAATCTAACATTTACCAATTTCTCCATCAACTTGCACACGCAAGAGGTTAGAGAGATTGGGCGGAAACCAGTCGGAGTAGAGTGATCTCTCCCCGGTTTGCGAAAGGCGAGCACAGTAGCGATTCGCCAGGAATCTAGGAGAAGACCCTCCACCCAGATCCTGTTGAACAAATCTAACAGAGAGAACATGTCTCAAACACCCAGGTGTCGAAGCATGGCGTACGGGACATCGTTCGGACCATGGGCGGTGTCCACGCACGATTTTTTTTTAAGGGGCTATCTGGCGCGGTAAACAAACAGCCTACTTTAAAAAATTTGAAAAGAAAACAATAAAAAGAAATAACAACTAGGAAGCAATAACAAAAACAACAACTAAACCCAGTTAAATGAAAGGGAGAAGGCCGGCCTCCCCCCAAAAGTCAACAAGTCCACCAGTCAATGTGCACGCACTCGTCCCGAGTACAGTCCGCGCACAAGGCAAGAGCGGAGCGCAACTCACTCACAGTAAACCTGTCGTTGAAGGGATCTCCACCTCTGGAGGTAAAGTCCAGCCGGCGGCCTTCCGCGACATCACGACGTGCATTGAATGCTAGCGGAGCAGCATCCCGGCTAGAGAATGCGGAAAATGCGGTCGCGAAGGATTCCGCCACGGACGCAGGGTCTGAGATTGCGGTCCCATTCTCCTGGAGAACAGGAGGGGGGTCCTGCGAGAACTTGCCCCGAATCCTTTTGATTCGCTTCCACACCTCTGCTAAAGGGGTCTTTCCCGTTAAGTGACGACACGTATGCCCGCCAAGAAGAGCGGCGGGCGTGCTTCGAAATATACCGGAACCTAGCCCTAGCCCGACGAAATTCAACGACAGTGAAATCGTTCGGGCGGCGCTTATAGCACATCTAGGCATAACGCTTCTGTTTGAGGGCCGTCTCACACTCGGTCGACCACCATGGGAGTGGTCGGCGTGCAAAACGGCCAGACGTCCCAGAAATAGTAGTCTAGTTAGGCCCATGGCGATGAGGTTGCCAGAGAAGAACTCAACGGCCTCATCTACCGACCCAAACTCCTCGACTGAGATGGAGAATTCAGTCATTTCCTGAAATGCAGGCCACCGCGCCCGCGCCAAGCATCACCGAGGTGAGCTCTCAGGCGGTAGTTGCCCTGAAAATGATATTTGAATGGGAAAGTGATCACTACCAGGGAGGTCATCGACCACCCCCCCAATCAAAATCAGGCTGTGCATCCGAAGAGCACAAAGATAGGTCAAGGCAAGAAAATGAAGCGGTTCTCGGACAGTGATGCGTAAACTCATCCACGTTTAGGACACCTATCTCAAGCTCTTCGATTATATCGGCAAGGTGTCCCCTGGGATTTATTGAGTAATCTCCCCAGAGAGGATGCCTGCCTTTCAGATCTCCAAGCATGAGAAAGGGCCTCGGCAACCGTGCCACGACGCGGCGGAAGTCCCCCGCGTCGAAGTCAGCTGACGGTGGAATGTACACAGAAATGATAGTATACCTCCTATCTAGGTGCAGCTGCACAGCCACTTCCTGAAAGGAGGTATCTAAAGAGAAAGGAAGAACGGAGACATCATGCTGGGTGTAAACCCTGCATCCCCCAGCCCAGCCATCCCATGGTGGTGGGGTCGCAAGACCCTTATACCCCGGGAGGGGGTGCAGGGGGCGCGCAACTAGCATGGTCTCCTGCAAAAAGATAGCTAACGGGGAACGGGACGAGACGAGCCTCCGCAGCTCCTCCCAGTTGGCCCGGAGTCCACGGCAATTCCATTGAAGGAATATGCCCTCCAGGCCTAACTCAGAGGAGACGCGGGGGCCATCTTCGAACAGAAGACCGTCACGGGAATGGCCGTACGCTTCCCGGAGGCAGAACCACGGGCCCTGTTGGCCGGACAAAGTGCTATAGGAGCTGTCACCTTTGAGGACTTATTGTGGGAGTTGGGCTCGCCATGCAAGTCTTTTCCTCGCTCCGCCTCAAAAATGGGGGCGTTGCGGCTTCGGAGGAGGGGGGCCCTCTTTTCAAGGAATCACCGTCTCCGAGCCACTCAGCCCACCACTAGGCATAGGGAAAGGAGCCAAAGCCCCTTTGTTGCTGTCCTCCTTTCGGGGGACAGCTTTAGGAACCCTGGAAGATGGCCTGGCAACAAACTTCAGGGGTGTTGGCCCCTGTGAGTATAACGACTCAGGGGAGGCTGTGGCAGTTTCGCTTTACGGGAAACGGTCACGCTGGGGAAAGAGGGGGGAGCTCTGGTTTTAGCCGGGGCTGGGTATGAACCCTTTTGCTGCCAGCTTTACCAGGAAAGTGCCCGAGTTGAGTAGAGCCTGCAGAAGGGCTCTGAATGGGCACAGAAACAACCGTGCTTGTTGGCCTGGATGGGCCAGGAGCAGAGGGTGCCTTTCTAACTATTGAGGCATATGACGTCCTAGGCAGAGCCAGGTGCGCTAGGACCAAGTCCTTAGCCTCGCGGAATGAGATTCGATCCTGGCCAGGATTTGCACCACATTGCTTCGAAGAAGCGGGGTGCGGCTCTCCGCAATTGACACACTTGGCCACACGTCATTTAGAATTATCGCGTGCGGCCTTGGACCAATTTACACAGACTTTGCACATCCACAAGATCAATTCGTATGGCCGAGCGGTGACAATAATAGCACCGCTGCGACAGTGGCACGAATGCCTTGACGCGGTAGCGGTACCAACCAGCACGCACCGACTCAAGGAGCTTGTCACAGTCAAACGTGACGAAGAGTGTAGGAGTGGGTCTTGAGGCTCCTCCCTGTTTTCTCATCACAAGTTCGACCTTGACTGCCCCATGGTCGGCCAGCTCTAGGGTGATGTCCTCAATGGAGTAGTCAACGAGTTCCCTCTCATAAACTACTCCTTTCACAAAGTTCATGGTAGAGTGCAGCATCACACTCACCGGAGTGCCCTGAAGTGTCCGAAGAGCACTTATCTTGGCCGCCTCGGCGGGATTCGCCAGAAGGCTCCCGTCCGAGAAATGGGTCACCTTCGCCTCTCTAACAATTGCACTAGCTAATCCTCTCCTCCGATGGATCATGTTGCCCTTGGACAACATGGTGCCATCAGTGGAGCGAATAACGAGGAAGCGTTTAAAGCCAGCGGGCACGAAAATGCCAGGTAACCTCTGAATGAGGGGCCCAGATGTCATTGAGGCTCCGCCCTGTGCACTTTTAGGCTTAGTCATAGTCAGGGGCTCTGCACCCAGGGGGGCAGAGGGGCCTGATGTGCCGATATTGGCTTGGTCACTTACCAAAGTGGCAGCAGACCCATCTGTCCCCGCAGCCCCCATGGATGGAGAGGAGCCCCGAGTCTTCTTAGTCTTTTTTTTTTCTTTTAAGAGGAGGGCGGGGAATGAACCCGCTTCTCACCTCCGCCGGCAGAATCCCCTAGGCCAGATGGACTGGCCTCAGCCAGGTCCTTCTCAGAAATGGAGAAGGTCCTGGTGGTCATTTGAGGAGGACCTTGCATAGGGGCGGATTCGGGTTCGGTGTTTTTGTGCTGATCCCGGATTCCCCCCCCCATGGAAGGCCTTACCGTCTGAGGCTGGGTTTCCTCAAGGACCATGTCTATCACAGGAGGGGCCTCCAGTTGGCCTACCATACCAGGACATCGCAGGTCCCCTTTGCAGTGTCACCAGTCTTGTGTGGGGAGCACAGGCCTTGACCTCGGCAAGGTTTAAAATTCTCGCCAGCAGGTCTTTTGAAGTAAGCGATTGAAGAGGCCTGGCTTCCCTCTCCCCCTTAAGGGGGTTTGCCCTACCGAGCCGCTTCGATGGGGAGTGGTTCGCTATGGGCTGTTTGCTGGCTTTCTTGGCAGTCCCCTTGGAAAGAAAAGGGGGGACTGCCGCTGGAAGCAGGGAGATGTTTGAAAGCACCTCCAGAGAAGGGGGTGAGGGGGAGTCCCCTACACCTGTAGACTTAGGAGAGGAGTAAGCCTCCTCTCCAGTTAAAGAAGTATGGAGGGTCCCCTGCGCAAGCACAGGAGGGGGAGGGCCTCCATTTTTTTGGTGCAGCTGTCCGAGGGCGGCTCCGATGATGAGCAAGGGGAAGTTGAGGTTTGTTTTTTTTTAGGTTGTGCATCATTGGGCATGGTGACCCTAAATTTTCTGCAGGACGCAATAGCTCATCACCTCTCACAGTTGGCTCCACTGCAAGAGGTGCTTACAGGCCTGGCAGAACCAGGCGCCGCCATTTGGGACCACCCCTCTGGCCTGGTGGCCTGGCAGTCCATCGGCATGGCGGCTCCACCTTGAACACGGCGTAAAAAGATAGATTGTGAAGAGGAGAGGAAAAGGGGATGTGAGGAAGGTATGGGTGGGGATGAAGCAGGTTGTTAAAAAAAAAACATCCCAAACCGGAGCTCAGGGGTTAGGGAACGTTGTCCCCTTCCCCCTCAGCCCCGATCCGGGACGGTTGGCTTGAAAAGAAGGTCAGCATCTACCCTGTGAAATTAGAGGCTGACCAGAGAAAGTTGTGGGAGAGGTTGTATGAAAAGCGACGAGGTAGGGGAGAAATACAGGCTATCTGAAGGAAGGGAGGCTAAGCTGGGGCCGGACGGAGCGCTGAATCCCGTCAGCATGGTGGCCAGGATGGCAAATCGCCGTGCCCCTTACGGGGTGCTGAGAGAAGGAGTTGGCAGAGAACTTGGTTGAGTTGATGAGTGGGAGTTCCACCACCGCTTCTTCATCAACTTCTTCATCCGCCACCAACTCTCCTACTCAGGAAAGCACCGCTGCTTCTGGTTCTCCTCCAAAAACACTCAAGATCATGAATGAACTTGCAGCAGCGGCTGACAGGGTCAAGTTGACCCCTTGCTGAGCCCACCATGTCTTCTCTGCCAACGCTGCAGACGAAGGAATGCTGAGTCCATCCATTCACCGACACTGGAAAGTGTTGCGGAATGAGACAGCAGAAGCAGCCATCAAGGATTATCAAAACCAAGTACAGGAGCACGATGCGGTTATCATCCTTCATTGGGACGAGAGTCTTGCAAAGATCAGAAAGTCGATCACTTGGCCATTGTTGTCACCAGTCTGTCCCTCGAAGGAGACAAGCTCCTGGCTATCCCTGCCTTGCCATCCGGTACCGGAGAAGCAATGGCCAGCCACTGGACACTGGATGTTTGAAGACAGAGTTGGGGGTCTCTGCTTTGACAACACCGCTTCAAACACAGGCATCCATGCTGGCTGTTGCACACTCCTCAAACAGAAGTTGGGTCATCCAATGTTGAACTTGGCATGCCACCACCACGTTATGGAGTTCATCTTGGACTCAGCCTTTGAGGCCACCTTCGGCCACCTTCGTTCAACTATTCAAACGGTTCCACAAGAAGTGGCCCACTCCCATACATGCCAATGCTACGATCATCAACGACCCTCGGTTGGCTGACTATGACGAATGGAAGAGGACAACCCTTATGGCTCTTGACAAGGCAGCCAAAATGACAAGAGACGATTATAAAGAGTTCGCAAAACTAACGGCAAAGGTCATCAAGAGAAAGGTTCCCACAACCATGCGAGATGGATGGGGAAGGTGATCTACATGCTCAAGATCACGATGTTCAAGGACAAGTTGAAACTCACCCCGAGGGAACTGCATAGCCTCCAGGAGATGAGGATATGAGTCTGTTCATCATCCTAATCTATGCCTGTGCCTGGTTCGAGGCTACCTTAACCGCAGATGCTCCTTTCAATGATCTCACTCTCTTCCAGGATCTCCACAACTACAGGACCTCAACTCAAAGATCTTGGAGGCCACGGTGAAGACCTTCAAGCGGCACTTTTGGTACTTGGGGATGGACCTCATCGGCCTTGCCTTATTCAGTGAAAAAGTCCCGATCAAAAAGAAAACTAAGATGGTGGAGAAGCTGGCCATTGACAAGAAGCAATGGACGACAGTGCCCCAAGATCCTTCTTTGGTGACTTTGAGTGACCTTGTCACCATGCAGTCACTTTCTTCTTCATGGCCCGGAGGTTGGATGCCTCGTTTCTTCAATCTCCTGTGCTCAGTTGGAAGGAAAAATGGCGTACAACCAGGGAAAGGAGACTGTCTACCATCTGGCAGTGACCAATGATGCAGCAGAATGAGCAATCAAACTGATCACTGATTATTCCCAGATCCTCACCAAGGACAAGAGCAATCGACAAGCTCTCCTGCAAGCTGTCGAGCGCCACCGATGGCTGAACCTGAACCCTAACTGATCTTACAGAAGAATATAAAAATTGTTTCAATCGTTATTTCAGCCATTTTCAGTTTTATTTTGAAGAAAGTCCAGGAAATGTGCCATTCCTATCACTGTTCCTAAGGGTCCCTTGTATAGTATCAGAGTAATACTCCTCCCATATACACTGCTGTATCATGAAATGTTCCTAAAATAGTTATTTACCTCACTTCAGAGCAAATAATTTTGTTTCTGTGGCATTTATAGTTGATGTGAATAAATAGGCTTGAGAAATGAACCCTTGTATGGTCTCAAAAAATCAACTACCCTGTGCGACCCCTAAATCTTAAAAAATTCAAATGAAACTTTTTGTGCTTTTTTCCCTTGTTATTCCTCACAATAATTCAGGGGTGCCAAAAGAGATTTTATTATTATATTAATACACTGAATGAGAAGGAAGATGCTGGTTTAATAAAAACTTCTTTAATTACGAGACAGGTCTTGCATTTTGTTTTAGGAGCCTATCTGATGACTACCAACTTGGGCACAAGTCGCCGCACTCACAACAGCCTAGCACTAGGCTACTTTAAAATATGAATATGAAAAACAACAAGAATAAAAAGGAAAAATGGCAACAAGGAGGAAGCTCCAGCATCAGGGGGAGGTCCAGCATCAGGGGGAGGTCCACCCGGCGCAGGAACATGTACCCTACAAAGAAAAAACAACAAAAAAACTAGTTAAATAAAGGGGATGAAGGCTGGCCTCTCCTCCAAAGTCTATAAGTCCACCTCAATGTGCATGAACTCATCCCGAGTAAAAGGGACAGGCGGTAGTGACCCCGCCCATCCCTGTATCGGGACAGGTAACGTGCGCAGATATTGCCCAGACTGGGACATTCAACAAGAATCTGAACAGTCTGGGGGGGACAACACAGTCTTCACAGTAGGGCGCTGGCAACTGCTCCATCAAATAACGGTGCATTCCACGAGTGTGTCCAATTCAGAGACGACAGAAAGCAACCTGAAGCCTTCACAGCATTGGGGGGTAGGTTCATGGGAACAGTCGCGGCACAATGGCACGTAACTTTAAGTTCCCTTAGACTGTCTCCCATCTTCTTTGCCAAGCAGCCCGAAAAGCCATGCAGTCGGTGTGAGGAAGAGTAAAACGCTGGTCCAGTTGCCGAATCCTCGCAAACTCTTTCGTGCCCTCATTGGCGCGCTCATTTCCCACAATTCCTACATGTCCAGGAACCCAGCAGAAGATAATCTCAACATCCGCCCGGCTTGCCAAAACCGTGGCATCACAGATATCGCAAACCAGGGGATGCAGAGATTCCAATGCTCCAAGAGCACTCAGGGCACTTTGTGAGTTGCTATAGATCACAATCCAGAACCTGAACCGGGCATGTCGCATTGTCTCCCGTACCGAGTGGTGTATTGCCACCAGCTCGGCTGTGAAGACAGACGCAGCACCTGGCAGAGGATACGGCGTGGAAGCCGACCCCCACTTCGGACTTGGAGCCATCCATATACACTGGCACGATTCCAGCATGACACGAGGTGTGCTCCACAAAGACAGGTCTTGAAAGTGATTGGCATTCATCATCGGTAACTGGCAGCCAATCACTTTCAAAGCCTGTCTCTTAAGTAAAGAATTATATACATTTTTTTTATAAAAACTGTGTAAAACTGAATCTTCATTCTCATACTTATTTATCTTCAAGATCTACCACTTTCTGACAAATGAGGTCAGCACTCATCAACTGCAATCAAATTACCCAATCTTCTCACCCACACCTTATAAAAAAAACCTTTCACATCCAACCTTTTGTGGTAAAATCTTCTCTGCAAGTTTCTTTTTCTTCTTGGCACATCCCTGAGTGAAATCAGCTGATGCTTGGCTGGAGGACTGTGATACATTTGCCGTACTATTGCCCCCCCAAATAAAAAATAAATATATTAAAAGATTTACATTGGCAAATCTCAACTTTAAAAGCTATAGCAGGTGGGTAAATTATCAAGAAACATTTGTAAAAAATCACTATAAAATACAAATAGTAACCCTCCTTTGAAGCCATTCCCACTAAAAAAAATATTTAAATTTCAAATGCCACTTTCTAGTCTCATTATTTAGTATCAAGAGATTTGGGCTAACATGCTGAGAAGTGAGGATATATAATATCCTGTGTTTGTGGTGCAATCATTGGAATAAAGAGCTTTATGCTACAATACCAATTCAGAGGGATAAAATTGGACAAGGCCTAATTCTTGGTTATAAATGGAGTGTCAGGGTAAGACAGCTAAGTACAAAAGTCTCAAATAGCTTGTGTTATCTATAAATATCTACTATTTATCACCATTTTCTTTCCCCAGTAAACAAAATATAAGAAATGGTGATACCCAATTTCCTCTTTCTTCCAATAAAGAACTGCTTTTGAGCAGGGTTGCACAGTGGATAAAATAACATCATAAGCATAATACAACTTTAAATGTCTTAAGTATTTTATAAGCACAATAGTTTTCTTACTTTCCAAAGTAAGGGTATAGATATAATTAGATATGTTTAAATATAAGTATTGAAATATAAAAATATATTTCTTGCAAATACAAAATTACAATGATATATGCTTAGTTCTTAAAGTACATAAATAATTTCAGAGGTATCTCATTACTGGCAGAAAATTCTTCTTTTTTTAAGCTACATATGAGCTTTTCAAAAATTACATATTGCCAAATGAATGTGAAGCCAAAATACCCAAACTAATAAGGAACAAGAAACAAAATGCCAGCTAGCTCCAGTCAAAATCTAACCATATCACAGCAAAATGAAATATTAAATAGGCGCAGAGCAGTAAAAGTTACAATATACAGCATATTTGCAGAATTATATATTAATTTCAGATCTCCATTTGCATGGGGAGAAAAAATGCAAACCGCCAATGTGAAATAATATATTACTATTTTTTTTCATTTGACCTCTTAAATGTGACTTAATAATGCATACATGAGTAAAGGGCAAAGCTGTTACCTCAAAGGTGCCTTTTGAGTAATTTTTGTAAGCTTTTGTTTTTATAGTCTACGACACAGCTTTGAAGATCAGTCAAATCTTTCAATTTCATTTAATACAATTGAAATCCAATTTAAGACTATTCATTTCTTTTAAAGAATTGATGGCATTTTTAAATTTAATCATCACAATTTTTTCAAATTCATATCCAGAATTTGATGAACTTTGAGTAAAAGAGGGTAAACTTACTGTTGCAATTCAAATTGCCTTTAACATTTTCTAGATACAAAATTTAATCTTTTTAACTTGATGGCCAGTTAATAGAACAGTTTCTGCTTTGCTTTGTTGTTCTTCTGTTAAGAACAACATTAACAGTACTGTAAAAAAGATATTATATTTTTCCAAAAACTGAAAGCCAGTTACGGACCAAAGTGCATCTTTATCTTTCTAAAACTAAATATACACATTTTTGGAGGGTTATGATGAAAAATTATGCCTAAATTTACCACTATTTTATGAACCTGTTTCAAATATTCTCCATTGAGGCTTAGGTTATGATTAAAAATTACCCTCTTTATGGCAACATTGACAAAGCAGGGTAGAGATATTTGAATTTGACTTGATTCTGAATCCTCAGTGCTGCTAAGGACTGTGTAGTGGGGGGAGAGGGGGTTGCTACTTTGCTCTGATAGCAACAATTATTTGCCCATACAGGAATACCTCACTTAATGATCTCCTGTTTAACAAATTTTTTGGAACAAATTATATAAAGAGAATTTTAAAAGTTAACCACCAAATAAATGCTAAACATTCATTTAATTGTTTTAAAAGCATAAAAAAGTTGGGAAAAGAACCTCAATGTGGGCACATATGTATGTATGAATGTTTGTCCGTCCATTAAGTTACTTGACCTTAGCTGTGTCTATTAGTTTGAGATTGAAATTGTTGAGTCCCAAGATTGAAATTTTGAACAAAGAAGCAAAGTTACTGCAGATCTAATGAAATTTCATGCTTGCTATAGTGAAATTTACAATGAAAATAAAAAAGTCTCTTGGAAGCAAGGAACTCTATATATTTTTCCTAAAAAAAGAGACCCTATCTACTTCAAGTGAACCAAATCTATTAAATCATTTGTTACACTTAAATTGTGGTTTTAAGATATGACATATGAACATAAAATGAGCTGCTTTCTTCACTGCGTTAGCCGCAGTCACCTCAGAGACACATAGCCACCAGAAGGATGGTCTCTGGCTGAAGCTGCACATTAAGTGCCAGTTTCTTCACTTGGATAATGATGGCTTCAGCCATTTACAGTCTCTGTTAAGTGCTTCATGGGTTAGAGTGATGCCATGATAGTATGTTTTTTTAATTGCTCCATCAGTCGCATTGATAGGGGTGTAGAGGTCATGCCAATGTACTTGGAATTGCTGTGTTCACAGCCACTGACTTCACACAAATATTCATATATGACGTTAGTCTCCTGGAGTTCGCTTGTTGGAGGGAGACAGTTGTTATTCATAATGTAATTACTGGTTTTCTTGGTCTTGTAATATATTATCAGATTTGTATGTATGTTAGGGTTGGTTGGGGTGACATGATGTAAAAGGACTGAGAGCCTTTTCATCTCCACAATAGCTTATGCAGTTAAAAAGGCAATGTTGTAGCTAACTAAGCTGTTCATCAAGCCCTCAGAAGGAACTCTTCTCAGTCACAAGAAGATAATGCATAAGCCAGCCTTAGAAAGAGGGCTTGATGAAGAGTTTAATTAGCTACAACATTGCCTTTTTAACCATATAATTATGATGGCACAACTGTGAATAATTCTTGGGATAATAAATTTAGATAGTCTGGCGTATTTGTCTCCTTGCTCCCAGACCTTTATTTCCCCAACATATCTCAGGTCCAAACCCCTAAAATGAAGGTGTGCAGAAGGTGTATCGCTCCAATTTCAAAAATCACCAACAAAGTGACAAGTAAGAAAGAGGGCACTTCATTTCAAAAACTGTCAGATGGTCGATGCATGCAAATGACATTACCAAGGAGATTTATGACAGATGGGTAAAAAACTGTGGAAGATGCACAGCCTAAATGGGTATCTTGAAGAACCTAAATGGATATCTTGTTAGGCAATTTAAATGGAATTATGTTCTTGATGGAAAAGAACGGCCAGATAAACTTTGATGTGGTCATACCTTTTAACAGAAGTTGCAGAACGCTTTGTGCCAGTAGATGAAGATACTGGTGGCTGGCGGATGCTCGCATAAGGGGAGTTTGATGCCCCCTGGGCTGTTCCTGGAGGCCCAGATGGGGTTGGACCAGATGGTCTTGGAAGTCCAGGACCAGAAGTATTTCCAGGACCAATAACTGTGACAGATCCTCCACTGTATTGAGGTCTTTGACCTCCAATCTGCCATGAAAATAAATGAAATAATGAAATGGCTCAAGAAATGCCAAAAATATCGTTTCATAATGTTGATATTATGGCCTTAGGATTGTTAACTACAATAAAAAAAACTTGTGGGACACCATTGTAGTAGTCGGGTGTATGATTTGAGGGTTTGCTAGGTGACTTTAGCGTATCAAATTATACATCTGAACATTACAATGGTTTCCCACAAGTAGCCATTCTCTCACCCCTACTACTCAATCTATTCACACCTGACATCTCACAAACAATTAGTCAACACTTATACCTATACAGGCGATATCTCACTCATAGCACAACAGCCCTCAATCAACACTTATACCTATGCAGATAACATCTCACTCACAGTACAACAGCCCTCAATCATAACAGCGAGCAGGACAAAAGGGTTAGATTGTGAGCATTCAAACAACAACTTTGACACACAGTTTCCAGTGAAAATTAGATTGTGTTAGGATGGAAAGAGGCAAAGAATTACAAACAAATCGTGAAACACACAAACAAGCATAAAAGTCAGACTCAGCATTTAAAGATGACATTGTGAAAGAATTCTTGCAAGAATCTGGTTGAAATATTGTCTTTTTCTGACTTTATAGTCTGATAGACCCTCTCCACCAACAAAATATTAAAATGATATGAATAAGTATTAGAGGCTTTAGTAGCCGAAAACATATATTCCCCTCTTATTCATTATTGCCTAGAAATATTTAACAAAGTTAATTCATCTATAGAATTACCCATAATTCAAAATTTTATTTTTTTTTATACAAAAAATTTATAACCTTATTATATAGGATTGCATAGTTTTTGCAATAAGGAAGGTTTCCTGCATTTAGAAATAGGGGTAATTATGAATAAAAGTGGCTACTAAAGCTTGTAATACTGCTTTGTATCATTGCAATGAAATTCTAGGAGTAATATTTTTAGAAAGTCACAAAAAGACAATATTTCAGCCTGATTCTACCACACAAGAATTCTATGATGCCAACTTGAAATGCAACACTCAAACATTTGATTTCATTGTTAATACTAGGTACTTGTTTATTTTCTGAACAACAATGTAAGAGGTTAGGGATAGTATGGTATTTAAGCATATTTAGTATGATTTTATATTCAAAAAGGAAGTTAATAATCTTCGAATGACCCTCACACAAAATTATACACAATAAAGTTGCCTGACCAACACGTGGGAGTCAATTTACTATTAATGAACAATTTCATTTTTGTTGTGACCAAAGGTAATAAAAATGTTTAGTTTTTCTTGTAGTGTGCTAAGAGGGGCACAAGCATTTTAGCCTACTAAAGCATGTAATATTCTTTGTATCATCGAAAGAATATTTTGATGGTAGAGAGGGTCAATCACATTTTATAAACAATATTTCAATCCAAATCTGCAATGCAATTCTTCTACACCACCATCTTGAAATGCTTAAGTTATGCTCAGGCATTTGTTTTCAATTTTAATATTAAGTTACTTTTATTTTCTGAACCAAGATATATAAGGTTAAAGGTACTAAGGTATTTAAGCGTGTTTAGTATAATTTTATGTTAAAAAAAAGGATGTTGTGGTGGAGTGAATGTCAGTGTGTGTGAAGGGCCATTCTCCCACCCCTTTTCTAATATCCTTTCCCTCCCTCTGTAAGAATGTGTGTGAATGGGAATGGTTTTTTTCTTTATATATATATATATATATATATATATATATATATATATATATATATATATATATATATATATATATATATATATATATATATATATATATATATTTATATATATAAAAAACATTGATTTTAAAATTTGTTTAAAATATATTTTTTTCTCTTTTGAGAGCCATATTCTGTAAAGATTGTAGATAGTTTTGATAAGTGATATTATTAAAACAAAGAGCCTTTTGTCAAGAGTGACTGAGATTGAAAGTTTGCCCTAACTTAATTGAATCCATTGTAAGTCCCGCTGGGACGGAAAGGGCTTTTTTTATATAGCCTCAATAATGCGACTGGATTGCAATATAATATTGTATGAGCTCGGAGGTGCCAGCTTCTTTTGATAAGACCTAGGCGAAAATTGTGACCACACAAGTGGCAGCCGGCAGAACTATCCCGGGGGTAAAATGTGAGGCCTTTCTTTGTTGTTAAGTACAAGTGTGGTTGTTAGGCCTCCTTGTATGATTTTGTGTGCTAGGTTATCTCTTGGATTGTAGATATTGTAACATAACATAACATAATTTCATGGATGACAAAAGCCACAAGGGCCTATCAAAGGTCATCCGCATCCGTCAAATCCCACCCACATAATGCATCCATAGGATTTTGTCAGATCATGCATCTACAATATACAATTTAACAATATAAAGGAATGTCCAACCATGCATCTACAATATATAATATAAAGCCTCCATAGGAGTCTTACCAAAAACAAAATCAAAGTCCCCCAAAATATACAATAAAAAGAAACTGCATGCACAGGAATGAGTCAAGAAACATATCCACATACCAAAAAGTAAGAAATTAACCCTCCATCCCCATATAATCATCCAATCTGCGCTTGAAAACATTCAAGTTTGGGCTGTCTACAGTCTCAGGTGGCAAACTATTCCAATAATCCACCACTCTGTTAGTGAAAAAATATTTTCTAACATCCAGTCTGCACCTCTGTTTTTTAATCTTTAAGTGGTGGTCTCTAGTTCTATTACTACCTTCTAACTCAAATAACTTGCTGAAATCCAATTTATCCATCCCAGAAAAGATTTTAAAAAGCTCAATCATATCTCCCCTCACACACCTTCTTTCAAATGAAAACATATTTAATACCCTCAGTCTATCTTCATATTCAAGGTGCTTCAGGGATGGTATTATTTTTGTTGCCCTCCTTTGTACTGACTCTAATAAGTTTATATCATGTCTAAAATGTGGTGACCATGCCTGTATACAGTACTCTAAATGTGGCCTGACATAAGAGTTGTATAGTTTAAGTATGACCTCCTTACTCTTGTAGCTAACATTTCTTTTAATGTAACCTAGCACCCTATTTGCTCTATTTTTTGCCTCAATACACTGCTTTGAAAATTTCAGTGACCTATCTACTACTACTCCTAAGTCCTTCTCATCTTCAACAGAATTAAGCCAATACCCATCCATCTCATAGCTAAATTCCCTATTATCTCTCCCCATGTTAATAACTTTGCATTTATTAAGGTTAAAAGTCATCTGCCACTTCTGAGCCCAAGCTAACAACTTATTTAAGTCACCCTGCACTTTAAAGCTACCCTCAACCTCTTTGACTACAGCTGCCAATTTAGTGTCATCAGCAAAAATTGACACTTTGCTATTTACACCTTGCCCAAGATCATTTACATAGATTATAAATAATAAAGGGCCTAAAACTGATCCCTGAGGTACGCCACTAATAACATTCCTCCACTCTGACCTCACTCCATTCAGTACAACTCTCTGTTTCCTATTTTTCAACCATTCAGTTATCCAATTTAAAACCTTCCCACATATCCCATGCAGCTTTAATTTATGAACTAGTCTTCTATGTGGAACCTTATCAAAAGCTTTGCTGAAATCTAAGTAGATCACATCAACTTTCTCACCCCTATCATAACATAACATAACATATTTACACGGATGACAAAAGCCACAAGGGCCTATCAAAGGTCATCCGCCTCCGTCAAAACCCACCCACAAAAAGCACCATCACCAGGGGAAGACAAAATCAAAGTCCCCCACAATATAATATAACGGATGACAAAAGCCACAAGGGCTCATCATAGGTCATCCGAGTCAAGCGGCCTCTTTTTCAAGGCACCCAAACTCCCAGGAAAACTACATCCAGAGGATTGCATCCAGAAACAAGGGTATCACCAATCAAGGCTTGTCAAGAACTAAATCATGCAGCTATAGATATATACAAACAATATTAATATATACAAAACTTAGGAACCATCACAACCTTCCCTTCCCATAAACTCATCCAACCTACTCTTAAATACATTTAGATTTGGACTACCTACTACCCTCTGCGGCAATTTGTTCCAGAAGTCTACCACTCTATTGGTGAAAAAATATTTTCTTAAATCCAACCTACACCCTTGCTTTTTAATTTTCAAGTGGTGACCTCTAGTCCGATTTCCATCATCTAACTCAAAAAACTTGCTAACATCCAATTTATCTATCCCGGAAAAAATTTTAAACAGCTCAATCATATCCCCTCTCACACACCTCCTTTCGAACGAGAACATATTTAATACCCTCAGTCTATCTTCATATTCAAGGTGCCTCAGGGAAGGAATAATCTTTGTTGCCCTCCGTTGCACTGACTCAAGAAGGTTAATATCGTGTCTAAAATGTGGGGACCATGCCTGTATACAGTACTCTAGATGTGGCCTAACATAAGAGTTATAGAGTTTAAGAATAACCTCCTTACTTTTGTAACTGACATTTCTCTTAATAAAACCCAGCACTCTATTTGCCCTATTTCTTGCTTCAATACACTGCTTAGAAAACCTTAATGACTTATCTATTACTACTCCTAGATCTTTCTCATCCTCTACTGAGCTCAGCCAATGCCCATCCATTTCATAGTTAAATTCTCTATTATCTTTTCCCATGTTAATAACTTTGCACTTATCAAGGTTGAAAGTCATTTGCCACTTATGTGCCCAGGATAACAATTTATTTAAGTCCCCCTGCACTTTAAAATTATCATCAATATCTTTAACTACAGCTGCTAATTTGGTATCATCCGCAAAAATTGACACTTTATTATTAACTGCCTCCCATCTAATGCCTGCCTGCCTAATTCTGCCTATCTAATTCTTTAGTTACATAATCCATAAAATCCAGTAAATTAGTTAAACACGATCTACCTTTTCTAAAACCATGCTGAGCATCATTAATTAACCTGCTACTCTCTAGATGATCAGAAATTCCCTTCTTAACCATCTTCTCAAGAATTTTACAGACTATAGAAGTTAAGCTTACCGGTCTAAAGTTATTTGAATCCTCTTTGCTTCCCTTTTTAAAAATTGGCACTACATTTGCCAATTTCCAATCATTTGGTATTTCTCCAGACTCTAGTGATCTAATAAATATCTTCTCAAGAGCTACTGCAATACTTTCTACACCTTCCTTGAATATCCTAGAATGAATGTTGTCAGGGCCAGATGCCTTACTAGTATTTAACTGCATTATAAGCCCTTTAATTTCTTCTCTGTCTATATTAATAGAATTTATCACTACTTCCCTTGACCTAGAATTATCATCAATTAATCTAACTGGTTTCTCTTCTGTGAATACTGAAGAAAAATGATCATTAAGGACCTCTACTATTTCCTCATCAGATTCTTTCAAAACCCCTTCATATTTAATAGGCCCTATTTTATCACTGTTAGATTTATTATTGATTCTATAATAGCTAAAGAATTTTTTAGGATCTTTATTATTATTTTTAGCTAAATTAATTTCTGCTGTCCTTTTGGTTTTCTTAATAATCTTATTTAGTTCATTTCTGGTTGACCTATAATAGTTTAAATTATCTAAACTACTCTCACTTTGTAATCTCTGGTATGCCCTTTTTTTCTCTGAAACTTTATTAGCTATTTCTTGATTCCACCATAATGGTTTCCTACATTTCTTCCTAAAAGACTTCATCGGGATACACTGTTCCTGAACCATGTTTAATATAGTCTTAAAAATATCCCACATCTCATAAGTATTCTTTCCATGGAATTCTATATCCCACCTAATCTGATTTAGCATGCCGCGTAATTTATCGTAATCTCCCCTATAAAAATTTGGAATTTTTGTGGAGTTTGTCATTGTTCTACCCTTAACTATTTGCAAATTAAACCGAACCATCTGATGATCACTGTTTCCCAATGATTCCCCTACACTCAATCTTTGAACTAAGTGATCATCATTTGAAAGAATTAGATCTAATATATTGGAACCCCTTGTTGGCTTATTAACAAATTGGGTCAAAAAGTTATCCTCAAAACACTCCATAAACTTACAACTTGCTCTATCTCTTCCTATCATATTTTCCCAGTCTACAGAAGTTAAATTAAAGTCACCCAGAATAACTGTATCTTCTTTGCATCCTTTACTTATTTCCCTAATCATTAACTCATCTATGCAATCAGTCTGTCCAGGTGGTCTATAAAAATCTCCCAGGTGTATTTTCCTATTTTTACCAACCTTAATATCTATCCATAATGATTCGCCTTCTCCTTGCTTTATAGAGTTATTTAGATTTGAAGAAATGCTATTTCTAATATAAATAATCAACCCACCACCAGTCCTATCTCTCCTTTGACTAATGTACATAGTATAACCTTCTAGTTCAAATTCACTGACATTATCATTAAATATATTTTCATTAACCCATGATTCAACTATACATATTATATCTATATCTTCATGAATGATATAACTAAATAATTCATCCCTCTTATTTCTAAGACTACGAGCATTTGTGTAAAGACAACTCAGCCCACCTATCCCTGAAGCACCTGAGGGCCTATCTCCTCTGCATCTCCTTTCTCTCCTTCCCCGACCCTGTACTCTTTTATTTCCCTGACCACTATCACTACTCAAGTAATTTAACCCTAAAGCACTTCCATTAGCCTGCCTACCTTCTACAAATCTGTGTTTGCTTCCTATCCCTGCCTCACTTTGAGCCATAAAATTTCCCTGACCACTATCAAAACCTAGTTTCTCGCCTCTAAAGACCTAATAACACTATCTAATTCCCGTCACAAAACCTCAACCCCATCTTGGCTCAGATGGAGTCCATCCATCACATACAAACCCTTATTCCCATAAAACCCACTCCAAACATCTACAAACACCAATACTGACTCCTCGCACAAACCTTTCACATATTCATTCAACCCCATTGCACGAGACAACCATTCCATCCCCACATCCATTCTCGGAAGCACACCTGAAACAACGCCTTTTACTCTACTTTCACACATCCTTTCAATCAGCCTTTTATACCGCTGTCGTAACTCACAAGTACCCACCTTCTTTACATCGTTTACTCTGACATGTGTAATCACAACTGCTTCCCTCTCACACCCAGATACCAACCTATCATACCTCTCACACACATCATTTACACCAGCACCCGGCAGACAAACTCTCACTCCCTTCCATTTACTTTCACTCAACTTCCTATCTAAATACCTAATCTGAGAGTCACCCATCACAATCACCTCAGTCATTCTCCTATTCTCTCTAGGCCTAGTATTACCCTCCCTCCTGCTCTCACTCACTCGACCTCCTATTCTACTTTCAGGCACGGCCACACCAGACAAATCTCTTTCAAATTCTTCCTCTCTCAGGGCATCAAATCTGTTAGTTAGCCTAACAGGTTCCATGTCCCTCTCATTCACACACCTAACCTGTCCTAACTTATCTATTCTGTTCACTTTCACCCACCACTCATCATCACTTACTGCTTTCTCTCCAGTCCCTGTTCTAGGCCTAACTTCCTCCCTCCTGGTCCCAATCTGACTCTTCAAACGTACACTTGCATCTCTTCTCACTTCAGACACTAAATCATTCAGTCTCAAGCATTCTGCACGTAACTGACTCACCTCCTCAGTCAAAGCACATACATGGCACTCAGACACATTCACCCTCCTCTCTACACCACAGACATCGCACACTACATACACACTACTTTCAAAAGGCATACTCTCTACATCCAAACAGTCAGCCATACTTAAACAAGAACAATAATAGAAACAAAAACTTACAAACAACAAGAATTTGACCCAAATTTGTGCACGCAATTTTAAAACCTGCTAATCAAGATGGCCACCGAAGTAAACAAAAGTCACTTTCTCACCAAAACAAAATAACCACAATTTTTATACAAAATAACCACAATTTAACTTTGTTATATTAACCAACCAAATATATGATCTAATAACTTAATATTTATGTTTATGTCACACACCAAAGTATATTAAATAATCAAAATATTCTGAGAGCTCTACGAAATAGTACATCCCATCGGTTGGGTCTCTAATCTACATATTTACCTATGTAGAGAGAATGGAGAAAAAACGTGGCAAAAAACACACTAGGAACCAATTCCTATGTAGCAGTGGAAGCCTTAAGGAGAGAAATGGGATAACATGTTATGTTATGTTATCCCATTTCTCTCCTTAAGGCTTCCACTGCTACATAGGAATTGGTTCCTAGTGTATTTGTTTTGTTTTTTTCAATTATCTCTTTTTTATTTAGTGATAGGATTGATTTATATTCGATTGTGGATATTTCGCCAATAAGTATGATTGTTTGTTTTTTACGAGATCTCAAATTTATTTATCCCATATTTTTTGTTTGTAAATAAAGGACTGTATATACAATCCATTTCATTTCTCCCTCAATTTCTCACATCTGAATTAGTGTAGGAAGAGGGTTGGATCGATTGGGGTCAGAGGATAGATTTTCATCCCGCTACAATGTTAAAAACTTTGATTTATCCTCACACAAAATGAAATATAAAAATATACTGAAAGAGGTCACATGACCAATGTGTGGGAGTAAATTTACCATTAATGAAGAATTTCATTGTGGCAGAAATGTTATTTCCTTAATAACCATTGTTTTTGAGCACCTGCTTCCAATGATGGGATAGATCAGTTTGTCACCATTTGTGAATGTTTTGCCATTCAATAAGTTCTGCAGTGGTAGGAATAGATGGTGAGGGAGAACTTTCCACCCAAGCTCAACTAGTTTTCACTTGTATGATTTGCAATCAGCATTATCATGAAGAAACACAAGATCAGTCAATTCTGGTCATTTCTGCGCTATTGCATTTATTGACCCTATAATTGAGGGCCTCAAGCACCTTTTTTCTTAATGGAAAAAAATGCATCTAAAGGTTATTAACAATAACACCAATTATAAGAAAGATATCAATTTCACCTGAGCCATGTAAAATGTAACCCCCCCCCCTTTAAATTTGTGTACATTTTTTTAATCACCTGGGATTAAAACCATAATAAAATGTTTTACCTGAAGTAAATTATAATGAAGTTAACACCTTCCCAGTATCACAACAGCAAAAAGAACATGGTGTCAGATGTGGATCAGCTTTGACACAGGCACACAATAAGTGAGGGTCAACCATTTCTTGGCTGATCTTGGAGATTGACTGCTTGGTTATGACAGTGAGTGGGCAGCATTTAGGACTTGTAACGATACAGAAAAAGATTATCTTGCTGTTCATGAGTCATTTGATAGGTAATTTTTTAAACTTTAGATATCATATAGGGTGTCTGACTAATTACCGTGTACTGGCCTGGTATACCTAGGCTCTAGGCCATTATGCACTTTCAAGTGAGTCATACACCCAGTATAAATCTACAAATATTTTTTTTAAAAAGGATGTGCAGTAACTTTGTTTCCAACCTAATATTTAGTTTTGGTAATTCTACAGATTAATGCTATAAAGTTGCGAGCAGATCGTGTTACTAAACATACTTAAATACGTACTACCCATAAGATTCTACATTGTTATTCAAAGAAGAATTGGAAGAATTCTGGCAGTGCAAAATTGGGTTGAAATGTGTAATGAGATTTTGTGACTTCAAAAAGGGTGATACACCCTCTCTACCATCAAAATAATACTCTTAGGACATGATTACAATGATACAAAGAAATATGCATAGGGTTTAGTAGTCTAAAATTCTAGAAAAAAATATTTTTAGGATTATCCATTTTTTCCTTATTAAATTCATAAATAACATTGTTACATTGACCAAAATCAGTACAAATGTAATCACTGTTTTATCCATAGTGTCTGTTCTTTATGCTAAAAATTCACACTTATCTACTACAAGTCACTGAAAATTTGAGCATTATTTTGGAAAATATCAGTACACAACTAATGTTAAATTGAGTAGCTGTAATGTGATAGAGAGAACAAGAAAGCTAGTATTCAATACTACAGAAGAAAGTCAAGAATGAAAATATATATATATATATATATATATATATATATATATATATATATATATATATAATGAAAACTTATCTCATAATTAAGACCTACACAAGGTGCTCAAGATTGAGTCAATCAGAACACTAGCTCTTGAAGCCACCTGTCATATGATGATAAAGCTGTCCACCATCACACCCAAATATATATGTGAATCAACATTTACTCTAAGAAAATTCCCAATAAATACTTTCTAAGTTTTGACATTTGCAAAAGTTTTCACAACTGATTCTTTTTCTAAATAAATAATCTTACAGTATAATTCTGTTGCTGAAATCTTATGGGTGCAACTGGAGAATTTTGAGCACCAGGATAGCGTTGGGAAGTAGCCTGTGGAGCTCCAGGGGGAGGAGGAGTGCCAGGGTAAGGAGAACGAGAAGCCATTCTAACAGGTTGAGGTTGTTATGCCACCCTTTCTAATGGAATATGGCATTTATTTCTGTGGAAAGAAATATTGATTAGTTTTGTCTATCCTCTCCTCTTCTACACACTCAACAAAAATCTGTCACTCCAACTGTTCTTATTCTCCTGTCATCTATTCAATTTTCTCTACCTTTAAACCCTAGAACCACCCTGAGTCCATGATCTCGACTTTTCACCTCAGCACACTGTTCTTGCCCTAACAGTGTTGCCAGCTCTTCTTCCAGGCTGTCTCTTTGGGCAGTATGCTTCGCATTCTACCATCTTTCTCTGCTCCCATGGGCACCACTAGCAAGAAAATTTCTCCCCCCCCCCCCATTCCATTTATATGTTCATCTCTACCTTCAGGGATCCTGTTTGTGTTGTGAACAAAAGTTGGTTTCCATTATACATTTCTTCCATGGAAGCCTCTCCTTTGCACCTGGAGATATTGACTTCTTTTATTGTTTACTCCTTTTCTACAGGCTATCTGTCCATTCTCTAGTATTTTCTGCTTCAGCTTTCCCTTTACTCCCTCTTCCCATATATTGCACCCAATTCATACTTCATATCCATTTTGTCTCATCCTCCTATTCCACTGTGATGCATTATTGACACTTGACAGCATATGTATAACCTCCCCAAATCTCCACTCCCATCTCTAGCAGCCTTAGTTTATAACTTTCTTTAATCTTTGCAACTCTCTTCACCACTACTCCATCCCATTTCTCTCCTTAAGGCTTCCACTGCTACATAGGAATTGGTTCCTAGTGTGTTTTTTGCCACATTTTTCTCCATTCTCTCTACATAGGTAAATATGTAGATTAGCGACCCAGCCGATGGGATGTACTATTTCGTCTGTGTTCCAAAATGTTTCACATCTTGAAGTACATTTAAGGGGACGACTCGTGTGGGAATAAACACAATGTGGGGACCACACTACAATGATCCTGAGTTTCATTAAATTGGGAGGGGGAGGGTGTGGGAAGCACAGCCCCCAGTATATAATCCTAATTGTTTATAGAATAATGTCCTGACATTTACAGAGGTGAATGATTTAACTGCATCATGTCAGCGCCTTTAATCGTTTTGCGAATTATAATAGGGGTGGGGGTGGGGACTGATGTCAGAAATGACTAATTTGAATTTTTATTTTGTTTTTCACTTAATATCTTTTTATTATCCTCAATTGGAGTCATTTTTATCTGTCAATATATTTTTCCCCATTTTACTCTTTTTATTACCTTTTTTATACATTTAAATCTAATTAGCTAGCTCGTTTAAAGGAAATACGAACAGTTGGACGCCTATCTTGCAAGCGCTTCCCGTGGACCAAAATGGGAATTAAAGAAAGATTCCACGCTTTCCTCATCGCTATTTCTGAAGTATACCCCCCTGAAATAAAGTAAGTAAACAGCGTTTTTTGTTCTTTAGTTTTATATAACAAAGATTTCATTAATTGAAATGTCCGTTACAAAAGTAAGGAGGTTATTCTTAAACTCTATAACTCTTATGTTAGGCCACATCTAGAGTACTGTATACAGGCATGGTCCCCACATTTTAGACACGATATTAACCTTCTCGAGTCAGTGCAACGGAGGGCAACAAAGATTATTCCTTCCCTGAGGCACCTTGAATATATAGATATACTGAGGGTATTAAATATGTTCTCGTTCGAAAGGAGGTGTGTGAGAGGGAATATGATTGAGCTCTTTAAAAAAAATTCTGGGATAGATAAATTGGATATTAGCAAGTTTTTTGAGTTAGATGATGGAAATCGGACTAGAGGTCACCACTTGAAAATTAAAAAGCAAGGGTGTAGGTTGGATTTAAGAAAATATTTTTTCACCAATACAGTGGTAGACTTCTGGAACAAATTGCCGCAGAGGGTAGTAGGTAGTCCAAATTTAAATGTATTTAAGAGTAAGTTGGATGAGTTTATGGGGAGGGAAGGTTGTGATGGTTCCTAAGTTTTGTATATATTAATATTCTTTGTATATAACTATAGCTGCATGAAGAGAATTTTGATATAATTGCGATAACAGAGTCATGGCTTGATTTGGCAGGTAATCACTTTAAACCTGAGGTTGAGATTGAGGGCTTTAACATGTTCTATACAGATAGGAATAGGAAGAGAGGAGGAGGGGTTATTATTTATATTAAAGATAATCTCCAGTGTTGTGTAAACAGTACAATTAAATTAGATGATAACACAGAGTCATTATGGCTAAATGTAAAGGAAGGTAAAAACAAGCTTGTCATAGGATTACTATACAGACCACCAAATCTTAGTAAGGAAGCTTCAAATCTTCTGTGGCAGGAGATTGAAGGGGCATGTAGAAGTAAGCATGTGTGTATAATGGGCGATTTTAATTACAGAAATATAGACTGGGAAGCTCTTGTGGGTGATCAGGAGGCTGAGGAATTTTTGAATGTTGTCCAAGATAATTTTCTGAGGCAGAATATTAACGAACCCACTAGAGGTAATAATATACTGGATTTAGTTCTGACAAATAGGGAAGAAGTTATTAAGGATACTGAGATTGGAGGAAATTTGGGTAATAGTGACCATTGTGAAATTAGATTCAAGATGAAATGGAATGGTATTGATAGTAGCATGAACAATGTTAAAATTCCTGACTTTAGAAGAGCAAATTAAAATGGGCTAAGGACTTAACTGGAGGCAGTTGTACAGAAACCAGGCAATGAAATCAATTCAGGAATAGATTCATTGATATCAGTTAGTGGAGACAATAATCACCAGGAGGAAGAGATTACAATTGAAGAGGAGTATGAAAGAATAATTGAGCAATTAATTACAGGTCAGATGATTAACATTCCATATAAGGAGATTAGGACTAAAAATAATGACCCAAAATGGATGACAGATAAAATTAAGCATTATATTGGCATTAAAAAGGGCATTTATAGGAAAATAAAAAATGGAGAGGATCACTTAAGGCAGAGATATAATGAACTAGCAAGAGATGTTAAAAAGTTAGTTAGAGTAGCAAGGAGAAATTATGAAATTAAAGTGGCAAATAGGGCAAAGGAAGATCCTAAAAGTTTTTTATCAATTATACAAAACTAAGGTTAGAGATAAAATAGGCCCACTTATAGATTCCAATGGAGAATTAGTGAGTGATAGGGACTCAATGGCTGGAATGCTAAATGACTTTTTTCTCTCAGTATTTACACAGGAGGATACTCTAAATATACCTGAGGTGTCAATGATCTTTTGGGGTAATGATGAAGAGAAATTAAAGGATATCTTGATCACAAAGGAGATAGTGACAAAGGAAATTGATAAAACCAAAAGTAGTAAAGCACCCGGTCCTGATGAGCTCTTTCCTAGAATTTTGAAAGAATGTAAGGATGTGTTAAGTGAGCCCCTAGCATGCATCTTTAGAAAATCATTGGAGAGTGGCATTGTGCCAGTGGCATGGAAGAAAGCCAATGTGATACCTATATTTAAGAAAGGGGATAAAACAAATATGTCTAATTACAGACCAGTAAGTTTGACATCAGTGGTAGGGAAAATGATGGAATCTATTATAGCAAGGAATATTAGAGATCACTTGGATAAGCATAAGTTGATAAAAGAATCACAGCATGGCTTTAGTAAGGGTAAATCCTGTCTGACTAATTTGCTGTCTTTTTATAGTAAGGTGTATGAAGCAGCAGATACTGATGAAAACTATGATATTTTATACTTGGATTTTAGTAAGGCTTTTGATCGAGTGCCACACTTACGACTTCTGAGCAAAGTTAAAGCACACGGGATCGATGGCAGTATATTTAGTTGGATTCAGTCATGGCTTGGTGACAGACAGCAAAGAGTTAGTATAGATGGAGTTAAATCTGAGTGGGGGTGTGTTAGCAGTGGAGTTCCGCAAGGATCTGTTTTGGGTCCCTTGCTATTCTTAATTTATATTAATGATCTTGACATAGGTATAAGTAGTGACCTGAGTAAATTTGCTGATGATACTAACATAACATAACATAACATAATTACACGGATGACAAAAGCCACAAGGGCCTATCAAAGGTCATCCGCCTCCGTCAAAACCCACCCACAAAAAGCACCATCACCAGGGGAAGACAAAATCAAAGTCCCCCACAATATAATATAACGGATGACAAAAGCCACAAGGGCTCATCATAGGTCATCCGAGTCAAGCGGCCTCTTTTTCAAGGCACCCAAACTCCCAGGAAAACTACATCCAGAGGATTGCATCCAGAAACAAGGGTATCACCAATCAAGGCTTGTCAAGAACTAAATCATGCAGCTATAGATATATACAAACAATATTAATATATACAAAACTTAGGAACCATCACAACCTTCCCTTCCCATAAACTCATCCAACCTACTCTTAAATACATTTAGATTTGGACTACCTACTACCCTCTGCGGCAATTTGTTCCAGAAGTCTACCACTCTATTGGTGAAAAAATATTTTCTTAAATCCAACCTACACCCTTGCTTTTTAATTTTCAAGTGGTGACCTCTAGTCCGATTTCCATCATCTAACTCAAAAAACTTGCTAACATCCAATTTATCTATCCCGGAAAAAATTTTAAACAGCTCAATCATATCCCCTCTCACACACCTCCTTTCGAACGAGAACATATTTAATACCCTCAGTCTATCTTCATATTCAAGGTGCCTCAGGGAAGGAATAATCTTTGTTGCCCTCCGTTGCACTGACTCAAGAAGGTTAATATCGTGTCTAAAATGTGGGGACCATGCCTGTATACAGTACTCTAGATGTGGCCTAACATAAGAGTTATAGAGTTTAAGAATAACCTCCTTACTTTTGTAACTGACATTTCTCTTAATAAAACCCAGCACTCTATTTGCCCTATTTCTTGCTTCAATACACTGCTTAGAAAACCTTAATGACTTATCTATTACTACTCCTAGATCTTTCTCATCCTCTACTGAGCTCAGCCAATGCCCATCCATTTCATAGTAAAATTCTCTATTATCTTTTCCCATGTTAATAACTTTGCACTTATCAAGGTTGAAAGTCATTTGCCACTTATGTGCCCAGGATAACAATTTATTTAAGTCCCCCTGCACTTTAAAATTATCATCAATATCTTTAACTACAGCTGCTAATTTGGTATCATCCGCAAAAATTGACACTTTATTATTAACTGCCTCCCCAAGATCGTTTATATAGATGACAAATAATAATGGACCGAGAACTGATCCCTGAGGAACCCCACTGATAACATCCCTCCACTCTGACTTTACACCATTTAGCACTACCCTTTGCTTCCTGTCTTTCAGCCACTCAGCTATCCAATTTGAAACACCCCCACATATCCCAATCATTTTTAATTTATGAACTAGTCTCCTGTGTGGTACCTTATCAAATGCTTTACTAAAATCTAAGTAAATTATATCTACATTCTCTCCCTTATCTACTTGATCTGTTACAAACTCCAGAAAGTCTAGTAAGTTAGTCAAACATGATCTACCTGATCTAAACCCATGCTGAGCATCGCTGATTAACCCCTCCCTCTCTAGATGTTGGCAAATCCCTTTTTTAACTATTTTCTCAAGAATTTTACAGACTACAGGAGTTAGGCTAACCGGTCTAAAATTATTTGGATCCTCTTTACTACCCTTCTTGAAAATGGGGACTACATTCGCTCTCTTCCAATCATCGGGTATTTCTCCATATTCCAATGACCTAGTATATAACTTGTCCAGAGCTATTGAGATACTTTCTACCCCTTCTTTAAGTATCCTAGAATGAATATTATCAGGGCCGGAGGCCTTGGTAGTATCTAAATCACCTATTAGTCCTTTTATCATCCTCCGATCCACACAAATGTTAGTAAACACCTCTTTTCCTGACCTATGAGTACTATACATAGGACTATTTAGTTTCTCTTTTGTAAATACTGATGCAAAATGACCATTTAGTACCTCAACTATTTCCTCATCAGTTTCTCTCACAAACCCTTCATATTTGATAGGTCCTATTTTAACTCTGCCAGACTTGTTATTAGTTTTATAGTAACTAAAGAACTTTCTAGGATCTTTGTTGCTATCCTGAGCTAATTTAATTTCTGACACCCTTTTGTTCTTCTTTATAATCTTATTTAACTCATTCCTAGCCATTCTATAATCACTTAAATTTTGAATATTATTTTCTACCTGTAATTTTTTATATGCCCTTTTCTTCTCTGAAATTTTTCCAGCTATCTCCTGATTCCACCATAATGGTTTCCTACTTTTGTTCCTAATGGCCTTCATTGGGATACATTGTTCTTGGACTACATTTATTATATGCTTGAAAGTATCCCACATCCCATAAGCATTTTTACCTCTGAATTCTATATCCCAGTCTACCAAATTTAGCAAGCTTCGAAGTTTTACATAATCTCCCTTATGAAAATTTGGAACTTTTTCAGCATTCTCAGTTATTTTACCCTTCTCAATTCCCAAGTTAAAACGAACTATCTGATGGTCACTATTTCCCAATGCTTCCCCAACAGTCAATTCTTGAACTAAATGATCACTGTTAGAAAGTACTAAATCTAATATATTGTCCCCCCTCGTTGGCTCATTAACAAATTGATTCAAAAAATTATCCTCAAAGCATTCTATGAACCTGCCACTTGTTCTATCCCTACTTATCATATTTTCCCAGTCCACAGAGTTTAAGTTGAAGTCCCCAATAATAACTGCATCTGTTTCACATCCCTTACTTATTTCCCTTATCATTAGTTCATCTATATCATCAGTCTGCCCAGGTGGCCTGTAAAAAGCTCCCAAATGCACCATTCTATTTTTACTGAACCTAATATCTATCCAAAGTGACTCAACTCCATCCTGCTTTATTGAAGTATTTAAACTTGAAACAATGTTGTTTTTTATATAGATAATTATTCCTCCACCAATCCTACCTGTCCTTTGACTAATGTACATATTATAGCCCTGTAAATCAAATTCACTTATAGTGTCACTAAATTCTATTTCATTAACCCATGATTCAGTAACGCATAATATATCTATATCCTCATTGCTAATATAACTAAATAGCTCATCCTTCTTGTTTCTAAGACTACGAGCATTTGTATAGAAACAATTTAACCCCCCTATCCCTGAAGCACCTCTTGAAACTTGAATGACCTCACCTCTATCGCCTTGGAACCTATTTCTGTTATCTGCCAAGTCCATTCTACTTTCAGTACTATAATGTCCTCTCATAATTCCCTGACCACTATTAGTATCTAGTTTCCCGCCCGCAAAGACCTAATAACACGATCATACTCCTCCCACAACACATCTACCCCCCTCCTACTCAAATGCAGTCCATCCATCGCATACATTTCTTTCATTCCAACAAACCTATCCCACACATCCACAAACATGACACCTTCCATCTCACACATCCTCCTCACATAATCATTCAGCCCAATTGCACGAGACATCCATTCTACCCCAACATCCATTCTTGGAAGCACACCTGTCACAACACCTTTCATTCTACTTTCTTTCACCTTTTCAATCAACCTCTTGTACCTCTCACGTAACTCACATGCACCCACTTTCTTCACATCATTCACTCCTACATGTGTAATCACAACCGCATCCCTTGCACAGCCAGACACCAGTTCCTCATACCTATCAGACAGATCTCTCACTCCAGCACCCGGCAAACACACCCTCAAACCATTCAATCTACTTGCATTCAACTTCCTATCTAAATATCTAACTCGCGAATCACCCATCACAAGCACTTCAGTCAGACTCCTATTCCTAACCCCCACAGACCTAACTCCATCCCCACTCCTATTCTCATTCAAACTACCAGTCACTCGAACTCCACCCCCACCCCCATCAGTCATATCACTTCCAGTTACTTCCTCTCTTAGGGCACTGAATCTATTAGTCAAGCTAATAGGTTCTGTGTCCCTCTGACTCACACACCTATTCTCCCCCTGGCTAACCACCTCAACAGAGGCAACCCTATTCTCACAAAGAACAGGAGAAGCCTCCCTAGCTTCATGTTTCCTAACCACTCTCCACTGTCCCCCATCCTCACTAGGCCTATTTCTAACTAATCTAAGGGGGCTAACTTCACTATCACTAGAACTATCATATCCTACCTCCTCCACCGGCCCTCTACCTTCACCTGAAACATCTAACTGGCCTACCTCACCACCTAACCTATTCCCAAATCTAGGCCTAACACTAAGTTCCCTCCTGAGCTCAGCAACTAACCCTTCCAGCCTACATATCCTGTCTAAATCCTGCCTTCTCATCCCCTCTAAATCTACAATGCATTCACGCAGCCCACATACAACACATGTATACCCCTCACCTAATACACCACAACCAATGCATACATTCCGACACTCATGCTCACTTTCATCCCCAAACTCCATCACTTATTCAAACAAAGAAAGAATTTAAGTAGCAATAAGTAAAAAAAGAAGAGCAACTTAGCTTTCGCTGATTGTGGTGAGAAAAAAAACAAAAAACAAACAAACTATAGAAAAATCTGAAAAATAGATCAACAGACTGAGAGCTCTATAAAACACGTGCTACCTGTTTGAAGGTCAGTCGAAGACTGACCTTCGAACAGGTAGCAAGATAGTGAGGTGCAAATTAGCAGGAGAGATGTGTAGCTCCTGCTAAACTCAGTTTATGGAGCTTTTGTTGCTAAAGCTTTAGTTAGCAAGAGCTGCAAGATATAACATAACATAACATATAACATAACATAAGCTAGGTAGGGCCATTAGGGCTGATTCTGATGCTGTTGCAATGCAGGAGGAATTGACCATTCTGTCCAATTGGGCCGAGAAATGACAAATGAAGTTTAACATAGACAAATGTAGTGTACTTAGTATAGGTAGAAATAATCCATTGAATAGTTATAAATTAAATGGGAGAATTTTAGGGAGGACTGATTGTGAGAGGGACTTGGGTATTTTGGTAAGTTCAGACCTTCATCCTAGAAAGCAATGCCTAAATGCTAAGAATAAAGCGAATAGAATATTGGGATTCATTAGGAGGAGTCTAGGCAATAAGAGTGCTGAAGTCATTCTAAAACTGTATCTGGCGCGTGTTTCATAGAGCTCTCAGTCTGTTGATCTATTTTTCAGATTTTTCTATAGTTTGTTTGTTTTTTGTTTTTTTTCTCACCACAATCAGCGAAAGCTAAGTTGCTCTTCTTTTTTTACTTATTGCTACTTAAGTTCTTTCTTTGTTTGAATAAGTGATGGAGTTTGGGGATGAAAGTGAGCATGAGTGTCGGAATGTATGCATTGGTTGTGGTGTATTAGGTGAGGGGTATACATGTGTTGTATGTGGGCTGCGTGAATGCATTGTAGATTTAGAGGGGATGAGAAGGCAGGATTTAGACAGGATATGTAGGCTGGAGGGGTTAGTTGCTGAGCTCAGGAGGGAACTTAGTGTTAGGCCTAGATTTGGGAATAGGTTAGGTGGTGGGGTAGGCCAGTTAGATGTTTCAGGTGAAGGTAGAGGGCCGGTGGAGGAGGTAGGATATGATAGTTCTAGTGATAGTGAAGTTAGCCCCCTTAGATTAGTTAGAAATAGGCCTAGTGAGGATAGGGGACAGTGGAGAGTGGTTAGGAAACATGAAGCTAGGGAGGCTGCTTCTGTTCTTTGTGAGAATAGGGTTGCCTCTGTTGAGGTTGTTAGCCAGGGGGAGAATAGGTGTGTGAGTCAGAGGGACACAGAACCTATTAGCTTGACTAATAGATTCAGTGCCCTAAGAGAGGAAGTAACTGGAAGTGATATGACTGATGGGGGTGAGGGTGGAGCTCGAGTGACTGGTAGTTGGAATGAGAATAGGAGTGGGGATGGAGTTAGGTCTGTGGGGGTTAGGAATAGGAGTCTGACTGAAGTGCTTGTGATGGGTGATTCGCGAGTTAGATATTTAGATAGGAAGTTGAATGCAAGTAGATTGAATGGTTTGAGGGTGTGTTTGCCGGGTGCTGGAGTGAGAGATCTGTCTGATAGGTATGAGGAACTGGTGTCTGGCTGTGCAAGGGATGCGGTTGTGATTACACATGTAGGAGTGAATGATGTGAAGAAAGTGGGTGCATGTGAGTTACGTGAGAGGTACAAGAGGTTGATTGAAAAGGTGAAAGAAAGTAGAATGAAAGGTGTTGTGACAGGTGTGCTTCCAAGAATGGATGTTGGGGTAGAATGGATGTCTCGTGCAAGTGGGCTGAATGATTATGTGAGGAGGATGTGTGAGATGGAAGGTGTCATGTTTGTGGATGTGTGGGATAGGTTTGTTGGAATGAAAGAAATGTATGCGATGGATGGACTGCATTTGAGTAGGAGGGGGGTAGATGTGTTATGGGAGGAGTATGATCGTGTTATTAGGTCTTTGCGGGCGGGAAACTAGATACTAATAGTGGTCAGGGAATTATGAGAGGACATTATAGTACTGAAAGTAGAATGGACTTGGCAGATAACAGAAATAGGTTCCAAGGCGATAGAGGTGAGGTCATTCAAGTTTCAAGAGGTGCTTCAGGGATAGGGGGGTTAAATTGTTTCTATACAAATGCTCGTAGTCTTAGAAACAAGAAGGATGAGCTATTTAGTTATATTAGCAATGAGGATATAGATATATTATGCGTTACTGAATCATGGGTTAATGAAATAGAATTTAGTGACACTATAAGTGAATTTGATTTACAGGGCTATAATATGTACATTAGTCAAAGGACAGGTAGGATTGGTGGAGGAATAATTATCTATATAAAAAACAACATTGTTTCAAGTTTAAATACTTCAATAAAGCAGGATGGAGTTGAGTCACTTTTGATAGATATTAGGTTCAGTAAAAATAGAATGGTGCATTTGGGAGCTTTTTACAGGCCACCTGGGCAGACTGATGATATGGATGAATTAATGATAAGGGAAATAAGTAAGGGATGTGAAACAGATGCAGTTATTATTGGGGACTTCAACTTAAACTCTGTGGACTGGGAAAATATGATAGGTAGGGATAGAACAAGTGGCAGGTTCATAGAATGCTTTGAGGATAATTTTTTGAATCAATTTGTTAATGAGCCAACGAGGGGGGACAATATATTAGATTTAGTACTTTCTAACAGTGATCATTTAGTTCAAGAATTGACTGTTGGGGAAGCATTGGGAAATAGTGACCATCAGATAGTTCGTTTTAACTTGGGAATTGAGAAGGGTAAAATAACTGAGAATGCTGAAAAAGTTCCAAATTTTCATAAGGGAGATTATGTAAAACTTCGAAGCTTGCTAAATTTGGTAGACTGGGATATAGAATTCAGAGGTAAAAATGCTTATGGGATGTGGGATACTTTCAAGCATATAATAAATGTAGTCCAAGAACAATGTATCCCAATGAAGGCCATTAGGAACAAAAGTAGGAAACCATTATGGTGGAATCAGGAGATAGCTGGAAAAATTTCAGAGAAGAAAAGAGCATATAAAAAATTACAGGTAGAAAATAATATTCAAAATTTATGTGATTATAGAATGGCTAGGAATGAGTTAAATAAGATTATAAAGAACAAAAGGGTGTCAGAAATTAAATTATCTCAGGATAGCAACAAAGATCCTAGAAAATTCTTTAGTTACTATAAAATTAATAAAAAGTCTAGCAGAGTTAAAATAGGACCTATCAAATATGAAGGGGTTGTGAGAGTAACTGATGAGGAAATAGTTGAGGTACTAAATGGTCATTTTGCATCAGTATTTACAAAAGAGAAACTAAATAGTCCTATGTATAGTACTCATGGGTCAGGAAAAGAGGTGTTTACTAACATTAGTGTGGATCGGAGGATGATAAAAGGACTAATAGGTGATTTAGATGCTACCAAGGCCTCTGGCCCTGATAATATTCATTCTAGGATACTTAAAGAAGGGGTAGAAAGTATCTCAATAGCTCTGGACAAGTTATATACTAGGTCATTGGAATATGCAGAAATACCCGATGATTGGAAGAGAGCAAATGTAGTCCCCATTTTCAAGAAGGGTAGTAAAGAGGATCCAAATAACTTTAGACCGGTTAGCCTAACTCCTGTAGTCTGTAAAATTCTTGAGAAAATAGTTAAAAAACGGATTTGCCAACATCTAGAGAGGGAGGGGTTAATCAGCGATGCTCAGCATGGGTTTAGATCAAGTAGATCATGTTTGACTAATTTACTAGACTTTCTGGAGTTTGTAACAAATCAAGTAGATAAGGGAGAGAATGTAGATGTAATTTACTTGGATTTTAGTAAAGCATTTGATAAGGTACCACATAGGAGACTAGTTCATAAATTAAAAATGATTGGGATATGTGGGTGTGTTTCAAATTGGATAGCTGAGTGGCTGAAAGACAGGAAGCAAAGGGTAGTGCTAAATGGTGTAAAGTCAAAGTGGAGGGATGTCATCAGTGGGGTTCCTCAGGGATCAGTTCTCGGTCCATTATTATTTGTCATCTATATAAACGATCTTGGGGAGGCAGTTAATAATAAAGTGTCAACAGCCCCCCAAAACTGAAGTGTTACCGGCTCCAGATCTATATTAGGTAATTGTGTAGATGATGGCCGGATGCGATTATTTTGAGCACCGGCTCGTTGTTGGGTACGGCTCGCCGCGGGGATAACACTGCGATGACCCTGAGTTTCAATCCTTTGGGGGGGGTCTGGGAGGCACAGCCCCCCCCCAGTATAAAAACGAAAATTGCCATAAAATTCTTTGATTTCATCTGTAAAAAAGTAACAACGAAAAGTAGCCAAAATAGCCCCCAAAAAGCTAGGCCTAGGATCCGGCCATCGTCTACACAATTACCCTATATTACCATTCTTTCTAACACTAAATTAAATATATGTATCACATTAATATAGGTATCCCATTCATTCAACTTTTGACATAATGCTGCAGAATATCTTCCCTACCACTCATTATAGCTACTGGCTACTTCTTAAAACTCTGTCTGAATAACGAAATTCAGATTTAAGTTGAGAGAAAGAAATCTTAGTGTCTTATTGAGGGACAATTTAAATGCTTTTTTGCTAACGTTTATAGAAGCGGATGAGGATCACGCTATTACTTTGTTGTTGTTTTATATAAAATTCACCACTTATATTTTTTAAGTGGCTTTATATATGAGGAATTGAGTTGTTTTTTGTAAAAATGTACCATTATAAAACAACAAAACATCTCAATTACTTCTTCTTCTTCTTGAACAAAGCAAGGCCAGCGGGATATATATAAACAACCGACGACTAGATCACAGAGATTCAACCAATAAAAAGTGATTAGGGCCTCACAAGGTGAGTAAGGTCGCTATAATTTGTTACACTTACCCATGTAAATCAGGTCTACATACTAAAATAGAATGACACAATGGAATGTAGTTGTTGACCTGATGGAGTAGTCGTATATTGAGGATGAGAAGGACGTAGTCGTAGTAGTAGATAGGTAACTGAAGTTTTCAAAGCAGTGTATTGAGGCAAAAAAATAGAGCAAATACGGTGCTAGGATACATTAAGAGGAATGTTAGCTACAATAGTAAACGGTTATCGTTAAACTCTACAACTCATATGTTAGGCCACATTTAGAATACTGTATACAAGCATAGTCACCACATTTTAGACATGACATCATGTCATGTGTGAATGAAGATATGATTGAGCCTTTTAAAATCTGTTCTGGGATGGATAAGTTGGATTTGGGAGGTTATTTGAGTTGAAAGGTAGTAATAGGACTAGCGGTCACCACTTAAAGATTAAAAAACAGAGGTGCAGGTTGAATGTTAGAAAATATTTTTTCACCAAGAGAGTAGTAGATTATGGGAATAGTTTGCCATCTGAGACGGTAGACAGTCCAAACTTGAATGTATCTAAACGCAGATTAGATGATTATATGGGGAGGGAGGGTTAACTTTGTGGGGTATTCTGGATGCAGTTTTTTAGTATTATATATTACGTTTGATTTGGATTTTGAAGAGTCTTGATGATGAAGCCTTTTGTTTTTGGCACATTCCTGTGTATGGTTCGAATTGTATATTGTAGATGCATGATCTGACACAATCCTATGGATTGTTTAAGTTGTATATTGTAGATGCATGATCTGAAAAAATCCTATGGATGCATTTTATGGGTGGGTTTTGACAGATGCGGATGACCTTTGATAGCCCCTTGTGGCTTTTGTCATCCGTGAAATTGTTATGCTAAGGCCGCATGTCACCTGGGTGTTAATAATGTTTGGTTACCAGATGACAATAATGTTATGTTATGAGGTGCATTTATTAGTTACATTAATATTGTGGTTATCGCTATAAGTTGTAGTGAACAGTATTTAGGTCATATCAAAATTTAAACTACTGTTCCTACCTGAGAGATCACCCCTTCAATGGAATATATATGTGCATGAGGGGAAGAGGGCAAGATTAAATTTTAAATACTTGAGCAGATAGTTAAGGAGATTTTTTAGCATCTAGAGTGTTGTAGGTTATTAAATAATGCTCAGTATGGGTTTAGAAGAGTTAGATCGTGTTTAACAAATTTAATAGATTTTATGAATTATGTTACTAAACAATTAGATAAGGGGGAGAATGTTGATGTAATTTACTTAGATTTTAGCAAAGCTTGTGATAAGGTTCCACATATGAGACTAGTTTACAAATTAAAAATGGAAGGGCTATATGGTAAAATTTTCAATTGGGTAACTGAATGGTCGAAAGACAGGAAACAGAGAGTTGTGCTGAATGGGATTGTAGAGGGCACCGAACCTACACTCTAACCCCAATCCCATCCAACCAGCTTCCTACACTAAGTCGGACGTGAGAAATCGAGGGAGAAATGAAACAGATTGTAGATACAGTCCTTTATCTACACAAATATGGCTAAATATAATTATAATCTCGATATATACAAAAACAATCCTACTACCAAACAAAAATATTTACAAAAATACAAACCAACAACCTAAACAAGAGAGGCCTTTTATCTTACGTGGTACCACGCTTTTAGGGGTTTGGGGGTCCATCCGGGGAAAGGTCTTGCCGGCTGCCACTCGTGTAGATAAAATGCTGTTGCACGCGTTTAAGGGTCGGACGCCTCCGAGCTCGATATAATATAAAGCGATCCGGTCGCGTCTTGAGGCTATTTAAAACCCTTTCCGTCCTAACGGGACTCACATTTAAAAGACGTATCAAATTCGATTTAAATTATTGAAAATTTTGCAAAATCAGCCACTCTTTACAAAAGGAATACCTTGCTGAAATTTTAACAAAATAATAGAGTGTCTTTTAGATAAGAGATTATTTTAAACAAAGTACAATTTTGCTAAAAGATTATTTTAAACAAAGTACAATCTGGAAAGAGAAAAAAAAATTAAAATAAAACATGATATCCAGAATTTATATTAAATATATATAAAAAAAACATCTCCCCGTTCACACACACATCCTTACAGAGGGAGGGAGAGGGTATTGTACGTTCAGCCAACCCATTCGAAGACGGTACATACGGAGATGTTCTTACATGCTCCACACCATTCTCTCTCAATATTCGTTAAACACTTCACCTACAAACTCGGGCCCATTATCACTCAGCACTCTCCTAGGCTTCCATACACACATAGAAAGAAACACTTGCTCAACCACACTCCTTTTATCTCTCACAGGCGCCGCGTACACAAACTTACTTTTAGGATCAACCATCACAACCATAACAATATTCCCAGCACTCGTAAGTGGAAACGACACGCAATCAATCACTTCCAATTCAAACGGTTATTTCCATCAACTTTCAACATCGGCAACCTTGCACCTTTCGCTTCTGACACCTTTCACACCTAGTCGCAACATCATTCACAACAGTCCTCAGAAACGGATGGAACACACGCTCGTTCATACACTCCCACAACTTAAACTTGCCCATATGCCCATAATTATCATGCACAACTTTCATCAGACCAATCCTACCAACCAAGGACATCACAGATACATACATATCATCTCCATCCTTCACATGCCTCACAAAATATACAACATCCATAGAAACAACAAAATCCTTAGCATACCTTTTAAAATCACTCAAATACTCAGGCTATTCATTCAAATCGACGCGCATCATCACACACCTCTTCAACTCACTGACAAAATGACACATCTCTTGCATCTCTAGAATATCCTAATCCCTTAAAATCTCATTCTCATCATCCATGATCAATTCGATCATACCGCAAAATTTGACAACATTCTTCGCACACTCATTCAACCTCATCACCTCACATTCACCTTTCATAACACAATCTTTATCAGCATCCAAAGACAAATCATTCAATCTCATAAAGTCCACACCAAGCAAGAAACAACACGGCATTTGCTCATCTTTCAGGATCACATTCACACCAATGCCCAAATTTACTCTCATACTAATCTGTTCCCATTGCACTGTCATTCCATTCCCCAATCCGCTTATTCGTAATTTCACAGGCTTACGTTCACAAAATCTAAACTCATCGTACTTACTCAGAATCCTCTCGTTCACTAACGATACTTGCGCCCCAGTATCAATCAAACCACAGAAGAACCTTTCACCAACTTTTACTCTCGCTTCCATCATATCAGGTCCTCCATGTTCGCAATATACAGAAGGAACATCAACACTGACATCTACACCGTCATCAACTCCCACATCATCACTCACCACAGATTCATCTTCATCCAGATAATCATTCTTCTCCCTCATATACGAACACTTTTCAACACTCAATTGTAATACACACCGCTCAAACACTGCAGATACACCATATTAACATTCGAACCCTTCACTTTCTCATCCTTGTACACAATCGACCTCTCACTACCAAAGTGCACATAAACAATCACTCCATACAAACGACTCACTACAATCAATACTATAATCATTACCACTTACTCTTCTTTCCATTCATAATCCGTTTCGGCAAATACTTGTAGCGACCGGAGTGTACGTCTAAAATAGGACACACACGAGAGTCGCTACACACATAAAGTACACACAGAGAGAGAAAAGTAAAGTTAGCGCCATTTACGAGAATGTCACACGGTAGTAACGGAGCACAGTTATCTCTGTTAGAGTGGGTTGAGGCAATCTTAGGCAAACTTTATAACCAAGCAGAATCCAGAATAAACTGGATAGCTGTCACTATTAAACAAATAGAAACCAGATTAGGAAGCTGTCTCCATGGCAACATGCCACCGCCCACAAAGAATTTTACCCAATAGTTGGAGTACCTTCCTTATCAATATGTTCGGCAGTAGCCAATCAAAAGTCGAGTTATGTTAATACCGACAAATCAACAGGCCGGTGCAAAAGAGGGAGGTGTGGCTTAGTTGGACCAGGAACTCGTATGGCGTGGCTTAAATTGAATATATAACTGTATGAAGCCAGAACAAAGAATTAAAATTAGATTACTGTTTTAAACTCGTATATCAATATATCACGTTATATATCGTTCAGTCCGATCTCTCAGATTCGCGTAATTCATCTTTGTCTATAGTCGTGTACATAACGCAGACATTAAGGTGTAACTCTTAAAGGCTCTATTCGTCCGGCCTCCTTTAGACCTTGCCCGCACTTGACCTCGAACTTAATCTATGACATAACTTAGAACTTAAAACTTAATTAAAGAACTTTTGTAAAGTGCAATAAGATTTAGTTCAATAATAATTCTATTTTTGCTTTGGTGAATTCAATATCCTGATGTTCGTCAATCTTCCTGCTTCAAGGCCTTATTAATCGGGAAAACAGCCGTTTCGCATTTTCTTCGTTAATCGCAACTCCTCGCGATTATATAACTCCCGAAATACCGGTGTTCTACCCTGGTGTGGTCTATCCTCATCCTCCTATCTATTTGACCCCGTCGCTAGAATAAGACCGCCCCTCGGCTTAGGGCACCCCATAGCAATCAACAAAATAACTCTCACGGGAAATAAGGAAGGGCAATGCAAACCAACTGGAGCATCTGTATCAACCGGAGTCCTTGCCAAAAGATTACGAGATAACTCGGTAATCTATCACCATTTCTGGCAACCAGCGTCCCCCTTCCAAGGTTCTTGGGTTGTCCTCACGATTTCCTTCAAGATTTCCCCATAATTAGGGACGACCTTCAAGACTCCCCTTCCCATATACTCAGGATCACTCACTCCACACACATTTTCATCATTCGTACAAGAATACCTTTACATCAAATTAGCCACTCCATTCTGTTCGCCAGGCATGTACTCAATCACATAGTCAAAATCACTCAAATCTTCCAAAGTCCTCGCAATCCTACTATCAGCCCATTCCATACGTTGCAAATACCCAAGAGGTTGGTGATCTTTTTTGATCACAACCCTCACACCATAAAAAAAACGGACGCAGCACTTTCAAACAAGACCTTATCGCAGCCGACTCTCGCTCCACAGTCGAATACTTACGCCCATTCGCATTCATAGCCTTGGATACATACCTATAGCTATTGTTATGATTGGTTTAATGACAAACTTGCCTAGACAGCAGCCATTAAAGCTTGCGATACGAATTTAAAGATAAATATGTGTTGAAAGAGAAATCGTGAGGGAGGATAACTAATTCAGCCGGGAAGGTTTCAAAATCACTGACGCATAAATTTAACAAGATTTATTGAACAACGAATAATGGAATATGATTAATTATTGAATTTGATAATACGTGTAATGAGTATAATGTGTATTTTAATAAAAGAAATGTATATATATATATATATATATATATATATATATATATATATATATATATATATATATTGAATATAGGGAAATTGCCGATGATTATGTTAAGAGGAATAAGCTATATCAGGTGGATATTATAGTGAATAAGATATAAAATATGGGGAAATTATATAAAATATAGTATAGTACTGCCACGACGTTATTGAAGTTATAAAATCAGGGGAACTGAATTCAAACGAAGGAATTACACTTTGGATATTTTTAAACCTTTGTATACACTGATGATTAATTAGGGAGATAATTTTTACTGACCTTGATGGAGTGCTGATGAAATAAAAGTGTTCGTTAAAATGCGCTTGGCACCCGGGAAACGGGAAAGTCTATTCTGATTGTTTAATTTCGAATTGGGTTGTACAAAGGTTTTTATTGGTTGGAGGTTGGGAGGAGTCGTACTTTAATTTTGAGGTAACCGTATTGGTATCAAAGGTATCATCCATATACAATTCAAGCCTCTTAGTATTCACACTATAGTCTGGGAATGCCAATTCAACATCTTCAGCCGCAGCCTCTTTCAGTCTCTTATACTCTTCATTCATCTTATCGTTCCACCTGACAATCGTACTACCTTTCTTGCCCATCCACTCAGTCAGAAGCTTACTCACACCCGAACAATGACGTATATACTTTCGTTGAAACTCAATCAAATCCAGAAAAAATTTCGGCTGCTTCACAGTCACCGGTTTCGGAAACATTCGCACCTTCTCAACATACTTCGTTGACTTTCGTAACCCATTATCACACAATATATGTCCAAGGAATTCCACTTCTTTCGCAAACCATTCACACTTTGATACTTTCACCTTCACACCAACACTCTCCAACGTTCTCAACACATCATTCACCAATCTTATATGATCCTAAAAACTCTCAGTCATAATCAAAATAGCATCTATAAACACTATAGTATATGGTTATCAATGTGATTTATCTTCGTGAGAGGTTGCATGACCTGGGCACATATAGGGATGAATCTGTGGTAGAAATTGACCATGCCACAGAAACTCCTGAGTTGTTTGCGTGATGTAGGACGAGAAAAGTTTCGCATCGCGCTAACTTTATCTTCGAGTGGGCTAATCCCTGCACTCGAGACATGGTGCCCCAAGAATGAGAGTTGCGGGACACCAAAGTGGCACTTAGAGGAGTTTAGTACGATACCGTACTCCTGAAGACGAGAAAAAAACTTGCAAAGGTGAGAAAGGTGTTCCTCCAGCAAGGAAGATGATATTAGGAGGTCATCGATGTAGCAAAATACAAACGGAAGACCCCTAAGGACTTGATCCATAAAGCGCTGGAAAGTTTGCCCAGAGTTACGCAATCCATATGGCATCTTAACCATTTCAAAAGCACCAAACGGAGTGGTGATGTTAGTCTTTGCGACATCATCTGGGTGAATAGAAATCTGGTTGAAAGCACGAACCAGATCCAAGCGAGAAAAAATCATACAGCCATGGAGAGAAGAGGTAAAATCGGCTAAGTACGGCAAGAAATAACGATCAGGAATTGTTATAGCATTAATAGCTCTGTAATCCCCAACTGCTCTGAATTCCCGCGGCGTGGATTTGGGTACAATGTGAAGTGAAGAAGCCCACGGAGAAGAGGAAGGCCTACAAATGCCTGAATCAATCATGAATTGGAATGCATCACGCATAGCAGAGTTTATTCGGTGCTAGACGGCGTGGCCGTGAGAATACAGGACCTCCTGTTGTCTCGATCCGATGCACTACACTATGTTTAATGAGACTGTCCTTCGAAGGTGGAAGGGAGAGCTCAGGAAACTCCTGAAGAAGGCGCTGAAACGGTAGCTCGGTGGACGGGAGACGAATAGAGAGGAGGGAACTCTGAGAAGGTGAGTACGAACTGAGAAGGTGAGGAGAGTTTTGCGATCAACAAATTTTGCGTTGTCAAGAATCGACCAGGAGGTCGTGAGCCAAAAGAAAGTCGAGGCCCAATATTGGACAATCCACCTCGGCCATGATGAAAGTCCATCTAAAAACCCGACGGAGACCGAGTGAGACTTGAAGGTTGAGCCTTCCATAGGTCCTAATATTGGTCGAATTGGCGGCCTTCAGAACTAAATCTGAAGGGGCAGAAGCTTTGTCAGCCTTAGAAATTGGAATGACACTGCATTCAACACCAGTGTCCACCAGGAATGAAAATTCAGAAAGTGGGTCAAAAATACGAAATGGACGAGTTACTTGAGGAAATGAGGTGAGGAGAGTTTTGCAGTCAACAAGCTTGCGTTTTCAAGAATCGACCAGGAGGTCGTGAGTCGAAAGAAAGTCGAGGCCCAATATTGGACAATCTACTTCGGTCATGATGAAAGTCCATCTAAAAACCCGACGGAGACCGAGTGAGACTTGAAGGTTATGCCTTCCATAGGTCCTAATATTGGTCGAATTGGCGGCCTTTAGAACTAAATCTGAAGGGGCAGAAGCTTTGTCGGCCTTATAAATTGGAATGACACTGCATTCAGCACCAGTGTCCACCAGGAATGAAAATTCAGAAAGTGGGTCAAAAATACGAAATGGACGATCTACTTGAGGAAATGAGGTGTAGGCAGGGGATGCAGACCCTTTTGTCCCTTGCCTTTCTAGTTTAAAGTTTGTGATTGAGAGACTGGAGTGAGAGGAATGTCAGAATTTGAAGGTTGGGAAATTGAAATTTGAGGATTTAGAGAAAGTGGTTGAGTTGAGGGAAGTGAGAAAACTGGAGGGTTGAGATTTGAAGATACTGGGTCCAAATATGTGCAGGGTTGCAAGCATTTTAGAGCTTGTGCACCATATTTGTTGTGGTACCAGCACCATTGAGTTGGATGAGAGGAAAGGGAAAGGTTATGCTTCGGGAGACTACTTGTCGCAGTATGTGAAGAAGAATAACTGTGGCTACGAGGCTGTGTACAGTGTACAGCGTTGTGCCCGTACCTTTGATGATACCATCATAGGCCCTGATGGTGTGGAAGATGGTGAGAAAAGTTGGAAGAATGAGGGTTAAAATTTTGCTGTCTCTCACCTCTTGCATCGGGATGCCCTCGTTAGTTTCTTTTTCGTGAACCAGAGCGTGACCTGCGCTTTCGATCGCCAAACCCGTGTCCGTGCTCGCTCTGTGGTTCACGCTGCAGCTTTAACCGCTGGATGTCGGCTTACATCCTTCTTATTGAAGCCTCAAGGTCTCTCGATAGGGACGATGGAACCCTTGAATGCTCGGCCCGTTCGTCAGAGGAGCTCGACGTGCCTCGAACCGTTGCCCCAATTCACATAAGGACTTTTATACAATTTATCTGCGGATGTAGCAACCTCATCAATGCTCGTGGGGTTCGAGCTTAGTATTAATTTCCTAGTTTCCTCGGGGACTCCTCTCATGAAAATTTCGGTGTGAAGAGGGATAAAAAGATCGATGTGAGCACCTTTTACCCTTATAAGGTCCTTCAAATGAGCAAAAAAGAAGTAGGACTCTTATCTCCCATTTCCTGAGTATTCAGGAGCTCTCTCAGGTCATCAATTTGGGACCTATCATATGTATTGAGAAAAGCCTCATTCAGGCGGTCCAAAACATCAGCCTGTTCCCCGTTAATTAAAACTTCCCTGAACTGAATAAAGGTACTTATGGGTAACTGCTGGATGATTGCTGATACTTTCTTCTCCTCAGTGATGTTTTGTGGTTTAAGGAGGAGGGATGAGACTTCTAACCATGCAATTCGATTTACAGGGGAAGAGAGAGGTACGCATGTGGTTGTCTATGCGCAGACGGTTGGTCATGATGAGGTTGGGCGCTAACTGATGTCCTTAGTTGGTGTGTCTGGCCCATCATAGATATTCTTTTATGTATATTTGTGCTAGTTGGATGAAAGTGTTTACGTGAAAAGTAGCTGTGGCTGTGTGCACGTGTGTGTGTGTATGTGTGTAAAGTGATCACGAGCACAGGAATATGAAGAAATTAAAAATATTTGAGAAATAAAGGAAATTGTTCACTCGTTGAATATAGGGGATAATATTAAATTAAAATTGACACGAATTATGATAATTGTAAGAATGATGTTAAAGATTACACGCGATATAAAAAAAAATGAACATGTGAATAAAAAAATGCTCAAGCGAGGCTTTGGAACGAAATTTACGCGTGGAGTCAAGAATGATTTTATCGTTTAAACTTATTTATTGATTGACGGGAGATTACTAAACTTTCGGCACCAATTTTATAGTATATGGTTATCAATGTGATTTATCTTCGGTTAATAAATAAGCCTAGATAGAATTTCGAAAACAATTACCATACATTTTGTTTGATCGAAGATGTCTGCCGTTAGCTTTAGGCCTAAAGGCGACAGTGAAATAAATTTGGGATTAATGACTTGGGCGTTAAGAAAGACAATTACACAAATATAAATATATTCATAAAATCAACGAATGTACAATGATATAAGTAGGATAAGTAAATATGGTGAATAATATGGTGAAACCATATAGAGTGAATAATAGAGTAAATAATATTATAGTAAATAATATAGAGTATCTAATATAGAGTATCTAATATAGAGTATCTTTGATATACAGTAAACAATGTAGAGTATATAATATAGAGTATCTTTGATATAGTGTATTAATTTAGAGTATCTATAATGGACTGAATTGGGGCTGCCTTGAGAAGTAAATATAATTAGGACTTACTCTCGCATGGTCGTTTGCACAGAATGTGAGAGTGGAATTAACTCAGTATGATTTGTTTGGAGGTGAATGAATAATTGTAGAAGGAATGGTTACCGACCTTTATACGAAGAAAGCAGCGAGTCGAGTGGGCAGGAAGCGTGCTCTTTTGATCGAGCTAGGAACGTGTGTTTGTTTGTTTGTGTGTGAAATTTAAGAGATGTTTTTTGGAACAGTATACGTTAATTGAATTGACAAGAAAATAAATGAATTAATTAATTATTAAGTTTAACATAAAATGGTTTAATTTACAAAAGTTGAAGTAAATTAATTGAAAGATTAATTTGACAAAGAGTAAAATAAATGAATGATTAAATTAACAAAGTTAAAGAATTGCATGTATTATTTAAATGACAAAATTGAATTTTATACATAATAAATGATGATATATATATATATATATATATATATATATATATATATTTAAGTTTCCCAGGATGTTTTTATTATAGGAATGCCCAGAGGCATTGCTATAACACAATCACATTCTTAATCGCAAACTTACTCAACACAACATTCATCGCCCGCTGGAAGGCTCAGGGAACATTATCCAACCCAAAGCTGAGGTTCCGGAACTTATAATGCCTTTTTGTAGATGAAAAGTCAATCACCGGCCTGCTCTCCTCAGCAATGGGCATCTGGTAATACCCTCGTACCAGATCCAGCTTAGTAAACTACTTCATCCCATGCATATTATACACACACTCAGATAACCCTCAACATCGGAATTCTTTCTTTTACAATCCTTTCTTTCACCTTTCGATAATCCACACACAGACGCAATCTTCCATCTGACTTACGTACAGGCACAATCGGACTATTCCACACACTCTCACTTTCTTCAATCACCCCCAATGGTTCTAATTCCACACACTGCTCCTCAATCTCATCAGCAATCGGACGCGGCAAATGTCTCGGCCGCTGATAGATTGGGGTGTCCTCCTTTAGGACAATCTTGAATTCCGGAAGCTTCGCAACTTCGAAATCCAGATCGCCCTTACTGAGGACCCCTTTCATACTCAGTTAAACAGTCATCCAATTTCATCATCCTTTTCATTTCATCATACGTCCACTCACAAGTTTTTTCATTCACAACATTAAGCCTGACAACAGTACAATCATCTACACCTGTCTCACTCACAGTGGAGAGGTCACCCAGCACATCGCCAACTTGGACCCCTCTCACCTGCCCTTTCAATCTGGGGTCCGCCTGCACACATACATAAGAATCATTCATTCTCATCAAGCCATCTAAGACACAAAGAACACACCTTACTTTATAATACGCACCCTTTCTATCTAATAACACAGAGTTCTCACCCACATTCAAACTCAAATCCTTACTCCATCTCACTCTACCAGACACCCTGTCTCGATTCACAAGCCTTACACTCTCCATAGCAGTCACCTCAATACCGCTAAACAGACTCCTCAAAACACTACCATCTTTCCCTACATACAACTTATACACCCCATTTTTACCAATCTTTCTCTCAATCTGATCACTCGCAGAACGCACAACTATACGGTTCACTTTCATCAAATCATTCCCCCAAATTACGCCATACTCACTACTCACGTTATTAATCACAGCGAATATACACTCATTCATCAACATACCATGCCTTCGAACAGCTGACCTTATCATTCCAATCACAGGTACTTTCATACCACCAATCCCTACCAAATTACCTTTACACTCGGACATGAGGGCTTTAACACTCAGCTTGTCATACACGTCCTTATATACCAAGCTCGCCTTGCAGCAGGAATCTATCAAAGCCAAATACTCAATCCCGTTCAATTCCACTTTCACACTCAGACACTCGTACTTCCTACCAGACAGCACTTTCACACTAGACACACTTATCAACACATTACTCGCACTCATGCACCCAGAGGATACTTCACCAGGTACCCTCTTACAATTTAGTTTCCCACTTCAAACTTTCCATTCACACCTTGCGCCCTCAGTCTAATCCAACACTTTTCACTCGAATGACCTTCCATCGCAAAATAGCTACATACATTCCTCTGGTCACGACACATCCTCGCATAATAACCAGCCTTTCCGCAACTATCACAAGCATACTTCATACTACCCAGCAGTCGCTCCACCATTCAACTTCGGACAGTCTCTCTTCAATTATCCCCTCTCTTTACATTCGAAATATTCTTTCACACTTTCTTGACAGTCATTTACCATATGCCCTTTCTTTCCAAATCCAAAACACTCACCAGACGTCCACCTACATTCTGCAAACATATGCCCCTTCCTTCCACACCTACCGCATTTCACATTCCTTTTCACCCCATTCGGCCTCTCATTCGCTTGGACATACCTCGGTTGCTTCCTCATATACCCATTCACGCACTTACCAGTCATCTGTCCCCTTCCATCTGCCTATCCTCCATTCGCCCCTCCAGTCTGCCGGACCAGGAAGCTCGACATTACCCCAGCTGGCGCAGCCCTCAGGGCATCCCGATAGCTAACAAACTGCTGTGGTGGAGGAAAGCTCCTAGGCTTCTTATCCCCAAAATTCACACTATTCCATCCTTCCTCATCCAAATCACTCTCTTCATCAAATTGCCCATCTTCCAGAAGTTCCAACATATCCTCCTATACCAACCGTTCACCCACCAGCCTCATTCTCTCCTTTCTCTTCGCATTCAGCCATTCACTTATCTTTCACGGGATGGTATCAAGGAACTTTCTCAATTGCTTACATTTATTCACACCATCATCACCATACCTCTTTCTCACCATACTCTCAAGCCTATGCGCATACGTATTCACACTTTCACTCTTTCCCATTCGAGCCTTTCAAATTCATTCACCCTTTTATATTTCACACTCTCTTTCATTCGTTTCACCTACCCAATCAGTCTCTCCTTCACCACCTCATACTTCGGTTCACCCACACTCGTTATCAGTCGGAAGAATTCTAACACTTTTCCATCCAAACACTTCCCTAAAACATTTGCTCAGTACCCCTTATTCACCGGGTACTTCAGCTTATAGTATCTTTAAACTCCCCGAAGAACTTTCCCATACTCTTACTACCATTCAATTTATATCTATCAACTTTCAGGACTTCCCTAATCAAAATACCTTTCCCCACATTCACTTCACTCTCACTCATGCTAATCATACATTCACTCTCTTTTTCATCCAAATACAACGAGTCCACACTCTTACCCCTCTTCTTCCTATCCTTAGAATTCAAACCATTCTTCCCTACTCTCTTCCATTCACCCTCTTTCTTACCACTCACAATCATCCTGTCCTCTCTAGACTCGCAAACACTCCCATTGATCCCATTAGTCTTATTCCCTTCGGTCGGAGCAGGGGTCAGGGTCGAGGTCCTTGAGCCGGACCTGACCCCTTCATCAGTTCATAGAGCTCCTTTATTCGTTGGTCGACATGCTTCTGTCTCTCGTCCATTTATTTCTTCATCCTGTCTGTCTTCTCATCAATACTTATCATATCACTCCTCAATCCCTCAATCACGCTCCTTAACATTGTACATTCTTCCTCTTTCTTTATCAATTCAAGCATCAATCGCACAACCTCATCATGGAAACCCTGCTCCACAGAAGCCATCCTCCCAGGGTAGTAAGAAGGAACAGAGGAAGGGAAAAAACAATCAACTACGTCCAATCCGATGACGGACTGCAATCCAATCCTCTCACGCTCTCGGTTTCGAGATCTCACGTCCCTATTCGGACGCCAAATGTACCGGGCACTGAACCTACACTCTAACCTCAATCTATCCAACCCGCTTCCTAAACTAAGTCTGACATGAGGAATCGAGGGAGAATTTATATATATATATATATATATATATATATATATATATATATATATATATATATATATATATATATATATATATATATATTCCCAGGTTAGTAAGAAGGGACAAAAGAAGTGAAAAAACAATCAACTACGTCCAATCCGATGACGGACTGCAATCCAATCCTGTCACGCTCCCGGTTTCGAGATTTCACGTCCCTATTCGGGCGCCAAATGTACCTGGCACCGAACCTACACTCTAACCTCAATTTATCCAACCTGCTTACTAAACCAAGTCTGACATGAGAAATCGAGAGAGAATTTATTATATATATATATATATATATATATATATATATATATATATATATATATATATATATATATATATATATATATGAAAAGGAAAACTCACACACATATTCTTACGGAGGGAGGGAGAGGTTAGCTAAAAAGGGAGTGGGAGAATGGCCCTACAAACACTCTCACATTCGCTCCACCACAGGGTGAGGTCACAGTGGAGGGACGTTATCAGTGGCGTACCTCAGGGATCCATCATAGGCCCTTTATTATTCATAGTTTTTATAAATGATCTTGGGGAGGCTGTAAATAGTAAAGTGTCGATTTTTGCTGATGATTCTAAATTGGCAGCTGTAGTCAAAGAAGTTGACGGTAGCTTTAAAGTGCAGAGTGACTTAAATAAGTTATTAGCTTGGGCTCAGAAGTGGCAGATGACTTTTAACCTTAAAAAATGCAAAGTTCTTAACATGTCAAGAGATAATATGGAATTTAGTTTTGAAATGAATGGGCATTGGCTGAATTCAGTTGAGGATGAGAAGGCCTGAAGCGTAGTAATAGATAGGCCACTAAATTTTTCAAAACAGTGTATTGAGGCAAGAAATAGAGCAAATAGGGTGCTAGGATACATTAAGAGGAATGTTAGCTACAGGAGTAAAGAGGTTATCCTTAAACTCTACAACTCGTATGCTAGGCCACATTTAGAGTATTTTATTCAATCATGATCACTACATTTTAGACATGACATTAACCTGCTAGAGTCAGTACAAAGGAGGGTAACAAAAATAATATATTACAGGAATAATTGCCATCTGAGAGAGTAGACAGTCCAAACTTGAATGTTTTCAAACGCAGATTAGATGATTATATGGGGAGGGAAGGTTTTGATGATTTTGATTTTGATGAGTCTTGATGATGATGCTTTTTGTTTTTGACACATTCCTATGGATGGTTTATTGTAGATGCATGATCTGACACAATTCTATGGATTGTTTAAATTGTATATTGTAGATGCCTGATTTGACACAATCCTATGGCTGCATTTTGTGAGTGGGTTTTTACAGATGCGGTTGACATTTGATAGGCCCTTGTGGCTTTTGTCATCCGCGAAATTATGTTATGTCATGTTAAAAAGCTCTTACTGCAAAGCTGAGGTATTACAAGGCAAATTGTCCAAACTATTACAATGGTCAGATGAATGACAAATGGAATTTAACATAAACAAATACAGTCAGTGCAGGTAGGTGTGTGGAGAACGTGGCCCTAGCACTAGAATTGCATCAGCAAAGCATAACCGGGCCCGACTTTGCCGCCGGATCTGGTGCGACTGCAACTTTACCACTCAATTTTTGGCTCCCCAGTGCGACTCCACTCAATTCTAAAGTAAACCTTAGCGCGATAACAGAAACATGCTTTTATAAGGCAGAAAAACATTTTTTTTATATATATATTTAAAACACAGCCTCAACTAATATTAACAGGTCATCATCATCCTCAGCCATGTCCTCCTGGCCTATCTTCTCCTCCAGGAGGTCCATGTTCCCTTTGAGGAACACAAGCTCCTCAAAGTTGACCTGATCTAGGGAGGACTTCTTGGCCCAAGACGTACCCGGTCGTGCTGAATAGCAATTTCTTTTTAAAAAAAAGTAAAAAGTCGTCTTTGTTCCTGTTCAAAGTCGCGGCAAAAGTCCCGGAATATTGGCGGTGCGACTTTGCTTAGTCCGACCTTATCAAAACGTTGCAATTTCGACTTTGCGACTTCGAAATTCATAGTGCGGCAAAGTCGCCAGTCGTTGCCGCAACGCCTAGCTCTACAGCAAAGTGCCTCGCAGGAATAGGAAGAATTGTAATATATATATATATATATATATATATATATATATATATATATATATATATATATATATATATATATATATATAACCGGTCAAGGAATTAAGCGAGGAGGCAAGAATTCAGATTGCAGTAAAATTTTGTGACAGTGTAATAAAAACGTACACTCCGCGCCTGGGCATGGAATTATGCCGAGACAGCTGTCTCGGCATAATTATATCAAGTGGGTGAAAAACTGTAGGCGCCATATATTAGTTAGCTTCGCAGACCATGGGGTGAAGAAGGGATTTTTTTTGTTTTGTGCACACATGTGCACCCTTTATTCACAATACACGCAAGTAAATATGAACAATACACAAGGGGTCTTGTTTAGTAAGACCTTAATAACTAACGAATCCCGCGGCCGGCTTTATATAGTTGTGACTATTGAGAGTCGTGACGTCAGTGACCAGAGAGTCATTACGTCACTGCTCTCGCGACCCCAAAATTAGGCCGAGATGGAAGATCCGCAGGGTTGAGCTCGGAGGGAACTCAACTCACTCGAGGCCGTCTGATAAGATAAATAAAATGAAACTTTATGAGAAACACATCAGGAACATAAAATAACAGGCAGTCTAGAATTTTTCCTTTGTTAAACAAAAAGAGACTGGAGGTGGAGGCCCCGAAGAGCCGTGCGTAGGAGAAACTTAGGGAAAGTACCAGGAGGGCAATATACTCGCCCACGTAGGAAGGACAAGGGGCATTGAATAGGAAAGAGAACATGCGCCCCGGTAGGAAGACCCATCCCATGGTCCGTTTAGAAGCGCCCACGAACGCACGGCCCCACGTGGTCTCCGGGGGGGGTCCAAGGCCCCCAGGCAGAAGAGAGGAGGGCTTTCAGCAGCGAGAACCCGGGACTGCATCGGTAGGCTAACTGGGCCCAGAAAAAGGGTAGGGAGGTAGCGCCACAGACGAAGTTGAGGAGGCCGCCCAAGCATGTCCGATGGGTAGGTGACCTGGGGGGGGGGGCAGTCGAAGGCCTAGAGAAGCCCCTACCCCTCATCGAGGGGGTGAGACGTAAATACTTAGTGGCAAGATTTATTTCCAATCCGAGGTAGGTCAAAGTTTGGCAGGGCTTGAGGGTGCTCTTTCCCCAGATGACGCCGAGACTGGTGGTAAGCAGGGCGCCCCAGAGGCGGTGGAGGGCGTCGGGTGATCCCAGGAAGAGCACGTCGTCGAGGGACGTGTACGCAGTACACGCAAAGGCTCGAGCAAACTCCGACATCATGTGGGCCATACATATTTGCTTGATGTAGGGGCTGCCGGAAAACTACGCAGTTTGTCACACCCGGGAATCGAACCTTCGCTTCGTCTGATCAAAGCACGATACTTCTGGTCCAATATGGTCAGGGATATTCGATGCTGGACAAGGGATTGCCTCGCATGTAAATCCTCAGAACATTAGCTATCACACGAAATCCCCGTTCCTGCCCATTGACATTCCACCTTTAAGGCTCGAAACTGTTCATATTGATATAGTCGGATCGCTCCCACCATGTAATCCTTCCCCCCCCCTCTCACCATCGATATTTACTTTTGTGTATTGATCGAGCCTCAAGATGGATAGAATCAATACCAATCCTGGATATAATTGCTGCAACGGTTGCTTTAGCCTTCCTAGATGGGTGGATGTCCAGATTTGGTGTCCCGCTCTATGTTCTAACCAATAGAGGCGCCCAGTTTGAATCCGAGCTATTAAAATAATTGTTAGCCCTCGTTTGTTTTCATCGGCTCTGCACTGCATCATATAGTCCGTCTACCAACAGGATGGTGGAAAGGGCCAACAGGACCCTGAAGGGCTCCGTAATGGCCCGTTGACAAGGCTGGCTGTTGGCACTGCCAATAATCCTCCTGGCCATTCGTGCTTTGCCCACCGAGTCGGGATTCTCCCCCTTCACATCTATAACGGGCACCATACTATTGTTCCCAAAACCTTTAGTCTCGTCATTCTCATCGAAATCAGATTCTAAATTTATTAAGAGCTGCCATCGACAATGACACAGATCGATTTCACGAGAGCATCTTTAACACACTTGCACTCGGTGCCTAAGCTTTTCGTGCCCCGAGACCAGCAGAATGCAACGCATATTTGGGTCCGGATAGACCGCGTTCGCAAACCACTCGAAGCGCCATTTGCTGGCCCTTTTCTGGTGATCAAGCGTGTAAGCAAGGTATTCAAGCTGGAATACCCTGATGGAAGTAGGGACACTGTCTCAATAGACAGATTAAAACCTGCGAAATTGCCCACCTTACGCGATGCAGACATAACGGGTAATCATCGTCTCGCAAGGACGCGGGATGGGCACACGAGGACCAGTCGCAATTCGCCACATAGAAAACCTGCATCAGGAGAAGATGCGACCTCTACAAACGTGCAACACACCACAACGGGAACCGGGGAAGAAAACGAGCAGCCGGGAATGGTCACGTGCTCCAGACAAAGGGCCTCATTCGCCAAGGATAATTTATATTATTTTTATTATTGAGCATTACATAAACATAAAAGCATCGCCACGCCACTCTTGTATGTCATAAGAGAAATAAATACACATACAAGCCTCGCTGATCAATGTTATTTGTTTTACGTGCCTTAGAATTTGTATAAGAGGCATAAATATACATACATGACTCGCTGAACCACTTTGCCTTGTGACATTAAGCAATGTAATAATTATAGCCACAACTTAGCGATATTTCTTGTATTTCTTTGGGGGGAGGGCAGGTTGTACAGGCCCTCTCTGAGCCTGTACAACCTGCCCTCCCCCCAAAGAAATACAAGAAATATCGCTAAATTGTGGCTATAATTATTACATTGCTTAATGTGATGTAAAATTTCATTGCCCTGTGCGTATGTTAAAAATGTACCTGCTTGACTAGTTAAGATGTGAAATTCTCTTTCTAACTCCGTTACTGGCAGGGGAGTTCAGTGGAGAACATGACCCTGACACTAGAATTGCACCAGCAAAGTGCCTCGCAGGATTAGGAAGAATTGTAACAAATGTCCACGCGCATATATATATATATATATATATATATATATATATATATATATATATATATATATATATATATATATATATCTGTAAACCGGTCAAGGGATTAAGCGGGAAGGCGAGAATTAAGATAGCAGTAAAATTTGGTGACAGTGTAATAAAAACGAACATTCCACGTTTGGGAATAGAATTATGCCGAGACAGCTGTTTGTGTCTCAGAAATGACAAAATTATATTGAAAGAGTGAAAAATAATAGGCGCCATAAATTGATTAGCTTCAGAGACCATGGGATGAGAAAATCCCTCGCAGTGGGTGGAACTAAAAACATTGTGATACTAGAGGCGAAAAGAGGACATGCCTCCTGTACTATTTATAGAAGAAAAATGGAAAACTCGACACTCGGGTAGACAGTTGAGTCAGCCAGACGTAGAAACACCGTAATATCGATAGTAAAGAACTAATTACGGTTCGTTTAGCGTCGCGAAGCGCCCGTTGTACTCGCCTAATTCTTGACCGTATCGTGTAAACGCAAACCTCTCTTTTGCTTTGCTTGTTGGAATTAAACATTTATTTTTGTTTACGTGATTTCACTCACTTCTTTCTCGATCATAAAGCCTTCGGTAAGCCCAGCTAAGTGGGAATATTACTTGAGTATCTTTAGAGTCAGATACGAGATCTTGAGGGACCTCTTCATAATATCCGTGACATTAATTCCCTTCCCTCTATAATACAGGTGACAGTCAATAATAATAGACATCAGCCAGTCTCACCTTCCCCCTATAAACATGGCACCTCAACAAACTTAACCCCCATAGATCCACCGGGCGCCCATTTGTGGGGGATCCACATTGAGGCCTACCTATCTTGCAATTTGGGTACCACAGGCCTACTTTCATTGCAATTCGGGTGATGCATTTGTAACACTGACATATTCCTATAATATGCAGTACTCGAAAAGTAAATCAAATCATTTATATCATGTAATTTGGCAGTACTTCAAAGTAGTACTGCAAACTTAAGCATAGTGATAAATCAAACAATATATATATATATATATATATATATATATATATATATATATATATATATATATATATATATATATTGGTTAGAGGTGCTCCTATGGAGCTTCAATTTAATTTGAAGGATGAACGAAAGGACATATAAAGGGAGATTCATTTCATTTTTTTATACAACGTTTCGGGTGAACTTTTCACCCATCTTCGAATACTGGAAATACAATTCGTGGAAAACAATTTAAGTTAAAGTTAAAGTTAAACAGATAATCAAAATGTGGAATTTATGGAAAGTATTTAATGTTTATTAAGGGGGAGATAGCTATAAATTTACAGGTAATTGATATTTTTGGATTATTATTTTGCGAGTTAAAAATTAACGATTGGGGAACACAGGAAACACATCAGGATAAACAAACCTTAAACAATCAGCCGTAAGAGGATAACTGGGGAGAAAGAAAGGGTGAGGAGCGTAAGAAGAAAGAGAAGGTTAGGAGGTTGGTAATAATTTTGTTTAGAGTAGAAGTAGTGGGTGAGGAGAAGAATCAGTGTTTAAGGAAGGAGAAAGGTATTTAATATACATGGATTCAATAATCCTTAATGATATGGGATCAGGAGGGACGGGGGTAGTTAAGATTTTAAAATCGTCCGTTATGATTTCAGTTTTACACTTAATAGAGTGAAACCTAGCAGGTGAGAATTGTTTCGTAGAGAGAACCTTTCCTGTCCTGTGGCTAACGCCCAAATGGGAACACAACCTCACCCTCAGCGAGCGCACCGTACTGCCTATTCTTTTATTTATTCTTTAAATATAATTTCAAAATTCACATTCAATTCTGCATATATCTCTCACTTCACTCCCTCGTTGTTTAACTCGTTGTATACCAATTTGCATCTACTATTATGACCAATTAATTATCTCTTTGATTTCATTTGTTAATTCCTAAATACAATTTATTTTCATACGACTTCGTTTATTCAATCCCTCGTGTTTACGGCAGTCCGTCACGTAGGCCGAATCTATATCATAAACCTTAATTTCTATCAATCTACTTTATGTGTACAGGATATTATATTTATGTGCTATCTAGGTCAACAATATAATAACCAGTAAAAATAAGTGACTATGCTTGTATACCAAGTTGTTTTGGGGGTCAATTCTTGAGCATTCAATCCTTTAATAGCTATTAGCTCAGCAATTTACCAGTCTTGTCTAATGTTATGTTATTTGGTCTCTCTGTTTTTTGTTTCGGTTTAACTGTGTTAGTTTTTGTGTTCCTGTTAATTGTATTTTGATGAAATGTTTTTCTGTGAGCAGAACTTAGTACTTAAGAACTGGCTACGACGTGAGACTTTCTCTCGCAGACGTGCATGTATGTTAAGTATGCCACCAGTTCCCTGTAATTCCGGAATGACATCGTTCGTTCGTAAGAATTAACCAGACCCTTCTTCCCAATTTCTGGGTGAAGATGTTAATAGGGTCCAGTTTTTTCCTTGTATGGAGATCCCTCTGCCGATGTTGGTCACGCCTTGTGGCTTTATTAATTAATAGAGATGAGGAGTTCTGTACTCGTTGCAGTTTTCTCATCGAGGTCTTGCTGGCCGCTTGAGTCACTACTCTGGGGTAGATGAGCTTAGCCCAGACGTACATTAGGTATATTTTCCTAATGTTGGCCGAGCTAAGATCTCTAAACCTGTATAGCTTGGAGATTTTTCTATTTGCCAGGTTCCGCCTCTCCATGTAATGTCTCGAGTATCCGTGGTTGGAGATCTTTAGGCCCAGAATACAGTGCCTTCGCTGGAGTAGCCGTATCTCCTCCCATCGATGATGATGAGCCACGTCAACGTGGGGCTCAGTGGGACGATTTTGAACTTGTCCCTATTAGTTCTTTTCTTCCAGCGTCTCTCGTACCGGTTGATTTTGTTGATTTCCGCTATTGTACCCATTGCCTGATCCCTTGCTTTCTTCACCGTGCACGGGACGACCTGGGTGATATCATCTGCAAATGGCTGATACATCGTGTCCCTGTGCACCGGTGTTGGGAGGTCGATGGTAAAGACCAAGTAAAGCAGTGGGCTCAGGCAACTTCCCTGTGGAACGCCCGCCTTCAGTTCGAATTCGGGTCCTCTGTATCCTTCGATCGTGAGACATGCCCTTCTGTCCATTACAAAGTCACAAAGGATCCTTTCCAGGATTCGGTCCAGCTGGAGGTTCAGGATATTTTATTGAAGTCCTTTCAGCCAGACTTTATGGAAGGCCTTCTGCACGTCCCCCAACACAATGTCTACACAGTACCCATTCGCTCAGCAATAGGCTACTTTTTCTGTCAGGAGCGCTAGGGCTGTATCTGTGCCTTTTTTGCAGAACCCATATTGTTGGCGGTTATGCGCTCCTGACTCACTCAGTTGAGCTTATAGTCTATTAGCTAGGATCTGTTCAAAGATCTTGCCGAGCTTTTCCAGAAGAGAGATCGGGCGATAGTTAGCCACCTGGTCTGGGGGCTTGTTTCCTTTCGGGCTGAAGATGATTTTAGCCATCTTGTACCCGTCAGGAAAGTAGACTTTATTCAGGGAGGCATTCATGGTATTAACCAGTCCCTGAATGATTTGCCTCGGGGCATTCACGAAGTTGTTTTTCGTGAGCCCAGACAAGCCTGGTGCCCTTTGCTTGAAGAACCTTATGGTGTTCATGGTCTCTTCGAAGGTTATTGGGCACCCGTGGCCAACCATCTCTCTTTCCTGAGATACTTTCGGGTGGGGGTGGGTTCTATGTATCACTGTGCCGAGATCCTCGAGCAGTTGGTCTTCGAATTCCTGGTTGAGGTCGTCGTTCTCCTTAGGGGTTATAGAGAAAATCTTTTTCCAGTGTGTCCTGAATCTTTTTTCGAGAGACTCTGGATCCTCAATGATTTCATCTCCATCTTTTATTAGTGTTCTGGCTTTAGTGGGCAGTCCCCTAAGTCTTCGGATGCTATTCCAAAAACTTACTGGACTGTTCTCCCTGTCCAGCTTACCAATGAAGTAATTCCAGATTTCCTTCTGTTTCTCTGTGATTGTGTGTTTTGGTTCCTCGCTTAGCTATCTCATTCTGACTGTCTTTTCCCGATTTGGGCCTGTCCTGCCTATTTCTTTGAAGATTCCCCTATGTTCCCGAGCGATATCCCTCATCTCGTTCGTCCACCTAGGTTGTGAGAGCATTTTATAGGAGATCCTGGAGAACCATCTCTCGTTGGCTTGAATGAGGAGATTAGTGATTGAGTTTATCTCCTCATCTACTTCTTCGAGTTGAAGTCTTCCAGGTCAGCTGGTTGATATTCGCTGAGGAACTCTAAATATAGCTCCCAGTTAGCGGGTTTGAGAATTGGTGCAAGCGAGATTGTTGTAAAGATCGGGATATGGTCACTCGGCACCATAGGTCCGGGTTCGTTGCTGATGTTAAAGGGGAAGTTACGAATCGCCAACACTATGTCCGGTTTGGTTGCCGAACGTTGCGTTAGGTAGGTCGGGAAATCCGGTCCTACTCTCTGGAGTCTGTCTCTTTCAAAGAGTAGTTCCAGATTCCTTCCTCTTTGGTTGGAGTCACCGTAACCAGACGCTGTGTATCTGGCGTTTAGGTCTCCACCCAGCAACGCCATTTTTCCTCGCCCAAAGATGTTCAAAAAGTTGGGAATCGGCAGGTACTTTCGGCGGGGCGGCTGATAGGCCGCTGCCACAGTTAAGCCTCCCACCAGGGTTGGGACTTCGACAGCCACGAATGATTCTTCTAAGTCTGGAAGTGTTTTGTATGTTATGTTTTTTCGGATCGCGATGGCTGCGCCGTCGTACCGTTCTTGTGTATGTATTTTTGCGATCATTGTGTAATTTGTTTTTCTGATTGTGGTAGTGTCTGTGTTTACACCGTGTTCGGAAATGAGGATCACGTCGGGATCCAGTGTACGGAATATGTTTCCGTAGGGAATGGATTTTCCTTCCAATCCGTTACTGTTTAGTGAGAGTATTTTTAGCGTGTTGTTTGTGTTTTCCATGTTTTGTTTGTTTGGTGTTCTTGTAGTATATGTGAGTGTGTGTGTTCCTATTTACTTCTTATCCCGTCTCTTTTTGCCATTTCTTATTTTTTCATACTCTGCTTCTCTTATGGTGAGGCAGGAGTCCTTGTGAAGTTTATTTTTTTCCGCAATGAGCGCCTCATACTGTTGCCTCTTGGGCCTGTGTATCGTAGGTCCACTTTAATTGGCTTGTTTTTACCCCTTCAACAATCTCCCTAATGGTGGGGTTGTCTGTGAATGGGGTCTGATCAGTCTTGTAGAATTACATTTTCAACTCTTCTCCATCAAATTTAGTGGTTTGTTGGGGAGCATTTCCCCTGCTTTTACTTCTCGACCTCTTGCTTTCTTTTGGGGGTTGGGTCTGCTCTTCTTCGTCTTCAGAGTAGGATGCGGAGCTTGAGAGGTTACCCTCAGCTTGCTTTATTCTCTTTGCTGCTTTTCCCCCTCCCCCTGTATTTCCCGTTTTCTTTTGGCCTCTATTCTTGGGTCCCTTGAATAATAATGATTGCTAACCCCCCTTTTCCAACAAAAATACACCTATATAAATAATCATTCTATCTACTCATAATTCTACAAAATTTAACCAATCAGGATTGAGATATATTTAACTGTTATAATAACGTTAATTTTTGAAATAATAGACCTTAGCGTTAACAAATTTACCAATCAGCTTTTAGACATAAGCACTGCAATAATTTTCCAATCAGTGCCATGATAGATTTAAACAGTTTATAATGCTCAAACCGTTTGCATGTAAACACAGCTGAAATCCATTTTCCGAATTTTTAAGCGTTCAATCAGAGTTCGGATTCAGCTACGCTACCGAATGTATATTCTCGGTTTAGGAGGTAAAGGTTTGGATAAGCGAAATTGATGGCGTGAACTCTTTCCTACGAGGTCTTGCAAGGAGAATAACAGAAGTTCTAAGTAGCGTCGATTCACCAATGCCGCTCTATGTGACCTGCACGATTTATTCTCCAAAAAAGTCCATCACATTGGCACTTAACCTCACTACCCGGCACAGGAGGCAACGGTTTCGAGAAGCTCCTTCACCTACCGAGTACACTGGGATTTTCGTTCCTTTGTCTACAAGAGAAAAATACTGTATACTGGGGAGTTTAACTTTCCATTTACAAACGAGAGAATATTACAAACCCGGAAGTCTATCTTCCAATTTACTAAATATAATAATACAAAGCGGGAAGTCCATCTTCTTATTTACGAAAAAGAAATACATACTGGGAAGTCTGTCTTCCTATTTACGAAAGAGGATAATAGATACCGGGAAGTTTGTCTTCCCATTTATAAGGTTCAATGTGTGAACCGTTTAAATTTTTCATTCGAATGTTTTACTTGGTTCGACCCCCACATACAAATCGACTGGCAGATGAATGAAATCGACTCAGTAATCATGCGATAGAAACGTCCTCCATGGAGAGTTTTAAGAATAGACTGGATTGATTTATGGATGGGGATGCTAGATGAGACTGAACTTGGTGATGGGAACAGGAGCTGCCTCGTATAGCCTTTTGCAGACTCCTTTTCTTATATTACATCCAGATATTTTCTTTCCATAAATTGTCCATGGTGCTTATCAGTGACTGTCCTGATAATATTTATGTTAGGTTAATTATTTGTTCGAGAGAACACCACAGATGACGCAGTCGATTTGCTGCTCGACAAATGTGATCGGGGACGCAGGAAGCCGGTCCCAAATCTCTACTTTCGTTCTTTATTTTTTCATCACTATGTAGTGACCATATCGTGAGATGGAATAAGATATACAAAACTACAAAAATAATAAGGAGCGCCTAAATATATTGCATGACTATTTAATGAAATGAGGAGAACTCACGCTAGGAACTTAAGAGCGAAAGTTCGGAAACTAAAAACCATCGTTTTCCTGAATTTCAACGCTCTATCCAAAAAGGAATTAGTCAATTTATATATCTCCTAACGTTAAAGAACTAACAGCTTAGTTATACTTTTCCCCCAAATTCTGTCATTTTCGTAAGCAATTTCTTATTTGTATGACTAACTAAATTTGTTTTCTTTCGGTTAATTCGAGGAACATAATAACCGTTTTAAAAAAGAAATGACAGGAATATAATAATTTTGGCTGTATAATTACAAAAATCGGTGCAAGAGTCTGTAGGTAACAACTATAATCCATTACTTATATATATATATATATATATATATATATATATATATATATATATATATATATATATATATATATATATATTAATGAAATGAAAAACTCACAAAGTATCACGTGAGGGTAGCAAATGAATGCAATGTCCCGCAGGAAAAAAACACCTTTTCATTTTTTTCCTGCGGGACATTGCATTCATATATATATATATATATATATATATATATATATATATATATATATATATATATATATATATATATATTCAAATGAAGTTTAATCGAGGAATTAAAAGTTAAAATTGTGATGTGAGCATAAAAATGAGATATCGTAACAAATGGCAACCATTGAAGGGATGTTTCCAGACGCCATGATGTCCGCTAATTAAATGTTGAATTAGCCTTTAAATTAATTTAATCTTATAAAACCTCAATTAATTTAATGGCTTTGTTTTATTTTTGTAAGAATTAATATTTATTTTATTCAAAGCAAGCCATATAAAATAAACTGAACTCCCAAATCTACTATTTGAATCTATTAAACGCTCTAAATATGAATTCATTTTGTTTATCGAACTGCAATGCAACTTCTGTCCAAAAAATATCCCGGCCAGGACTGCTGAGAAATACTATCGACGGTCGGTCTATATTCCGTTCGTTGACCAAGTGATCGCCAAGCTGAAGAGAAGATTTGAGGACGATACTGTGACAGTTGCTCTCCGGTTGAAGGAGCCTCTCAAGGGCTCAAAATCAGACGTGGATGCCGTTCTTAATGCCGCTAAGTTCTACGAGAGCGATGTTGAGTCACTGGTGCTCGTGCAGGCGGAACTTTAAATCCTTACAGTCTGTTTATCAAGTGGTTCGGCGTTATAGTATGTAAGTAGCTTTTATTTGTTTACCATAATACTGCAAAGTTGTAGTAATTTTACAATTCTGTGTTATCAATGAAGAAGGGTTTGAGCGCCTACTTTTGCATACATAGGTGCGGTGGCTTTCTAAGGACAATTGTCTGAATCGCTTCATTGCACTTTGGGATAGTGTTGTGTTATTTCTGGATGGTAAGCAGCTCGGAGTAAGAATCATTGCTGCCAAATGTGACATAGTCTGACACCTTACATATATATTTGAAAAGCTAAATATCTTGAACAAACAGCTACAAGGTAAAAATGCAAATATTTTAACTTGCAAAGAGTCTATTTGTGCATTTATGGGAAAAATTAAGCTGTTCAAGTCAAATATGGGGCGAAAAGAGTTGATACAGTTTCCAACCCTCCGCACTAGTGAGAGTGAGCTGAAAGAAGATGATATTTTAGTATACATTGATCATTTGGAGAAATTGCATAGTGGTATGGAAGTTAGGTTCAGAAACCTACAACTGGACATTCCAGGTTGGGTGGTAGACTGATTTGGAATTAATGCAGCTGATGTTGATATCAGATTACAAGAAAGCCTCATTGTCTTACAGAGTGATCAAACTTCTCTGGTTAGATTTAAGCATGGTGTCAGGAACTTATGGACAAGTCATGAAATTGCTATGAAATACCCTTTGCTGTGGGACGAAGTAAAATTATATTTTATTGCTTTTCCTACTTCTAATCTGGTTGAGTCGGGTTTTACTAAAGTGTCACACCTCCTATCAAAAGCTCGCAGCCACTTAGAAATAGTAAAAAGAGGTGAGCTTCCTCTGTCTCTAACAACTATAGACCCTGATATTGAAAAAATTGTGAAACTGCATGAAGCACAAGGATCGCATTGAATGAATAAAGAGTTGATGATATATTTATTTCATTTTGCTAAAGGATTTTATTTTTTTTGTAAGACTAATTATTTATTTTAAAAGAGTATTACATTTTTGTTAACCACTGTTTAATTTTTGCTATGTTTATAGTCTTATATATGTGACAAATATAATTGTACCTGAATACAAATAGCTGTTTTAATATCTTTTATCCTTTAAAGGAGAGTTAAACTGCATATTACCAATTGAAAGTCATGATTATGGCCCACAGGAAAAAATAAGGTTCCTAAAGGGGCCATAAGCCAAAATCGGTTGGGAACCATTGGTCTACACTACATGCACATATTCATCATTGATACCTATAACTTATTCATATGTATCCAGCACTGATTATTTATACGATCATACATGTATTACTCGTAAAAATATGTACCATAATTAGCAGCTTTAACAAATTTCCACTCATAAATATCCTGGCATCGCCCTCCCCCCCTATTCGCTTTTTCTGGATCCGCCACTGTTCTTATACATATCAGTTCTTTATTTTTGTTTACTTAGTTCTTACAATACGAGGGGCGGTCAATAAGTTTTGCAATTCGGATATAAGGAAACGAGATATGAGGAAAAGTGTTTTATTATTTTTCAATATGACTACCCTCGACTTCAATACCCTTGCGCCCCTTGTCCCTGAGGCTTCGAATTCCCGACAACCAGAAATCTCCCGACCGCTGTTCAATCCACTCCTGGACGGCAAGCTGGACATCTTCATCGTCCCCAAACCGGCGTCCACGCAGTGCAGCCTTAAGCTAGCGAAATAAAAAGTAGTCGCTAGGGGCCAGATCTGGACTGTAGGAGGGATGGTTGAGCTCCTCGAATCCGCACTCGCGCAGGGCAGCTTGTGCAACTCTGGCCTTGTAGACTTTGACGACGTTGAAGTCGATCATGGGGCGTGAGGTTTCTAAGGGTCAACGGGCAGAGACCTTGGTCATGGCCAAATTGTCGTGGATGATGTTGATAACACTTCCATGTGATATTCCAAGTTCTCGCTCGATTTCTTCGACCTTCACCCGTCGATTTTCGAGGATCATCCTCTCCACACGGGCCACATTGTCCTCGTTGGTCTCGTATGATGGGCGTCTTGGACGGGGGTCATCTTCAAGGGATTCGCGACCATGGCGGAACTCCCTATTCCAGCGAGCAATGGTTGCATAGGAAGGGGCGGTGTCGGTGTACACTGCAACCATGCGTTCATGGATCTCTTTTGCATTCTTGCCTTCCTTGGTCAAAAATTTGATCACTGCGTGCTGCTCAACCTTGTCCATTGTTGAAAAATTTGTGACTGACGTTCTGCGATCAGCTACTGCTTCTTAAATAGACGAGGCAGGAGCGTGAGGCTGCAGGTCCTGACTTGTCCTAACACCCCCACAAAACTTATTGACCGCCCCTCGTATTTCTTCTCTGTAATGAGCTCGACTGTTTCCAAATTTAAAGCGAAAACCAACGAGGGCATCTCACGCAAAAGTTTGTGGGGAGAAATCTGAACTGATGAAGTGAAAATGTATGGAATATATTTATGTAGACTAAAATCTTCCTGCAGGTATCGGGGCCGGAAGGGAACGCAATTGCAGGCGTTGGGATCAGAAGGGCACGTGATCCACTAGATGGCAACTCTAGCGTGGTTGCCCATACTTCACCTTTCACCCTCTTTTGAGAAGCGGTTCATTGAAGGGGTCAAATAGAAGATGGGAGTGGGTGGGAGTGGCAGCCCAACACAAAGCACTACAACTACGCGCCAGTGATCGATCCTCAGTTTTCATTGGGTAGCGGAGGGGTGCTAATGTAGGAGTATTTGGATCTCCTCGGTCTTCAAGGTCCCAGGCAGTCACTTTTCAATCTATGTAACTTCCACGCATTTCACTCCACTACTTTCAATTCCCCCCTTAACTTTATTTAAATCGCTGTAGTGGAGATGCACCGTTTGAGGTGTTTTTTTTAATAAATCAGACAACTGAACTATTTCTGTCATAACTCCGGTCACGAATTCTTTCATGCATCCTTGCACGGGCAATGGCACATCTTTCTCGTCTATGTACTTGAGTAAGCCAATCTTGATAATAAAATTGTAGAGCCAACATTGAGTGCCAAATTAGGAATTCAAGCTGGAACAACCTCTTCAAATACTAACTATGGAAAAGGAATAAAGGGGTTGGTATCCTACATTCTGAAATAATATGCCTCATTCCATATCCTTTTAGTTCTTGCTTCGGCCTTGTTCTTATAACTTTACTTTGTCCAATCATTTCTATCCAGTGTCAACGCCCTTCCTCTTACATTTCTAACCTAAAGAGTTGGATCCTTTGTTCCTATTAATCTGGTTAAAACATCATAGAAAACAGTTATGGGAGAGCGGTGTCATCTTGTTCATGTAACCAATCGACACCGGATTAAAAACAAACTATGCAGTCATTCTCTGAGAAATTAATGGTATACAAACGGATCTTAATATTCCAAATTGTCATTTTGAACTCAGTCTCCTCTAGATTAAGATCACAATTGTTTCAAAATAGTGGCTTCTCTATTAGCGAGAATGTTTCAAAATGGTTCAAAATAGTGGCCTTTTTATTAACGAGAATGTTTCAAGATGGTTCAAAATAGTGGACTCTCTATTAGTGAGAATGTTTCAAAATGGTTGAAAATAGTAGCCTCTCTATTAGCTAGATTGTTTCAAAATGGTTCAAAATAGTGATCTCTTTATTAGCGAGAATGTTTCAAAATAGTGGCCTTTATATTAGCGAGAATGTTTCAAAATAGTGGCCTCCTTATTAGCGAGAATTTTTCAAAATAGTTGCCTCTCTATTAGCGAGAATGTTTCAAAATAGTAGCCTCTATATTAGCGAGAATGTTTCAAAATAGTGGCCTCTTTATTAGCGAGAATGCTTCAAAATGGTTCAAAGTAGTGGCTTCTCTATTAGCGAGAATGTTTCAAATTGTTTCATAATAGTGGCCTTTATATTAGCGTGAATTTTTCCCAATCTTTCAAAATAATGGCATCTCTATTAGCGAGAATGTTTCAAAATAGTAGTCTCTCTATTAGCGAGAATGTTTCAAAATAGTAGTCTCTCTATTAGCGAGAATGTTTCAACGTTTGTCAAAATAATGGCCTATATATTAGCTAAAATGTTTCCAAATCGTTCAAAATAGTGGCCTCTCTATTAGCGAGAATGTTTCAAAATAGTTCAAAATAGTAGCCTCTATATTAGCGAGAATGTTTCAAAATAGTGGCCTCTTTATTAGCGAGAATGCTTCAAAATGGTTCAAAGTAGTGGCTTCTCTATTAGCGAGAATGTTTCAAATTGTTTCATAATAGTGGCCTTTATATTAGCGTGAATTTTTCCCAATCTTTCAAAATAATGGCATCTCTATTAGCGAGAATGTTTCAAAATAGTAGTCTCTCTATTAGCGAGAATGTTTCAAAATAGTAGTCTCTCTATTAGCGAGAATGTTTCAACGTTTGTCAAAATAATGGCCTATATATTAGCTAAAATGTTTCCAAATCGTTCAAAATAGTGGCCTCTCTATTAGCTAGAATGTTTCAAAATCGTTCAAAATAGTGGCCTCTCTATTAGCGAGAATGTTATAAAATTGTTCAAAATAGTGGCCTCTATATTAGCGAGAATGTTTCAAAATAGTGTCTTCCTTATTAGCGAGAATGTTTTAAAATGGTTCAAAGTAGTGGCTTCTCTATTAGCGAGAATGTTTCAAATTGTTTCAAAATAGTGGCCTTTATATTAGCGAAAATGTTTCATAATATTTCAAAATAATGGCATCTCGATTAGCGAGAATGTTTCAAAATGGTTCAAAATAGTGGCCTCTCTATTAGCAAAAATGTTTCAACGTTTTTCAAAATAGTGGTCTCTATATTAGCGAGAATGTTTTAAAACTGTAGCCTTTTTATTAGCGAGAATGTTTCAAAATAGTAGGCCTCTCTATTGGCGAGAATGTTTCAAAATGTTTCAAAATAGTGGCCTTTATATTAGCCAGAATGTTTCAAAATAGTGGCCTCTTTATTAGCGAGAATGCTTCAAAATGGTGCAAAATAGTGGCCTCTATATTAGCGAGAATGTTTTAAAATAGTAGCCTCTTTATTAGCGAGAATGTTTCAAAATAGTAGGCCTCCCTATTAGCTAAAATGTTTCAAAATGGTTCAAAATAGTGGCCTCTCTATTATCCTGTAATGTTTCAAAATGGTTCAAAATAGTGGCCTCTCTATTAGCTAGAATGTTTCAAAATCGTTCAAAATAGTGGCCTCTCTATTAGCGAGAATGTTGTAAAATTATTCAAAATAGTGGCTTCTCTATTAGCGAGAATGTTTCAACGTTTTTCAAAATAGTGACCTCTATATTAGCTAAAATGTTTCAAAATGGTTCAAAATAGTGGCCTCTCTATTATCCTGTAATGTTTTAAAATGGTTCAAAATAGTGGCCTCTCAGTTAGCGAGAATGTTTCAAAATGGTTCAAAATAGTGGCCTCTATATTAGCGAGAATGATTCAAAATAGTGGCCTCCTTATTAGCGAGATTGTTTTAAAATGGTTAAAAATAGTAGCATTTATATTACCGAAAATGTTTCATAATGTTTCGAAATAATAGCGTCACTTTTAGCGAGAATGTTTCAAAATGGTTAAAAAATAGTGACCTCTCTATTAGCGAGAATGTTTTAAGGTTTTTCAAAATAGTGGTCTCTATATTACCGAGAATGTTTAAAAATAGTGGCCTCCTTATTAGCGAGAATGTTTCAAAATAGTGTCCTCTTTATTAACGAGAATGCTTCAAAATGGTTCAAAATAGTGGCTTCTATATTAGCGAGAATGTTTCAAATTGTTTCAAAATAGTGGCCTTTATATTAGCGAGAATGTTTCATAATGTTTCAAAATAATGGCATTGCTCTTAGCAAGAATGTTTCGAAATAGTGGCCTCTCTATTACCGAGAATGTTTCAAAATAGTGGCCTCTCTATTAGCGAAAATGTTTCATGGATATAAATGGATTCCACATTTGTCACATCAGTTTGTGATATGCTTTGGAGAGCATTCCATCGAAAGCTCCATGTCATATTTTGGGATGCAAAACTTCCCGACACACAAATTTACAAGTCGGAATCTGATGGGGGGGGGGGGAGGGAGGGGAGCAGCCGCATTTTTTGAGTGAAGGAAGTATAAATTTCTTACTTATCAAGGGATTAGTGTTGAAATGGCGATCGGAAGTATTGAAGTTTGAAATTTCCTTTATAAGCACCGATTCAATTAGATGCCTATGTATATAATTGTGAAAATTATAAATTATTTTTGCATTATCAATGTCAATCCATTTAATAGTTTTCATTTGACATGTGGAGAAACAAACTAGAAGAAAGAGATCCACGTCGTATATCGCATTTATGTTCCTTCATTCTCTTGGAGAATCTGCTGTTTTTGCCAATATATACTTGATTGCGAAATTTGCAGGGGATATAATAAACTCCCTGTTCTTTATCGATGAGTATATTTTTAGTCTGTCTATATATATATATATATATATCATGAAAGAATGATTGAAATAAATCAATTTTAGAGCAAAGAAAGAAGATAAACGGAATATTTTCTTCGGAAATGTATTTTTCTAATTGCAAAAAAATCCGTGCAGGGGTTTAGATCGAACCTAGCACACTCTGGCATCAAACAACCACTTTGATTTCAATTAAAACCACTCCTTAGACCGCTCGGCTACGCTTTAATTGAGATAAAAGCGGTTGCTCGCTGCTTCAGTGTTCTTGGTTCGATCCCCATCCCTGCACAGATTTTTTTGTAATTAGGATATATATATATATATATATATATATATATATATATATATATATATATATATATATATATATATATATATATTATTATGCAAATTGTTAGGATTTTTAGGACGTTTGTATTTCTATCACAACCTCATCCCCCAAATTACCCAGAATAAATCCAAGGTTTAAAAATTGGTGTACAACAACCTACAAGTATAAACTACGTATGAGTACAGGTTCTTCAAATTTGGATGAATAAAACGGAGGTAATCAGTAGATAAGCAATTCACTATAAAAATTGAAGTGCCCAAAATAATCCGAACATTCAGGTTCTAAAAACTAGTTTCACTTTAATGTTGTGTACGTTAAGTTATTCTCTTGGCATCTAGGTAATATGCCTGAGGAATCTGTCAAGCCTCTCTCCTTCCGTGAGCCGATCGTAAAGCTGCACATCCAATATGTTCTTTCAATTGGAACAATTGCAGAGCCTGTTAAGCGCTCCAAAAGTGTAGTCAACAATATTGTGTCAATATATACTAAAACAGGGTTATGCAAGGCTGATAAATCAACCGATAGGCCAAGAAAGACATCAAAAAGGGAAGTTCTCTTTTAGCCAATCTCGGGACAGGTTTGGGGTGTGAGAGCTTGCTCCATCTTGCTGGAACCAGAACTTTCCCATAAGCGACGGGAACAGGATCTGCAGCTTCCCCTTGAAGGTTTTGAGCACCTCAACATACCGCTCCTTGGTGACTATCACTGTGGCGCCAGATTCCTCGAAAAAGAATGGTCCGATGATGCCTCTGGCTGAGATTGCAGTCCATACCGTGCACTTAGGGGAGTGTAGGGGCTTAGTGTCTACCATATTTTGTCTGGAAGTCCCCCAGAAGACATTTGTCTTCGAGTTTACCTTTCCTTCAAGATGGAAGTGAGCTTCATGTGAGGTCAAAGGAGGTTAAGGAAAGTTGGGTCTCCTGAATCTTCTCCACTATCTTGACTGCCATAGCCTTTCTCTGCTCCTTGTCTAAGGCTGTAAGGATCTGCTTCGTCTGTATTATATATAGATAGGCCTTTACATCCATTACTAGCACTCCCCTGCAAGTCTCACGGGATATATCGAGGAACTGACTTCGTTTGCGCACAGAACGTTTTGGATTCTGCTGAACTGACTCTCTCACGTTCTCGACCAGCTCAGCTGTACGCTTCCTGCGGCGTCCTGAATGGCTTGGACGGTTGTCACTGGCTTTATTGAGCTTCTACACTGTCCTATAGTTCTCGAAGTGGTCCACCCAGTCCTGAATTCTGCTTTTGGAGGGGGCTTTTTCACATTCGAAATGATGCACTGAAGTGTCCTGCACTTTCTTGAACGAGACTGTCTTAGAGTAATGTTTGACGCAGTATCTTCTTTGCTGGAGCTCCCATTGAGATCTAGTTGTGTTCACAGGCGTTGCTTCTGACATGTCCTGCAAAGTAAGGATGATTAGTGAATGAATGAAGGATATATAACAAAAAGTGTATGCAGGCCCGTTTTGGGGGGTCACCCTGTAGTATAATATTGTCAATGATTCGACATGTGTTCATCATTTATTAATTTGGTGATTCTTGATTTTGCTGTGAATTTGGAATCTTCCACATTTTGCTCATATGAGATTTGTCACTGGTGTGGTGGGGGTTTTGGCGACTCATCGCTGAATTGCCTCCATTATATTATATAGTTCGTCTATATATAGATATTTATGTAAGGATCCAGCACAAATGCAAACTTTTCCATTTTGATTTATATCAAAATCAGCCATTATAAATGCAAAATATTCAATATAACAATAATAATACATATTAATCAGTAATCACTTTATGCTCGCTCTGGTTCTTCAGTGTGAAGGTTGAGCTTGCACTGCCTGTGCAATTTTTCTATTCTGGACTTTATCACATAAAGGGCTACACGGGCGTCAGATGAAACGCTGAGTCTGTTACGTTTCTCGGTCTTCATTCCAAGGACAGTAGAGAAAACTCGGTTGTAGAGATAAGTGATAGAAAATCCTATGAGAATTTGTACTGCTCGCAGAGGCTAGTGTTGGTATATCCTGCAAACGAGAGATCCAGAAGGTGTTTAGACCAGTCTTGGCCTCAAACATCAGTTTCCATGCATTATTTGTACTGAGTGTGATATCAGGAATGATATCTTCACCCACATCAAAAGGTTTTCTTACCCATTAATTTCATTGTTGGTACTATTCAAATCTGGAAAGTACTTCTGCAAGCTTTCCAAGTGGCCGGTTAGGTGATCTCTATTGTCTGTCTTCATGTGGTTGAGGATATCTTCAGAATTCAGCTTATCAAGGAAGGCATCCAATGTAGGGAATTGTGCAGAAATTCCCTTTCCAACACGTCTGATCCATAGTTGCAATTTCCCACAAAAGGAAGCGATGTTTTCCCGAAGTTTCAGTGACGTGGTCTGTCGTCTTCCTTGAGGTTTTAAATTGCCTGTAGTCACCTTTCCAAAGATATCAGCTAGGTAGCACAAACGTGTGACCAATAATTCATCGAGAAACAGATCCGCGAGACATGATCTTTTCTCTTGTAGATATATATGAAGTAATTCACGGAGCTCAGCAACACGAACAAGGACTTTCTCACGTGACAGCCAGCGAACTTCAGTATGGTACAGTTTATCTTCATAATGAGCTCCCATTTCTTCGCACAGCTCTTGGAATATGCCAATGTTCAAACTTTTTGATTCGACGAAGTTTACAATCTCGATCACGTCATCCAATAAACCTTGATGGACTCGGGCAGGCCGCGTGAAGCCAAGGCATAACGACGAATGACACAGTGCACAACCTCGATATTTTGTTTCTTTTCCTTCAACAAGCCATGGGATCCTTTGCCCTGCCCCATCATGTTTGGAACTCTACCAACTGATACCTGAGAAACCTTGCTCCAATCTAGACCTGCCTTTCTCAGGAACCCATCCACTGTGTTAGAGATATATGCACCTTTTGTAGTTGTCGGCAACTTTTCACATAATAACATTTCCTCCTTGATACTACCCTCATGAACATTTCTAATGAACCCAATCAAAGTGGCACAAGGTGTAACATCCGTGCTTACATCAAACTGCATTAAAAATTGGGGGTAGGAACTGGATAATACCTCTGAAATAAGTTGTTTAAGAATGTCTGCAGCGAGATCGTGTATCTTTCTGCGAATTGTGTTGTTGGAGAGTGAAATAGTATTGAGTTTTTGGCTTGGTCCAAGCCACATCATTTTTCCACTATTATGATTGAGCACGGTAAAATCAACTCTTCAGCAATTGTATGGGGCTTTTGTGGTTTTGTTATTCGATATGCCACTTCATACGAAGCTTCAACAGCGGCTGCCAGTTGTTGTGATGCAAGTCCAGTTTTTCCAAACTTCACAGCCTGCAGATTGTTTGCCTTTTGTTGAAAAAAATGCGATACTCTGGGAGACACTTCACCAGATGTTCATTCAGCTTTCCTGGTTTCAGACTTTCATTGCTGAGAACTTTGCAGCACAACACACATTGTGGGCGATCTCCCAAAGAATCAGATATATTCACAAAGCCATACTGTAAAAATGACTCGTTGTAGGTTCGTTTCCGTGTGACGTTACTTGCCATCCTGTGAAAAAACACATGTATGATTAGCAAGAAACAAAAGCATGAGCAAAAATAATAATATAAATAATAATAGTAAGAACAAATAGTGATAATAAAAACCACAGCAAATATAATATCAATTAAAATACTCCCCCAAAATAATAATATCTTTAATTTTATAATAATTTTCCCTATTATTTTCTGTACTCCAGTTTCTTTGATGCCACTGCTTAGCAACGCCATAGCAACGTTCCCTGCTACACGCCCCGCAGCGCTTTGCTGTCCACTACCTCACCCCTCACCGGGCCCTCGCGTCAACGTGACTCACCATTGGGTGCTCGACAGCTATGTCTCGTTCATAGGCGCTTCACATCACACAAATCTCCACTCCCTTCTTACATGTTCTCGGATCATGTCGCCTCTCATGTACTTATCGAAGTCATTTTCTGCCTCACATACTACCCTGCAGCCCTTTCTAACTACACTCTTTAACTATTCAGCTCAGATCACGTGACCAAGTATCCGGTATGTAGTGACGTCACTGCAGATAGGCGGGTACGTTTGAGAAAAAAAAAATATATATCTATATATATCTATATATATATATATATATATATATATATATATATATATATATATATATATATATATATATATATATATATATATATATAATTGGTGAGAGTTAAATTGATTGATTTGGTCAGGCTATCTCTTCTCACACAGAACATCCAATACCACCCAAATATGGGTCCATTACCTCACTGGGGTAATTTACCCCAGGGTTGGGAAACATCGATCTAGACGCTCGCATATCCGCAGCCAAGCTATTGAATCATATGGCGAACAGGAAGTCTCATCTTGCATTCGCCACTGAGCACGTTGCATGTACATATGGCCAATGGAGCCTTAATCCACTTCAGTGACTATTCTAGGTTTAATTTGTTCGGATCCGATAGCAGGAGGTTCTTTCATCACAAAGCTGGCGAAAGATTGTCTGTGAATTACATCAAAATAGTGTGAAGTTTGGCGAAGGAAATATCACGGTCTGGAGCGTGATTTCGGTAGAAAGAACTGGTCCACTTGTGCGCTTACGGAGCCCAGTTGGGGCATAATTGTATAAGAAAGTGCTGCGACATCCTGCTTTGCTCCATCTGCAATCCTCCGGAGCCCAACTTATTATTTTCATGCAAGATAACGCACCCTGCCACACATCCAAGTTGATGAAGATCTTCTTGTACAAGTACAACACTGTTATGAGCTGGCTTGCACAGAGACCGGACCTGAATCCCATTGAAAATGTTTGGAAGACACTCGGAGAGAGGTCTAAAGCGATGAATCTGAAAACACTTCAAGAACTCTGGGAAATTCGTCAAGATGGCTTGATCAAGATTGCTGGGCAAGAGCCTCAACAGTTGGTTCATTCCTGCGGCAGGAGATGTCAAAGCACCTTCGAGAATAAAGGTCTCCACAGTAAATGCTATTTAATTGTATCTTGTTAAAATGCTTCCACTGATAATTATGTAATCGTAATATTCCAGTAAAATTTTTAGTAAATATCTTATCTTCCCTAAATTTCGTTTTATTCATTCAAATTTGGATACCCTTTACCCATAGGTTGTTTATACATGTATGTTATTGTCGAGGAATTGTCTCCCCACTTTTGTCGGAGAATTATTCTTCAACTGTTGGCCGTTTAACATTTACTCCGATACAATACCTCTTTGTCAAAGTATTTATTTACTTCCTGACTTTTAGCGAGCCAGTCTGACACCACTTAGGAAGGGACATAATTTCTCTATTGGCTGAGTGGACTCCGGATTCGTCTAAAAGAGTCTAATTACTGAATTAGGAGAGTATCACAGCGTTTAATCAGTTTTAAGGAAAGGGCCGGTCAGCAAGTAAGGATCCAGTAAAACACCAAGAATTAACCAAAAATATACATCTTTTAATTTGCCAATCAACTCAAATATTTATATTTACAAGAAATTCTCTCAGTTTAATATGGTCTTAGATCACACGATTCGAATATTCGCCTACTCCTGACGAGAGCTCTGATCAAAACATAGCAGGCTTCACGTAAACAAACCAATTGCCAGATAGCTAACTTCTGGAGGCTTCTAAGTTACAGAGTTAAACCATCATTTACTCTCCCTAATCTAACTAAAATATTACAAAGTCACGAAATACTATTTCGCCCTTAGTTAACTTGGGACAGTTTTAAAAATCCTAATTAACCCCCAAAATATATATAGTCATTCGGACTTACATGACCTTGATCGGAACAGGGGTTGACGGATGTCGATATACTGGATTTTTCAGCGAGTCTTCCAGAGACTCAAGACTTCACGATGAAAGGGAAATTCAGGTGTCCCGTTATAACGTTGAAAGGGGGGGGGGATGAAGGGGTTGTCACGGTGACAGTAGAAACCGATGTCAATCTCTTCTTATGATTTTATCGATCCAGTTATAAGTCTAAAAGACAGCATTAGACTTCTCAGCTTATAAGCACTTGTTGCGATTACTTTATCTCAATGAACGGCAAGGCATTCGTTGGAGAGAGAGGTTGTGCTCTCTGGCTCAAGGAGTACTCTTTTTTGTAGTTCTCAAGTTCTTCTTGTACCTTCGTCTACTTCGCAGAGTTATCAAACTGGGTTTTAGTACTTGGGGTGATCCCGAAAGTAATTAAAGGGAACTTACTTGGGAATCAATTCTTCTTCTCTCAAAATTAATGAGATTTCGACTTGAGAGTCCCTCGAGGGTGACCTGATAACTTCTTTTATCTTGCTCCCGAAATTCCTGTTTAGCACTTAGGAATTTTGATCCAGCCAGACCTCTTGCTAAGTATGCGAGGGATGAATCGGTATGGCACCGATACGAAGACGAGACGGACTTCTAAATCTTAGAAGTCGAGTCCGGAACAGTGCGACAGACTGATCACATAAATCTAGTCCTCTATCGTCTCTAACAGAATAATCTGTTTCCTTCCTTACGGGGCTTATTTATATCCCAGGGACCGCCCCAACTAAGGGGGACGGGGTAATGCCACTGAGGGGAGCGCGAGGGGGAGGGGTGGTGACACCGCAGAGCTCAGGTCTGCTTTTCATTAGAGGCACCGACAACCGTCCCATTATTTATCCTCGGTGGTCTTTTGTTTTGACGCCGCTCTTAGGCGCTCTAACCGCAGGCCTCCTGACCTCGTAGGTAATCTGATCTTTTGAGTTCGGCGATTAACTGGGTGTTTTGCCTAGCGAGTTGTTAAAACCGTCAGTTAGATGGATTTCTTCCGCCATTTCACTGGGGCCAGTTTCTTATTAGAGTTGCTTAATAGCCTTTTGCGGCTGCCTTGGGACGGGAGATCGAGTCGGCTACCCACTGGGCGAGGAGATCAGAACCACTCGGCAGTTTGACTGCTTGTAAAACGCCTACCGTTCTCACGCACCACAATTTCTTGTTCTTTTCTCTCGCTCTCTCCGAAGAGGGATTTTAATATATATGTCCGCTTAGCCCTCTGGGTGGCGTTACATTTCAATTTCTCTACAGTTATCATATGGATAATATCAAGAAGGACTGAATCTTCTTAGTATTAAACAAAATACAATTAATTATACATTTTTCGAAAGCTAATTTATAGCGAATATTTGTATATTGGGCCATTAATTGAAATTTGTTTTTTATAGAAACCAAGCAATGGTTTCGCCATAGCGTGCGCTTCGCTACTAAGATTAAAATTTTAAATCTAAAAAAAAACAGCCATGGTTAAATTTTTATAAATTTTCTGAACTTCGCCAATTATAATAATTTTAAAAAGGAACTCGAAACTAAATTTCCCCCCCTTCAAAATATCACGTTGCTAAAATATAGTTATAGAAGAAGATATATTAAAATAAATTTTCTGAACTTCACCATTTGTAATTCTTTGGGTTTTTAAAATTCACAAAATTTCGATACATATTTTTATTTCTGAACTTCACCATTTTGTTTTTTGATATTATAAAATAATTATTAGAAATAACTTTGATAAAAAAAACCTAAGTCATAACCAAACTAAGATGGAATTATTATTTAAATACTCAAAAAAATACCCTCCTTAAATTATAGAGTTAGTGATGATGATAAAAAGAAAGAAATCTAGAATCTTTATGACGTCATAATATGACATCGTAGTGCATTATATTCATATAAAATTGTGACGAATTTGGCCGATCCTTAAACTACCCCAACCCCCTTTTATGAGCCAATTCTCGCGCTTTTCCCCCTACACGCAATATTCCTCCCTGTTTCTCTCCAGACTATGAATATTTGTGTCATTCCTTTTAATTTTACAGATAAAGATGGTAGAAAATAACGAAATTGTCTGTATTAAAATTGATTCTACAAAAATGTGTTTTCATATCTTTTTACCATCATCAGAGCTAAAATTACATACCACCGTTAAATATTAATAATTTTGAAGAGTTACATTAAATAGAAATCTCGAAAGAGCAGAAATAATTCAATAACACAAATTATGATCGCATTCACAACTAAACAAATCTTTTACTTAGTCAAATAATAATTAGGAGAAGACTGAAAAAGGGGTCACCGTAAGAAAGGAAGAAACCTACGGGGTTAATTATGGGAAAGGACAAAAAAATAGTAATGGGGTTTGTTTAAAATAATTTAAACAATGGGAACCCTTTAGTTAGCATTGAACGGATAGAATCGGAAGGTTAGCATATGGGAAGTGTGTGATGGGATTCATAGATTTTGCAAATGGGGCGCAAAGCAGACGTCACTGAATGGCAATAAGAAGTGATTGCATTTGGCCGCACCAAAGGACAACTTGTGAAGGATGTAGCGGAATTTGCAAGTGTACTTACGCGTACAGTTATACGGGTCCACCTGCAATGACAGAAAATCCCGGGTAGATTTGTGGTCAAAAAACTATACTAACGGACCACTCGAGTGTTTCACGACTTGTAGCTAAAAGCCGCTTCGCTTCAAGACAGGATTTGCTGCAAGACATGAAATCCGGTCCTTCGGCACCTATTAGTGCAAGAACACTTCGCAGAGAACTACATGGCATTAACATATGGAGCAGATTGACATGCAAGGAGTTTTTGCTCAATTTTTCTCACAAAGTTACCGATATACAGAGAGCGAGGAGACACTAAAAGTGGTCAGACGAATCACGTTTCCGCATGTATGTGGATAATGCCCGGCGTTATGTTCATCGTAGATCTCATGAAGCATTTAATGAAGACTGAGTACAGGGTGCGTTTCAAGCTGGAGAGGGTTAGTTATGTGAGGTACTGTGATGTACTGGGGCTGTTATAATTATGCGGAAATAGGTCGTTTTGGTTGAGGTTAAAAACATTTTGTTTCAGTACGACTACATCATGCTGCTAGACGACGAGGTCTTGCCGTTTGTTTCTCATCTTTACGCGGAACGTAACATTTCAATCTGTCTTCCAGTATAACAACTTCCACGTTCACCGGACTGGACCTGTGACTGACTGGCATGATGAACATTCAGAAAAAATCACAAGTCTGAATTGGCCCGCAAAATCACAGGATTTGTGAACCCCATCGAAAATCTATGGGACTACCTCGAACAACGTGTCAAACGTCACGGACGGAAATCCACGCAATCAGGCCAAATCGCACGTCTTTGATGCAAAGGTGGCCGAAGAGTGATGTCTCCTACATTCAGAACCTTATCGAGTCCATGCCACGTCGAATCACAGCTGTTATACAGGCTCATGTATGTATTATACTCTATTAAGTACGCTCTTGGGACAGCTGACTAAACCGAGCACACTGAGGCAGCGAACAACCGCTTTGATCTCAATTAAACCGAGCATTAGATCACTCGGCTCCGCTTCGAATCCCACCCTAGTACAGATTTTTTCGAAGTAGGTAACAACTTTTTCCGAAGAAAAAATTATCCCGTTTTCTGTTTCTTGCAGTTTGCTGGATTTATTTAATCATTCTTTCGCGATCATGAAAGATAATATATATATATATATATATATATATATATATATATATATATATATATATATATATATATATATATATATATATATATATATATATATATAACGAACCTCAATATAACGAGTTTTGGATATAACGAACCAAATTTCCTGGCCGAACTCCATCAGGTTTAACGAACCGAAGTTCGTTAAATCCGATGTAGTCTACTTAACTTTATTAGTAATATTAGTAATTACATACGTATTACATATCCATACAATACAGTCTTTATATACATATTTACGTATACAGATTAACGAACGAACCATCGTTATTTCCATCGCTTTTAACGACCATCGGGTTTAACGGACGACCCCCCGTCCCATATATTCATTATATCAAGGGTTTACTGTATATATATATATATATATATATATATATATATATATATATATATATATATATATATATATATATATATATATATATATATATATAAAGGGAAGATAATAGAAAAAACAAGTGGTACAAGGTTTTTTATTACTGACGTTTCGTTCCTCTGGAGCTGCCTCAGAGTTGTCCTTGATTATTACCCAGGATTATACATTGAAAAGGGTGTGATCCTTGTTTCGGGAGCGACTTATATAAGAGGTATCAACGATATCTGTGATATGATAGATAAAATAATTGTGTTTAGGCGGTTGTGAGGGGTGAAGTCTATCATGAATTGTTAAATCATAATGTGACAGGCAAAGTTTAAAGATATTCTCTTCAATTGGAAGTATTGCACCATTCATTGCTGAAAGAGTAAATTTCATATGTCACACATATCTGTTACTCTTGCATAACACAAGGCCACATGCCACAAAATGAGCTCAGGGAAATACTATGGCTTTCAATATGGAAGTTATACCACATCGTCCCTATTTGCCAAACTTTGTTTCCTCAAATTATCATCACCTGTCCAGATCTTTTAAACAAAATTTAGCCCCGAAAAATACAAAGGTTATAAAAACATTAATGATATAAAGGCGGTTTTGCCTAAAAACTAAAAAAAAAGCGCTCGATTATTTAATAATTCCTCTTTCTAATCTGATTATGTGATGAAAATGAAAGAAAAATTGCTTGGCAATAAAATAATAGATTTTCTCGACCCAAAAAGCGTTAAACATTTCCGAACTAATAAAATATAAGCGAAAAATAAACCGATAAAATGGACGTACCAATACATTTGGAAACACCAAATTACAACGATAAAGGAATAATAAAAAAAGGAAATATCACAAAATCACAGAGAAAGAATTATAGAAGTGGGGAAGAATTCTTTCACGTTGGAAGAAGAAATTTGCCCGATAGTAGGGGCACTCGAACCCTGGACCAGGATTACTTTGGATGAGGTCCTCCGATCGGATAATGAAATATACATAAAGATCAGAATGTCAATCACTAGTGAGTCACAAGTCGCCAGTACTCGTTGGAAGGGTGGGGGGTCGTATTGTATGTTTCGACAACAGCAACGATCGCTAAACCTTTCATGACCAGTGACCACACAAAGGGGCCAACGTCAAGGACATGTGGATATGATGCCTTCATAGGGGATATCAGTAGTCAGGGGGGATGGCTCCGGAACAGTGGCGAGAGAGTGGCTCTGTGGAATGTGACGAAGGGAAATGATAGTGGTGTGATTGGCTATGTGTATCAGCGTATCCACCCAATGGACGTCCAGTTCCTGACAACAGTGAAAGTCTCGTATCCGCACTCCCTGGGATTGAACCCGCGCCTCGACATCAGAAATCCAACACCGTATTAACCTAGACTAGCTGCAGCTCCCAGGGCACCTAAGGTGGTAGTAAATAAGTACCATGGAGTTTTCGGTTTTACTTTACTTTACTTTATTTTAGGGACTCCTGCCAAAAGAGACAAAGTAGAAGAAGATTTGCGTTAAGGGGGGGAACTAGAGGGACATGATCTAGTGTACCTGCGGTGAAAATCAACCACGATTATCAACTGGTTTAATTACTTTTAATTTGAAGATTTTCAAAGACAAACTAATGAAACAATTAATTCCCTCTGCCATCACACTTATCCACAATTGGGTCCTTTAAATAAATTACCCCTTATGACATTGGTTTGACCTTCATATCTCTAAAAATGGCCGATTTAGTACCTCTAGCTACTAGGTGGCACCACCTGGTGGTCAACTTATATCATATTTGAACTCAGTGACCTTAATTACCTTTGGTAGCATTGGTTTTAGCTGGCTACATTGAGCCAGCGACTCGTTGTGCACAGAAGATGAACACAGCACGAGATTTGCATGACCCATAGACCTGCTTCCTTCGCAGCATTTAAAAATCGATTACATACTCTTCATCCGGACAAGAAGAAAGACAGCGGTGTTGTGATTGCTATGTGTGTGATGACATGCTTAAAATCTACATAAACGCATCCCTCTAATCGGTGCTCACACCTCTGCGCTAAAGTTTGTGTCCGCTCTCGCTTAAGATCGAACCTAGTACTTCGTCGACAGAAAAGCGAGGCCGCATCTACTAGGCTAGCGAGAGGTCCAGGGTAGAAAATATACCATAATAAAAATCCGGCGAAAAAACAATCGAAAATAAATTACGAAAACAGATGAAACAAATGGCAAGTTGCACATTTAAAATAGTGTTGAACAAATTATTGGTTAGGTTAGGTTATCCTTAAAGTCTGGATAGATGGGTAAAATACATATTTTGGATAAAAAATAACTATATTTTATTTAATTTGAAATATTAATAAATTCAATCTTATAATTACGATCCGTTACTCGATCACTTAGTTTATTAAACTTGCTTGCTAGTGTAATTTGGAAGGTATTTCTTTTAGTTTGGGGGTTAAAGTTTTAGGTCTTTTTTTTCAAGTTTCTCTCGTTTATATTTATTTTTATCCTGCTCCTTAAAGGTAATCTATGGTTTACAACTAATATGTTTTTAATGAGATTTTTCTTAAGTAATTCATTTTTTTTTTCTATTTTACTCCATTCTTATTCAACTTCTGCTTGTCTCTTTCGGAAGCGTTAAAATGTAAAAATTTGCTCTTTATACAAATTATATTAATTTGTTTTCACCTTAATTTTCCTTTCCTACTTTATTTTTTTGTCTTTGTTCTCCAATTTTTTCATTTAACATTGAAATCCCACATAATCAGGTTGAAATGATGATTTGCCTGTGTGTCATTAATGTGGTGCTTCCAAGAAGTTCTCGACTTCTTCATCTGAGACAGATGATATTGGGGCGCATTCTTGGACTACCGGTAGCGAATTCTTAAGATGATATTTTAATTATTCGTTTTAATGGATCTATAAATTAGTTCTATAATTTCGGAAATTGAGTTTTGTTATGACTCAGTGAAGGGGAAGTCCTAAACCGCTATTATATGAGCGTTTTTCAATTGTATGGTTGCTTCTCTTTTCCTTCTTATTTCGCCGAAGCCAATGAATTTTAATTTTGGCCTCTTTAGCTCTTCTCCGTGATGCATAGACGTCTTTCTGTCGCCTCACTTATTTTTGTATTAGATGACCTTGCCTCATCGTCATTTGTCAAGCTGCACATTGTAAAATAGTTTGTTATATTATTGTTGCAGTTTTTTCTCATGAGATGCCACTTGGACATAGTTTTATATATATATATATATATATATATATATATATATATATATATATATATATATATATATATATATATATATATAATCTAACTTCACCGCAGGAAAGAGAAAACGGAATAATTTTTCTTCGGAAATAGTTATTTGTTACTTCGAAAAAATCCGAGCTGGGGTGGGATTCGAACCACGTAGCCGAGTGGTCTAAAGGGCGGTTTAGTTGAGATCAAATAGGTTCCTCGTTATCTCAATGTGCACGGTTCGAATCCCAACCCAGCTCGGATATTTTCGAAGTAAGAAATAACTATTTCCGAAGAAAAAATATTCCGTTTTCTTTTTCCTGCGGTGAAATTGGATTTATTTCATCATTCATTCTCTCGCGCTCATGAGATATATATATATATATATATATATATATATATATATATATATATATATATATATATATATATATATATATATATATATATATATATATATATATATATATATATATATTATGTATATATATATATATATATATATATATATATATATATATATTACAAGAGAAACAGAAATCTGAGGTGAATGAGCATATGATACAAGAAATAGGATTTTTTTAAAGGCAAGACAAAGGGACATTGGAAGACACTCCGATCAAGGAGAGCAAAAGACGGCCCAACGAGGGCAATCCGTACTGATAAGGCAGAAATAACGTCAGAGGAAAATTTTTCTAATTATCCTGATCAGGAATCGAATCCGGGTCTCTTAATTGCCGGTCAGATGCTCTACCATTAAGCTACCAGGCACAGTAATCCAAACCCACTCAAAGCACCCCCTTCCCCATATCAATCCAGTTTCTCTCCAGTTAGAAACCTGTAAACTTTCTCTACACTCACTACACAACCTGCGCTCTGGGAGGGCTAACAGCCCTGAAGAGCGCATTATAAATACCTATTATTATTATTATTATCTCTTTCCGCACATAATTTAAAGGCTCACTAGCCATATCGCATACGAAGAGGGAGGGAATACAAGTTATGGGGGTGGTCCTGGTAACAATCCACACAGGGTTTTCGTCATATTGAATTATCCTTGCGTTATTTTTGTCTCCACATTATGGATTGCCTTCATTGCGCTGTCCTTTGCTCTCCTTGAACTTTGTGCCTTCCATTCCCTTTGTCTTGCCTTTAAAAAACTCCTGTTTCTGGTTTCATGTGCTCATTCACGTCAGATTTATCTTTCTCAAGTATTATATGGTTTTATAGTCTTTTTTACCACCTGCATAACTTATATTGTCTTTATATATATATATATATATATATATATATATATATATATATATATATATATATATATATATATATGTACACACACTTGCCCTTATAACGTGAATGCATGTGAAATTGCAAAACTTATTGTTTTAAACTTTTATTGTTTAAGGTCGTCAAACGTTGCTCACCTACCACATGACGCAGCCATGCAAGAAAAAGGGTGGAAGAATTTCTTAGGAATTGATCTAATTTTGTTCTCTGAATCACTAAAATTAAAACGAGGCGATGACGTAAGTTATATGCTTTGATTTTTGGTTACTTTGGATTCACTTACGTCTAAGTCCAATTGAATTAACGCCTCTTCTTAAATTTTTTTTTTCTTCGAGTGACTCAATAGGTTGAGAAACTTCTAGAAGTCCAATAACCTTGGTTTTAAGTTAATTTTTATTAATAACAGTCGTTAAAATAACTTAGTTCTTTTTAGATCAGTTTTGGGTGTCTGAAATTCCTTTTAACAAGCGATTGGGAGTTGGTGTATTGCCAAATAGTTTATTTAGCCAATGTGATGTAATGACTTTGTTAATGAGATGCGAAAACTTTGCTGTTGCAGTTAAAAATAGTAATTGATCATTTTTATTTAATTCTATCTAGAAAGTAGACACTATAATGAAGTGTGTAATGAGGAAAATATGGTAGTTTTCATGTGGTCAGTTATGAGTTATTGATAGTCTCGAAAATAAGACGTCATCTGTGAATCAGCCCGGTGCCAAGATGCCCAGACACCCCTATGCCAAATGAGGGATATATAAACAATTTTTTGTGGCTCACCGGCATTGAATTAAAAGTCTCGGTTCCCAAAGGTTGTCACGTGGATTTCTCTGATTGAGCCTCATAAAAGTGTGAACAAATAATCTGTTTCGTCAAATCATCATTAACTAATTATTTCAATTATAAAATGGTGGATGCTTTTAGGGGTATCATGAAGATGCCCATTCACAGACGCGGCCAATTTAGAACAGATGACTTCTTTAAAGGATTTCGCAGCGACTTCGATTCAGCGATTCAGGATATCGTAGACAGACATTCAGCAAGGTCGCTCCTCGCTGACCAATTTTCCAACTATAGGAGACTCAGAGACGACAGTAAAGAAAGTGGACCTGTCGCTTCTATATCAGAGACAAATGAAGAGACTGTGGTAAGTATTTGAGTTTTAGTATTCCTAAGTATCCTTACGTTACTAGCCAGGATTGAGTGGGAATTCCTTTTCTTAGTGTCACTAGTGTTCTAAACTTTTTTAACTGTTGTTGATCCACAAACATCTTAAAATACATTAATTATAGCAACAAATAGTGGAACTTTCCAAAACAATCCTTCAATGCATAATTATATTTAGCTCAGAATGTTCAAAGAATGTTCATTGAATAATTCGGTTATATAACAAGAAACATCTTCCAAACTCAACCTTGGAATCATTTGGCTGTCAATTACATGAATCATTTACAATCACAAAATTCTTTGACTGACATAGACGAATAAATTGCTTAAGAAAAATCAGTGGGGTAAATAAAAAGCAAATTACTGTCCATCTCTTTTCACTTTCCTCTGTAATAACAGTCTTGTTTTGTTATATTTTCAGATTGTTTTGGACATGAGTGACTTCTTCCAAGGTAGCATTTCAGTAAGAACCAGGGGGTACTACGCTATTGTAGAAGCAAGCTGCAACGGGAAAACATTCCATAGAAGATTTCCTCTTTCTCGCAGCACTAACATTGAGGGAGTTAAATCCGCTATGTCCGATGAGGGTATTCTTACAATTACTGCCCCACAAAAGGTTAGATGGCCTCTTCTTATGAAACCAAGGACACTATCTGGGGTATTTATCATAAAATTTCTGAGTTTTTTGTGTTCTTTTGTGCATGGTTTAGGCATGATCCTAGATGTACATGAGAACCACCCTGTTGAGTGCAGCATCCAGACACGACTGAGTCTGTTTGTTTCAGCCTTTGCCATTCTGTAACTTTGTTTATTATTCTTCATCGGGAAGCTCCCTCTGTCTTTTTTTTCTACTTCCATCAAACCAGTAATTATGTCCAAACTAATATAATGGTATTTTATGCATCTATATTGTTCTCAGTAACGGTTCAGATAATCTGACAAGGAACATTTTTTTGAAAGGAATCTTCTGGAATGCCTTCCAATGGACATACGCAAGATGGTGCCTGTCTCAAGATCGACATAGGAGAGCCTGAAGATGAAAAGAGTAGAGGTTCTTCAGATGAAATTCAAGGTTCTACTTTGACTGATGAAAAGAAAGATGTTGCGAGTCCAACTACACCAAAGGAGGAAGAAGACAGAGTGCTATCCATATCGAAAAAGGGACGGTTCTTTCAAGACCAGTACTTCGAAAATGTTTGGAAGGACTTTGAAAATGCCATGGGTGAGATGGTGCAAAGAGAAGAAAACAAAAAGAAAGAGAATGAAAAGAAGTCACGAGAGAATGAGATAGTCAACCGTCTTAAGAATGATATGCTTTTAGAGGCAGAAAAGAAACAGCAATTTTTCAGCAAAGCTCACCCCTCTGATGATTCATCCACATTAAGAATTCCTAAGTTTACCAGGCTTAATTCCTACACTAATCTTCGCTCTTGGGCACCAGACACGGAAACACAGGCTGCTACAATTACCCAGGACTCTAACGGTTACAAGGTAAGATAAATAAAATCAATTGCGAGGAGTAAAGACCTAAATAAATACGAGATGATCAAGATGTTTGTAAACATCATTTTAAATCGTTTACTTTTATGTGTTGTATGTGTTTCTGTACTGTTATTAATTTCTAAGAAAAAGGTTAAAGGTGGAAGATAGCAAATGCATCAAAAAGAAATATTCCCAAAGTTGGATGATGAAATATTCACTTTACACTTGCTTTAATCTCAGAAAACAAATAAATTACTCATCTACGAAATATAGCAGTTAAAAATTTAATATATGAGGGAGACCTGAATCTCTCTCTATAAACAGACATACTGAGAAAAAATACGATCAGTATTTGCAGGCAGTGTTTCTATAAACTGTGAGTTTTAATGTTTGAAATTAATTATAATGGGGAACGTTTGAATACACATGGATTGTTTATGAATGCACAAAGCTTGATTATCGAAACCAGCGAATTTTATGCTTCCTCGTCTGTTTATAAATGCACAGAGCTTGATTTTCACTGTACTACAATGATGTTAATACATCCATCCTCTGTTAATATTATGGCTGAGCAAAATATTAAGATGAAAGCTGATGAATGATTTTTGTTTGCTTTGTAAAAATACGCCAGTGGTAAAAGGGTTAGTTTGAGAAAATACCTGAATGAAATTGATAGAAAAAACCGGTAAATTTGCTCTTTCAAAGTTTATCTCTTTATAAATCAGTTACTATAATTTTTTCGTGTTTCTTCGAAAAAATATAAAGTTGGGTCACGTTAAAAAAGCATTATTCATCTAGGTAAGAGAAAGGCATAGATATAATACTATGGACAAAGGCAATGAGTCTTAAAGTTACCTCATGCTTTTTTCCCATATGCTTTTTTAACTTTTTAATTTTTTAGTAATTTTAAATTGATTATAATTTAAAATTAATATTTTTTTTACCCACAATTTGAAGAAATAATTTAATTTCATTTCAATGTCAGCTATTTCTTTTTTTTTAGTTCGTTTCTCAACAAATAACAAAATTTAGCATAATTTAATAACAACAATTTCCTAATATTTTAATTACTTCTAATTGCTGTACTTAGGTGTGTAGATTAAAAATAATCAGTAGAAAGATTCCTGAATTTTACAGACCAACCATGAAAATAATAAGCGGGAAACCCATGGCAGGGATCTAATGATCATGGCAGTACAAATTAATCATTCACTCTTTGCATAGATCGTGATGGACGTTAAGAATTGCAATGATGGCGAAGGAGATTTATCAGTGAAAGCTACTGAAGGTTCTTTGTCTGTGACCGGTCGAAAAGGAACCTTGTCTTTTAAGAAAGAATTCACACTCCGAGGACTTTCCAATCCTGATCAAGTAAACGCTTCGCTGTCTGAAGACGGAATTCTCATAGTTACAGTGACTGTGCCTTGATTGAGAGTTCCGATGTTTATTTTTTCTATAAGTAACCGTCCTCTTAGTTAATTAGTTAATCTATAATTCCAGTGTAAGAGGTTTTATCAGTTAGAGATTCAAAGAATCTTGGGTAAAGAGAAATGGCAGATATTTTCAAATTTCAATTTATTTCAGTGTATCTTTGTTAATTTTTTTCTTCGACTTCCCTTGTAGACTATTGCAGAGTTGTATTTTCATATGGAAAATCTTTTAAAATCGCACTACAATTTGTATTTTATATAAAAAACTTTCACTCATTTATTGGTCTAATTATTTGGAAGAATGTCCTCAAGATAGCATGTGAAAATCTGGCCAATTTAAGCAAAGCTTTGACACCGTTCCCATCAGACTCTTGATAGAGGTAAAGGGGCAAGGAATAGGGGCACCGTATTAAAGTGGATTGAAAACTGACTAGAAAACCATAGGCAGAGGGTTGTTGTCAATGGAAATAGTTCTTCATGGAAATGTGTCGCTAGCGGCATTCCTCGGGAATTTGTTCTCGGTCACTTGCTTTTTTAAACATATACGAGTATAATCGATCTTGACACCAATTTATTATGTAAAATTTAAAAATTTACTGATGACACGAAAAGAGATAACAAAATTATAGTGACTGTTAAACTTACAAAAGGATAAAGTAGTCAGTGATCGGAAAGATGACATAAAAATCATCATGGAACAGTTTAAAGTAATGAACATTAGTTACCGACGTGCCACATCCACCTTGACTTAGGCAACCATGGAGCGCCACCTGACTCTGTCCCTTGTTAACTATGACAGCTCTGCAGGCTTAAGATTTTTCCCTGCCACTCTCGTCACACTGTCCATAAATTTCTATCTCTGTCGTCCTCTTGCTCTTCTCTCCTCTACCATTCCAGTCAACACCACGGCCTCCATCTCATTCCTCCTCATCACATGTCCGAGAAATCCCATTTATCGTCTTCTTATAAGATTATAAGATGTCAGAGTCGGCAAAGACCGTGTGGTCCACTTCTGGGCAAACTCTCTTTCAAACCACGCTGATGTACTTAAAGTGTGCATCTAAGTGGTTCTTAAACATGTTTATGGTTGTTGATTCATCAACGATCTCAGGCAACTCGTTCCACGAGGAAATCATCTTGTTTGAGAAAAAAGTCTTTGCTGTATTTGTTTCAAATCTTCGTTTCTTAAGTTTGTATCCATGGCTTCGGGTTCTTAAGGAAGCTTCCAACTCGAAAAAGGTTTCAATTTTTACTTTATCAAAATTGTTTAGCATCTTAAAGACTTGTATGAGTTCTCCTCTTAACCTTCTCGTCTCAAGTGATTGCAGTTTTAGTGCTTTAAGTCTGTCTTCGTAGGACTTTGGACGTAGTCTAGGTATCATTTTTGTAGCACGATGTTGCACTCTCTCCAACATTTCTATATCTTTCCGCAAGTATGGATTCAAAAACTGAAGTCCGTACTCCAAATGAGGTCGAACTAAAGATTTGTACAGGAGAATTACTATATTTTCCAATTTGTAGGCAAAATTTATATATATGAAACCGAGCACTCTGTTTGCTTTCTTGCATGCCTCCGCGCACTGTCTTCCAACTTTCAAATCGTTGCAGACTATAACACTAAGATCTTTTTCTTCCGATACCCTTTTCAGTGGCAAGCCTTTTATTGTATAGTTAAATTCTTCGTTTCCTGCTCCAATGTGTAGTACCTTGCATTTATCAATATTGAGTTCCATCTGCCAATTTTCTGACCATTCCACAATGTTGTTTAAGTCTCTCTGGATTTTATGTTGATCAGCAAGTGTTATTGATTTACCACCCAGCTTTATATCGTCATCAAATTTTGAGAATAGGCTCACTATACCTTCATCTAAGTCGTTTACATATATTATAAAAAACAATGGACCCAGCACGGACCCCTGGGGCACTCCGCTTGTTATGTCTCGCCATCTTGATTAGAGATGTCATGCTTATTGGCCTGTAGTTGTCTGAGCTTTATCGGTCACCCATTTAAAGATCGGAGTAATGTTTTCACTTTCAAAGTCTTCTGGAACGACACCTTGTTCGAGTGATTTGTTGAATATTGTGGTCAGTGGCTTGATTATCGTTTCTTTCAACTCTTTCAGGTAGCGAGGATGGATCAAATCCAGACCTGGCGATTTGTTAGCTTTAAATTTTCAAAATGTTTTATTACATCTTCTTCTGTTACTTGAATACTAGTCATAAATGATTCTTCTTAGATAACTATTGGTGCATCAATGCCCTGAATGGAGTCGATGTTTTCGGTTGTAAAAACTGACGCATAAAAATCGTTTAAAATCTCAGCAAGGGCACCTGGGTCATATATTAAGTCTCCATTTTGTTTTTTAAGTAGGTCAATTGAGTCATTTGCCGTGTTTTGTTGTTTACATAGTGGTAGAACATCTTTGGAATTTCTTTTCCATTTCTAGCTAGCTCGATTTCGTAATTCTTCTTTAATTTTCTAATTAGCTTTTTGATACCGCGTCTTAGTTCTATGTATTCGTATAGACGTGCTCTGCAAGTAACACTACAACGATTATATGCCAGATTTCTCCTTTTAATTAGATCCTTGATCTCGTTGTTCCACCACATTGGTTTTACCGTAGATTTTTTATTATGTTGTCTTGGGACGTATATTTGGTCAGCGTTTCTGAATTTTGTTATGAAATCATTCCACATTGTAGTGATGGTGTTGTTATTATTAGTCCTAGAACTAAGGGCGTTCTTCAACACACGCTCAAAATCTTTAAAATTTGCTTTGTTAAAGTTAGGTACAAGCATACGATTTGAGTCTGTGTTTGAATCTGTAGCAATTTGAATTCTGAGAGAACTGTGATCACTGTCTTCGAGCGGTTCACCGACTTTAACATTTTTCACAAAGTTTTCGTTTGTCATTAAAATAATATCCAGGATATTGTTTCCTCTTGTAGTTCGATCAACACATTGCATAAGAAAGTTATCATTTAGGAAGTAAAGTAGTTGTGATCCAACTCTGTCAGCAGTAGCATCCGCAAAGTTTAATTTGGAAAGTTAAGGTCATCGATTATTATTGTAACTGTGGATACAATAAGTTCATGGAGCGAGCGGCATAAGGTGATCTGACATTTCCGTTTGAGATGGAGCTCTATAGACAACGACAGTGTTGAATAGTATGTTTCCAGCTAATGATTTCGCGTATACAATATCCGCATCGCTATGATTCTCCACGGCAACCTCGATGGGATTTAAATTTTCTTTGCAATACTACATCACGCCGCCCCCTCTTCTACCAACCCTGTCATTGAAAAAGAGATTGTAACCTGAGATTTTAAATTCACCGACAAAGTCTCTATTAAAAATATTTGTCTAACTCTTGGAAATTGCCATTAGATCGAAGTTTTCATTTTCTATAAGAAGCTTAAATTCGGCGACTTTATTTCTAATACTACGTGTGTTGCCATAATAAGCGTTTAAGAAGGGTGGCGTTTTATTCGGGCGTCGAACGACGCATTTCGCTACACCGGCTCTGCGTCCTGAGACTGACCTGCTCGAAAAAACATGTATAGCATTATTTAAGACTCTGCCAAGTCTTGCAGCTCCAACCTGATTCAGATGGAGTCCGTCTTGCTGGAACAAGTCTTCACGCTCGTAGAAGTCATTCCAACTTTAGATAAAGTACACTCCTTTCTCCTGGCAAAGACCTTTTACAACGTTATTGATGTAAGATTCCTTTCCGTAGAAAGCGCTCTGCGCCCTTGTTCTTGGAAGAATGCCTAAAAAAGAAAGATTCTTACTGTTTTCTTTCAGTTTCCGCATCAGCGGCCGATACTTCACCAGAAGGTCTTCAGATCTGGTAGAAAAAATATTGTTAGTCCCAATGTGGATCACAAAAGCAATCTTATGCGTGGATCCACTCGTGTAATCATCGAGCAGATCTATCAGGTTTTTGACTCTTCCCACTGGGTAGCAGTATATCCTCCTCTTCGCAGGTCGCCTTCCACAAAATTCTTCCAGTTGTTGCCTGACGATCGAATCACCCACCAGGCGAATCTCAATTTCCTCATCCTGTGAGTCTTCTAAAACAGAAAATCCATTTGCCATTATTATCGGTAGAGTCCGCTTCAAGGGTCTCGGTGCAACATCTCGAAGAACGGGCACAAAAGGTTTGTCTCCGTTCGTACGCGTCTCAATTCCTGTGCGTCCGTGAGGCACGGGAGCTGCTTCACGCGATTCCCTTGTTGCCTGACTTCTGTGGGGCAGTCCAAATACTGCAGGTATACCCGTTCCTCATTGACCGCGTTGGACAGACGCTGCGGTAGGCACCGCTGCGTGCTCGGACACTCTCTGGTTGCCTCCGGCCACCTGTGAGTAACTAGGCCGCCCATCATTTTGCGTTCCAGCTCCTCAACCCTGGCACGTACCGCTGTTATCTCTCGGTTTAGGCGACGGAGCTCAACTTCCAACTGGTCACGAGACATACAGCCTCTACAACTTGTTCGTTGGCCAGCAAAACCCACCTTTCGCACGTCGCGCAGATATTATTGTCGATAGGCTTCGCTTCAGGGGTCTCAGTGAAACTCCTCGATGAACGGACCAGAAAGGTTCCTCTCCGTGGCACGTGTCTCGACTCCTGTGCATCCGTGAGGCACGGGAGCTGTTTAACCTAGTAATAAAAAGAGAATTGTTATTTTACCTGAAATATAAATAAATGTTATATTTCTAAAAGAAATGAAGAAGTGTTATGCCGTCTGAAAAAATTAAGCAATGATTATTTTACCTGGAAGAGGAAAACCAAACAAAAAAAACAACCTGTTAATTTTCCTGAAATACGAATGAGCGTTGTAGTCCTGAAAGAAATGGAGTGTTATGACAGACAGGAAAAAAAAGGAAAATATGTTATTTTACCTGGAGGAGCAAGGAAAAACCACCCAAATCTTATTTGATCTGAAATAGAAATAAACATTATATTCCTGAAAGAAATGGAAAAGCGAAAGGTTGCCGGGAAAAAAAGAAGAGAGCAATGTTAGATTGCCTATAACTTATTGTTGTCATAATTTCTCTCTCCACTCCCATCTGCCTTAGCACGTCCACATTGGTTCGTCTTGCTGTCCATGGTATCTTCAGAATTCCTCCCCATAACCACATTTCAGCTGCTCCCAACTTTTCTTGCATCTTCCTGCTCACCGTCCAAGTCTCACACCCATACAACAATGTTGACCACACAAAAGCTTTTGCTGCCCGCATTCTAATCCCCGTAGACAACTTTCTATTTGTCAGATATGCCTTCATTCTTACAAATGTACGCTTTTCAATGCCAATTCTCGTTCTAATTTCCTTTTCACATCTGCAGTCTTCTATTATCAAACTCCTTAGATACGAAAACATTTCCACCTGCTCTATTTTTCGTCTTAGATGCCACCAACACTTTGGTCTTGTCCATAAAGATTTCAACCCTTCACAACCGTCGCATCCAATAAATGTTGAAACTTCTCTGCGGAGTCCGCCACCAAGACAGTGTCATCTGCGTACCTAATATGGTTGATATTGTAACCTCTTATTTTGGCTCTTTCAAGCCCTTGCAACTCCCTTAATATCATCTCCCAATATAGGTTAAACAAATCAGGGGACATAACACATCTCTGACGTACTCTTTTCTTCATGATCTGATGCTCTGTTTTCTCTTCCTGCACTCTAACTGCAGCTTTCTGATTCAAATATAATTTTTTTTATTATACTTGTTTCTCTTCTATCGATGTCCAGCCCTTCCAGCATCCTCATCACTTCTTTATTCCTTACTTTATCGAAAGCCTTTTCATAGTCAATAAAACAAAGGAACACATTTCTTTGTTTTTCGATCATTCTTTCCTACATTGTTCTCATCACAAATATCGCATTAGTTGTTCCCTTGCCTTCCAAGAAGCCATATTTCCCCAGGATACCTGTTCTCTCACTTTAATCTTTATTCTGTTCATTATGATCCTTAATATTATCTTTTTTATTTGGTTCATTATACTTATCATGTGGTGCTTACTACATTCCCGTGTTCCGTTTATCTTTGGTAACCATAGAAAAATTGAATTGCTCATCTGTTCAGGTATTTCACCCGCATTTATAAATCTGATTAACCAAAACTGTAATATTCTTTATTTCAAATTCTGTCAAGGCCTCTAACATCTCCTCTATGACCCCATTTTCTCCAGCAGCTTTCCCCTTCTTCATCCTACTCATAGCATATTTTACCTCTTTTTCCATTATTTGTTCTCCATCTAGATGCCCACGGTTTTCTTCTCCCCCCTCCTTGTAAGACCTCATTTAGAGTATGCGGTACTATTTCTGTTGGAACTCACTTTTTTTTCACTGGATCACTGGAAGATCAGCATCTACGCAGCCAACTTATTGAAATCTCTAGAATACTAAATAGGTTTACTAATATAAATTAGGAATTAATATTTGAGCTAGTAACGAAATATCAGATTTAATCTAGTAAACAAAAGGTTTAACAATGTGCTAAAAAATATTTTTTTTGAAAATTACACAAACTTGGAATAACTTGCCTAGGAATTTCGTCGACAGGACTACAGTTAATATATTGAAAAAAAATCTATAAATATTATTTAAAATACGTCCTTAAGGAAATAGGAGACTAAGGAAAAAGGTCTAAACTATAAAGGGAAATCGAGAAGAGTCTGGATAGGGTACAAGAATGGCTCAAGGAGTGTTCACAAAGGGCTCAGAGAGCGCTAAGAGAGGGTTCAATTGTTATTCATTGATAACAATGGATTTTTTTTCAGGCCCATCTGGCTACTGCCTACTATTGGATAAGTCGCCGTATTTATATTACAGCCTAATGTTAGCCTAGATTAAAAAAAACATATGCAAAGACATCAAACAAAAATAAAACAACAAAAAACAAGATAAAAAAACGAAAATAAAAGCAATGAGAAAAAGGAAGCACGCTGTGGCTTTGGGGAGAGGCCCGTCACCACCCGGAGCAGGATCACGCGACAAACACCAAAGAGAGTCAAATAAAATAGAGGAAGCCAGCATTCTCTGAAAAGTTAAGTAGTCCACAAGTCTGTGAGCAAGAACCATTCCCAAGTATAAGGGACAAGCGGTAGCGACCCCGCTTGTTCCGGTACCGAAAAAGGTAACATGCGCGAAGATCACCTAGACTGTGAGATTCAACGAGAATGTGCCGAACAGTCTGGGGGAGGGCGCGGTCGATGCAGTAAGACGACAGAAAGCTAACTGAAGTCGTCGAAGCATTGAATGCTAGGTCCATGGGAAGAGTCACAGCGCACTGCACGAGACTTTAAGTTCCATCTCCCCCAACCTCATCGTCAGGCAGCTCAGAGGGCTATCCTAATTCATCCCATGAAGTCGCTGAGAGGAAAAGCGAAACGCTGGTCTGGTCGCACAGCCCTCTCGAACTCTTTGGCGACCTTATCGGAGAGCTCATTCCTCGCAACTCCCGCATATCTAGGACCCCGGCATAAGATAATCTCGACAGGCACCCGGCTCGCGGAAACCGTGGCATCACGGATACCGATAACCAGGGTGTGTGGAGATCCTAATGCTCTGAGAGCACTCAGAGCAATTTGTGAGTCGCTTAAAGATCACAATCTGGTCTCCAAACCGAGCACGACGCGTTCTCCCTAGTATCGAGTGATGTATTACGACCAGCTTGGCCGCAATGACAGACGCAGCGTCGAGTAGAGCTCTGGCTGATCTCAAACAGAGTGGATACGGCGTAGAAGCCGACCCGACCCCACTGGGAGTTGGAGCCACTGGTGACCGAATGAGGCACCGGGCTCGCGCATACAGACGAAGAATTCACTGTGCACGGCTCAGACGAGTGGTATTTCCCCTGCATCGACAAGTAGGCTCTCAATGGAGGACATTCGGAAGGCACCGGCCTCCAGGCGGAGAGCGGTCTGGTGGATCGAGTCCACCTTCCCCAATACACGCTCGGTTGCGGATTAATAAAACTCACATCCTTAGTCAAGCATCAAATGAACAACGGATCAGAAGTAAAATAAAGCAGTTACCCTATTAGCACTCCATCGCTCAGCGTCAAGGAACGAAGAATATCATGGCGTGGGTTTCAGCACCCTAAGGCTGCGAATATGAGCTTCGAAAGTGAGGCGTCGGTCGAAAACAAGAACAAGGAAACGATGCAAAGCCACCACTTACAGGTGATCACCATTTAAGAACAATTCTGGTTCTAAGTTGAGTAGTGTATGGCGGAAGAAGTACACTACTTTAGTCTTGGCCAAGAAAAATTGAAACATGTGCGCTTCGGCATAGTGAGACTTGCGGTTGGAGTCGACGCTCAGGAGCTGGCATCTAGGTTGCATCAAAAGAGATCGAAAGGTCGTCCTAGTTGAGTGTAGCGAGAATATCTTTTACCGCATATAGATGATACCGTTGATGCTCAGGGCAAATAGTGTAGCACTGAGGACATTTCCCTGTAGGACACCCTCTTCCTTTTCCATTGGGCCGGAGAGGGCTTCCTCCACCCATACGCAAAATCTACGATATTGCAGAAACTCGAAAATAAAGATTGAGAGGCGTCCCCTCGCTCCCATTCTGTGGAGAGTCTCCATGATACCGTATCGTCATGCAGTATCATAGCCCTTCTCCAGATCGAAAAACACCGTGGCGTAGTGGTGTCTACGAAGGAAGGCTTCGCAGACGACATTTTTCAGTCGGAGCAGAGCATCCGACGTGGAATGGAACTTGCGGAAGCTGCATTGTAAAAAATACAGGTGGCCTCCGCTGTTAGAAAAAAGGCTAATCTAACATTAACCAATTTCTCAAGCAACTTGCATACGCAGGAAAATAGAATGATTGGGCCTCACACTCTTGGTCAAGGGAGGGATCAAGAAATGTTACGGGAAAGCTCAATGAGTTTTCAGGAAGGTATCAATGGGCATATGGAGGGTGGGAAGGGGGCTACAATTTGCGCCTATGTGCGACGCTGATCTTCACACGAACTCTGCCCAAAACAGTGTTTTGGACCAGAGAGGTTCCATTGGGTGCCACAAAAGGGATTAGTGGGTATTAAGTAAGGAATAAATAGGTGTTTAGGAAGGAACCTTGATCTCGCGATGTTGACAATAAATATATATTACGTGAATATGTAAAAGAAGAAGAGGCCGAAGAAAGAGTGATTGACGCTGCGAAAATTGGCATTGCGGTGAGTGTTCTGTCGAAATGACAATTTTAGTGATTTTTTTTTTTGGGGGGGGGGGTTCTCATTAGTTTTCTACAAATCAAAATATTTTATAATGTTTTTTTCTTTTTTAGGCATTTAAATATACTAAACTATAATTTATATAAATTATGTATTAGATATATCATTTTTATATAATCTGAAAAGTGGAACAAGAATACCCGAAATTATAGAACAAAATAAGGGTGAGTGTATATTGGTTGTTACTAAGTTGTTAATTGTCATTTGTTAGTTGTAACAACTTATTAATACCGTCTCATTTCCTGAGGAACAGATTGTTGAAATGCTTTAAAGTTAAGATAAACATAAAAGAGCAGTAAGTCAGATAAGTGAAGATGGTCAAAGAACAGAAGTGGCACCTGCTGGTACGGTATTCAGAAAAAGGACAGATAATGCTGCACTTCCTGCTGCAAGTACAATGACAGGCTGTATGCCAGATGTGGGTGTTGATATTGGTGTTCATGAGAAATTAACCACGGAGAGAGTTAAAGAATGTGTCAGAAAGGTTCATTTCAATTTCCCAACTTCATTTCCACGTTGCAGTAATCAACAAGCATTTCCTGAGAGTATGCTCTCAGTACGAAATCAAATCGGTGAAATTTCTTGACAAGATTGGCTGGTATGGAGTCGATCACAACATACCCTCTATTGTTTTCCGTGTCGTCTCTCTAATAAAGAAACTGAAACTTCAAAATCGCATTCGCGTCTAGCAACATCACAGGGCTACACAGCAAGCGGGAAATGGAGAAAACTAGCTAACATAATTCCCGAACACGGAAGATGCAATGCCCATATGGAGTGTTATTTGGCCTGGCGTGATTTTTAAAGACGATTGAAATCAGACAACTGCATTGAACATATTTTGGAAACTCCCGATGAATCTGAAGCAGCAAGATGGCACAATCCTTTGAGGCGATCATAGACATTGTTCTTTTTCTAGGGGAGAGAGGTATAGCATTTAGAGGATCTTCACAAAGAATTGGAAATGAAAGAAATGGAAATATTTGGGGCTTAGTAGAACTGTTGTCTCGGTGGGCTCCTGTTATGAAAGAACATGTGCTAAAGGTGAAGGAATTGCAGCAGAAAGTAGGAAGACTACAGGTAACTATCTCTCAGCAGAGACTCAACACGAATTCGTTTCTCTTTGCTCAGAACTTGTTGCAAAACAAATTCTATTTGAAATAAGCTGCTCGAAATACTTTTCAATTATGGTGAATGCAACGCCAGACTCCTCTCATGTTGAGTAAACCGCCTTTATCCAAAATCATCTTGTGAAAGACGATTTTGCATGTGATGAAGGAGCGATTTTTTAAGTTTGTTGATTGCAGTAGCAAAACTGGAAGCAATATTGGGAAAATGGTACTGGAAACGTTGAAAGAGAACATCTCTGTCAGATTGCACGGGGCAAGCTACGACAATGGCTCCAATATGGCGGGAAAATAAAAAGGGGTACAGGCACGTCTTTGTTTGAAAATGCTTTGGCACTCTTTTTACCCTTTGGATGGCATACTTTAAATTTATGCGAAACAGACTGCTGAATGTTGCTTTGAAGTTATCACCCCTTTCGGAACAATTCAGACAACATACGCTATCTTCAGCTCCAGTCCACGACGTTGGGAGATTCTTCTGAACAAGACAGGAAATCAGTCGTTTCACAACAAGTCCGATACAAGATGGTTTTCGAGAATAGATTGTGTAAAACCATTTGAAGCAAGCCTTACCAGCATTCGGGTGGCACTTGAAGAGCGTTATTAAGTATTTCTCATCGTTTATTTGTGCGATTATGTCAGCAAGTTAGTTTAAGATTTTGGCACTAATTGACATCTGCAAGAAGATTCTGCAAGTAAAACATGTTACACATGATGTTGGAGTCACAAATGTCAACGAGTTGATAACAAGTTTGAAAGATCTTCGTGTGAACTAGATGAAAATCTAGAGTGAAGCAAATCATGTTTCATCAAGCATGGGGAATAAGGTGAATCTGAATGTCAAGAGACTTAGCATTGAATGTAAATCCAATTTGATGATGTCATAAAACTTTTTCTTCCATGAAAGCTCAAAAAGCACTATTGAGTATATGATTATTTTAAATATATTTTATTGTCCATTGTACAGGATGGCCCAAAAGTCACGCTAATATTACAAAAATTTATACTAATGATATTTTTCGTTCTGCATTTTATGTTTTTTTTTAAGTAAAGAAATTGGTTATTAATATACAGTATGAACACCTGCAAAAAGAAATCAATATTGTCCACACTGCAAATTAAAGTATAAACAGTATGTGCCTCTGTTTTTTTGTTTTGTACAGCGAGTACTATTTATCCTCTTGGCGGCCCCGCAGAGATGGCTCAGTTGGTGTTCATAGAGGGCTCATTGGGTATTCAGGAAGAGCTTAATGGGTATTCAGCAAGCTATCAATTTCTGTTTATTGAGGCCTCAACGAGTTTTCAATGAGGGACCACACTACATTGTGCGCTGATCGCCGCATGTTCTCCGCCTAAAACAGTGTTTTGATTTATGAACGGTGCCACAGGAGATATCACTAGGTGTTCAGGGAGGTCCTACATTACATGAGCCCTCCTTGATTCAGGGATGGCTTAATGGAGGCTCAGAAATAGCTCAATATGTATTATGGGACGTTCATTTGGTGATACTGCAGGGCTCAATAGAGATTACGGGAGGGTTAGGTACGAATCATCGCCGTCGACTCATCGCTAGAGTTATATTTTATATTGTAGAAAAGGTCCTTAAAGTAGAAAGAATCAATAGAACAACACAAGAAATATGTATTTATTTATTAAAGAGGCATATCTTATATATGGAAAATTAAAAATAAAGTTATTAGTTTATTATTTTATTGTTTGTTTTAGATTTAATCTTAAGATTAGGAAGAGTTTATTTATAAATTAATCTCAATTTATTCAAAATGATCTTTGATAAGAAATATGGAGCTGGTTTTGAATATCTTCTAGTTATTCATTTTTTTTTTCTACTATCGTTTCGTTATTATACTAAAAACTGTTTTCCCTGGCTCACAATCTCCTATAGTGACCAAAGCAATTCTGAATTAATTTACTCATAAAAAAGAGCAAAAGGAAGCCGGTGAGAAGAAATAAATATTTTCCACTGCTAGGCTATTATATCGAAATTACTTATCTATGTACTGCTTTATATAGGTGATTATTATCGTATTCTGCAAACAATACAATAGGTTAACAGACCTTATATAAGCTTTTTTTTCTGTTTTTTACAAACTTGTGACTGTTCAATTTAATTTTATTCACATATCATTTCTGCCTCTGCTACTTTTCGTGCTAAGTGACTCGATAGCTCGGCCTTCTTTTGTTATTGTGGGGGAATCCCACGTGGAATTTCTTGTCCAGCACGGAACTTCCATGCGCTGTAGAAGGTTCTGTTAGGCTTAAATTGGTAAGCCTACCCCCCCCCCCTTCCCCCGACCCCATCCCTTTCCACAAGCGGTAGCCTCGAACCGCGTCCACCACCTTTACACGGGTTAGAATATCCTCGGCAAGAAGATTCGAGGCCATTCGAGAATAGAGCTGTTTCCCACTAACCCCATCACCCCGCGTGCAGACCCTCAGACATATATAGTGCTCGTTTCCCACGATGCAGACACAGAGTTGAGAAGTTTCGCCCGGATCCAAGAAGATTCCCCTAGTTCCAAGTCAGGTGCTAACAACAAAGCAAAGTGACGGCTGAACTATTTGTGTATTGAAATTAACCCCAGCCAGTGAGGTAATTGCATTTAACTATCGCTACCGAGCGATTCTTCCGACTTCACTCATCAACTCCTGCCGAAGCCCTCCTCGTTCGCCCCTCGTTTTTGGGTGGCCGAAATACTCTCCCCTGGACCAGACGTTACCGCCCCCCCCCCTCCTTTTTGGAGAACCGTCATCGCTTTAACATCCCGCTCAGAAACTCCAAGCGGCCTCGCCTTACGTGCAGAAGACATCCGTGAAGCCTTACCCCGACGTCTCACCCAGAATCCTCCGTAACCCAACCCCTCTCCCCCTTCAGTAACCCATTTGAGTTAATTCCCCCCTATTTGAATAGTCTACTCCTGTAATACATTAAATTTTAACTTCATAGTCTGATGCATAACTACCATTTCCCCCCTCGCTTACCGATGTAATTTTGCCCATTAATTCTCTGATGTAATTTTGCCGAGTAATTCTCTGATGTAATTTTGCCCATCAATTCTCTCATTTTTATGTAAATAAAATTATATTTTTGTAATGCCTCTTTAAATAACCTTGAACTTTGCCATTGCCCATAATTTATCTGACCTCGTTGCACTCTTTCTCGCTATTTAGCCCGTCTAAACTCGTGGTGTTCCGTCCCTTTGTCGATTCGCCTTTAAGTTATTGGTCCCTCCCCCATAGATATAATATGGTATTGATGTAATATAATGTCATACCACGACAGTTATATATGTAGCAGTTTCACTATTCACAGTCAAAGGCTAACATCAGCTCATTTGTCAAGAAGCATATTTTGTATCTTTTAAAGTAAAAATTCTTATTCAAGACAAGTTTGGGGGCCTGTCACAAAGTGAGCAAACAGTGTGCCGAGAGTTTACGGGTGCGGACATTTGGTATACCTATGAAGAAGAAAAACAAATGCAAAATTGAGTATCTTAGTCTAGCATCGGCTATACGCCAAGTGCCTAATTCTTCTGAAATTCCAGTGCCAGTTTTCATTCAAAAGCCCTCTCTTGAAGAGCTGGATCATGATGAAGAGCCCAGTGACAGCAATGATGCAGAATTCAAAATTGAAGATGACTCAGCTCGTAAGTGATTTGATCATCATGAGTTGAATTATTTGGGCCGGATTTGGGACTAACAAAAAAGACTTTAGAACTCGTAGCATCAAGACTGAACGAAAAACCTTGCTTTAAAAGAGAGTGAAGGTATTCTACTTTCGACCAAGAGAAATTGCATTTCTGCAGTACTTTCAAAGTGACAGTAGCTTTATGTTCTGCCATAAAATACAGGGTTTACTGCAGGAATTGGGATTTAGATCTACAACTCACCTGAATGGCGACTGTTCCTCGATAGCTCAAAGCGGCAATTTATATAGTGTAGTCCCAGTTGGGCATTCAACTAGTCTTCGTGAAAAACACGGAGACATAAAGAGAGTCAATGAGTTTTTGAAATATCACAAACACAATTGAATCATCTATGTTGACCTTAAAATGGTATGTTCCTTCTTGGTTAGCAACGCGGGTACACGAATTATGCTTTCTGTGCATGTTGGACAGCAGAGCTTGAGAGAAGCATTATGTGGAGAGGAATTGGCATTCAAGATCTGACCTCAAACCTGGGGATCCCAATATTCTACATGCGCCACCAGTTGACAGAAATAAAATTAAATTCCCACCTCTGCACATCAAACTAGGTCTCATGAAGCAATTCGTTAAAGCATCGTCAAATGAAGGCGACTGTTTAAAGTACTTCCTTTTGACATTTCCTGACATGTCAATTGAAAAAAAAAATCAAAGCCAGTGTGTTTGATGCTCCACAAATTCGGCAGATCATCAAAGATGGACATTTCATCGGGACAATGTCAGAATTCGAAAGAATCCTTGGTTATCATTCAAAGACCTTGTCCAGAACATTCTTGGAAATTCAAGAGCAAAGCCTTACACCGAAATTGTCCAGAAACTATTGATCACTTCGGTGCCGAGAATTTTGTCTTAATTTTATCTTGGTTCTCAGGGGAATCAGGTAGTCGAGTTTATCGAGTCTCGACCCAAGGATTGCTGATCTGTAATTTCGTAAGTCAATTTGGCTCCAAATTTAATGATTGTGGAATTGAAGTGCTTTCACTTGCCTGGATTGACTTAACAGGCTCTACTCGAATAGCTAACTTAACTGGTTTAACCTAGTTGACTTTGCGGACAAGTTGCATCTGAAAGCGGATTTTTACTTTTTAACGAGCTGCACCCTCAAACGCTGACGGAGACAAATGACCCACGATGCACATTTGAAGTAGAAATAACCAGCAAACTCCCCTGAGGTGTGCGTAGAATTGAAAAGCGATAGCTAACAAAAAGGACTCGGAGGCATAATTGTTGATTTATGTAAAAGGATTAAGGAAATATTTCATGGCGTATACAAGAAGAAGTAAAGTCCTCTGCTGCTTTAGTGTAATTTTAACACAAATCTAAATATATTTCCCGTCGTGTTATAGGTTTGTCCCAAAGGCAACCATACATAGAATAAACTTTAGACCCACCCCTGTAATTAATCTTTACATTTAAAAGTTAGGTGGTCAGAGATCTGTGGTATCTCCGGTCATACATTGAGAATATAAAGACAAATCCAGCCCCTCCCATCCACCAAACCCTTGTTGTTTCTTTTGTTTAAACTATTAGCTATGTATCACGACTTTTAAGACACACTGTATAAATCTTTCGTTAGGCCTCATGAGAATTTGTAGGTATGGTGTTAGACATTGACTTTTAGATGTAGACTGATTTACTCTGCATCAGTCGCATACATGAAAGAAGAAAACATAGACTATGAAGAGAGCGGCGTTTTTGTATTAAGGGCAAATCATTACCCGCTTTTTTAGGTGTTAAATAATTTGAGTTTTGTGGTTCATTACTGGACTTGAGGGACTTGGTTAGTCTTGATGCGGGAGAGTTGCGTGGTTTCCTAGACTCATATATTTTCCCCTTCCCTCACTTCACTACTCTCTCCATGAACTAATCTTCAACAGGTTTTGTGGAGATGACCTCGTTTGTTTCGCTTGACTTTCATTTTAAATGAAGTTAGAAATACAGCCATACTATTCGTACTATTTTTTGTATAGAGAGAGAGAGCGCACCAATTTCTCTTGCGGCCCTGGGGTGGAGAGGGCGTGTCGCTCTTCCAGGTTTCAGTTGTAGTGTGGGTATTGCCCCTGCTACACCATCCACCCACTTGTGGGAACGATTCGCACTGGTGCATCTAGCAACTCCGTAATTGCGACACCTGACAACCTCACACCACGTCTCTGAGAGATGTGAATCATACAGATCGTGTTTCCATTGCCTCGCCACTCACTGCCACCCTCGCGCCACGCCAAGTGTCAGCCTCACGCGATCTCCAGCCATCTGACTTGAGTAATCAAGATGAATTCTTACTTGTCATTGACAATAATATATTACATAATTGGAGTGTGTTTGTATAACTAAACTCCCTGGTACATTTTACTAAATGAGGACGAGGAGACATTTTACCGCATTCGACGACGCATAATTGACAACACACCACGCTAGGATATTTTCCCACCAAAAGGAGACAGAATTCTCATTTGATTAAAATTCCTTGGAGAAACTATAATGAGTCTCCAAATTTGTCAAAAAATTACGAGCGCGTAAGTAAATTAACTGTTTAAAATACGAAATACAGGATGTATAAAAGTTTTGTTAGATAAATAACATTTATTTAGGAAAAAAAAAATTATTCAAGAAAAACAAAATTATTCATCCGTACTAATCCAGACCTCATTCTTGCAGGAATACGTTTCTTCACTGGGCAAAACCTTGAAAGCAACTACAACTGTAGTTAGAAATCTTATCTTTAACCTTTTTATGGGAAATACACGTGATAGTAACTTATTTATTTTACAAATGTTTTGGAGACGTTTCATAATTTGTGAAAATTTTCCCCTTCCCGTCGTTACATGGATCAAATATAATCTTTGATAAAATTAATTTATGAATGCTTTAGTAAATCGAAACCTTTTGGAAGAAATCAAAATGTGGTCTTAAGATTAGCTAGAGCTACTGATGATACTAACGTGTACAGGTTATATATATATATATATATATATATATATATATATATATATATATATATATACAGTGGTACCTCGGTATACGTCCCTAATCCGTTCCAGATCCTTCGAATTAAACCAAACAAAACGTATACCAAACATTTTTTTCCGATAAGAAATAAAAAAGAAAATGATTAATCCATTCCCATTGGCATAACATACATTGATGGGGTTGCATAAAATAATTTAAACACTGAATAGTACTAACATACATATGTATATACAAAACAATTAGATGAAATGAATGAAAATTTAACCTAACTTTACCTTGTTGAGAAGAGAAGAGTCGAGGGCCTGGCTTCCTCTCCACGCCCCACAACACTGTGAATGCTAGACCTCTTCTTAAAATAATCAAACCAGCCATGGCTGGCTTTAAACACTTCACTTTCCTGGCTCGTTCCTGCCTTATTTTTATAATGATCGCCATGTATCAGTTTTGCCTTTTCGCAAATCATTTCTTCCGATACGCTATCTCCAGGACACTGATTTTTCTGTTACCCAGATCAAAAGCAAATTTTCAACATGCACTAATGTCCCTGATCTTTGTTTGGTAATCGCCCCCCCCCTTTCCCTTTGCAACGTTAGCTGATTTAATAATGTCCTGTTTTTTCACAATTTTAGATACCGTTGTTCTCAGCATACGGTATTCATAGCCAAGTCCCGGATACGCATACCACCTTCATACTTTTTAACAATCTCTTTTTTAACCTTCATGGTGATCCTAACCATTTTTTTTCGTTACTTTGCTCTTCTTATTAACTTTATTAAAACTCATGGTTTATAAATTTAATAGAAATTTACGTGAGGATTCACCGAGTTAGAGAACGGTTTGTTCCCTGAATGTTAGTAACTGGCGTAATGACACGCGTGGGAAGTCGTGGCTTTGTCTCGAGAGATGTTAGCGCGCGGTGATGTGACTCATTTTGACTCATACAAGTTCTAGAACGCGAGTCGTATTCCAAACAAAGGTCGTATAACAAATTGGACTTATTCTAGAGCGGACTTATACTGAGGTACCACTATATATATATATATATATATATATATATATATATATATATATATATATATATATATATATATATATATATATATATATATAGGCCTAGGGTTGCCAGGCCTCTTGTATTATACAGGACGAGATATATCTCATATTTGATGACTTTGCCCCTTGTCGCGTATTGCTTTAATGCCCGTATTCGATATTTAAAAAAATAAATTATAAAATTTTATTTGTACTACTTGAATTGTAGCTCAAATATCATGACTACCAAAGAAATATAACCCTAGAGTTAAAGAATTTGATAGTTTTGCATTGGTGTTACTAAATAAGCTTTCAACATGTTTGTCAGTGATTAGTGAAAAAAAACTAGTTGAACGAGATGCACCGTTAAACTGAAGAAGGAAAAGGTAAGTTAAGCCAATAAAAATAATATTATGTACTTAAAAAAAATAATTTAAGTGATAACGTTTTGTTCCATTATTATTCCATTTTCAACATTCATTGAATACTCGGAACATCGAACAATTCCGCCGGCGGGCGAGATGCGAATCGATTAAGGCCTGGCGAGTTAAGACCATAGATACACATGTCTATAAATATACGATATAACCAAGCATATATACAATTGAAGTTAATTTTAATAAACGGCAATTCTAAAGATTCACGTCTCTATAGTTTTTGGCATAAAATGTATTTTCAAGCTACTCTATAGGCCTATCTGAATTTTCTGTTGGTATTTATTCGGCGCAGAAGCATTATTTTCCGAGTTATTGCCACTTGAAGGTAGCATTTTCCGAGCCTTCGAGTGATTATTTGCCGCTGATGGCCCTTTCGGCATGAAGTCATAAACAGCGGAGAAAATGAGATTGGTTGTGATAAATACTCATTTCCTACGGTGATGATTAGCATCACATATAGGTAAGATGCTAGTTTAACTACGATATAGAATGTTAGGCGCAGTAGGTTATTTAAACATGTTTAGTTTTGTCATTCTACAGATTAACACCTAATATTCAGATGAAAACGTAAGCGCCATTATCTCACAACGTTCACAAAGATCAACCATTTGGAATTGGGATCAGGGGTAGTATTTTTAGGTAGATTCAGTCGTCGCTTAATGACAGACAGCAAAGAGTTAGTATAGACGGGATTAAATCTGAGTGGGGGAATGTTACCAGTGGGGTTCCTCAGGGGTGAGTGTTAGGGCCGTTGTTATTCTTGATTTATATTAATTATATTGACTTAGGTATAAATAGCGACTTGAGCATGTTTGCCGGTGATACTAAGTTAGGTAAGAGTATAAGGTCTGACTCTGATGCTGAGGTATTGCAAGATGAATTGACCATACTATTCCAATGGGCAGAGAAATGATAAATGGAATTTAACATAAACAAGTGTAGTGTACTTAGTATAGGTAGGTGTAATCTACTGAATAATTATAAACTAAATGGGAGAGTTTATGAAGGTCAGAATGCGAAAGAGACTTAGGTATCCTGTTAAGTTCTGATCTCCAGCCTAGAAAGCAGGGCATAAAATGCTAGGATTAAAGCTAATAGGGTATTGAGGTTTATTGGGAGGAGTGTAAGTAATAGGAGTGATGATGTCATTCTGAAACTGTACCTGGCGTAATTTAGGCCTGATTTGACTATACAGTGCAATTTTGGTCACCATATTATAGGATGGATATTGATTTGTCTGAGTCTGTGTAAAGAAGGATGACTAAGATGATTCATGGATTGAGGAATTTACTTCATGTTAAAAATCTCAAGAGACTAAATCTTCATACGTTAGAAAGGAGAGGATTTCGAGTGGGACTTGATTGAAGTCTTCAAGTGGGTAAAAGGTTATAATAGGGGAGACAGGTAAGGTTCTTATTTTTAGTGAACAAGATACGACACAGCATTGAGGAGACAGGTAAGGTTCTTATTTTTAGTGAACAAGATACGACACAGCATTGAGCTTAAGCTGGACAAGTTAGGGTTTATGAAAAAGATTAGTAGAAAATGGTTTACAAATCGAAAGGTGAATGAATGGAATAGGCTCACTATCCATGTGATAGAAGCGTCCTCCCTGCGGAGATTTAAAAATAGATTGGATAGATCTATGGATGAGGATCCTAGGTGGGACCGAACTGGGTAATGGGAATAGGAGCTGTCTCGTATAGGTTATTGATTAATTTTTTACAGACTCTTTGCCTTATGTTCTTAACTGAAACCTACGGTTATGATGCCACGTCAAGTTTCTTAGAATAGTCTTCTTGTTGCATTACTTTCATGCAAGAAAAAATGCCACACAAACCTTAAAGAATTCTTGCTAAAAACAAACCAAAGGAACCCACAAAACATAACCTAGCCTAAACACAAATTAAAAACCCTCAACCACGCCCAAGTACCCCCTACCCAAATCACTATTTCTTTTGCTCAAAACAAACTATCACTGCCAAGATTGCTGCCAATCTATTTTCCTTTATAGCAACATAAATATAAATTTCCGCGGCATAATTAGTGAAACTGCTATATGATTATATTTATAATATAACATTTATAACATTTTGCCTATTTTTTAAAATACAAATATTTATAACAAAGAGCCTTCGAATGCATTCCAGTCTTTAATCTGTTGAACTACTATTATTTTGATACAATAACATCTCAAGGGAAAGGAGAGCCAAAAGGAAAGTTATTGTGGGTTGGATTTGGCTTGCGGGCCGACAGGGCCGTTAACCGACCGCTGCTTTAAAATAGTTATGCGGTTGTTTTTGTTTCATAACTTGGCTTATATAAGTAAGGCGAATATTTGATTGTTACTTAATGCTGTAAACAGGGGTACAATCAAGAAACAAACCCCGTATTTTTGCGACCATTGAATGACGTAGGATAAAATTTGAATTCTTTTCGTTGGCATCGTTATGCATCCGAGTCGCAGACTGTCCTGAAGTAGTTAAGATTGAAGCCCCTTCTCAGGTTTATCATTCCAGGATTGGGCTCCTCATCGTTGAAAACCACTCTTAACCTTTGGAAGGTTGCTGTGTGAAGAAAGGGTTGCTTAATAGGTAGTTCTTAATTAGGAATCACTTCCAGACATAATATTTAGGGATGATGTTTGTTATCATTCCACGCCAAGTTGGATCATCCTTCATCCCTTTCTCGTTTAGCTATCGATGGAAATAAAGTATTTTTATTTAACCCTCCATAAATAAACTTCATCATACATATTATTAGAACTATACACTTCTTACATTCACATTACACTTATACAATGTTACTATGGAGGTATTCTTCAGGTGTTGAGGCACAGCAACTGCTGTGTTTGATCCTTGTTTGTTCTTAGAAAAAGAGAAATGCATCTGCTGTGTTTAATACTTGTTTGTTCGTGTAAAAAGAAAAGCATCTGCTGTGTTTTAACCTTTTTTGTTCTTTGAAAAAGAGAACGTATCTGTTGCGTTTGATCCTTGTTTGTTCTTAGAAACGGAGGAACGCATCTGCTGTGTTTGCTCCTTGTTTGGGCTTAACAAAAATAGGAAAGCAATTTTGAATATATTTTTTATTCCTATAGGTTAATGAGCATTTGTGATTTGTCGTTCATACGCCTACACTCTTCTTCTATTCATTGCCTAACCCATGTGTATTTATGTACATCCTTACATTAAAATTCAGTGTCTACCATACACTCTTTCAGCACAGAAACATAGTTATCCTAACGGTCTGCAGGTGTATCACAAACTCCCGTTATCCTATCTCCCTCCTCCATACACTACTTATGCCAATCATTCTCTAACCTCTTTTTCAGCCTCACTTTTATTATTACAGGTCCCTTACACTACACCTAAACAAAGTTTTACCCCTGAAAAATTCAACTTCGCTCACGTAATACCAAAACACACGCACTCATACCGTACAATTTAATCTTGTCATTCCACACTCAATAGCACTGACACCCCTTCGTTGCCTATAATACCGCATTCACGAGAGATTGCACTCCATTCCCTCCACCTTACACAAGCTTTTCATTCTCTATCATGTTTGTTTCAGATAATGCAAGTAAGTGAAATTTCCCTCTGTTAAACACATTTGCTACCTCAACCCTCTTTCATTCACGTTCCATACACACACTCGGTTGATCCATTGACACAGATTAGCCGGCTTGAGTGGAGAAGACCCATATCCGGGTTTAGTCGCCTTTTAAGATAACCGCCGAAAGACGGTATGGAGTTATCTTCCTAACCCACAAATTATATATATATATATATATATATATATATATATATATATATATATATATATATATATATATATATATATATATATATATATATATATATATATAACGATATATACGCAGTAATAATTTTAATTCTTCAATAAATTTTAAAACTAACCTAAAGATTACAAGATATACCCGTCACCGGCTCCTCAGAAGCTAGGCTCTTTCATAGTACCGCCGATCGTAGAATACCATCCCTCTTCTTAATTTGTCGCGTGAATCCTTGGATTGCGTATATTCAGATTTTAGGATACCGGCTCAAATTAATTGCTTTAGTTATGATTACAAAACAAGGTCTGCTGACCAAAAGGTCGCGTGCTCTAAATTATTCTGATTTATGGCCTTATGACCTCCAAAATTTTCAATAATTCAAAGACTAACCTCAGGAGAACCCTGGAAGTTATATCATTAGAAAGAGAATGTAAAACAATATAAGGGTTTCAAATTTCGTTAGAATCGGCCGAATAGTTATGATGTTATTGCCAAAACAAAATAATTCCCGAGCTAACCTTGGGAGGACCATGTAAGTTATATCATTTAAAAGAGAATGCAAAACAACATAAGGGTTTCGAACTTCGTTAGAATCGGCCGATTAGTTACAATGTTATTACAAAAACAAAAACAAAACAAAACGGGCACCGACCGACATAGTGAGATGTAGAGTCGCCAGCGACTAGACTCACACGTGACTAAAATGATCCCATCTTGCGGCCGGCAAAAAGGGCAGAGCTGGCGTAAGTTATATTTGTACGTTATCGTACACCATTTTTGAAAACCTTGGATTTTCTCTGGCAAAAGTTATGGAAGGTGTTGTGATAGCAATACGGGCGTTCTGATCTTTTTGAATGGTAAGTGTATATCAAAAGTAACAAAGAGCGTTGGGTGGCTCTGAAGAGCCCTCCCTCGTCCTCGAGACTCACTCAGCCCTGACCGGATCTTACTCATCCCTTCCCTTCAGTAAAATCCTCGAGGGAATAACATACAAATTACCTGTCACGCACTACCATATTTATATCTTCCACAGTATTTCGTCAAACTTCATTTCGTTTAGCCTGACAACCTTTGACATTGTATTGTCGAGTTGTTGATTTTATACAGTGTGTATCAAACTGTCATCATGTCCTCTCGCCTGACGAAAATTTACAGCGTAGTATCGAAAGCTTCAACAATTATCCTCTCTTCTCGCCTGACTCAGTTAAATTGGTCTCAACAGATTGATTTTTTTTTACAAACTAGCCAACTGTTATCATTTCCCCTCGCCTGATGGTCATATACAGCATAGCGTCGACACTTTGAATGTCTACTGCCTGCCTCTAAGTTTCTCATTTTTTTCGATCGACGACTGTTTACCTTGTAGTGGTGACACGTTAAACTTCTATATTATGTCACCAACTAGCATCATTTATCTTGCCTCACGACCATTTATAGCGTGGTATCGAGTGTCTATACGTCTATACGTCCTTTTGCCTCACAAGAATTTCAGTGTAAGTTCATAGGTGGGCACGATAACGAAAAAATGTATTACGATAACCAATAAATCGGTAACGATAACCTTATCGGCGATAACCGATAATCGATAACTGCCGATAAATTTATCGCCAGATAAAGTGATAACCGATAAATCCAAAATTATAATACAATATTGATTATTGACTATATATAGCGTTATTTTATAATACAATAGTAAGAATATTTGAATACTGTTTCTTAGTTTCTTACCTGGTGAGGCTTTCCTTCATTTCCTCATAGGTTTTGAGGATCCTCCTCCCACCTCGGACCTACCTATTTCTGCCTCCAAGGCACGCGCGGCTCACCCCTGTGTTAAACTGGAACCAAAAACTGAAATTATCGATTATCGCTAGTTTGGAACCCATAGTATCGGCGATACCGATGAATCGATAACGCGGAAAAAATATCGGATAACCGATAACCCGATATCGTTATCGCGATAACGCCCACTTATGCTAAGGTTGACACGTAAACTCTTCTACAGTGTGCTCCTAACTGCTATAATTTCCTTTGGCCAGATAGCCATATATAGTGTACTATCTACACTTTAATTCTCGGCAATCTGACGACAATTTACATCATAGTGTTGGCACGTTGATCTGCTAAAAAGTGTCGCCAACCGTCTTCATTTCACCTTGATCGACACCATTTACAGAATAGACAGGAGAGTTTGGGTGATGGAAAGAGCTCACTATTATTTTTTTCTTTTTTTTCTGTATTGGGAATCTTTCTAGTGTTAGAAGCGCATCTAGTGCGAATTCCTTCCCCCTCCTTCTCCCCCTCATCTGTTTATATGAGTTTTCGAAGGTCATTTTTTGGCGATTAGGATAATGGCACCTCTCTTCCTAGTGAATGGACTTGTCCTCTACTACCTTTACAACGTAGAATTTACCAACCAAAGTGGCTTCCTTTTCAAACTAGACTCCTTCCTCTCTTTCTTTTATTAGGAATATAATTACTCTAAGATATCTGGTCATTGTTACTCGGTTGGGACCGAAGGACTTGTATGACCCCTTACTTGGGATAACCAGAGGCATCCATCTTCTGGTAACATGCTGCCTTACGGTTTATTTTCCGACATTTTCCTAGGTCTTCCCTTTCGTGGGGAGTGTTGTGGTCTCTTTCCGTTCCACCCACAAAAGCTGTGTTAGCTTCTCCCGAACATGAGAAGACAAAGCTACGCTCATCGAGCTCAAATGCTTTCCAAAGGGGACTCGAGGTTCAAGATATGACCGCCCAAAGCCAGAGAGCACGCCCGGTGGACGATGGAAGACGCTGATGTTCAAAATTCTCCAAAGAAAAAATACTAACAAGAAAAACAACAACAACACACTATTAAGTAGTCCTCCTTGATAGTAGCATCACGAAAGGATTACAGTTCATTTCGCACTCTCAAGTTTTGCTGGAGGAGAGCAAACTGTCAGTGGGCCTATCCTATGGTTGGGTAGTGTGGTTGTAGTAATGACCCTTCAACTCCAGCTACAAATAAGAAATAAAAAAGGAAAGATCTGCAAAAGAGGGCATTGCAGCGGAGGGATCATGGGCCAGGGTTGAGCAGTTGCTCGAGGGAAGATGGCTATGTTGGGCCATTTCAAAGCCCAAACACATTTGCAAATCCGAGAGGTATAATATTAATGCATAATTATTCTTAATGGTGATTTATTACCATTTTAAATTCAGTTAAAGGCGTTTTCTCAAATAACTACGAAACAGCGCCTTTCTAATTGAGTATTAGACCACCAGAGTCCTTTACCCATTAGAAAAATGCAGATGTGATATTATTATTACTTACTGGTAACATTATTCAGAGAAGTTCCGCAGTAAATATTTCCCCTTAAAGTGAGGGGTCCAGCCTCAAAGAAGCCATTGACAAAACTTATATAGTCATCAGGAAGACAAACATCACCAACAGTTGCGACTCCATCAGCATTTCCTAAATGAAGAATATAAAGGTATTTTATTATATCTATATTTTATTTATTTTCTTTATTAACTATTATTGTTATCCTAATTTTATTCTGTAAATGGCTACAACAACATAACACAAAGGTAAAGATAGCAAATACAATATATTTCTACCATTCGATAGATAATTCAGCACATAATTAATATCCTGTGCGACATTAAAAAAAAATTAAAGTTAAGAGGATCGATTTCACACTACTCCTTAAAGGAGGAGCTTGCGCTTCGCAGGCAAACCTACAGTTTGTGTCTTACGGGCTATCCTGCTCTGCCAACGGGCTTTAGGTCTATAAAAATGTAATAGGTTTCGAGTACATATCTCATAATAATTTACTATTGGTCTTGTTTTTTTAAGAATTATGCTTATTTTTTAGACCTAAAGGCAAGAAAAAGCTTGGGAATTCCTTTGATATACGGAAAAAACAATGGACAGAGCTCTTTTTTCCCCATCTAAATTTGTTTTTATATATTCCCCATCCCCCCCGCCATGTCTTAATTTTAATACATCTTCTGAACTTGACGATATGTAATTATATTTGTTTTAAAAATTTCCAAAACATTCGATAATCCTATTTATTTATTCTGAACTCTTAGAAAGAACTTTGATAAAAGCTTCAAATATACGAAAAACTTGCCCTGTGGGCTTTTTAAGAATTGTAAATAAAATTTTATAAAGATCTTTGATAAAAGTTTCGAATATACCTGTGATTGACAAAATCGGCTTCCTAAATTTTATTTATTACAAGAGGAGCGGTTTCGCTACTCCTGCTTACAAGAAAGCTTGCTCTTAGCAGGCAGTCCTTCGGCCTGTGGTCTACGGTCTAATGGCTCTAACAACGGGATTTTGGTCTAAAGAAATCAAAATGTTTCCAGTACATATCATCACCATCATCATCATCATCATCATCATCATCATCACTAACTCTATAATTTAAGAAGCGGATTTTTTTTAGTATTTGAATAATAATTTCATCTTAGTTTGGTTATGAATAATGTTTTTTTATCAAAGTTATTTCTAATAATTCTTTTATAATATCAGAAAATAAAATGGTGAAGTTCAGAAATAAATATAAGTATCGAAATTTTTTGGATTTTTTTAAAACCCAAAGAATTACAAATGGTAAAATTGTCATTACTGGCGAAGTTCAGAAAATTTATAAAAAAATAACCACGGCTGCTTTTTTTCAGATTTTAAATTTTAATCTTAATAGCGAAGCCATTGCCTGGTCTCCTAATAATTATTCTTAGTCTATTTTTTTCAGGTACATACTCATTTTCCAAATCCGAAATAGATTTTTAAGAAAAAAAACACCGTTTACTAACACACTTTATTAATTAAATGTTACAAAAATTGGATAAAAATGGATTAGTGTAGATTGAATAGTCGTCGTCATCGGCACCAGCTCGTGTCCGAGCATTTGATGTTTGTGAGGAATGTGACTTAGAAGGCCTCATCTGGGGTGGAAGAGTCGTAGGCACTGATCACATGGGAAGGGGGGAGGGGGGATGAGGTTGTTCCAGTCTCTCTTTTCTTCTACGTTTTACTTCTTCCTTTTGTCTCCTTCCTTCCTCGAACGCCGCGGTACCATCACGGACGGCTCTCCTCCAGGTTGAACGGTCCCTTGCAGTTTGTTCCCACGAGGAGGGATCAATGTTAGTTAGGGTCATGGTGCGCTTTAGCTGATCTTTGTAGCGTCGCTTTAGGGTTCCTCGTGGTCTCGTACCATTAGTTAGTTCGCCCTACTGCATGATCCTGGGGAGCCGGGATGGTTCCATCTTCAGGGCGTAACCTGCCCAGCAGAGACGATGGTGGGTGATGGTGGCTTCGACGCTGGTTACTGAGGCTCGCCTCAGGAGCTTAATGCTGGTGGTATGGCTTTCCCATAGGATTTTAAGGATTTGTCCTAATTTGTGTTGTTGGAAGCGTTCGAGGCTCTTGATGCCGCTTCGGTATAAGATCAAAGTTTGACAGGCGTTAAGAAGTGTTGACAGGACTACTGCCCGGAAGACCATGATTTTAGTGTGAATGTATAATGCGTGGTTGTTAAATACCCGGGGGCTGAGGAGACCGAATGCGGAGTGGGCTGCTCTGATCCTGTTTACCACGTCATTTTCGCATGTAAGTGTGGTGTGAGGATGCGCTCCAGGTAAGAAAATTGGTCCACTTCATCCAAAGGTTAATTGTTTATGGTGGTGTTAGCCTTAGGAAGGACCTGAACAGAGGGATGTTAGATAAGGGCTTTGGTCTTGTCGGTAGTAACATGCATCTCAAAACGCTCATAGGAAGTGTTGTAGGCTTCGCTGTTATTTGAAGGCCGTCTGTAGTCTGACTCGGAGCGGCAATGTCATCAGCATACAGCAATTCGCGCAACGAGATATTGATGGTCTTGATCTTTGCGTGGAGTCGGGCAAGATTGAAGTCCATGCGGAATCGCAGATCTATTGTGGGTGTCTCTGGCGGAACTTCATTGAGCATGGCTGCTGTGTATAGTGAGAAGCAGGTTGGAGCTAGTACACACCCTTGTTTGAGGCCACCGTTGATGGGAAATGGGTCTGACATTGATAATGGTAAGAATATTTAAATTGGAAGAGCTCATTATGGCGAGTGGATACAGCGTTGGCCTCCCAACGTTGCGGTACTAGGTTCGATCCCGAATCTCGGCATGAGTGGACACAAACTTCAGCGCACGGAGATAACTGGCTACTGATTGGTGGACGCGCTGTGCTCACCCCTGTATTTGGCTGGGTAGATCTTACACTTCTCACCACACACATAGCCAATTACAACACTGCTTTCTTTCCTCTCCCGCCTTCACAGCACAACACACACACACACACACACACACACACACACACACTCTCTCTGTTCCAAGTAATCCTGCCAATGGGTATCTATATCCACATACCTCTGACGCGGAACAGGCTCCTCTCCACTGGGGTGACGAAGGCTTCCACTTGAACGCTGTTTGGTGTCAAAACATAATACTTCCTGGCACCTCTCCCAAAGAGGACCGGGCCCTGGTACCCTCGGGCAGTCCAGCGATTATCATACTTAGTTTTATGTAGATTTCATTATCCAGTCTGGGAACCTCCTGGATCAAGGAAGGATTGGTGTAGACTAACTAACATATGTAAATTGGATATTAGATCATTGTTTAGAATTCAAGGCATGAACTTCCATTTCTTGGAAATCATAAATGCTCAGTGGTAGGGATGTCTCTCTTCAGAATACATCAGTAATCAGTCATCATGACTGCATCCCAGCGTCCCTGGTACCTGGTCTCCATCTCTTTCATGTCCTAATGGAATCTCTTCCTCTGCTCGTCACTCATTGATCCCAGATTCTCTGGAAACCAATCCATAAATTAGAATAAGTAATGCAATTTGATGATCATGTATCATCCAAGGTTTCTGAAAGAAGTTAGCATATTAGTGACAAGTTCTGTGTAGTTACTGGTCTTCTTGTTGCCAAGAAAGTTCTTTACGACCAGAACAAAAACCTTCCACGTTTCCAGTTCCACTTCGTTTATTGAGTTTTTAAACTCTGGATCCCTGATGAGCTGACGCAGTTGAGGGCCGTCAAAGATGCTAGTTTCTATCTTTTCCATGGTCAATCCTGGATTCTCGTGGCACAAGTAAGTTGAGCAGCCACCATCCTTGTCCAGAGCTATGGTGACCAGTTTGATCAAGCCAAGCTTGATGTTGAGCGGTGGGAAGAGTATCCTATCTCTGTCCACCAAAGGTTTGTTTATGACGTTCCTTGCTCTGTAAGGCACCAATTCCTCCCGTACAGGCCAGTCCTTCTTTATGTAATGCTAGGCTCGTACCCTGCTATCCCACAGAAAGGTGTGAGTAAAGCGAGTGAAAATATTGGATCATATCAAGATCCCCCCTCCACCCCGGCAAATCATATGAAGATCCTCGCATAACGAGTTATTTTATTTTTAATTTTGACTCGCTTAAAGAGCGATGTTTCGCATAACGAGCAAAATAAAAATTGACCGTGCGCATTTTTACGGTGATGCATATGCACGACGTGAAGGCTCATTTCTACCTAGCCAGTCACGAGTAGACAATGCGAGGTCCCTTGTACTCTACTCCTGACTCGCTCCTGCCTGCTTCTCGGCTATCAGTCTGAGTTTAGCGCTCGTTCTGACAGCATCTTATGGCCTCTTGTGATCGTACATTTCCCAAACTTGTCTTCAGACGCATTATTTGTGATTTTTTTTTTAGTGCAAAGTTTATAACCCTTTAATAATGTTCCCAAAGAAAACAGCGATAAGAGAAGAAGAATCACCATAGAAATGAAACGTGAAATCATTGAGAAGCGAGAACGAGGTGTGAGCGTGGCTGACCTAGCACGTACATATAATCGAACTACATCAACAATTTGTATAATCCTCAAGAACAAGGACACTATTAAGGAGATAGATGCTTCAAAGGGAGTGACAAGAACATATATATATATATATATATATATATATATATATATATATATATATATATATATATATATATATATATATATATATATATATATATATATATATATATATATATATATATATATATATATATATATACATATACACCGGCGACGTATTCTTGACGATGTTGGAAGGTTGATTCTCAATCTCATATGGATCAACGAGAAGCTAATGCAAGGCGACAATGTTAAAGAGAATCATTTGTGAGAAGGCGAAAGTGATTTTCTCCGACCTCTTTAGGAAAACGCCAGGATCATCAACGTACGAAGAAGAATCATTCAGGGCAAGCTGTGGGTGGTTCGGGAAGTTTAAAAGAAGAACCAGCATCTTCCTTCAGGCCAATAATCCCCTCTCCCCGTCTCCTTTTCCCCTGCGCCAGCTTCTTTTATGTAAGTTGCAGAGTATTTATTTATTTTTTTTATTTTACTAATTATTTATTCTTTTCCAGATTCATTTATATTAATAATCATTTTGTTTTATGCGCTAATAATTTAAAAAAACTATTTTAGAAATTATTACAAGTTATTAAGGGGTATTTTTATTAGGCTTGGGATACATTATCGTATTTTCCATTTATTCCTATAGGAAAAATGGTTTCGCTTAGAGTATTTCCTATTACGAGTAAGATTCGGGAACGAATTATGCTCGTTAAGCGAGGTTCCACTATATATATATATATATATATATATATATGTGTGTGTGTGTGTGTGTGTGTGTGGTGTTTGATAACACATACAAATAAGGAAAGACACTCAAAAGTGCTTTCGTTTTATAATAAGACCAAACAAGGATCATGCGGATTAAAGAAGAAGGAAGAGAGAGAGATAGAAAACGAGATATAATAATATAAACGATTCTACTCGTTAATGAAAGTGAAAAATAGTTGGGATTCAAACCTATAACATCGAACACCCAACGCTTTTCAGGTCACTGATCTAACGAATAAGTTGTAGTTCACATTTGTACTAGGATTGTGTTCATAAGCATAATATTCATTGCTTAACTGTGGAATTAAAAAAAGAAAAATTGTTCCATGATTAAAATTATAGTGATATTTTTCACCGGTGTTTCACTCCTTGAATTAGGATTGGTTTTTATTAGAGTACTGAGTATAGCGTACGAGAAGTGCAGGCGAGTGGCTTAAAAGCTTCGTTTGAATGAGTCTTTTTTGAGACTCAGGATGGCCGAGTGGATTCGCCGCTGGCTAACAGTGGTCCAGCGACGCGGGAAGCTGTTCGCAACTCACCTACGCTATTATTTTTTCTTTGCCCCTCTTCCTACTCCCCCCCTCCTATCTACACTGAGCATGTTATTTGACATTTGTGAACATGTTATCTTGCTTTCACCTACATATAATTGGAACGGCTTGAAACCTTTGCTATGTCAAACCTTATAATTATGTTTGTTTGTTTTTATGTTTGATGTGCGTGAATCCATAGGGTTATAGGCACACCTTATACTTTTCAAATGGCCTCGACTTCACCTAACCAAACTTATGCTGTTCTTTTTTTCATCTCAGTATTTTATGTTAACGCACCCCCACATGATACAAAATGATGATACTGATTGATTTACCTGATATTAAGAAGGTCCTACTGACCCAGGTAAAGACACAGTTCGATTCCGGTCTTGCAAGACAGATATCGTAGAACTGATTGGCGAGGTGAACATTGTCTGTAAATGAAAGAATAATAAAGTTTATATAAGATTACAAAAGAATCGAGGTAAAATATTATAACACGAGTACCGCAGCAACAGGTGAGTTACCAGTACTATGAATACACGTTTCCTTTTATAAGCCTTTTTTTATATAAAAAGCCCCGTGGGGAGGTTCGGTTGGTTGATTTAAGTTGTTTAGTCAGAAAAAGACTAAATTCAATAGTTGTAATCGCGAATTGATGCGAAATAATAGTTAATGTGCCACTCCAAGTTATAATTTTGATTTTATTTCTCAAAGGTCATCTCTTTCCCAAATTTGAACATTTTGTTGCAAAATCGGACGACCATTGCAATATTTGACCAAATAAAAATATAAATGGGTAGAGTAACTTTTATATTCCTTCAGTTCGGCATCTTAGGCAATTGATCTGAAAAGGTAATTTGTAAAGGTAATATGATTGCCTTCCTGAACAAAATTAAAAGTTTATTTCCTCGATTCAAATCGTAGTAAAACCAAATTCAACACTTTAGTTGCATGAGTAAAAACCACAAATTACAGATGAAAGGAGGGTGAATGTGTGGGTGCTGAAAAGGATTTCTAAACTGCCTCTCACTTATTAATATGCTATGTTTATGCTCTACGTTTAAGCTATCCTTTTAACAATCACTTTTTTATCCATTATCAGAGAAGAAGTATTGACGCCTGCATCTGTAGGATATAAAGGCCTGTTTGTGGATTAGCCGCAGAAAAAGAATTCGATGATAATATGAATTTTAAATTGGCGCTCGTCAACGCCTGAACCTTCATAGAGCGATCGTCTATCGACTAAATAAAAGTTAGAGACAAGAGAGGAGTCTTCAAGGCACGTATGAAGGCATCAGGGGCGGGGGAGGGGGGGAATTAGCTATCCCAGCCGGCAGATCATTCCACATTCTCAGGGCAAATAGAGAAAGCCCGAACCCCCATGCAGAACTGACGACTACGATGAACAATCTGTGAGGGAGCAGAGACCTAGCGTAGGACTCAGACGGGTTTGAAAATGGTTAATGAGAAGAACAGGTAGGAGGGAGCTGCGGCATTTAAGGACCTTAAGGGTGATTTTGCATTGAATGTGTAGTAGCACAGTTCCGTACGAAAGAAACCTCACCTGCAGGGAAGGACACTTACTGGCCGCAAAGTTTTGAATCAGTTGGAGAGGTCAAAGAGTAGAAGTCGGCCAGAAAGTAGTTTCAGTTGTCAAGACGAGATATGAAGAAAACATGAATCTCAAAGTTGTTGTGGTTAAAGTGGAAGCGGGTGTGGCTGAGATTACGGATAAAGCAGAGAGAGGATTTACAGACGTTGTGACATAAGGTTTGAGAGAGACCTGACTATGAAAGCTGACGCCAAATTTTTAACTATCAGAGAAAAGGGGGCATGAGAGGAACCAAGGTTTGGATAGGGACTAAGTCTTGCAGCAACCTACATTCGGAGGAGTGTTCAGCAGTAAAGCCGCCTCAATTTTGTAATGGACGAGTTTCAGAAAGTTGTCCGAGAACTATTCAACGATGATTTTAGTAGCGGATAATAAGTTCTAAGACTCGCAGCAAACGAGGCTTGGGAAAAAGGCGAGCTAGATTTGGGTATCATCAACATAAAAATTAAAGACCAAAACGATGTATAAGAAAGAATATTATGGATACAAAACAGAAACTAGCCAAGAACTGACTTAATTTGAAGACCAAAACGCACTTCCGCCGGTCGAGATCTATCATCTCCAATATGCATAGATTGAGTAAGGGATGGAAGATACGAGCGGTAGCAGTTAAAATCAGTTCCAGATACACTCATGAATTCACAGAGGCGTTGAAGAAGAACATTATGGTCAACACTGTCGAATCCTTCCGAGATTTCCAAAAGTACCAGAATGAAAGGCTGACCAGCGTCGGTCGCACGGCGAAGGCCGTCCATTATAAGTATGAGCACTGGTTTAGTGATGTGTTCTGCCTTACAACCAGACTGAAAAAAAATCTCATCACCCTTGGAAGAGGGAAGGTTATCTAGAATCTGGGTTGACTCCGGCCTTTCAAAGCCTTGGGGAAGAATGAGAGTTGAGAGACTTGATGGTAGCTTGCTGGTTCTTTTGAGTCTTGATTAGGTTTTCCCTACGGCTGGGCGAGCATCTGTATGTTTGAAATCGAATATTTAGACTCAAATGATCCGAGGGGTATCAAAAATATGTCAGGTAAGCGAGAATAACAGGGAGGAAATGGCGGTAAAGACTTGCTGGGAATGAGTCCATCCAACAACAACATTTTTAGGGAAGACGAGAGTTAGAGAAAAATTGTTTGTGATAGCTTTTCGCCATAACTTTATGGGTATTATTTGGAAGAAGTTTGTGTGAGTACTTTTCCTGCAGATTTACTACTCTACAGTTGTAACGTTAAGGAAATGACAGCTGAAGATAATCAGATAGAGTAAGGAAACAAACATAAATATGTTCCAACAGAGATAGAAACCAATTGTAAGGAACATAAAAGTGTTGTGAAATTCACAAAAAAATCTGCAGAAAGACTACACCCTCCCATAAAGCCTCTTTGATATTAGATCCACCTTTTTTTTAGGTTATTGCAGAATCTGCCCCATTATGGTGATCCGTTTCTCTCTTGGAACTGAATTCCATAATCCTTTCTCTCTGCCCCTCCTTACCTCCCACTATCCCCCCTACATAATCTCCACCCATAGCCCCTACCCATTCCATTGTGATTATTCAATGCAAAGTATCTAAACTCTAGTCTAAAATTATATATCCTAAAAGGTTCATCTTATCTGTGACTTACATTTTTCCTAGGAGCCAACACTCTTCGGCATTGCCGAAACGCGACTACAGGACAATATTAATGCCATCTTCGCTGCCGCTTGTTCCGACGAGCAAATGTTCCTACATGTCTAGAAAACTATTGGACTGGTCGTGGGTTTAATTGCTGCCAACCATCTTCCCCCCATTTCCATTCCACTTAAACCCAACAATTGCCTTCGAAATCCGTTTTGCCTCTTGCAATCCACATAGGATCTCTCACAATTGTACTCATCCACTCCCTCCTCTCGGTAACCCCTCAGATTACTACTTATAATGCGCTCTTTTTCATTCTTGATGACTTCACTGTCCTCTAATATACTCCTTTCTTCCACAGGCTCTCTGACATATTAACTATACTCGCTCTCGCAACACGTCTCGTATCACACCCATGTATGCGGTGATATCTTGTACCAGGTTTTTAGTCGCGGGTGACTCTACATCTTACTATGTCGGTCGATCCCAGTTTTGCTTCTTTTTTTTGTTTTAGTAATAACATTATAACTATTCAGCCGATTCTAACTAAATTTGAAACCCTTATGTAGTTTTACATTCTCTTTCGAAAGATATAACTACCAAGGTGCTTCCATGGTTAGCCCTGGAATTATTTTGTTTTGGCAATAACATCATAACTATTCGGCCGATTCTAACGAAATTTGAAACCCTTTTGTTGTTTTAAATTCTCTTTCGAATCATATAATTGCCAAGGTTCTCCCAAGTGTAGTCCAGGGATTATTCAAAGTTTTGAAGGTCGTAAGGTCATAAATCAGAATAAGTGAGAGCACGCGACTTTTGGTCAGAAGACCTTGTTTTCCTCGCTTCTAATCGCTAGTGTCACTATCTATAACTGATCCCTTGACGCAATCTCCGACAACCTCCTAATCCAGTTCTGCGTCATACTTCCCGTTGCATTCAATGATCGCCACCCATTGCTACTCTATCCTATTATTACTGGCTTTCGTCCATCGACATTAAACTTAAGTACCTTGATATCAGTTCCCTTCCTTCTCCTCTGAATTATACTGTTGACGTTATTACTATCTCCCTTCGCTATTTCTGTTCTTCTCCTGCGTTGATGTATATACATGCTCACTTGCCCTTCCCTTGTTTCGTCACTTACGCTATTCATAGTATTTTTAGTACATGTGTGCGACAAGGAAGCATAAAGGCGGCACCGAGAGGGCTCTACCGGCCGCTTGCTCGCTGGCACTGTATCCTATTCGAAAATAAAACTATATTGTTGACATGATTCAAGCATGTCTATCTATCTCCTTTTTAGAACTATCCTACTCTCCTCTATCTCTCCTGGTAATTTCTCAGCATTCCTCTTCGACAAAATAGTTCGATTCCGGTCTTGCATGACAGATGTCGTAATATTTGTTACTCGGTCAACATTATATTTAAATAAATAAAATAAGAGTTCATATTACAAAATTCGAGGGAAATTATCCTTATATGAGCACTGCAGCGAATAGTGAGTTGCTAATATTATGAATAAACCCATAATTTTATCAACACTTTTTATTAAAAAAATCTATAGAAAGACTAGTTTGAATGGTTTAGGTTGTTTAATCAAACAAAGACTTTTCAAATAGTTATAGTTAAAAATAGATACGAAGTATTTTTGCTCTGAAATACAATATCATCCTAAGCCTCGCCATGTGGTACTTCGCCCGACTCCGCTCAACATACCAGTGTCCTGGCCCTGCATCCCTAGATGAAGTATTCTTTCTTATTTTCTCTATTATGACCCGTTATCCGCTAAATTCGTTCCTTCCTAGTCTTTAATGACAGTTCTTCCCTGTTCTGCATCCCTTCAACATCTTTGACTTCTTTAAAACTTCCCTTTTAACAGGTCTAGTCCAATCTGACTTCAATTGTGGTGTTATTCACCCCATCCGAAAAAAAAGCTTGGACCCAATCAATTCTACCAGGTACTACCCTAGCCAGTTTTGCATTCTGGTCCTTCTTGATCTCCCGCCAGCTTTCGTCATTGTCCTTCACACGGTCATTCTTCTTCCTCTACGTGAATCCCTGAGTGTCTCTAGAACTGCTCGACCGTAACTTTCATCCTTATATCTATTTGTACATAGTGGAGCTGAATCATATGTAAGCCTAAATCCACTTTGGTGTCCCACAAAGCTCTGTCCTTGGTCCGTTCTTCTTTCGTATCGATCCTTTTCATCTTAGCTCTCCTATGGGACACATATGTTAGTCATTTCGTTTCTACACTCATAATAATCAAATTTATCTCCCTCCCCACCCCCGCCCTCATTTACTTAGTCTCTTAGAACCCTCCTCTCTGCTTACTTAATCATCCGGCGTTGCTCATTCACTCAACCTTGGCGGATCCCCAATCCAATTTTTTGACACTCTTAAAAACCCAGGAGTCACCTTAGATAGTCAGCTTTGGCTCAAAACTCACGTCAATTATGTCTACAAGTCCTTTCTCTGCTTCCTTCGAAATCGTTACTAAATCCATTCACAATTTGATCATAGAGGTTTTGAGACCGCTACCAATGCTTTCATTAAGTCTTTCCTTGATTCCTGAAGCTCCCTCCCTACTTAATCCGATATTTTCTCTCTTTTACCCCTTCAACTTGTTCTTCTGCACCAGGGCCATTTTAATCGTACACCGCCGTTGCTTTGAAAATTACGTCACTTTGACACGTGTACCGTAACAAAATATATAGCAAAATTAAACAACTCGGAGAGTTAATAGATGTTCGATTATGTATTGCAACCCGGTCTTCAGTTACCATTTTCCTCTCTCTGAGGGACTTGAAATTAAACATTTGGCGGAAACCCCAATAAAAGGTGACATCATTATATTTTCATCTGAAATTTTCTTTTCATTTAAGTAGTATTGATTAATTATGCACTATCTTTAGTGTGATTTTGTATATATCTTCACTTCTACCATCTTTTATGTCATTTACGCTGTTTTTCGCTCTATTCTTTCTAAAGGAATAGAGAGAGTTTATTTTTCTATCGCAATAAGTAATTGAATGGCCACCAAATACGTCTTTCCACTAGTTATGATCGCTCTCTTTACCACGAACTTACTGCTCTATCTTTGGTTGACCTAAGTCACTAATCTTTCAGTAGAACTGAATGAAAACTTTTTTTGTCGAGGTATGGTGAAACAAAAGATAGGTTTAAGAAGTGATGGATTACTCACTTCCTTCAAAATTAAAACTCCTGACTCTCGTCCCCGTCGAACCAGTGAACATCTGAAGACATCCATCAGGAACTAGAAGAAAAATTATAATTTGGGTGTTGAAATTATTTTCCATTCATAACCAGCTCATGTTAACAGCAAAAAAACTCTAAGAATGTTGCAATCTTTCGTGCAACCAAAGAAACGAAGTAAAGATGATGCATGATCGATATAAAAGCAAAAAAGATGCAATACTTTATATGAAAATCCTCGAAATTTGTAACGATTTTTAGTAAAAACATTTCATTTAAGCTTTAGAATATGATTTCATTTGATCCGTCAGTTTCCCTTAGGAAGTCAAACTTTGCATAGTGGAAAAGATCTTTTGAGTTTTTTAATAGTTTTGAAGGGCTTACCTCGATCGGAGGAATTTGTGTTGATCTGAGTGACCGATATTAACCATCGAGCACCGAAATTGTTGTTCACTGGATTTCGAATCACATTCAGGGTGATATCAAAATTGGCATCATTGAAATTTACATACACTAAAGAGAAATATTTAATTTTTAAGGATTTATAGCTCGAATTTATCATGCAATAATACAACCCATTAAAATTTAATTTCACTTGCTCGAAAACAATACAAAATATAAGCTTTCTGTAGCTTTACTGGTTACAAGTACATACAATAAGTATTGTGTCATCTACTTACTATGCTGGTCAGCGTTTTGTCCACAAATTAAAGGTATCTGATATTGAGGATCTCCACCTAAGACTTGGAAGTAGCCATTCGTACAATTTCCATTGTTCAGATCTGGAGGATCTAGACTAAGTTCTGTTAATTGTATCCTGATCTGATCAAACTTCTTGGTGAATGGACGAACTTTAATGGAGCACGATTGGGTAGAAGGACTAGTTGAAGGAAATTGTGGATTGAGGAAATAGAAGTTCCTTGTTGCAGCTGTTCCTCCGCAGGGGATTGATGCTAATGGGAATATAGAATGAGTTAAAGCAATATGGCAGCAAATAAAACATCGACAAGATAGAAAAGAATGAATAATGTGGACTTTACTGGGTAGAAGAGATGTGTGTATATGTTTAAAATTTATCCAAGTATGGAGGAGGTTTATACCATCAGTGGAAGTGGGACGAATAAAGGAAAGTCAAGCAAAGTAAACGAAAAGTTTTTCTAAGTAGATAAACAATATGAGTTTTCCTTGAAAGGTCATAATAAAAAGACGTAATTATGATGATCGTTGCCAAAAAAATCGAAGGTCAAGTCATCCAAGAGAAATCCACAAACCTACAAAAGATTAGGAAAAATGGATAGCTGGAAAAACATGTTTTCATGCATCATAAACAAGTCTTCGCCAATTTGTGTCACACTTCAAAGAAGATCAGAGGCAACGTGCCTCAAATCTGCCTCATGACTTACATTAGGACTTTGTTAGAGAACTGTAAAGTAAAAAGAATAAATAAATAAAGGAGAAATAAATATTTGCAGTCTACCACACACTATTTTATTATGCATTTAGTCAACTAAAATCCAACTCGAGAAGATAATGATGCGTTCTGGTCTACAACGCACATCCGTATATTAATAATAATCTTAATTATACAGAATGCTTGTCCACACACTAAATGTCTCGCCATCCGAGTCGGTTTACATAGTTTTTATTTTAGTTATTTTTTCATATTTAGACTAGGTTTGGGGTACTAGTAGATATATATATATATATATATATATATATATATATATATATATATATATATATATATATATGCATTAAAATTCAACCCAGTAGGTAGCTACAGGTAGATGAAGAAGAACTAATTCGTGACAATAATTTTCTTTGCTGCAACCAAGACTCGCTTTTTGACTAAGATTTTTCTCTTCTGTATTTTTTTTAAAGTTGTTTGTAAATAAAAACCTTCATCTAATATATTTCTAAGCATACGACTACGGTACTTTTGATATTTGTACTCTATATTAACATTCAGTTGAACATAATATCATTTAAGTTAATGTTTAAACGTTTTGTTGGAAATAATTTCATGGGTTTAGTTAATTGGTATATAAAAAGGCGCAATAATATTTGAGTAAGACCGACTATTTAGAATTATTAATACTAGGGTGCTACACATTTAATTTAAGCTTCTAGCTAATCCCTATACCCCTCTGAAACCACACTATCCTCTCCCTATCTCCCCTGCTGAATCATCTACCATTTTCTCTAGCAAGAAGGTTCATATGCATTAGGGCATACCCTTTACCTCTTTTCGTTGCCACTGGGTATAAACTTTTTCTCGCTCTACCATCTCCTCAGGAAATACCTTTCTTCCTTGTCTTTTCGAAAAAGATCGGCTCATATCTAGACTCATTCCTACCCAAGTCTTTACCGCCAGTCGCTCCCTATTCTCTCTTACATCACTGATATTTTTAGTACCTCATTCTCGTCAGGAATAGTACAATCTGACTGTAGACACGCTGTTGTCGGTCCTATCCTAAATAAACAAAACCTGAACCAAAACGAACCGACCGACAAGCTCCCACCAAACTCTCAACTTCCATTTATCTCAAAAGTCCTTGAGAGGACGTTGTCAACCCGGATTCTAGATCACTTGTCCTTCTCAAACGCCGATGAGATATTTTTTTATTTTGGTTGTAAGGTAGAACACAACACTAAACTAGCTCTCTTACATGCAACTTGGTTTCTTGGACCACTTCTCTTTCGCATCTCTCTTCTTCTCGTTGTTATTCGAATTTGCCTTCTTAATCTTTCATTTCATTTCCATTCTTTTGACACGCAAATCTAGTTCTTTTTCAACAGGTTTGTTTTCTGAGCCTCTTAAAAACTTACTATCCGATTATATCATCACTGAATGACTTTCGGACAACATTCTGAAAATTAATCATAGCAAAACAGAGGAATTGCTAGTGGGTGCTCCTGCGGATGTGGTTCGCTGCAAAACTATTACTCCTTATATTAATCAGGGCCATCCCATGCCTCTTTCCCCGAAATAGTAAACAAATCTGGGTGGCACTCGTTTACCTAACGGCTTAATGATGGGTCGTAGTCTAAAGCGATCTCCGAAAATCACTTTTGTTTTTGTTCGAATTTTGTTTTGTGTCGTATATTTAACAGCTTCACATTTTACATTGTTTAGAGTATTTAGTGCATAAATTAAGTGTTTTATGTAAACGAGTGTTGATTCAGCATGGTTGAACCTACATAAGAAAGTTATGTATACTTTGCTTGTCGTGTCTTCAATAGTTTGTCATTGTTTATTGGTGTTTAGAGAAAAAAATTTTGCTTCATTTGGTTTATTTGGTTGAAAGGCGGCTGGAAGCTAAGTTATCTTGCATACATCTATTTTTGCATTTATTTTTTGCTTTTCTGCGTCATCTTTGGAATTGAGCTCCGCCAGATATTGACATTTTTCCAACTGTAGTGTTGTTTATTTATCTGCTCCTTGTTTTCTTTGGCCCCCAACTTATTTATTTGTCCATTCTTCATTTTTCTCCCTACTTCTTTGGACGTTTTCATTTTATCTGGATGAGTTCCAGGTACAAATCCGAGCCTATCAAACCATCGCGTTATTTTAATTCGTCGATTATAATCTTTCTAAATTTGATCGATTTTCGAAGATTTTTAAAGATCCTAGAAACCAAATTCACTTAAAATAGCAAAAGCTTTTTATTTTTCGTTAATAAGGCGTGTATATGGGGCAGAAGGACTACCCAAACCGTCCTAGAGGGCGTGTCGTAAAAGGCAACTAAACCCCGATATGGGGCTCTGGTCTGTGAAGTTTTGCCCCCGAAAGCTTTATCCTAAGAACGCAATCCACAATGGCGGTAATATGTGGGGCCTTCTCAGGCTGGTTAATCCGCATGAAGGTGTTAATATAAGAGGGGAGGGGGGTATATGTGATGTGGGGAAAAGGAGAATGGTAGTCAATGTCTTTAAAACAGGGAGATTGCAGATATTTGTTCATGTTGGACAAACATGAAAGGGAATGAAGAGTTTGGGTGGGATGGAGTGCGATCGGGGTGGTAGGGGTAAAGAAGGAGTGGCATGATATAATCGTTAAGTCTGGTTGGGCAAAGATGAATGGGGAAAGGGGTTAAAGAGTATGGTTGATATGTACCTAGTAAGGAAGAATATGGCGTGGGACGTACTTGGTGTGAAAGTTATATGTGGTATGTGTGTGGGACTATCTGATAATACGATTGTGCTGTGTAAGGAGGTTAGATTGAGTAGTGCATGGATGATAAGACGTGAAGAATGCGTAAAGGAAGAGAAAATCAGAAATTAAAGGTTATTGAATCAAAGAGAAGGGGAGAGTAAGAGATAATGCTTGAGATTAGAGGAGAGGAAATAAGTGCGAGAATGGAGATGGAGTCAATTTGAAACCTATTTAAAATAGTTATAGTAGGTAGTGTAAGAGCTGCGTGTGGATGTGTCAGAACTGAAAAATGGAAGCAAAATGCTGAATGGTGGAATGACGATGTGAAACGTGTAGCGGAAAGCAAAAAGGAAACTTACTTGTAAATACTTAATAGTGCAAATGGGAATGACAAGGAGATGAAGAGGAAAGTCAATGAAATGATTAAAAAGATTAAGAAAGCTGTAAAGAGAATGTTTGAACAAAAGATGAATGATGATGCCGATTAGAACAGGAAGCTATTCTGGAAGGAAGTGATAAGGGAGATGGACCAGGAGAAAGATGGCTGTGTGAACATCAAGGAAAAAGATTTTGCAACATCTTTAAGGTGGTGAATGAGGATCCCGATGGGAACAGGAAGCTATTCTGGAAGGAAGTAAGAAAGCAGGAGAATAAAAATGTGTAAACATCAAAAACAAAAATGGCAGGCTCTTGTGAACAATTTAGAGGGCGAAAATGATTTGATCAGTTATATAATAGGGGTATGGAAAATAATGCAAATGTACATATAGTTATATTCGAAGGCATAAATCGGACGCTGTATTGCGGTATGCAAGAGATAAAGATGCAAGAGTTTGTTAGGTGTGTGAGAGGACTGAAAATTTGGAAGGCAGCTGGAGTAGATGTTCTAGTCGCTGAGATGCTAAAAAGTGGTGATGATTGCGTTATTGAATGAGTCTGGTGGCTGTGTTGTACGGCATGTGAAGGCGGAAGATAACCTGAAGACACGAAGAATGCAGTATTAGTGTCATTAAGTGTAAATGTAAGAACTACAGGGGTCGCCTTTGAGTATTGTAGGTAAGGTGTGTGGAAAATTTTGGGTTGGGCGTAAAAGAATGATAACTGAGAGATTGATAGGGTATAAAACAAGGAGGGTTTAGAGAAGGTAGTGGGTGGGGTTTTCAAATATTTGCACTGACACAACTTTCTAAAACTAAAAGAGCTGAGAGGTGTAAAGTGTATGTTGGGTTCATGAACCTGGAGAAAGCTTATGATCGTGTAGATAGAGAAGCATCATGGAGGGACGGTTTGGTATATTATAGGTTGTGTAAAGAATATTTTGCTGCTGGAAGTAAAGCGTGTGTGATGGTAAAAGATAGCCGGAGTGAGTGATTTGACATACTTGAGGGTGTAAAACAATGGTATGTGATGTTATCATAGTTGTTTAATATATCTATGGATGGAGTACTGAACAAAACATCCATGGGAATGGGGAGGAAGAGGTGTGAGATTGATGAGGAATGGCGATGGATGAGTTATATCTAGATTGATGACCTGGTCTGATGTTTGAGGGAGGGATTTGGAACTGTTGATTGTAATTATTGACATGGTGCGTGTGTGGAGGGTCTGAAAGTGAAGGCAGAAAAGAGTAAAGTTGTAGCTCTCATGTTGAAAAATAAGGTAGACTTGTGGCACCGAAATTTTAAGATTTAATAAGCCCAGCGAGAAGCTCCACAAATGGACACTCGGGGGTCTATCAAATCCTAAAAGGCTATTCTTATAAATAAAGGAAATAATATGTCACATGTAATAAAAAATAACTATAGGGAATTAGAAAATGAAACAAAATATATATAAATGTACATCAGTCAAGGTAGGACAAGCAATTCGTCAAAGACACGCAATCAAAGGTTGACACAAACATACAAAAGTGGTTCCATTGCCGCGATGGAAGGTCAGCTGTTTAAACAAAGCTTGAGATGCAGATGCAGAACTGAAAACACGGTAGCAGCGGTCATTGTTTAATTAACAGCGGCAATTGTTTGCATAGCGATGGACTGCGAAATTCAGTCGTATCTTAGTATCTTGACCTGTAAAAAATCTCTATCTCCTGAAATTAGCTCCACCCAAAAACATAGAATAAGCTCCATCAGAAAAACAACAGTGGCTAATAATAGGCCACGCCCATTGTTTCCAAGAAAAAAATATACTACCAAATCCACACTAAGAGTAGTCAGTCCGTATTCGTCATGGAATCAGTCTGTATTCACCATTCATTATAATTCGACAGTAATAAAGTCTGGCGTTACGAAATCCCGTTGACTCGCCTAAATCCTGCCGCCCTTAGACTCGTACTTTACATAAAACAAGCTTACCCACTGACCGCAAACACTTGGAGACGTTTTTACCTCTCCCGTTTGAGTAGGCCAATTTGACGAATATAGTTATATTTTTGCAGCAAGTCCTTTTCTTGCTTCAATCACGAAAAGACCTTCGGTAAACCCAGCCTATCTAATATCAAAGCCAGCGGTCAAACGAATTCCCCTCTGCGCCGAAGCCTACTACAAGATCGCTCGCCCCCTCTCCCTATACTCTTGACTCGCTATTAACATCGAGCACTTTTAAACTGGTAACCTCGAGGTCCTTCAAATTCTCACGTATTTATTAACATCGAGAACCCGCTATAAACTCCCTACACGATAGAGGGCAGCACCGTCACTATAAAGTAATAGCAGTTGTGATTCAGAATGGGGCGGAGTGTGATGTCAGAGTCCGTGTTGTCACCCTTTAACAAGTGTGCAAGTGCGATTTTTAAGTATCTAGGATTCATTTTAAGAGATAGTGTTGCAGATGAAACAGTGCAACCACACGATTCTAAATGGTAAGAAAGTCTCTGAGGTACTTACTTATTATCGACAGCCATTTTTTTTACTAAAGGATTTTTTTAGTTCACTAAACAATTAAAAAAAAATAAACCTAACCTAACCTAATCCTTTAGGAAAAATATAAATAAAAACTCCTTAAGTATAAAAAAAATGGGTGTTGATAATAGTAAAGTACCGATTTTGCTTCTCAAAATTGGCCCTTCAAATTCTGAGAAGATTACGTTCATTCAGTCTCTTTTTAAAAGCTTGGTAGAGTGGTAAAGTTAAGGGAGGTGAATTTGTCTGGAAGAATCACACCTACAGTAGCATGGATTCATTGGAATTAATGGGGTTTTTCTTTCTTAAGGATCGCTCATCTGGCGACTAGCACAAAGGAAATAAACGCTGAAATTAATTCAGCGTATTTATTAGGCTATACAAAAATAAAAACAGAAAAAACAAAACGCAACACGATATAAAAATAACATAAAACAGCAAAAAAGAGGGTGGGAGTGAATGTTCCGGTGTTGGGGAGGAGATCAATGGCGAATTATTGGATCTATGGAGAAAAACAAGCAGCTTCAGAATCATTTAGGGTGTCGAAATCTCACCTAAGCAGCACACATTGCTGGAGTTGGGGCAAAACCCCACTTTCCGGCCATTGTTGAGGATGCAGCTCGCGAAGGATGTGCAGAAGCCCTCGAGGAGGATATCTCCAAATCGTGGTACGCAAGTGGGGTTCGGAGGATTGAATACTGCGAGGGAGAAAATGTGATTTAAATGAACGCAACCAGAAAACTTAACCAACGTCATGGTTTGTTTAACCTGATTATATCCGGGGGTATTTGCCATAAACAAGTAAAATATTAACAATAGACAAGGAAATTATTTATATATGGGATGGGATAGGTAAGCTCAGGAGCAGAAGGTGTCTAAAATCCCCGACTTACGCCACTGGCTGGCAACGGTCGGCGACTGGCTGAGTACAATAATCGAACACCCTTAAAGGACACTGAGTTCGGACACTCTCAACACACAATGGGTTCAGACAGTCCCAAAAGACACACTTCGGACACTTTCAACAGACAGAGTTCGGACAATCTCAAATGACACTGAATTACACAACCTAGGAGAAAAACTTAAGTTCACTAAATATGACAAAAAGGGATCTTTCGGTTATCAGAACCAACCAGGAGCAACAAAAAAAAAAAATAACATTAGTCTAACGCATGAGAAAGAGAACGTACCCATTGAATCTTGATTAAGAACGAAGGGATTAAGGTACTTTAGAAAAGTAGGAACCATACACACAATATTGAATTAAATTTTCTCCCTCAGTAATCAGATGGCAAAGGGGAGACCCCCTCCACTACTCAGCGGGAAGCCTCTTTTATCCGCCCCGTCCGCCGCACCAAGACGGAGTGAGCCCGCGCTTAGGGGCGGAGTCTTTCCTCAACGTCTTTGATTATTTCCTCGATAGGAGCCATATTACAGATTTTAAGGAAAAAAAACTCACATGGAAGAAGGATACTATGGTCTCCCAATACCTTTGGAGGTATAGTACAATTCATAAAATGGAATTTTAAGATTCTTCGATGGATTAATTACACTAGTAATTAAAATACAAATAGGAATTCTCCATAGGTAGCCCAAGCTTTTGGACTTTAAGAATATTCCTGAGAGGGAGAAATTGAAGAATTGTATGCAAGTCATGGATGCGCGTACACAAGAAACCCATCACTTCAAGATGATTAAAGGAGAATTCTATGAAAAAATCGGAAAACAAGACACGAAAATTGATCGGTAGGAAAATTCGGTGATACAAAAGTTCCACCCACGAAAATTCCATCCAAGGAAAATTTCTACCACAAAAAATTTCCACTCGTGGAAAATTCCACCTCAAAATGATGTGAATAATATTAAAAAAAATCATTTAAAACTTTACTAGTTATAATTATTACACACATAGGAAATAATTTAATAGAATTTGAAATTGGCATATCAAAACGTACCATTTTTACTAGAATTAAAAAAAATAACCATTGCATAAAATATAGAGCAGATTATACGCCATACCTTTGAGAAATTACAAAACATTATTTTCGTTCAGAAACTCGACAAGATGTTTAAGCTTGTTATTAATGTTTTCTTATATATATATATATATATATATATATATATATATATATATATATATATATATATATATATATATATATATATATTTTTTTTCTTCTGTTTCTGGTGGCTTTAATCACCTAGCGAAATGTGATTAAGGTTTGTTTGAGTAAGGCTTTCCTCTCTTTGCAATGCAGAACATAGCATCCATAATTCAGATGCATGCTTGTTAATGATGACCGGAGTGAACTATGAAAACCTTCTACTCCATTATTGGATCGTGGTAGGTTTTGAAAGACGCGCTCTCTTACATTCCCAAAATGTATTGAGAATAAGGACTCCCCTTTTCTACGCTGTGTTAAGGTTGTTATTGGGTGGAATTTTTATGGAACCGAAAACTCAAAGTCGGCGAAGAAAATGAACGCGGGAACAGATTAAAAGAAATTGTAGAAGAAATAAACTTTTAAATTATAAACTCATACCAAGAATGGCAAAATGGAAGATGGATTTGGATGGAATCAAATGGAACACATTGTGGGATCAATTACATAGTCTTAAAAAATCCTTAAAGACATATCGGCGGTTATCAGCTCCTTCAACCCAGGTAGCGATCACAGAGTGCTCAGGAGCAAGATCAAACTAGATAAAAAAACAAGAGCCAAACTCAAAAACTCATGAGAAAGAGAACAAACCCACTAAAACATGAGTCATAGTAAAATAAATACCTTCCAAATTACACTAACAAACAAGTTTAATGAAGTAAATTGCCACGTGTCAAAATCCGCGCTAGATAAAGCATCAATGTTATATCTGAAACTATTTTACAACGTTCAACTCTGGCCAACAACAATGAGACAAAGTCATCATGAATACATATAATTATTTTTATATACTCACCGAGTCTACGAAAGACTGAAAAAGGCAAAAAAATAACACTGGATAAAAGAATTAGAGAAAGGTAGATTATACTGAACTCAACATGTTTATTAATAAACAACTAAGAGTAAATTTATAACACAAATCTTTTGAGAAAAAACTATTTAAAACAGCAAATCAGTCTCACAAATGAAACAATACCTAACAAATCGCAGTAAATAACAACACTAAATGATAAACAGGGAAATAAAATCATAAGCAAAAAAAATATTTGAAGAATGGACGAATTCTATCAGGAAATATTAACTTAGCTTAATATTGTCCATCGTTGCCGATGACGATGTTACTCTATACATGGATGAGTTTGATGATGTTTGGTTGATGATTATCGTCTTTGGTGAGATCGTTGATGGCTGCGGAGTCTGCTCAGGTTGGCACAGCCTCTTCCACGGAGATCGCAGATATGGGGTAGGGTATTGTAAGAATGTGTGGATGAATGAGCAATGCATGGAGTGATAACTTGCACGACAATGTTTAAGGTGGAAAGTAAGTGTGCATTCTTCAGTCCACCATTTTCACTTTCCCCTGCTAAGTCCAGTGGCAAGGAAATGATCCAGGACGTCTGGAGCAGGTTTAAGTTGCAGTGCTCTGCCGAAAAAAGTTCCTCCTTGGAATATCGCCTAATGCACGAGCACTGGGCAGATTTAATCTCCAGGTTTACTCCTGAAGTCTTTGCCCTTCCAAGGGCTCCCACAAGAAAGTGGGGTTGGACGAAATTTTACATACACATAGAAGCATAAAAATTAGTAAAGCGCCTAGGGGAGAGATGGGGTTACGTAAAATTGACCCAATAAATGCTATGGCTGAGGTTCTTGCTGACCTACGACGAGATGGTCTGTTGACAAAATATTTAAGGCAAAGTTAGACTAAATTGGCCCAACGATTCTGTTGTACTTAAAAAAAAGCGACAGAGAAGAATTATACAATTATAGGCCAATCGATCGATCAAACTCGTATCGGTAACACAAATTACTTACAAAACTCATACTCAACAGACTGAGACAGACATTAGACTGCAATCTATTCAAAGATTTTTGCAGGTAACGAATATGAAACACCTCTGCATGGCACTCGTAGATTATGAAAAACCCTTTGACTTAGTAAGCACTAATTCAGTTCTAAAGGAAACTACAGAAAAAAGGAGTTAACGAAACCTGCAGTGACATACTCTCTTTAATATATGGTAATGGAAGATCGGCATTTGGCCGAAGTTGGTTAATAATAAAAGGCAAATAAAGAAATAGAGAAAAACTTTGGAGTGTTATATGTATTTTTTAAACTAGCACTCAAATCTGGGAACAACTAACGCGGGTATATCCGACAAAAACAGAGAAAATCCTATCTTTAGGTTAATTAAAAAGAGGAATAACAAGTGAAATTAAGACACAATCAACATATGGGAGGGCTCTCTCAGGGACCCAAGCACGTGGTCAATTATAAAAATCATCACTTAAGAACGAGCGTTTGTCTCCTTAATAAAAACTCTATAACAAATCAATCTCGTATGGATGAATAAGCTGCAGCGCCAGGGACAAGAAACCCCGCTCATCACTATAGCGTGGTGGATACCGTGCATACAGTCTGTCCCAGGGAGGGCAGTCACCTAAAATGTGATATACAGCCTGGAGTAAAAGCAATCTTCGCAAGAAGATTCAAGAGACCGCTACGTCTCGTGAACGTGTTCGATTCTGAGATGACAGAAAATGACTTGATATCCTTGAGGCATTGGCGGAGAGATTTCGTGGGAAAGTTGGATCGCAATGGTGCGCAAGTTTAGTCTTAGATGCCTTTCCTATATTTTTCATGCAACCCTAAAAGTTGGCCTCATCTCTCTCATGTAATCAGAATGGGACGAGTGAAACTCCGGTCTCGTTTCCCAATCTGTGCAGACAGCCTGGACCCTCATCGGCGAGATCATCAAGTAGAAATATAAACGTCAAGGAACCTAGTATTGGGTTGAGGAATAAGTTCTAGCGGTTTTATCAAATTTATTCATTACCATTACCAATTTTAGAAAAAAAAATCATTTTTAATTGATAAAAATATGTAGTTTAATCAATAATGTATTCTCCGTTGTTATTTACGACTTATTCCCAACATCCAGCTAGTTTTTCGATGCCTATTCAATAAAAATCTCTGGATTTGACTCGAAGAATTCGTCTAACAAGGTTCTTAATTCCACATCAGTATGGAACGAAACGCCGCGCAAATTGTTGGAGAGCGATCGGAACAGATGGAAATCCGATGGAGCCAAGTCTGGCGAATATGGAGGATGCGGCAGGATTTTCCAATTAAGCGTTTGGATGGCGTCTTTTGTCATATTGGCAATGTGAGGACGAGCATTGTCGTGTTGCAGAAGGACTCCATAACGTCGATGAGGTCGCTTTTCACGAATAGCTTCGGTGAGTAGATACATTTGTTGAACGTAGAGTTCTGCATTGACAATCTCGTTGTTCGCAAGGAGCTTATAAAAAATCATGCCTTCACAATCCCACCACACACACAGCATCGTCTTTCGTAGATAAAGTCCTTGCTTTAATTGCGGAAGTGTTTTTTTTATTGGGGCTAAGCCATTTGTTTCGATGGTTTATGTTGACATAAACACACCACTTTTCGTCGCCAGTGATGATGCGGTGAAGAAATCTGTCCTTATATCCACGAGTAGCCTTGTGACGAGCAAGCAAACTTGCGGCAATCGTGGAGCGTTGAAGTTTGTTGCTTTCACTCAAAGCGTTCGGAACTCATGCACCGAGTTTTTTAACTTTTCCTATCGAATAAAGGTGATTCACTACAGTTTTCTGATCACACGCCAATTGTACAGCCAATTTTTTAGTCGATTGACGAGGATTTTCATGAAGAAGGTCGTTCAATCGATCTTCATCCAACTTAACGTGGCGACCAGAATGTTCTTCGTCATTAAGATTGAAATGACCGATTTTGAAACGTGAAAATCACCATTGAGCTTTCCTTTCTGATAAAGCATTTTCTTTGTACACAGCACAAATATCGCGACGAGCTTTGGCTGCGTTTGCATTGTTCCCGTCTCGATTGAAAATGAATAACAACAAGTGTCGAAAATGCGCCTTTCTTTCAACTTGACATTCCATTTTGAGGGTACATAACAAAAATTATATTAACACAACTTTTAAATAAACCGTAATGACTTATTACTCATATTACTCAACTTCAAGACGTACCCTAAGCAAAAGCCCAATAGTCTACGCTGTTAAGAGACGTAGCCTAACCTTTGCAAATTTTGCTCTCATTATTTATTATTGTTTCTTAATATGTGCACAAATCACGTCAACAAAACTTAAATCAACCCAACATTAAAAAAAAACCACAAGAACTTATTCCTCAACCTAATAGAATACAATCTCGACGTCCTCCAGATTCGCAGTAGCCTGACGAAACTGATACTGTGAGCCAAAGGATGTAGAGATTCCAATACTTCAATGGCAGTAAGTGCGTTCTTTGAGTCACATTAGACTACAAAATGGTCTACAAATCAGGCAAGGTGCTTAATTTCTCGTAGCGAGCAGTATATTGTAGCCAGTTCAGCCATAAATACAGAAGGCACGCCCGGAAGAGCCCCACAAGCTTTAAACAAAGGTGTGTGTGTGTGGGAGGAGGGGTGGGGGTAATAATGAACGCGAATCACACTTCAGACCTGGAATAATCTGTGTCTAAAAACCAACTCCAGTATGACAAGATGCAAGTTCCCAAAATATTCGAAACCAATACCCTCGGTGCTTAAGAAGCTTTATGAGCATAGGCGTGGCGACAAAAGTTCAAAGGCGCTATCTTCTTAGGTAACATCTTGAGCAAAACCATCAGTGCCATTGGCACGAGAGTTATACCAAGCTCTCGAAAGGAATGATGCTGAAAAAATCTTCCCGCCGGACACGCTCCTCTCGTCCTAGAGGCTCTGATATGGCTACCTTCACTCGTACAAATTCAGACAGAAAAATTAGGAGGCTTCACCCTATCCCCATAGAAGGGAGGGTCACCATGATGCGGTATCCCCAGGCGCCATCATCAGCCTTCTCAAAATCAAAAAATATCATGGTTAAGTATTACATGCAAAGGAAAACCTCGCAGATAGCACTTTCCGACCAGAGCAGAACATCTGAAGTGGAGTGGAATTTACGGAAGCCACACTGTGTTCAGGATATGTGACCCCGTTGTTTATGAGATATGCTAACCTGACATTTATTAATTTATTCATCAACTTTCACACGCAGGGTGTTGAAGTAATTGGGCTTAAACTGCCGATGTTGAATGATATCTCTCAGCCCCTGAAAAGCAAGCACGATAGCAATTAAACAGGAATTAGGGAAGATACTCTGACTAGATCATGTCGAGTAAAGTTAAGAGAAAGGATAAGCCTCGCTCCCCTAGGTATTGAAACATAGCTTACGAGATATCATCCTAACGAGGGGTGGTATCCACGAAAGAAGAACAAGCGAACACAACTCGCCCAGTGAAAACAGGTCATTGAAAGGATCCTTGCATCTGAAGGTGAAGTTCATGCGGCGGCCTTTAACGACCGTGGGACGTACTTGAAATGTTGGTGACGCACCAATCCGAATGGATAATACGAAGAAAGCGGTCGCAAAGGATTCTACCACGGACAATTGGCCCGAGATGGTGATTCCTTCTTCATGGAGAAGGGGGGGGGCGTAGTGAGTGAACTTTATAAAAAATCTTTCTGGCACGCTTCCACCCCCTGCAAAAGTGCATATCCCATTAATCGAAGACACGTTTGGCCTAGATGAATTGCGGCGAGCACGCTTCACAATAAAAGGGAATCTGGGTGTCACTCAATGAAATTAAAATCGGTGAAATTGCACGGACTGCAGGTAGAGCGACAATAGATATATCTCTTCTTTCCGATGGCCATCTCATGCAGTTAACCACCAAGAAAGCAATCGGCTTGCTAAACAGCCAGACGTTTGAGGAACTGAAGCCAGGTACTCAACGATGAGAGTATCGAAGGGAAACCCAAAAGCCGCATCTACTGACCTATACTTCTAGATTGAGATAACCTTTAGTATTTTCCTTGAGGTGGAACATTGTACGCTACCCAAGCAAGACATAGGTGGCATTTCGATCAGCGGCGTCCCGGCAAAACAGATTTTAATGTCAAAGGGATCGCTTCCATGGCGGTCATCGACCACTCCCACCCCATTCAAAATACAATTGTTCATCAAGAGAGCGCAAGGAGACACCAAAACAGAGAAAACTCAGTTATATGGCATAGGTGCGTAAATTCTCCTATATCATGGACACCGGTTTCAAACTCTTCGAACATTTCCGTTAAGATCGGCTGGGACTGATCATGTAGTCTTCCCAGAGGGGGTGTCTACTGTTTTAGCTCCATAGATATAAATGACATCGGCCACCGACATACGGTATAACAGACAAAACTCCACCTCATCGAAGGAGGCTGGTAGTTTAAAGTACATAGATATGAGAGAAATACTCCTATCATTTTAAAGTTCTACTGCAACTACCTGGGAGGAGGTTTGAAGAGCTCAAATAAGAACGGAGACTTCACGTCGAGCGTAATTTTCGCACATCCAGCTGGCCCCCATACCGTTGCAGAGGGCATGCAAAACCTTTGTATCCTTCGAGGGTGGTCAGTAGGAACGTACTTTATGTGATCTCTTGAAGGTAAACAGAAAATGGAGAGCTGGGAATGTCGAGCCTCTGTAGATCCTCGCAATTAGCCTGGAGTACATAGCAATCCTTTTGAAAGAAAATGCTCTTTAAATCTATTCAGAAAAAGTTTTCGGCTTCCTCTTCGAGAACAAGACCCTCACAGAGGTGGCCATATACGCATGGAGGTAGAACTATGACGGCTATTGGTCGTTGGGTGCACCGGAGTCTTTGCTGCCTCTGAGGCATCATCTGATGCTAGGCTCGACACGTGAGCTTTTCTTCTCTTTGCATCGATTCCTTAGTCCTTTGGCTATCTGGCGAAGTACATTTCGAGTCTGCTCTCCCTCGTCTTTTGGTTCAGGCCTAGTCCACATTCTCCCGTTCGGAGAGGCACGTGTAAGCCAAACGCCTTTATTTCTACACTACTTCTGAGAGGGAAGCCATTATTACGCAGAGGTGACTCAACTGTGACCTGTTTGGGCTTTGCTTCGTCCGAGTCAAGTGACTCGGTGGAAAAGTGCGGATGCTAGGTGTCCCACGAAACGATCGCTCGTGGGGAAGAGGGGTGCTCGGGTTTTAGCTAGACCCGTGTTCGTACATTCTTTGTTGTCAGATGTACAGGAGTGACGTCCGGGTGAAGTAGAACGCGCAGAAGGATTTCCGTTGATCGCGGAAGTTAAGGTGGTCGCAGCCTTGTAAGAGGCCAGGAACGGAGAGTGTGTTTTCATTTGAGAGACATATGAGGTGGTTGGAACGAAATGCGAGCCATACCCTGGACGTCTGGGTCCTTTTAGAAACATATACGAATCACAATGCTTAGAAGAAGCTAGGTGCAACCCGCCACAACACGCGCACTTGCCTGTGCTAATAATTGATTTATCATGCACATCCTTAAGGTAAGTTAACTAACTAACTTTGCGGATTGACCCATCTTTGCACGTCAACACCAATTGCTTTTAGAACAAAGTAGTGACAATAATAAAAACCACCGCGTGCCTTACACGGAAGCGATGCCAGCCTGCAGGCACTGACTTAGGAAGTCTGCCTAAGCCTAACGTAACAAAGAGTGTCAGGATGAGTCTCGAACCTCATCCCTCCTTCCTCACTACACGCTTAGCAATGTTTTCAAAGAACAAGTAGCCGCTTCCTAGAATGCACTACCCCTTTCAATGCGGTGTGTTCAATCACTCGATCAAGGTATGCCACTAAGTGTTCGAATCGTTCTCAAGTTGTCACTTAGAAATGTGCAAAGATCATGACTCCCGAGTAAGGAAGTGTTTGGAAGAAGGTGGATTTCAGTTCGAACACTTATTGTAAACTGTAAATTGTTATATAGTAAATTGCCTATGAGTCTAGACTTTTGCACCACCCTGTTAGAAAAAAAATCAACATCACTAAACTAAATTTCAAAAAAGCTAATTTTGCAGGGCTAAGGGAGAGCTTGAGAAATTATAGAACAAAAAATGAAGAAATTGATAAAGTGTGGCAAGAATTTAAAAACAATCTCCTAAATAAACAAGCACAATTCATACCATCAAATGTTAGTACCGTCCAAAATATCAATGAACCTAAATGGTTTTCGGCAGAAATTAAGAAATCCATTAGAGAGTGAGAGATAAAGCGTATAAAACCCTAAAATATAATACGAATTTAGATAATAAAAAACATTATGTAGAATTGAGAAGAAAAGTTAAAGCTGAAACCAAAAGAGCCAAACGAAATGAAGAGATAAGAGTAGCTCTAAAGTGTAAAAAAAAAATCCAAAGGAGTTTTTCGCTGTAGTAAATAGTAGAAAACCGATAAAAAGTAGCATTGACCCAATAAAAGACAAATATGATATTTTACAATTTAACGATGTTGATATAGCAAACACTTTAAATGAATATTTTGCATCTGTGTTTATAAAAGAGAATACGATTAATAATCCAACACCAACTAATAAAAATGCCGGTATTAGACCGCTTGAATCTATTAGATGTACTGATTTTACTATACTAAAGCTTATTGCGAAAATGAATAAATATAAATCCCCTGGACCAGATAAAATATTTCCAAGAGTTCTGAAAGAAGTCAAAGATCAAGTGGCTGAACACCTAACGCAGATTTTTAATTTAGCGTTAGAGAGTGGAATTGTTCCTCAAGATTGGAAGCTAGCAAATGTAACGCCGATATTCAAAAGAGGTTGTAAAGAACTAGCTAGTAATTATCGCCCAATAAGTTTAACTTCAATAGTTGGAAAACAACTCGAAACTTGTATTGCAGAAAAAATACTTGAGCATTTAGAAAAGAATAAATTATTAAATGGTTCACAGCACAGATTTAAAAAAACAACTCATGCCTCACAAATTTATTAGATTTCTTCCACTTTGTTAATAGAGAATATGACAGTCCTAGATCAGACGATATTCTGTATTTAGATTTTCAAAAGGCATTCGATAAAGTACCGCCTAAGAAAATTATGTCTAAAGTAAGAGCCTTAGGAATAGAAGGAGAAGTAGCAAAATGGATGGAAAATTGACTCACTGATCGTAAACAGAGAGTAGTCATTAACGGACAAGAGTCAGAATGGACTCCGGTGAGTAGAGGAGTTCCACAAGGTTCAGTTCTTGGACTTTTGCTTTTCATTATATATGTTAATGATGTAGATGATGACCTGCTGTAAAAAAATTCTAAATTCGCAGATGATTGCGAGTTAGGAAAATGAATAGTAACTGAGGAAGATGTTTTAGAATTTCAAAAGGATATTGATAAAAGAGCACAGTGGTCCACAAAATGGGAACTGCCCCTAAATCTAGACAAGTGTAAAGTAATGTATGTAGGTTATAAAAACCCGAGAGCAGAATATAAAATCTTTGATCGAAATATTACCATAACTGATAATGAAAAAGATCTTGGAGTCTGTATATCGAATGATCTCAAGTTTTCTGAGCAGTGTATCGAAGTGGAAAAGAAAGCAATGAAGCTTCTTGGATATATCAAACGTCAATTTAGTTTTAAAAATAAAGCTACAATTTTAAATATGTACAATGCATTGGTAAGACCACAATTAGAATACTGAGCTCACCATACCTACGAAAGGATATTGACAGATTGGAGAAAGTCAAGCTAGATCCACAAAATTGATACCAGAATTACGAAATTATAACTATGAGAAAAGACTAGAAAGACTAAATTTATTCACACTAGAAACAAGACGTTTGAGAGATCAATTAATAGAAGTATTCAAAATCATGAAAGGAATAGATAATGTAGACTATTCTACTTGGTTCGAACTTAACATAAATTATACGAGAAATAATAGCAGGAAAATCGTTCCGAAACATTTTCGAACAAATTTATGTGGGAACTTTTTTTCCTATAAAATTTAAAATACTTGAACCAGTTGCCTGAAGAAGTGGTGTCCAGCAGTTCAGTTGACACTTTTAAAACTAGACTGGACAAAATAATGGTAAACTTTAGATAAAAAGTAACAAGACATTATATGTTGATAAAAACGAAGAAAAAAGAAGAAGCATGTTCTAAGTTTAGATGAGTTAGACAATAACTATCACGATTTTTAATTTGATGCTGCATCTATATAAAATGTAAATATGTTTCTGTCATGTTGTACTAATACAAATAATCTTGGATATGTATATGAATAATTAGTTTTCAAAATATCTGATAAAAAGCTTTGCATCTGCAAGCGGTATTAGCAGTGACCAATAAGACAGTAGACAGATTTTTTTTTTAAATAAGAATGGAACGAGTAGATAGATCTAATAGATAATAGGCGACAAGAAAGAAATGCATGCTAACAAAAGAAAAAGAAAAAAGAGCATGTTCTAAATTAGATTATTACGATAAGTCAGATTTTTGTTTTTGTATATATTAGTATGTTCCTGCTTTCCTTTTAAAATTTCCTGGATGTGTCTATTTTACAACACTGCCAGGTATATATTTTCACTTTTCCAAGCCCTGAAACGGGTGGAAGAGGTTGGTGGGGAGAGACTTCATCTTTACTATCCTATTCCTTATCTGTAGTATTGTATATAGTTAGAATTTAGGATAATATTATAAGTACTTCCATTGAAATGGACCGAATGGTCTCTTGAAGTACTTACTTTCCTTGTATATATATATTTTTTTTTTAAAAGTCTAAATAGATAACATCCACCGCCTTATCGAGGTCGTGCTCACTGAAAACAAAGTGAAAGAATTCTACAAGATTCGTGAAGCATGACCGTTGCCTTCGGAACCCGTGCTGAAAACTCCTCAATCGCAAGTTGGACTCTAAATATGACGTCATTTTGTCCACCACAATACTTTCCATGAGTTTACCGACTATTGAGGTTAAGTTAATAGGTCGGTAGTTTGACGGCTGGCTAGGGTCTCCATTCTTGAAGATAGGAGTCACCTCTGCTTCACGCCAGTCTCTAGGAACGCATTCAGGCTGGATTGACATGTTGAAGATTGTGCTCAGATGTCGTGACACTTCATCGCGCACTTCTTTCAACACTTTAGGTAAAAACCCGCCCGGGCCACGGGACTTATTCGTCTTTAGATCAGTGATCTTTTTTTCTATTTTTCCTTGGGTGAAGTCCATTTCTTCCAGCTTTTCTCCCAAGTAAGAATCCGTGGGCTGGAGGATGGGACCACACTCATCAGTAAACACTGAAGAGAAGTAGACGCTGAGGAGGTTAGTATTTTCTGCATCTGAGTGCTTTAATGACCCCTCCTCATTCACTAAAGGGCCAATCGTGCGATGGATTGGTTTACGGCTGTTTACATAACCAAAGAGCTCCTTATGATTCTTCTTGCAAAGTCTCGCTACTCGGAGCTCCTCGGCACTCTTTGACGCCATTATGCTGGACTTCACTCTCCTAGCTATCCTACGGTACTTGTCAAAGTCACTAGAAATCTTTGACTGCCGGTTCATTGTTCTTTTCTCCGTCAGCACTTGACCTATTTCTCGATTAAACCACTTTGGTTGAACAGAAGACCGACGAAGGCTTTTCAAAGGGATGAATCGTGATTGAAGACTCATGAACGTAACTTTGAGTCTATTCCACGAATCTTCAACATCCTCGCACACTCCTAGCCTCGCATCAGTCAATCCAGCACCTAGACCTGCAAATTTTGCTCTTCTAAGATCAAGTTTCTTCGATTTACCGGTCGCAGACTCTACCTTGAGGACATTGACTATAAATCTGACTAGTCGGTGATCACTGCCACCGAGCTCTTCGCCTACAAAGAGATCCTCAACGATGTCATCCTCAGAGGTGAAAACCAAGTCGAGGGTATTATTGCCTCTCGTCGGCTCTCTCACCCATTGAATCAGGAACTCGTTGTTCGCGAACTCCAGGAGTAGTGCGTTCTCGCCACAGGATTATCTGGTTTCCCAGTCGACCTGGTGTTGAAGTCTCCCATGACGATACACACTTTGTCTTCAACAAGTTCACCCAGCAGTCGGTACAGCTCCCTGTACTTTTCAACGAGTTTGGCAGGGTGTATATAAAGCAGCAGGGTCCTGTATCTGACAGGACCTATCTCTAGGTTTACACCTAGGAGCTCAGGGTCGGATATAATGTTGCAGTTCGTCGTTTTGAATGTATCAGTAAAAATACAAAATCACACCACCACCCTCTCTGTCTAGCCTATCTTTTAGAAAGAGTTGGTAGCCAGGAATCATGAATTCTTCCTCAAAATCTCGGTTCGAGGTTTTTACCCATGACTACGTTATGGCCATTATCTCGAGTTCTTCCGTCGCTACAAGGCCACGAAGTTAAAGAAACTTGTTCCTGATTTACCTCGCATTGAACAGAAGAACTTTCAGGGAGTCCCCGAATGTAGGATTCCCTACCCTCTTCCGTTTCCCGGCGTGCTTGTTGGCGCGGTGACACTCCTCTTAGCGACCTCTGAAAAGGTCGTACCAGGAGTGACGAGAGCATAATGGCGCACGCCCGCCTTCATTCTGAGCCGGACACTCCTTTGGGTCCTCTCTACAACATCCTGGATCATGTTCGACAGAAAGGCCTTTCCTTTAAAGGAAAGATGTACCCCATCCCTTTGGTACAGATCATTCCTACCATAAAAGGTGCGGTACGGGTCCACAAAAAAAACCCTCTGCCGTATACAAGTCTGCCAGGCGCTGGTTCAAAGAGACGTTCATCGAGTCAGCGGTCCGTGTTGGACCTCTCCTCAGGAGCATCCCGACCACAAAACGCATGCGGGTTTTCAGCCCACAGTCATCCACGGCGCCCATGACTGTGTGGATGATTTTATCCGTAGGGCCTACCCTACCTCCTCTCAGGTAGAGGTCGTTGCCACTTACCATCAGAGCAACGACTGAGCTCTCAGAAATCTGAGTTTTCTCCGCCTCTACTCTGATGTGGTGGTTACCCCGTCCTGGCAGGCAGCTTACATTCACACTAGTGCGAAGGCGGGCCGCTAGCAGGGGCTGCAGACCCCGTGCTTGAGAATTCCCAATAAGAGCGACCCTTGCACATATGTCTGCAGACGACCGAGTCTTTCCTTTCGGAAGCGACTTGTCGGTTCCCTCTTCTTTCTCTACATTTTTCTTCTTCTTCTTCTTTTTCTTGTCTTGTTTTGTCTTTTGTTTCTCGTTTCTCTTCTTCTGTTTCTACTTTCTCGTCCGCTGTTTCCACTTTCTTTTTTTCTCTTTCTACTTTCTCTTCTTCTCTTTCTAATTTCTCTTCTTTTTCTTTCCCTTCTTCCTCTTTCTTTTCTTCTTTTTGGCTCGTTGAGGAAGCCTTTCAGCAGGAGACTCCTGCTCTTGGACTTCGGAAGCCTTCTCTCCTTCGCACTCGCCTGAGCATCTGCACCTCTCTGATTTTAAGAGGTGAACCTCCCTTTTGAGAAGGGAGTTCTCCTCTCTCAATTGAGCGATGCTCTCGCTCAGGCGTTTCTCCAGTTCGTAGAAGTCACAGACACTAACGGCATCTGTGAGCTCCTTGCAGCTCCTGTCCCCGAAGTCTTCACTCCATCTATAAACTTTGCAGTTTTTGCAGGTTAACTTGCGGAACGGAGGACCATTCTTCTTCGCCATCTTAAAAACTCTGGGACCATACGCATAAAAAAGTTTTCCTTGTGTGTGTTTTCGGTCGTTCGGCGAACAGAAACCCTTTGACCAAGCACACCAACCCTAAGATCTGCCCTGGGCCGGATGTCCCCAATCGTGCCGCAGTTCCTAACTGAGCAGCACCAGAGCCCCAGGTAAAATGGATCTCTGATTTTTCAACAGGGGAGCTTGAGGTGTAACTGTCTTTCTACTAAGCCCTACTAATCAACTAAAAACGGCCAGACTTAAGGCAAAAGGTAAAGCTAGGTGCCCACGACTTCATCCGAGATCTTTAGCTGATCTGGCAACCAGCAAGGCACAAAAGCTCTCTCACCAAAGAGCAGTTGAACCTTTGTTCACCAAGTAGCGGTCACAGGGGGCTGGTCAGGCCATTACACGTTAGGAGAAAGCTTCTCAGGGGTACCTAGCATTTCTCCATTAATCGTACCCCAAACGCCTGAGATCCCTTCAATCAATCTCTTGCAACCTATGACTGCTCCGAGGCGTTATTTAAAGAGGTTCCAAAGACTCTTCTCACGCGGCATAAGGTAGCTGGTGAGGCCCTTATTAATAAATCACTCATGTGTAATAGAGATGAATGTTTGTTTTTGTTGTTGTTATTTTTTTGTTTTTTTGACAGTTGAAGAGAGTTAGTGAAAACTTAGTACTAACAGAATCGAAGAGGTTAGCAGTGGGATGCAAGGAGACGCATTAAAGAAGTGGTAGAGAATTTTGACAACCCTTAGTCTGGATCCTACTAAAGTTACCTTACTGGCATGGGTGACCCTGCCGGACTAAAAGTCCCCCAGCTTAGCTAGCTTAACTCAAGCAGATCGCGCAAGCTCTCTCACCGACGGCAAGTGGTTGTTGAGAGAGAGAGAGAGAGAGAGAGAGAGAGAGAGAGAGAGAGAGAGAGAGAGAGAGAGAGAGAGAGATTTCCCAGCACTGATACATATCGAATCAAATTTGAAATGATAAACCTTTAAAATCTATATATTTTCAAACTTTAATCAATAAAAAAAATTCAAACTGAAAGGTTTTTGAAAACTCGATTCGAAAGTTAAACTCGAACCGAAAAGAATTAAAAAACTCGATTTCGAACTTGAATCGATTATAAATATAAGTTTGAAGCGAAAACGTCGATTGTCATTAATAAAATAATTTAGGACATCCAAGAAAAACCAGTGGTTTAACTTGTGAATAGTATGTAAATGTATATTTTAACCTTTCGTCCTAATCCTAGTCCTAATCTTGTTTTGCTAATCACAGAATGACCCAAAACTAAATCTTTCTTCTGTTCCGTGTTTTTAAATCCCGAAGAGATTTTGAATTTAAATTTATGTCAAATATATTCACCATTTGGCTCTCAAGTTTGTTTTTAAAAAAGCATTGCATAATATTTCAATATAATAATGAAAATTTGTAATACATACTTTACCAGTTTTTTGCACAATGTTTTAATGTATAATGTTTAAAAATGCTTCGTGGGTTTTGTATTTTTATTTCATAATATTTCAATAGAGAAAAAAATGTAGTATCCCATTAAAAACTTCCATTTGACTGAAGTTTTTCATCCTTACATACGGTTCCCGTGCATTTGGACTTTGCGAATATTTTACCCATTAATTTCAATAGAAAAGTACACGGTGAATTTGGGGTATCTGCTACATATGGATAGCTATAGTAACAAGAAATAACAAGGAGCAACAAGGATATAAAGTACCCTAGAAGACCTTACGGCCCATTCAATGAGGGTACCTTTGGACTAGCAGCCGGGCGGGCACATCTCTGCTCAAATGCTTTACGTCCTTAAACGGCCATTTTTCAAGACCATGTCTAGCCTTGACTTGAACTGGTCAACAGATTCACTGTTGACAACTTCCAATGGAAGTGCATTCCAACTACCGCAGATACTGTACGTGAAAATTTTCCACACAGATCGCGGTTGTAACGCTTCAGTTCAAGTTTAAAGCCGTGATTTCTTGTTCTGCTCTCAACAAGTTTTAAAATATCCCTGTGGTCAACAGTGTCGAACCCTCGAAGTATTTTGAAAACTTCGATGAACTGACCACGCAGTCTACGGGTTTCAAACGAGAACAGATCTAATTCCCTTAATCTATCTTCATAACTTTTATGTCTGATAGAGGGAATTAGTTTGGTTGCTCTGGCTTGCACGTGTTAAAATCTCACGATGGCCTTTCGAAATGAAGGAGTCCAAAAATTGTACGGCATACTCCAGGTGCGGTCGGACAAGTGAGTTGTACAAACACAGTACAATCTCCTTGTTCCGATATCCAAACTGGCGCTTTATGTAACCTAGCATCCAATGGGCCTTTTTCTCCGCCTCAATGCACTGTTTCGAGAACTTGAGGTCACTAGTGATTGTTACACCCAAGTCCTTCTCAGTGTCGGTGAATTCAATAGCAGTGCCCTTAAGGATATACTGAGATTGGGGATTTCGATGGCCGATATGCATCACTTTGCATTTGTTCAGGTTAAAAGGCATTTGCCACGTGTCCAACCACTCCCCAATCTTCCCAAGATCTTCCTGCAGGCGGGCAGTATTTCCATCCTTTGCAACGTCCATATCAAGCTTGGTATCGTCGGCAAATTTTCAAATCTTGGCAACCATGTCACCCTTCATGTCGTCGACGTAGATGATGAATAGTAGTGGTCCCAGGACAGAACCTTGAGGCACTCCGCTAGTAACGTGCACCCACTCAGAAGCCTGTCCATTCACCACCACCCGTCGCCGTCTGCCACTTAGCCATTTCTCTATCCAGCCGGCTACTTTTCAGTCTATCTTAGCGCTTGCACTTTCTGGAAAATGCGGCGGTGTGGTACCTTATCAAACGCTTTTTGAAAGTCTAAGTAGACCACATCCACCGCCCTGTCCCGATCGTGCTCACGGAAGACGAAGTGGAAGAATTCCGCAAGGTTTGTCAGGCATGACCGTTGCCTTCGGAAGCCGTGCTGGGAACTCCTCAGTAGCAGGTTTGACTCTAAATGCGACGTCATTTTCTCCATTTGATGCTTTCCATGAGTTTACTGACTATTGAAGTCAGACTGATAGGTCGGTAGTTTGACGGTTGGCTACGGTCTCCTTTCTTGAAGATAAGAGTCACCTCCGCTTCACACCACTCTCTAGAAACGCATTCGGTCCGGATTGTCATGTTGAAGATTGCGCTCAGGGGTCGTGACATTTGATCGCGCACTTCTTTCAACACTTTAGGTAGAAAACCCATCCGGGCCAGGTGACTTATTCGTCATTAGGTCACTGATCTTCTTTTTTATTTCCCCTTCGGTGAAGTCCATATCCTCTAGCTTTTCCCCCGAGTAGGAATCCATTGGCTGGGGGATGGGACCACACTCTTCAGTAAACCCTGAAGAGAAGTAGTCGTTGAGGAGGTTAGCACTTTCTGCATCTGAGTGCTTAAATGCCCCCTCCTCATTTCTCAAAGAGCCAATCGTTTGACGTATTCGTTTACGGCTGTTCACATATCCAAAAAACTCCTTGGAATTCTCTTTACAGAGTCTCGCCACTCGGAGTTCCTCAGACCGCTTAGCCGCCCTTATGCTGGACTTCACTCTCCTGGCTAGCCTCCGGTATCCGTCAAAGTCACCCGAGATCTTCGATTGTCGGTACACATTTCTCTTCTCCCTAAGCAGTTGGCCGATTTCTCGATAACACAGTAAATAACGAATTTACCTTAACTCAAGGAAAATGGGTAATAAGAGGGAAAAAGTTTTATGTTAATTCGTTATAAATTATATTTTAAGAGAAAAAAGCATATAGAACTCTGAAATAATATGTTTAAGCATTTGAAATGCAGGTTGAACTCTAACTCGAATCGAATTCGAATTTGAATTCGAATCCAAATCCATATAAAAAAATCGAAAAGCCTAAAAATTTTAATCGAAATAAAATATAGAGAACTCGAATCGAAATCCGAATTGATACTTTTTAAAATGGCAAACTTAAATCGAAACTCCAATCGATATTCCTTTCAGTTCCCCGCCCTGATATATATATATATATATATATATATATATATATATATATATATATATATATATAACAGTTTGACAATAAACTTCGCTAATTAAAGCGCGCTGATTATATTAATAAAGCAAAAGATATCCTAAACGACCATAATAAGTTTAAGCTTATAAACCAACCAGCCAAAGATGTGATCTTAAGAATGGAGGATTTTGTAAATAGATTTCTTATGAATTTGAAGTCCCAAGGAATTATTAATCAGAGCACCTATAAAGATCTTTTCGCTACGGGTACTGGCTTAGCCAAAATGTATTGTCCTCCCAAAGATCCATAAGACTCATATTCCATTACGCCCTATTATAGCTTCATACCCTCTACCGACTTATAAATTAGCGAAGTTTATTGTCAAACTGTTGTCTTCCATTAAAGGTAATGAATTTTACTGTAATTAACTCTTATGAATTTTAAAAGGATATCCTAAAACAGAAATTCACACGTAATCAGTATTTTGTAAGTTTTGATGTCAAATCACTTTTCACAAATGTACCTGTCAATCAAACCATTGAAATAATTTTTAACAAAATTTTCAATCACCAACAAACTTTTTAAGGTTTTTCTAGATCTCTTTTCAAACAACTTTTGGAGATTATATTTAATGAGTCCTATTTCACTTTCGATAATAATATCTATCAACAGAAAGATGGGGTAGAGATGGGTTCTCCTATTGGCCCAACCACTGCTGAATTTTTCATGAATTTTTTGTAAGACTTAATTTTTCATCCGTGTGCCGACGATTTTAAACCACTTTTTTACCGTCGTTTTGTCGATCACTGCTTCGCAGTTTTTAATGATCCTTTACAAGCTCAAAAGTTTCTTGATTTTATTAATTCTTTACACCCGAATATTTCTTTTACTATTGAAACAGAAAATAATAACAGTATCCCCTTTTTAGACATTTTAATTTCCAAAGAAAACGGCCATATCTTGACCAGAGTGTACCTCTGGAAAATATGTTGGAAGCACCCTACGTACCCTTCAGGCCCATTTTTTCTCTCACATGGGCATCAGCCTTAGAACAGGAAAACTTCTTAATAAAAAAGAACATTCTTCTATAAGAGAGCACTCGATTAAATGCCAAACAATTCCATCCTTGAATTACTTCGAGATTTTGGACTTCAACTCAAACCCACTGTCACTACGTATCTTTGAATCTATTTAAATCAAAACACTATCTCCCTCACTCAATTCTGATTCCTCTTCTATTGCATTAAACATCCTGTAAACAACCACTACTAGCGAAACTGTTATTTCTCCCATCACCTCTCTACCACACCATATTCTCACTGGATATCAAAGATTCAAGGTATGTTTCTCATTTGATCCGTTTAGTTTTATATTGATTTTTTTTTGTTGTTGTTTTTTAAGCTTTTATTAGCCAGTTTTTTAGTTGTTTTTTTTTCTGTACAATTTTACTTTACTTCTTTCCTTAAATCGTTGTATTTTACTTTCCTATAATTATAATTTGTGGTGACCACATAAACCTATTTTGTATATCTTAATCTGTTTTCTAGAGCCAGAAGATGACCGTTAGGTCGAAACGTTGCACTACTCAATCGTAATAAAGATTTGTTTGATGTTGGATTTAAGTCTACTCCTCGCCATTGTTTTCTTATTGAAAATTTATATATATATATATATATATATATATATATATATATATATATATTAACCCTTAGAAAATAGGGAATCATGATAGGCAAGAAATTTCGTCTTTTTATAAGACCAAACAAGAATAAAGAAGGAAGAGAAACGAACGGAATGAAATAATATAAACCTTTTTACTCCGTCGTTGAAGGAAGTGAAAAATAGATGGGTTCGAACCTATGACATCGAGTGCTCTTCTCTTTCCAGTCCAGGCCACGGCGCTAACCACTCGGCTGTCATCCACATCCCGGCTACCATCAAGGTTCGAACCCCACGGATTTTTCACTTTCTTTAACGGATAAAAAGAATTTATATTATTTTATTCCCCCTTCTCTCTCTCTCTCTCTCTCTCTCTCTCTCTCTCTCTCTCTCTCTCTCTCTCTCTCTCTCTCACTCACTTCCTTCTTTCTTATTCTATGTTTAATCCTTGTTTGCTCTTACAAACAGACACAATCGGCTGTGTATCATCACGCAACACACACACTGACAAACAACGCTCACACTTCCAAAAACACACACAGAAAACCGCTTGAAATCTGCTGCGTGCAACACGCGTGTGGTCACTTACGAGCCCTTGCCCTGGAAACAGCGGAGTCCCCCAAGTGTGCACCCAACGTCCCGCATATTGCGAAGGGAAGGAGGACCGACAGAAGAACAATGATCTGCAACAGACATTAAAAAATCAGCCGCCGTCGTCTTAGTCTTGTTATCGTTGACGTTCACTTATTACTAAAAAGCGCTAACCAACGATGGCATCTCCGTCAAGGGGTCATTAAGGGAAATATGTAAAGAAAATGGTGACGATGGAGGAAGTGAAATTACGTGGAAGACCCTCCTGTGAGCATTAGGGCCGGGAGGGCACGCAATCTTCTAGATGTCAGCTACAGCAGTATTGCCACTGGTACACTTGAGCCACCATCCCCCCACCCCCCACCCACCCCGTGCGAGAAGCGTGAGAGACCCAGACTCCTGGGAATTCTCTGCGTCCCCCCGCCCCCGGGACCACCGGGCAACCCTCCACCCCCCAGAGGGAGCTCATGTTCGTACTAATGAGATCGTGTTTTTTACGAACTTGTTTCACAGACAGCACTTAGAGTTGAAGTTTGCAATAGTAATCCTTTCCTTCATTTTCACTACTTATTTGTTTTTATTTTCCTTCGGGCAGTTTTCCACTCATTTATTCACCTCAAGGGGGTATTAGGTCAACTTTGCCAGCCATGCTGCAACTAACATCTGGATTACGTTTCCTCCAGACTCCAACACCCCGGGGTGAATCTACCACATGTCTTCCCCTACTTGACTGATCTCTCCTTGCAAACTTTCAGGCGGAGATGCCTTCGTTGGTTTTCTCTTCCTATTTTTAACTTCCACAAACAGCCATCGCCCCTCCCTCTGACCTGTACAGAGCTGGCCAAGGGTCACAACGACACCCTTAACAAACCCTTAATTTCAAGACGAACCTTCTTTCTTCCCTGAGTTTTCCAGAACTGGCCAAAACCCTTCTTTCATCGGCTAATTTTCACTTTGCCACATTTATAAAGCAAGAATCGAGGAATTGCCGACAAGGGAGATTAGTTCCACACGAGGTTAGTCCATTTTAATATTTATAGAACCTTCCCTTCCCTCCTATAGTTGTTTTCCTTTATCAAAGGCAGAAAAACACAAAGAAGGCGTCTCATCCAGAAGGGCTTTGAATAGGAGTTTGGGGTTGAAGTGGTGCAATAATGTCAAATGTGTGGAAGGGGAACCTGCTCGAGGAAGTGGGTAGGTAGGGCACACAATTCTCCTTTGCGTGAAGCAGATTTATATTTTTACTTTCCTAATTATTCCCCTTTTACTTTAATTATTTCTGAAATACAAGTAAACATTAATTTTCGATGCTAATTATTTTCTTTATTCAAGAATACTATACTGTCAGCCACCATCGAGGGCATGGTTAAAGACAGAGAGAGGCTCAAAGTAATCGCTTAGCCTCCGTCCTCATGGTCTATAAACCAACCAACTTCCGTTGCCATAGAGACTATAGAATAATATCTGGGTTTAGTCACCGGATTAAACTTGTATGTAATTTATATCCTCTGCAACAGAGACTTATACATTGGTTTTCTCGAGGGACGAAATATTACTGTGTGCGCGCACGCTTGCTAAATAGTTATTTACCTACATGTGCTCGTATATTTTAACATGAATGGTAGGAAGGGTAGTGAGGATAAGAGTCAAGTTTTCTTGCTCCGATTCCCAAGTAAATAACAACACAAAATTGAGAAGGTCCAATATTTTGACCTAGCTTTTATCTCTCTTTTACCACTATCAATCCTTTATCAGCACGACGAAGAAGTGTTCTGAACAAGGTATTCCTGTATCAATATGTCTGTGCTTTGGACTGTTGCTCCGGCACTTATTCACGTTTTTCTACTCGTTCTGCACGCGTTCCAAACATTTACACTTACTTTACCTTCACCCTTTTCTTTCCAGATATTGATGCGTGCTTAGTTACGCCCGGTGTCTGATGAGAGTAGAAGACAGAAACTGGGATCGAGATGTTACCGTCGAGTTATTGATCAGAAGTCTCAACTATTACCGAAAAATCACATCAACACTATATTACCATGATGACGAGGCGAGATGAATGTCTCAATTCGGTTCAATGAGCTGTCTTGACTCTCAGCTCATCTAGATCACCGACACTGAAAGTTAGCTTGTCTTCGTCTGAAACTCCTGTTTGTTAGTGAAGGGGACGTGTTGTAAGCGAGATGGTGTTGTTTACCGCCAGAAAACAATGGTGGAGACGTCCGTTTTATAGAACTTGAGTTCACTCTAGCGCATTGCCCCCATTCTCACCTCACACCTAGGTGAGAGATTTCATGAGCTTTGTCGTGCTGCACAACACCCAGCAGCTAATAACAGGATCATCAACATAGGTCCACACCGAAGGTTTAATAGGAAATAAAAGAAATGCAAAGATCGTAGGAAACCTCAAATTCTTCACGGCTCACTCGAGCAGGTTTCGGTTAGTATATATCACAACTAATCAAAATTAATCATGTCAATCAATTCGTGCATTATTTTTTCTAGTTTCTATCATATACTTTTGTATTTTATTTTTCGAATACTTACCTCACTTTGTTCAGGAGGTTATTCCAATGTCTTTAATATAAATTAATGCAAATTAACAAGTAGTGTAAAGGTGTACCTGCGACCGTCGAAAGATTGCATCACGTAGTTGTGTGGATACCGACCAAGGCAATACCATATATAGGTGATTTGTAAGAAAGGTGATGAATAAATTTTCCGACGCTTGATTGTTCTATGGGAGATGTCTTTCTCTCGAGACAAGACGACACTTCCCATTATTCTATTCGATTGTCTCAATTCTCTAATGATAGGGTTCAAATAGAGTAGGATTGCTGAATATTTGCTGAACTTCAGGATGTCAACAATGGTATTCTGAGCCCATCGAGGGCGATGTTTCTACTGTAAAACTACCATAACCTTGAAAATGGGCAGAAAGGGAGGACCCGCAATACCGCGTGTGCATTCATTTACATCAGTGGTTCCGAACCGGTTTTGGCTTATGGCCCCTTTAAGAACCTTATTTTTTCCTGTGGTCTTCCTAACCATTATTTTCCATAATAACGTGTAAGATGCCAAATATTTGTTACAAATAAATTCAAATTCTATTACAAAATATCTAAAAAAAAGAGGAAAATATATGTATTAATATTTTTTAGAATGTAATTCAACTACAATTAAAATTATCTTTTGGCCTAACTATAATTTAGGCTTCAATAGGTTGTGTCCTGTGTTACCTTTCATGGAGTCTGTGGCCCCTCTAAATCTTAACATTTTCTTCTGGCCCCTCCAAATGTACCCTAGTCCCGAGGGGGCCAGATGAGCCCTATTTGGGAAACACTGATTTACATCACCCGTCACCCATTTTCCCCGTGAAATGGTAAAGGAGGGGGCGCGACGGGTATGCAGCTGTGGAATAAATGGAATGAGATGGTTGGAAAGGAATTCTGGTCCATTTTTCTGACGGTGTTTAACGTTCTTCTTCACCTTTGCCAGGGTCTACCGAGGAGTGGGAAAGAATGGTTAGGAATAGCCCCAAACCCCCCCAAAATACCTGAGGAATAATTTAGATTTGGGATGAAGATATAGCAAATTCCTACAACGAGGAGAAGGGCTCGACAGTACGGGTTTGGGGTTGATCGAACTTCTACTTACAGGGTGAACACGTTTCAGGCACTCCTCCTATCCCCACCTTTTCACTGATATAATGATACATGTTGGTATAGGTTACGTGAGGTGACTAAGGTGTGGCAGAAGAGCGTCCGCACAGCCCCGGGAGAACCTCGTCAAAATCCGGATCAGGATTGTGTACACTCGTGTTCCTTAGCAACCTACCTTGGTTTTTCACCTCTACATATTATCCAAAACGTTTTCAAGAGCAGATGCCCCCGTGGGATTACGCCTTCTAGAGAAACAAAAACAATCCTAAATTTTGGCCTATGATCCCGACACATTTCGTCCACCACTTCGCTGTGAAATCATTTCATCAGCATCGTATAAATCACATTATTGATTCATTCAAGTAAATCACTCGGGCATATTTAATTTAATAATAATAAGAAATAGAAAAAGGAAATTAAGAGAAAAAAATAATAATAAGAAAAAGAAGTAAAAGAAAAGGAAGATGAAGAAAAGAAAAAGAAAAGGAAGAAAATATAAAAGAGAAAATGAAGAGGTAAAGGAAGACGAATGATAAAGAAAAGTAAAGGAAAGCAAAGGAAAGGAAAGGGGAAAATAAAGGAGAAATGAAAACGACGGGAAAGGAAAAGAAAAGGGAAAGGAAAAACAAAAGAAAAAGGAAAATTAAAAGGAAAATAAAAGAAAAATGAAAGAAAAAAGAAAAGTAAAAAAGAAAACGGAAAAATAAAATAAAAAGGAACAGAAAAGAAAGGAGAAAGCAAAATGAAATAAAATGCAAGAAAAAAAGAAACGAAAAACGAAAGGAAAAGGAAAGGAAAGGGAATAAAATAGATATCTCTTTTTACAGAGCGCCCGTCTATCAACTAAGGCAACGCCTGAGAGGTGGGTCTGTAAAGAAAGTGTGAAGACCTTAAGGGAGGAGGGGGGAGTAAACATGTTATTAAAGGGCAGAGTGTTTCACACTCTAGAAGCAAATATCGATAAAGCCCGCTCCCGCTCCGCGCTACACACACACGACAACAATCGTAGTTTGAGCGTAAGCGTCTCAGGCGCTGGGATACGGCAGGTGAAGAAGAGAGGTAGGGTGTTGTGGCATTTAAGGTCTTATATGAAAAAAAAGGCAGATATTAGAGGGATTTCTTTAATCGACTAGGCAACCATTGAAGATGACTAAGCAGGTGGTTGCTAAAGAGGAACGTCGCCTTCAGAGAAGAAGTTTAGGACAAGTTGGGTTGGTCGAAGATTGCAAGGTTGTATTCAGGCGAGCCTGGAGTTGCAGGATGGAGGTAACGAAAGCATGAATGTGTCTCTCTTAAAGCCGTTGTAATATGTGGCTGAAGATGTGCTCAAGTCATTCAGAACAAGCGCCTGCATACTTCCTATTAATATTTTATGCAATTGTCTATGAGATAATTTTGTTGTTTTCTGATTATGGCTGCATTTCTGTATGCTTATCGTTCTCTAGTTTTGGACGCATCTTTGTCCACATTCCACATTAATTTCCTCATAACTTTTTTTCCAGTTACTGCTCTATAAAATAAAATTTGGACACCATCAGAGGCAAATTTCCCCCCAAATATTTTATTGCATTTTTTTTTATTGAAATTAAAAGTTTTTTTAAGAAAATGTAGATTTTTGGTATTTTGTTTCATAGTTTTAGGTGGTACTGTGCATTTAAAAAACATACAGACGTTTGAGACGATCTAAAATCAAATGTTATTATAAACAAGGTCTGCTGTCCAAAGTCGACTGCTCTCACTCATTCTGATTTATGACCTTACGACCTTCAAAACTTTCAATAATTCCCGAACTAACTTTGGGAGGACATTGGCAATTATATCATTCGAAGGAGAATGTAAAACAACATAAGGGTTTCAAAATTCGTTAGAATTGGCCAAATAGTTATGATGTTATTGCCAAAACAAAATAATTCTCGAGATAACCTTGGGAGGACCTTGGCCATTATATCATTCGAAAGGGAATGCAAAACAAAATATGTTTTTCAGATTTCGTTGCAATCTGCCGAATAGTTACAATGTTATTACCAAAACAAAAACAAAAACAAAGCGGAGACCGACGGACCGACGGACTAACGATCCGACGGACTGACGGACCGACCAACAGTGAGATACAGAGTCGCACGCGACTAATAAATTTGAAACGCTCAAAGAGAGGGGTTTTGCACGTTTGAATACTTATTCTTTTATAGGATTTGATGAAGAACACAAAGATTTTGAAAAAATATATTTTCAACCAATGTATTCTCCCTTTCTTGCTTTCCTCTATCTGCTATTCTTTCGTCTGCTTACCACTATTTGTCTGTCTATTTATGACGTATATAGTTGACTCTTTTCCAGTTTAGATCTGAGGTGTGTTTGGGACTTTAGTTGTTGTAAAGTCTTGATGAATTCGCGATAAGTTAATTTAGGCTCTTTACAGGAATAGGGTAAGTGCTTAGCTTCATTATTTTATAGTGGCGTAACCTTGTACTGTCAAATAACTTACGTTGCAGGAAACTTTGTTTCCCTCGCACGTACTGTCAAATTTGGCATTCCTGGCGGATAGTCAACTTCTTCAGGATCAAACGAATCATCAAGATTGCAGCACACCTGATTCTTGGATAAATCTAGGGCTTTTAGACTAACCTTTACTTCTTCAGCTAGCCTTTGAATAAAACCTTTTTCTGGAAATACTTTTAATCAATAAAGGTATAAAAAAACAACAGGAAAAAACGAGGCGTTCGATCCAGCGGCCTAGTACGTACGTCTTAACTTCGCTGTGAACAGAAACGTTGTGTCCACTCGGCTAGGCCAGAGCCCAAATACGAGTATATGTCGCATCAATGACGGGAGCCATAAAGTCTTTATTTCCTACTTCTAATCAAAATCAGCAGTTTAGAGCTATAGAATCCTTAAAACTTACATTAAATTTGTTATAATTTATTCTACTAAATGACAAGTTGTCGACACTATTCATAATATTCATTGCGTTCTTAATATATTTAAAGTCACAAAACGGGTTACATTCATTAAAAAGAATGCCCTTAATCTGACCTCACCGAGATTGGTTTAGAGATAAATGAAATTTGACACTCAATTTATGATTGTGACCTAACCCTCATCGAGAGAGGCTTCCCCGTGTTCGTTTCCTGGTTCTCTACTTGTAATGGAGTTGTGGTCTCTCTGGCTCTTTGGTTATAGTTTCTAGCGAAGGACAAAGAAAATGGGCGATATTCCCGCGAAAGCAGGTGATGCTCATTCGATTTGCCGTCCCGCCAGATCTTGAAATTTAAATCTCGTCTCTCTCCTCAAAAGGGTAGTTTTTTGGTTTTCTACACTTTAGTACGTGGGATGAGGCAAATATAAGGCAACCAAAATGTCTATCGCTGGGGGATATTTAATTAGTGTCTTTCTCCTCGTTGATTGCGCAGTAACTTATCAGACTGCTCGGTGGGACCCGAAAGACTTTGTTGACCGTCGAAACCGTGGATGGAATATTACAGCTGCGTAATCTTGCTCAATCCTTTTCTATTGTTTTTTGTATACTATCAATACGCCAGTTTTGGTGTTTCTTCTAAATATTGATACATTTTCTGTACTCCATTTAGCGCTTCTGAGTTATTATAATAAAACTAAAAGTATATTTACATCAAATGAACACCCATTAAATAAAACTAAAATTTACCGATCATTTTAATAAGCCAAACAATCGCTTGTTTCCAAACAAGATAATGAAACTGCATTTTATTACATATATTTTGCATCCTTCTTCATGTATTCTGTCCTATATAGGCAAATGCATGGTTATAAAGTAACCCCTTCCCTCCTCGGCCATAGCCTAATTAAGCACAAGCTGGATCGATGACGTAATTCAGCTCGAACCCTCTCCTGCCTCGCAATGGTGCCACAGTCTCCTGGTTCTCATTGCCGTTAAATGAAACATCTACACGATAATCAGGGCCTGAAAGAGTACAAAGGTCAATTCTCCAAAAGGTCTAAACTTAGGACGAATACTGGTATTGAAAATGGCGAGAAAATATCGGTATCGAAGTCACAACAATACCGGTATTGTAATTATAAACTTACTCTTTAGTTTTTAAAGTTTATTATCACTGTAATTGTCACTGTGGGGTTAGTAATTAGCGAGGAAAGGTATGTTTTACCTGTTGGTTAATTGCACTACCACTCTGATGGATAATGGAAGTCACATAAAGATCAGAATGACAAGCCCTGACAAGCTCGATGGCACCAGGAGTGATTCCTCGTTAGGTGAGAGGGTCAGGAAGAGCTTTAATACTGTGTTTTGACACCAATTAGCGAGCTTCGGAACCCTTTGAGGCTTAAGAGAGAGATATCCATGCCACATCAGGGGAGTGCAGACATAGCCGCCCCTTTTGGCGGGTCCCATATTAGGAAGAGTAATGTGTTATGTGTGTGATTGGCTATGAGAAATGGAGCTGACTGACCTAAGTAATAGGCTCAGCGGATCACCAATTTATAATTTACTCCCTACGCGCTCTTTTTTATGTGTCTGCTCTCGCTGGAAATCGAACCCTTGGCCAAGACGTGGAAATCCAACTCCTTATCCACTAGTTCAGCGAAAACTCCTCTGCGATACTTATGCATTCTAATATGGTGCATTTCCATCTATGGGAGGCGGAAATACGCCGCTTCCCACTCTATAATACTATAACCGTAACCCCCTCTATAATACTCTAAGCGCAACCACATCTATAATACTCTAACCTTAACCCTCTCCATAATACTGTAACCGTAACCCCGTTTATAATAATCTAAAATATTCTAAGCAGAACCCCCCCTCTAATACTCTAATCGTAACCCCCTCTAGACCTAATACTCACTAATACTCTAAACGTAGCCCCCTCTATATTAATCTAACCGTAACCCTCTCTATAATTCTCTAAGCGTAACCACCTCTATAATACTCTAACCTTAACCCTCTCCATAATACTGTAACCGTAACCCCGTCTATAATAATCTAAAATATTCTAAGCGGAACCCCCCCTCTAATACTCTAATCGTAAGCCCCTCTAGACCTAATACTCACTAATACTCTAAACGTAGCCCCCTCTATATTAATCTAACCGTAACCCTCTCTATAATTCTCTAAGCGTAACTCCCTCTATGATACTGTAACCGTAACCTACTTTGTAATATTCTAACCGTGACCCCTTCAATAATACTCAACTTGGTCGGCCAAAATACGACCTTAGGATTCCTTGGTGAAGAGGTTTGAGAAAAGCTTGACTTGCCTTACAGGAATTTGCCCATTTAAATTTATTGTATTAGGTCAATTAATAATTGAAGTCGATTCCAATATTTTAACAAATGAAAACTTATAGGTTTTTAAATTTTTAAATATTTAAATACATCAATGTACTTCCATTTTGAACCACAATTTTAACATCCCTACTCTAAACCCTTTTTGGACGACAATTTGAAGATCACTAGTCTAGACCTCTTGTATGACAATTTTAAAATCCCTAGTCTAAATCCATTTTGAATGGCAATTTGAAGATCCTTAGTCTAAACCCCTCTTAACGAAAACTTTAATATTAGCATTATACTCGTATATGTGGTAACGTTGGCGGGTGCCTACAGCACAGGCTATGGGGTCAAAGCGTTCTCCCTCCATCCCCCAAGCGGTTGAAGGGAGTAGCGATGCCATCTACTCCTGGAGAGCCATAAAAACAACAACAACAACAACCAATTCAAAACTCGCTGAAAAATCTATGAGTGATAATATAGAGATAGATCAAAATTGGGCGATACAATGAACTCCAGCAGGTGTTTTAATGGTCAACTATGGATAACGGACTCAAGTAAGTGTCTAAAAGATTCCGTAATATTATCATTATTATATTTATTATTCATATTATTATTGGTAGCAGTAGTCGTAGTACAACTGCGACTATTCTTATTATTATATCATTATTACTCCCTGCTGAGTGGCAGACTTGTACCTACTGAGAAGTGAATCGGGGAACACATCACAGACGGCGTTGATAAACTGAACTGCTCCCGGAGGCGTCGTTCTGCCTCGCGGGAAATTCACGTAATCTCGCATTTCTACGACGCATTCATCGGCTGCGAAAGAGACGGCAAATACAGACATCCGGAGAAAAAATTATATTTTATTGGAAAGGAAAATGAGCGACATTGAAACCTGGGTCTCCGATAGCCACTAGAGGGAGAGAAATTGAATGTTCCTCTGCGTTATGTCTCTGGTGCGACTAAAAGGAGGGGGTAATAGGTCAGCAGTTGCTCCGAAGTCATGCCAGTGGGAGGTTTGCACTGCTTAAGATTCGATCCTGACGAAAACAGGAAAAAGAAGAAGAAGAAGAACTACTACAGAATGGGTATCGGCGAAGATCCGGTACTCCACTTGAACAACAACCTGAGAAATTAATAGAGTAGATGAAAACCTACTATGTAAAAGCAATTAAAGCAGCCCCACTACTGAATTAGAGGATAATAGAGGGCTTTCTAAAGCTACATGTACACAGTTATCTACACTAGTAAAAATAGACCTACGGGCGTTCTTTGCTAGGCCTGCGGCGCTGACAAAATTAAAGTGTGCGAGAGAAAAAGTTTTTTTTTATTTCACAACACATTCAAAATTGGTGTGCAAGAAAAAAATCCCGTTGCAAAATTTTTAGTAAAAAATCCACAGACGGACACACACGCACACATACACACACACGCTAAGATCATTATAATAAGAGGTGTTCCGTTGATTCATGACCTTTATTCAAATGTTAGGTTAAGATCTTTTGATACTTGTGTACTTAAATATATATTTTTAGCCACATATGTAAGATTCATGTAGATTTAATTTAAAATTATATAGTATCAGTCTCACTTTCTCGAACACTAAATCACGAAAGGGAAGAAAAGATCTTCCTGTAGGCTATTTCCGTTAGGGGTGGAAAAGAAATGCAATGGTAGGAAATTGTGGAAGGAATATGAAAAAACGTAATTTTGCATGTTTTTATTAGACTGATCGCTGTTATCATTAACTTTATATTATATGCCTCGCTACCCTTCTTGCTCGTTTAGTAGACATTTTCATGTTTCCTCTTAGGTAATATTTACATTTTAAAAATGTTCCAAAGGATTTTTAAACATATTAACTAACGTACGAAAAAGATTCGATCAAGACGGTTCAGTCAGTCTAACAACTTTCCGCGCTATACGATCTGGTAAAGTTATTCACCGATAAAGGAGGCAAAGCCAAGGAGAAGTGAAAAAAGCGAAAAACGTGATTTCTTTCGCGGGAAACCCCTTTTTGTCATCAAAGACAGAAGTAACTTATCCAACAAGCAGAGAAAGAGAAAGAATACAAGAATAAGAAAAGATACATGCGCTCACAGGCCTGATTGGAGATTCCTCATATTCCTTGTGAGCGAGGAACCCTCCCTCCCTGAAGTGGCTGCTCTTTTCCAATTTTTATATTTGCATCTTTTTTATACAACTTTTACCTCAACTTATTTCTCACTAGCATTGCATAAATTGTCCACAGGCAAATTTTGAGTTACAGTTTGTATTAAGGTATAGTGAACCCCTGCAAAACACAACGTTAGGTGGCAATAAAAGGGGGTGCCGATTCTCGGCCACGAGCACGAACCTAACTGTAAACTGTTTAAAGGGTTAGGTCTAAATAGGTAGGGTGACAAAGGAGAGTGATAACTTGGGAAGGTAGGCGAGATAGTATTAGTCTATATTATAAGGGCATTCTCACTTGAGAAACAGGGTAATCTTTTCCTTTCAAACGTAATTACTAGGAGCCCCACACAAAGTGGGGCATATTAGAATTCTGGAACGTGAACATGGATCTCCCTGACGGGATGAAAAGACTGTCACTCCGAAAAATACCCAGCGAGAAAAGCAAACACGACAAGTAGCACAAACGATACTCTGGGATCTTGAAATTCCATTTATAAAGTCTATAGAGATCCCGAATGAATTTACGGTAATCTGCGCAAAAGAAAAAATGTTAAACAGCTGCTCTCGATGGCAGGAAGCATATCACTTAGAGAACTGGACCTCAAAGCAAAGACCCCACCGAAGATCACTGACAACAAAAATTTCTTTTGTAGAAAAGTTAAAGCCTGGATAGGACCTCACTCATGAGAAGAAATTAGACAAGAAATAATGGAATGGCAAAGATGGATTAAAGTAGAAGAGGTGAGCAAATTTAGAGATCACACTCATGTTGTATTCAATGTAGTTTATGAAAGTACATAAATAAGAGATAACGCGCAAAAAAATGGCTTCTTACATCTATTATGCTAATTTACCCCGAAAACATACAGAGGGACGTATTTGTGTACGTACAAATGCGCTTCACATGCTATGCCATTCAAAAACATACATCGACGAACTACCCCCAGAAAAGACTAATAATATTGTCTGAATGCACCATAGAAGGACACACTTTCAGGAATTGCACCAATCCAACCAAAATTGCATTAACTGCGAGGGTAATCATCGAATGGTGGCTATGATCTGCCCCTAAATAAAAGAAGTTATCAAGAGAAAGAAAAAGGAACACTAAGAAAAAAAAAACACATCAAGGATATCACCTCATACGCTGCTGCAACTAGAACGAAAATGTCAGGCAAAGCAACAGCAGCACTACCATCTATAACGGGAGGCATTTATGCCAAAATATTTACATGCAAAATTCACACACATGTTCAGAATGCCCTACAGCCGGGGCATATAAAAAGAAAACACAAAAAAACGCTAAACGCATTGCTCGAGGCGAACGGACTGGAAACAATCAACATTCTACACCAAGTTGACTTATCTGCAATATTGAACATGCAAACGCCAGAAACGTGCACTAAGGATAAGTCGCATGAAGAAGAACACATAACGGAAACAAAGTAAACTACACCAAAGATATTTCAGAATCCTCGGAAGAAAGCCCCAAAAGGGTTCCAAGAAAAATGCAAAGGGGTAACAAATCCAAGTCAAGTAGGAGCCCGACCACAGGGGCGAATTCCCTCAGCCCCACTCCCCCAGCCATGAACAAAGACGAACAAGAAAGCGAAAGAAGCAAAAAAAAGAACCCGCCAAAAAAGGAAATAATAACTATATAGTTTTGCGGATAGATTAATGATCAAATGAACCACCAAGGCCTAAAGGATTACTGCAATCACAATGGACAAGACAAAACAACATTCTGCAAGTAAATAACAACGAATGGAGAAAAAAGAAACAGATATACGTAAACATTTTTGGAAGAATAGATCCGGACATCATCTTAATTTCGGATCATGGATATAAAAAATTGGAATTAAGATGTCATAGCCGTAAACCCTATGAAGGAAATACACGAAGTAACTGCTATTGCGATCAAGAAGGGCATCACTACAGAACTCGGAAAGAACTAGACGAGTCTTATATTGCTGTAGAAATAAAAGTGGAGGTAACAAACATCATAATAGCTACAGGATATTAACCACCAGGATAAATCATTTAACAATTAACTACTTTATCAACATCTTTAATAATAGAAACATGGTGATATTCATGGGCGACTTAAATGCCCTTTGCTAAGTGAACGGATATATAAAACAAAACATAGAAGGAAGGCACCTGAAAACATTAAGTAAGAGGCATCTCACATCGGTTAGGACCTGATTATCCAACTTATATAACAGGTAGAACAGCCTCAAAGCTGGACATCTGCCTAGGCAATAATAATCTTCCTTACAACTACTAGAGGCAGCCGGAAGCTATACCATGTACAGATCACACAGCAACTCATCTCAACCAGAAGCCAGTACAGATCCCCGCGAACGTAAGAAAGTCATACCACAGAGTGGAATGGGGCGGGCAGGTACAACGAAAATTTAATATATATATATATATATATATATATATATATATATATATATATATATATATATATATATATATATATATATATATATGGATATATATATATATATATATATATATATATATATATATATATATATATATATATATATATATATATATATATATATATACGAGGATCACTAGAAGGACCAACATTACAACATTACAACATTAGAACATATAGATGCAGGATTGGAAAAAAATAAGGATTTCGATGCAGCCAGCAGACAAGATAGCAATACTTACAAACGGCTACAAGGCAATTAGCAACTTCAGATGGACGCCCGAAATGATTCAAAAGAACAGAAGATTAAGAGAAATCTTGGAAGAAAGAAAGAACGGCACAACATGGGAGTTATACACCGTAATGAGAAGGACCAAACAAGAACTGACTACGGAAATAATAGACAAGCAAACTGAACATTGGCACAAAACGATTACGAAGAATTGATAATGATACACCTATAAGTAAATTTTTGTAGAAAATTAACTAAATGAAAGGCAAAGCAGGAACAAGAAAAATGAAAATAAAAGACAATCAAGGAAACAGCATAGAAGACAGATAAGATTGATTAGATATTCAGAGAAGATTGGAAGAGGATTTTAGACATAAGTGCAGGGAAAAGGGGAAGGGGGGAATCGATATCAATTTCGAGCATAACATCATAGACTTACTTAACAAGGAAGTTGATAAAACGCATCCCCCACCACTTCGAGGATGCAAAAAGAGACACCTACGAGAGTATCGACACAAAGATCACCAAGCAAGAATTGAAGACCACAATTTTGCTCTTTAAGCAGAAAGCACCAGAAAGAGCAGGACTCAGCAAGAAGAATTACGAGGAATAACAATGGTACTGAATGATATTTTTTTTAACACAGGCTACTTCCCTGATGAAATAATTAGGTCGCAAAGATGATATTTATTCCAAAACAGGTAAAACCACTTAATCAAGTAGAGAGCTACAGACCTATCTCTCTACTTGACTACCGGGAAGGTATTCGCAAAATAATCAATCAACGGTTAAGTGAGAACATAGAGACAGATGAACTCATTTTAGAGTACCAGTTTGGATTCAGGAAGAAAAGAAGCACAGTGATGGCCTTTTCACTTATTACTGAGAAAATTGCTAAAGCAAAAAAATGCTAGTGTCGATATCGTCCGCAGGGACGTATCGAAGGCATTCGACAAGGATTAGATACGGAGGTTGCAATATAAAATTAGAATCCTAGAATTACGAATAAACAATAAATTAGAAAGACTACTCTGCAAAATTGGGAATCATCAAGGAGAAAGTTCAAACTTGAAGCTGGTCTTCCACAGAGTGGATGTCTGAGTCCATGGTTATACTCAATGTACACCTAAGATATCCTACTTTTCCTCGCTGAAGGGTGACCCAACATCCAATTTGCCGATGACGACACGCAAATCGTCGTATGCCCATACAGGAACGGCGATATTCAAGCAAGATTCACAGCAAAAAAAATAAGAAAGATTACCGAATACGAAAGAAAATGGAAAATAAATACGAAGAAGAACAAGTTTAAAATCATACTAATGTTCAGGAAAAATACACGGAGATATATTTGTCGAAGAAGAAAGATATAAATATACTAACGAAAACAAAGTGCTAAGATTAACGATAAAAAATCAGGATGCAGCAAGCATGCAACAGAACGAGTCAACAAGGACAAAAGGAGGATAAGGCTATTATACAGGCTTGGGGAAAGAGCTATGAAACTAATAAAAAAGACACAAGAGGAAAACGAAGAGAAGATCACGGCAGTGATAGTCTATTAGTACGGACACACACTTATCTACGCGTGCACCTATGATTTATATAAGATTTTAATTTTGTATTTTTAAGTGAAAATCAATGACAGCATCTCTCGGAAAAAGTTTGTAAGGAGAAATCTTTAAGCAAAGTGGTCAAGATAGAAAAAGTGAAAATGTGGCGAAGATATATGGCCACATGTTTCTGCGGATGTTGAGGCCTGGGTGGAATGCAATACGCCAGTGGTGTAGTAAGCCGTATCATACTGTCCTATATTATATCTTACAACCCCTTGATTTACTTGAAAACAATTTCACCCTTTCGAAAACACATTCACAACACAACATAGGATAGGAAATATCTTCGTCTCCTCCCCCCCCCAAAAAAAAAACGACGCGGGAAGGGAAGGAAGACTAAAAACGCATTCACCCATTCACTTGATTTTCAAGGAATTATTTGCTACATCAATTCATTTTATTCTTAATTATTTGCTAATCCTCTTCCCTATCCTTTTTCGTTCTTACCTTTCTTCCCTACCCTTTTCTTTGCTACTCTTCTTCACTACCTTTTTCTTTGTTACCTTTTCCCCTAACCTTTTTTGCTACCATACTCTCTTACTCTTTTCTTTGTTACCCATCTTCATTACCCTTTTCTTTGCTACATTTCTTCATTACCCCTTTCTTTGCTACCCTTCTACTCAACCATTTTATTTGTTGCCCTTCAATAATATCTTTTTTGTTGTTACCCTTTTTCATTACCCTTTTCTTTGCTATCCTTATTGCCTATCATTTTCTTTTCTATACCTCTTTACTACCCATTTTCCCTAACCTTTTTTTTACCATATGTCCCTACCCTTTCCCGTGTTACCCTTCTTCGCTACCATTTTCTTCGCTACATTTCTTTATTATCCCTTTCTTTGTTACCATTCTTCACTACCTTTATAACTTCTACAATTCTTCTACATTTCTCTTTGCTACAATTCTTCACTACTCCTTTATTTGTTACCTTTTTACGCCATCATTTTATTTGTTACTCTTCTTCCCTATCCTTTTCTTCCGCTATCTTTCTTGCCGTTCAGTGGATGTTCAAAGGTGTGCTTCCAACTAGGCATTATTTACATTGGTAAAATACTCGTTAAGTAATTCTTTTAAAAAGATTAACTGATCTGCTTTCAACTACTCATTCAGGTTTACTATTCCAAGTTTGAGTGATTTTATAACTGAAGTATTTTAAGCTATGGCCGCGTTGAAGCGCTTATTTACCAATTTAACCCTCTATGACCCATTGGCGTTCCTCAACGACATTAAATTTCATAGAGCTTAATTACTTTATTCACAATGTTTCGTTCAATAGCTGCGTGAAATTAGATAGTAAATATGTAGCTAAGAAACTTTATCTGAACAATAATTTGTGAACTATTTCATTCAAGCGCCTTTATACCAGTTGCCCAATAGCGGTTATTTCTAAAAAAAATAACTCGGGCCAAAGAGGGTTAAATGTATTTTGACGAGCGTTTGCTCTCTCTTTCATCTTTAACGGGAGTCAATAATCAATATTACTGAATCTCTTTAACACTTCGAACATTGATCCACATTATCGCGTACTTGCAAGTAATAAAGTAGGGCTAAGAATCGGTGTCTGTCTTCGTACGGTTTATTCCTACGTTGCTACCGTTCTAATAGTCCCACGTCTTTCATAAATATAGATGTATCAAAATTGAACTGGATATTCGAGGTGATGAGAGGCGAGAGAGTAATATAAAAGAAAAATGTCATCTTTAGACTTGAACATGAAGTCCAGAGTAGTGCACTCCAGCATCCTGTAAACTTTCTAAGTTGGCTTCAATGCATTGTTTCGACACTTTGAGGTCTTCCTAAATTTAATCTCTCATCTTCCTTTCTAACATAAATTACTAGATTTTTCCGTTGATTTGATAATCCTTTTTTAAATTTTTCTGCCATTTTTCTTCCCATTCAACAATTTTATGTGGGTCATGTTGTAGGTTCATCACATTGCATGTAAAAAAGGATGTCTTTCCTAGCTTCATATTATCCTTGAATTTACAAATAAAATTAATTAAACCCTTATCAAGGACATTCATGTATACACTGAACGACAGTGGGCCGATTACAGATCCTTGTAGTACCCAGTGAGTGACTGGACCCAATCCAAATTTACGCAAATTATTCGAATACGCTGTAAAAGATTTACGAACCAATTTTCTATCCACTCAAGAATTTACTGCTTATGCCCTGCGCTTTGGGTTTTATAAGTCTCTTATATGGAAGGGTATCAAAAGCTTTCTGAAGTATAGTCAATCTCTATTTACTTCTTTGTGCTTACCAAAGCTAAAAATTAATATAAATAACTATCTATACTTGAGTTAAATTTGAACGTCCTAACCGAAATCCGTCTTTGTGTATCTATAGTTAGATTACTGATTCTAGATGACCTCTATTTTATTTCTCATTATCTTTCTAGAAGGTTAACAATGACTGAAGTTAAAATGAAAGACATAAAGTTGCTAGGATCGCTTTTCTCCCTACTTTTGAAGATTGGAGTGACATTAACTCTTTTAAACTCTACTGTGACTACTCCGTGCTCAACAGACGGTTAAACAGCATCCGCCGAAGTTTTGTTTATACGCTCGTTAACTCTATTAGGTGTGTTGAATATGGGAAATTCGGCTCAGGTTCTTTCGATCGTTTCACTTTGTTTATATATATCATTTTCTCACAATTACTTGCGTATCGGAGAGAACATCCTGTTCCTTCAAATCGATTTCTATGCTTTGTATGGATAGGCATTACGAATTCTCAACAGTAAGAACACAAAATGCTCGGTTAAAATCTTTACTATGATTTAGGACCTGATACACATAATCGGTCTTATAACCTCGCTTATGGGCAGGCGCGATCTAAGGGGGAGCTAGGGGGTCTAAGCCCCCTAAATTTCAGACTCGTTTATGTTTATATTTATTTTTTAAGTCTTGCATTCTGCTATTCAGAAAGAGTTATGTAGTAATATATAATATATATAACAAAGTGTGCTGACCAAAGTCGCGTGCTTTCACTTATTTTGATTTATGACCTTATCACCTTCAAAACTTTCAATAATTTCTAGACCAACCTTGTGAGGACCTTGACAATTAGAACATTCGAAAGGGAATGCAACACAACATAAGCATTTCAAATTTCGTTAGAATCGGCCGAATAGTTATGATGTTATTGCCAAATAATTTCACGGCTAAACTTGGGAGGACTTTGGCAATTATATCATTCGAAAGAGAATGTAAAACAACATAAGATTTTCAGACTTCGTTAGAATCTGCCGAGTAGTTATGATGTTATTGCCAAAACAAAATAATTCCGGGGCTAACCTTGGGAGGACCTTGGCAATTATATCATTCGAAAGAGAATGTGAAACAACTGACCGAACGACAGACATAGTGAGATATAGTGTCGCTCACGACTAAAAACAGTTTTTAAACTGTTGCGATCGAATGTACCTTATATGATACATGTATAAAATACAGATTAATCTCAAAAATAATTATTATATTCAGTAATCTACCTTAGCTGACGCCCCAAATCTACAATTCATAATTATCTGATCTTTTGAAAAATTCTGATCTGAGAGAGTTAGTGCACACTCATGTGTGAGATACTGCTATTTACGAGTAATTATAATCAATGATGTGTAAGATAACAATTTTTCATAATCAATTCCCTTTTCTCAGACTACTCAGAGATAGGAATTTAAGTTAGTCTCACCCCAAATTTTTATCTTGGATCCACCACTGCTTATGGGCATGACCAAGCTACGATATATCTTGTTTAATTTACTTCTGAGCCATTCAGTTTTCAAACTTGGTTGTATCTTCCGGGTGTCACTAGAGGAAATGTCACATTGGTCTCCTCTTTCACCAGACCTTATCCCCCTTGACTTCTTTTTTCTAGGGTATGCTAAAGGAGAAGGTGACCTCAATGTAAAGTAAAGATACGTGACACCTTATAGAAAGCATCACGAATGAATGTGCTCAAATTGACGGAAATTAGGAGTTACTGCATCGCGTTCATCGGGTGACTCTCGCTAAGCGCATCGAACTTTGCATCATAAATGGTGGAAACCATTTTGAAGATGTTATTTATTAATATTTCAATTAAATAAAATGTATTTAATTTTTTTATTGAAAATAGAACACCCTGAATTTCACTCTTGAATTAACTTCGCTGCTAATCTAAGAGCTTTCTATGACTAACGTTTTTTTAACTCGAATTTAAAACGTAATAGCAACGAGATCGTATCACGCATAAAGTATATAAATATATATTTTTTTTAGAGATAGTGGCGAAACTAGAGTTGTGAAAATGAGGCCGGGAGAGCAAACTGTAGGTGTTGGGTCCGGGAGGGCACACGATCCTCTAGATGTCACCAGTCATCTCCTTAAAGATCCTTGACTTAAGACGTTTTCTGCTCATGTATTGAAGTAACTCGGAACCTACAGTGAGCATAACTTGCTATAATTTTGAAAACATATCTTGGACGTCCCTATTATGAAAATGGCTACTCCAGTCTTTTACTCCCCGACAATCCCCCCAAAACATCGAAATTGCAACTTCCCCGAAAGCGGTATTAATTGGTTGCTCTCATCTTCCGTTAGACTTGCCTTTATTTGGAATCTATGCACTGGCATGTACTATGTACTGGTCCATAGTACGAATAAAATAAATTATATATTTTGACCACCAGTGGTTTCTTCTACCTTTTGAAAAAAATTCGTGAATAAAGTCTATCTTTATTCGATGTATTTGCTATAAAGTCAACGTTCGGAAAGTTAAAGTCTCCGCATATTACTGTTGTACGAGTATTTTTTTTAATAATAGGAGAGAGGGTCAAAGAACATTTATCGATCGCTTTCGGATTGAGTTTATAGCCTGTAAACTATTGCGATATTAATTTTAATATTGGCAGACTCAAACTCAACCACTATTATCTCAGCCCCCATGTTCTATATCTGCACTTATACCCTCCCCCACAATTTACTTCGCATTTGACAAAAAGTTCCTATTCGCAGGGCCCGGTGGTCAAAGCCTTCCATATGATCCATGCCATAAATTTCAGTTTATTCATTTCTTAAAGCCTCCGCATTTTTGTAAATGCAATTTTGTTTTACCATTATGCAAGCCATTTTGAGTCTACGATTGACCCCTTCCCCTCCCGTTATTTAGCTGATTTACGGTTTCTGCGTCTCATGGTTAATCCTCTCATTTGCATCTTCCCCTGTTCTCTTTTATTTTGTGGCGCAATTACCGACCTCTGAGCTATATAATTCCTAGAGAGTCTTGCCTATCATTCGATCAAGGCAAACATCGCCCATTTGATTTAAGTGAATTCCGTGGTTTAAAAATAAGGTTAAGTCCAGAAATTCCTCACAGTAATTAGCAAGGAAACTCCCATTACCATTGGAGGCACTCATTTGCAGAGGTGGGCGTTATCGCGATAATTTTTTGTGCACGTGTATATGAATGCATGTACTATTCGGTGCTATTCTTTAGTATCCGTTTATTAACGTTTTGAACACTTACGAAGTTACGCCCCTATTCTAAACTGATCCTATTTTTATTGTAATTTAGTAGTGCACTGCTTTGCTATTTTATAGTATTGAATTAGTAATGGCGTCGCAAGAGACTGTGCCCGCATCAAGCCAAAGAGACTCAGCGGAGTCTATTGACTCTGAGCTCACTGAGGCTGAACCTCAGTCCCCCTGGCCATTCCCTGGCCATTCTAAGATTTTTAAAAGACTTTTCTAATTTTTTTCTAAGATTTGTCTAAGTTTTCTAAGATAAACATAAAAATAAAGATTTGGATTTATCGATTTAAAAAAATATATATCAATATCGTTATCGCTAGTATCGGAATTTTTGATTTATCGATTTATCGGTTATCACCTTATCGGGCGAGAAATTTATCGCCAGTTATCGATTATCGGTCATCGACGATAATCTTATCGTTATCGATTTATCGGTTATCGTGATACATTTTTTTCGTTATCGCGCCCACCACTGTTCATTTGTGTAAATTGCTTTCGATTGGTCGTAACGTCGTCGAAATTCTGCGGACAATCTCATTTAGTGCAACATTATTTACTTGTGCCTTCGCAGATTCTAATAGGTCGTGATAACGACGAACACTCTCTGGTTGACATACTATCGAATTTGTAGTCTGTAGAACTAATTCCTAGTTTTTATAGATTTCTAGCTGCAAATTCAGTTTTATGATTTTTAACTTAAGAATCACATTCATTAGCAATTGCAGACAAAGTTTTGAAACATTTTCTCACTCAAGTTGAAATTGCATAGGCATTTTGTTCGAGCCCCATTTAAGACAGACCAAAATTCCAAGGTGTTTTCATATGTTTATGACTCTAAGATTCGGGCTTTGTTTCCTTATTATTGATTAGGATTTTGAATTCTTATCTCCGTCAGTCCCCCTTCCCTCCCCCCCATTTCTTTCTTCGGCAATTTTATGGGAGCTTGTTTATATCTCGACATTTAACTTGTACCATCCTAGGCAAATTATTAAGGTATATATTTATCTCATCCTTAAGCATTTTCTCTTGCCCTTGGAAGCTTTTAAAATTTGGACGAGCGACCTTATCTTGGGGCAAATTTCTGTAATCGCATGGAAAGCTAGAGTTCAAACGTTTCGTTGAACAAACAAAATTTGCTAATTCTTTTTCCATTATCATTTTCACTCGCTTGAAGATAAATATCCTTGTTAAAAGAACACTCATCTTTTGCTTTCGTATTTAATAACAGATATGCTGTATGTAATATGTTCGATATACTATTTCTAAATTATATGAATGCGAGTATAGCAGTGATTTTAACGTCTAACTTGTGATTTGAAAAATTCGTATCACAGGAGTCCGCAATAGTCCAAATAAACAACGCGCTTGTTTAATTAGGAAAGTTATTTTAACTTTAATTAATTACGTCTTTATGTCAGTACATCTTAGCGCACTAAAAATAGATTGTTTCAAATGCAAAAGAAACGACAATGAACAACAGCCGGAAAATTTGAGGGAAAGGGGCGCAGTAAATTCACGACTTATCAGAAGTAAGGAAAGGTGGGAAATAAGCAAGGAGGAGGAAGAGAGGAAGAGGAGGGGGAGGAGGAATAAGATGAAGAAGAATTTGGGGTCAGTTAAAAACGTTCCCGTCCAATCTGTGATTTATATATTTTCACCATGTAGGACTTGAAAAGGATTCTTTGTGAACGTATTGGAATTAGCGAAAGTGTGTGGATGGGAGGTGACTGACTTAAGATATTCCTTTCATTATTAGATACAGGAAAAGTACCCAGATCAATTCTATTCAATCCAGTAGTTCCCTGTATAGAAATGAATGGGTGGGGTGGCTGGAGGTAACTCACGATTCCCGCCGTTGCTGACATCGAAGGTTGTCGCCGTCCAAGTGATTGGGCAGGAGGCTTCATTCTTCCTGATACATATCTCGTAAAACATGTTTAGGGCCAGATGCTGCGTGGACGCTGTCACGAGGAGAAGACGCCGTTAGGGAGCCCAGCGATCACTTATGGAGCTTTTTCAGTCCCTTGACTATCTATGCCTCTGTCTTTCTATCTATCTATCTATAATCGGGAAGGAATAATCGAAGCTTTTTTTTTGTTTAGTTGTCGATTAGTAAAATTCGTTGAATGGTCTCTGACATCGATGGTTCTCCGCTAGATACATTAAAGAATTCTCGGTCATTTGAGAAACGGATATATATATATATATATATATATATATATATATATATATATATATATATATATATATATATATATATATATATATATCAACACCTATCTTTGTTCATGGGTATCTCTGCTTACTTGGACTGAAATTGAAGCTTCTGATGGTTCCAGTTGGTTGTGTGAAGTACTGAAGACATCCCCGCGGAGCTGTAGATAAAGAAAAGATAGCTGATCGCACCTGAATCCCATATGACCGGTTACTATTAGCTACTCAAACGGACGCAGACTTTAACTAGTTATGGTACCGCATAAGAAAAGTATCAAATGCGATCAAGTTACGTGTATTAGCTTTTTTTTAAGAGAACGACTCTTTTATTGATCGCAAGTGGAGAAGAAGTTTCGTACCACCGTGCACCATCCTTCAGCCAAAGATCCTTCAATTGTTTTGAAGGAATCAGGTGAACAAAAATGAAAAGAAGTGCTTAAGTAATGGCTGAACGGCTATAGTACGGGTGGATGGTAAAATTGTGCCATCAAGAGGCGTAGTGCTCGAAAATTAAATATTCAAAAGTTTCCAGTTTGACCAATTTAAAAAGAAAGTTCTAATTTTCCCGTTTACTGAGAAGTGTGATGCAAGTTAGAGAGGATATAAGGGGATAACACATTTAGAGTACCGCTCTACTCTGCTTAGGGGTCGCAAATTACCGACAATATTTTTATCGATAAATTCTCGAGAAAAATTTTGATTACCAGTAAATTCACGTAAATTTTTAGTTAAATTAACTGTATTAGAAATAAAAAAATCCCATGTATATAGAACCTTTTAATGAGATCCTCTGTCATTATGAATTTTTATAACAAATAAAAGTGTTTTATCTTTATTTAGAACTTATAACATAAGACAATAATATTCTCCTTAAAAAAATGCTTAAAATGGACACGTCATGAAATGCAAATAGGACAAAAACCCCTAGTTAAAGTTTACGCGGTATAAATATTTAGGGGCTACACATTAAAAACAATAAAAAATACGTGGCGGTATTAATATTTATTAGGGCTAGCCTACTTAGAATCAACCAGTAAATTAATGTAACAACATAATGTTGTGAAGTTTACGAACTTCTGCAGCGTTTTAGAAGATTATTATTATCAACACATAGTACAATAAGTGCGAAATATATTACCAGTGATTTACTACGTCAATCTATACATAGCACTCGTATTCTGAAAGAACTAAAACGTTTTCTATCACAATTTACAATTAATTTCTTTTGTAAATACGAAAGAAAATTGTTTATTGAGCGTAAACTTAAATAATAATAATAATAAAGTTACATTAAATTACCTATAAAAAGGTATCGGTAAATACGCGGTAATTAAATTTAATTTATCGATAAATTACCGGTAATATTTTATCGGTTGCGACCCCTAACTCTGCTATACAACTATTTTTCGTGCCCTCCCACACTCTGTGCACAAACTTTTTTGGGAGATTTATAATACACTCCTCCAAGCCAGCTATTTAGACTTAACGAGGTTATTTACGACAACTTCTGGCATTTTCTGTTCAATACCATAGTAATGATCAGATGTCTTAAGACATTATGTTTTCTATTTATAAATTAGCCGTCAAACCGTCGCCGAGATTTTAGTTTAATAAATGTTTCATGGGGCCAAAAGAAAAATAAAATAACAACTAGGCTTGCCCTAACCTAACCTGAAATAACCAAGAGGGTTAGGTTAGTTGTTAATTCTTTGCGCATTCAGCTCAAAAGACCCTTAGTATAACCTCTGGTTTGGTCAGGTTCGTTGTTAATCCATTGCTTTTGACCGGCCCTTTGGTTGAACGCCGAAAGAACGTCGCTATCTCAGCTCATCGCTCTCCGCATGAAACGCGTCAAAAACCGCCATCTTAACCACATGGCAGTGCCTGTACTAAATCGAAGGCTTTTTCTCAGTGTAAAATGGATCAATTTCAGAGAAAAGACCTCAATTCTTGTCATCCGTAACTCTTCTCACTGTGTATCTTTCTATTTATCCAATTGGACATTGGACATAATAAGTGAGAAATATAGTAGTAGAGGGTTTTAGTAGGAGAAATAGTGGGGAAATAGGGGAAAATATAATAGGAAAGTGAAAAATGAAAGGTAGAATGAAAGACAGATCCCTGGTGAAAGGGTATCACTGGCCCTATTTATCCAATCTTTTCCTTGTTCGTCCAACAAACATTGTTTCTGAACTGAGTAAAAATCTTGCCATTGGTTAGACAAGTTTTCTTCTTTTCTCATTTATCATTACACGGAATTTAATGATATTATGAAAGTTGGAAAATGTGGACATATGCTATTTCCTTAGACAACACAAAATTCTTAAACTCGATACACAAACAACCGCATCATCTAGGTAGTTCACATTTGTAATCCCCTTCACGAAGAGAAATTGGGATCAAGAAATCGTAATTGACCTACCGTTAAAACCAAGTTTGACCCATCAAACTCACACCCCGAACGGACGAAGAAGAGAGACATGTGATTATTACCGATGTTCGGATTGTCGTTTCTAAACTGCGTAATCTTGAGGTTGAAGATGGACTGTGAGCTTCCGTCGAGGGTGATGCTTATGGTGATGGGGTCGGAGGACCCGAGAGGGAAGTTGAATTGCACTAGAACCGAAAAGTGATGGTAAGCAAGGTCATAGTTGACATATTGAAAGAAAAAGTAGCTAGTTGGGACTGGACAAGATATATGTTCTTTATATTTATTAAAAAAATCTATTTTACCGAGTGACCGTCCAACAGAGATAAAAAAGAAAACCCACTGGTGAAAAGAAAGGTAAAAATAGTGAAAGGGAAATGTATTTGACATTCTTACCCAGGTAAACACTGAAGGGATATTTGTAGTGTGCTGTGAAACGGAAACGCACTGCGAAACTACTAAACCTGCCTCCTTTTCAAGCTAGGTCCTTTTAGGAAAAGGGCAGACGAAATAAGAATAAAAGACATACAAGGAATCATCAAAACAAGAAGGGACAAGGGATAGCATAGGAAACATTATCGCATCCTTCATTCGAAGAGTTGGGGGGTGCATGCGAACATCTCCAAAGACAACTTCATCCTAGGAGGGAAGGAACAGCAGCCGCGAAGACAGAATTCAGGAAAAACTTGATAAAGAAATAAAAACCGAAACTTCAAGAATAGAAACCAATATATCTGTCTTATAAAATATTCGAGATCCTATCCAATTGCAAAGATAGTTAAAGTAATAATAATTATAATGGCCTATAAGAGCTTAGTAAGACTGATAAGATGTTCTATCTTCATATATGATGAAATGAAGATCACATTCGCTGCCTAGAAATTACCCAAGAATGTTACTATTTTTGCATTTTTAAGGATTTTGTAAACTATGGCATGAAAATTCATATATTTCACGATATTTAGACTAATTTAACTATCTACTGATGAAAAGATCGCATCTCTAATGCACCTAAATTATAGCGTTTGTAATTAATTATCATCATACAAATAATATACAAATGTAACTATACTCTCAGATAAAGCTCTAAATTCTAGTTTGAGATGTACGAAATCGTTCATTCAGACATACAAAGAAAATACAAAATAAACCTCCGCGTGTAAAGGTTAAGTCATCTCTGAAAACGATTAATGGAATGGAAAACTCACTGTTCTGGCCAGTGTTCGATCCACAAATGGTTGGAATTGTGGTTTCATTGCTAGCTCCTCCTATCACCATCCTCTCGGTGACACAGTTGCCTGAAGTGTCGGGTCCGTCTAGTTCGAACTGGAGGAAATCTATTCGCACCTGACTAACATCCGTCTGGTATCGGAAAATGTTGATTTGACATTGACCAGAAATGGTCGTTTTGCTAGGAAATCCTCTACTTACAAAGTAGCCAACTCTACCAAGAATTGCCTTGCCACAGCTTTTCTTAACTGGAAACCAAAAATGACGATATGAAGTGTTAGACAGAGTTCTTTTACCTTTCGGAACTATATCAAACGTCAATTATCCTGCAATTTAACCAACCTTGATGTACGGTTGTTACAACAATAGATAGTCAACGTGACACTGCATCGTCCATGCCACAGGGGTACTTATAATCAACGCAAAACAAGTAAATGCATCCAAAAGATCACTCTATTATTTAAGACAGTTAGATGGGCCTATTACATGTAGTCACTTCTTTGTGTAGATGACTAGAATTCCCCAGGCCACACCTGATGTAGTGTGAAGATGACTATTCAGGAATAGACGAACGGTAGGTTTAAAATGTGCATTGTAATTACCGACGCAGCAGGCACCAATGCCTTGACTGCAGAAGCTGTCGAACTTTCCCCCGTTCGAGAGACAACTTAGAAAGCCATCGCAGTAACCTTGGTCGAAAGAGGGTGCTACAGTTGATGGGCATAGCGTTGCTGGGATTCGGATAACTGAAACTTTATGATAGGTTTATTATTAGTATTTACATCCACCTACTATGCAGTGTTATTTTCCTTAGTTCCAAAGGGTAGGGCTTAAATCTGGGATGCTGAGCTATCGGGATCTCACCTTGCTATTCAGCCTATTTGCATTCCACACATTTTCACATCACCAAAACATCACCTCTTGTTTTACCCCCTTCCTTTTGTGAATGCTGGAGTGTAACCGCCCTAATGGGATTGTGAATTGAGCGCGGTGAAGAGGAAATTAAGCGGCATTTTGGGAGGAACCAGTTACGTTTACCGATAAAGTTCAGGAGAAAGTGAGTACAAAACTGACTGATAGAAGGCAGGAATACGACCCCTCTTGGGGCATCGTAGATATGTAGGGAACTTTGAAAGTGCAAAATGCGTGAGTAGGACATGAAGAACCAGCAAAGAAGACTGACTACCTGAGGGACTAATTACTAGGAGATAGGTCTGGTAAGGATTTAGGGGTTTATAGGATTATTATAATAAAGAGAGCTGATGTTGAAAGGGAAAGCTATGTAGGGAATAGTGGGGTATTCACAAAATATGTATGTTAGGGCATTATCAAACATTTGTTCTTTTGTCAAGTAGGAAAACAACATCCAAAATGTCTACTTTACGAGAAAGTATTTTCAAACGAAGCGACGAAGTCATTCATGTTTTCTAAGCACTAAAAAAAGGTTCATCCTAATAAAGTAATAGAAGGCTTGGCGTTTTCCAAAGTACTAAGATGAATTTTAGAGTAGAAGATCCCTTTAGAGCATGTTTACTAGTGCATTAAAAAAAAAATAATGGCTTTCTTTGTTTATACAATATATCAAGGATTAATGCCCCAAATGGCAAGCCTTATAGCATTGGTGAAAAACTCATTTTACCCGCTATAGAGAAACCCTTAGCTACTGTAGTACACCCCCTTCACCTAGCCAAATTATTAAGGCATTCCGCTCAGTAATAATTATGTTCAGAGAGGAGATAATAGAATAGCTGCCAACATCGAAGAAATCTTATGCAATATACATAAGTCATAACTGTTTGAATTACAGTTAGATGCGTATCCTCTGCCAGACAACGAAGCATTACTTTTAGGCTATGTGCGTTTCATTTAAGACACGAAAGTTGTTCAAAATCTGCTCTTTGCAAACGAAATGAAACAGACTTTAAATGTGAATCATTGTTTATGTAGTGGAACAGTATTTCAGAGAGAAAGAACTTCCTATGAGCAATATTATTGCTTATGCAACAGATGGTACGGCAGCACTAGCATGGCGTTATGGGAGCCTTCTTGCATTTAGGAAAAAGGCTGTACCCAATGTGTTTACATACAGTGCGCTGTGTCATTTATATACAACACTTACTTGCTAGAAGCTTAAGTGATCGGCTCCATCGATCCTTTGATAGAGTTATCACAGTAATAAAAAAAAATAAAGCCAATCCTCTTAATTCTCCACTATTTCGGAAGCTCTGCTGTACACACTCAAATAAGATGGTTGTCAAAATTAAAATTTTCAAACTCGATTCCATTTCTTTACTGGCACTGTTATACCTTTTTGCAGGAAACTCTAAATAGCCATGTAACTGAAAGCATGCTAATGTGGAATTGGTTATTTGACAGATCTACTTACTAAATTAAATCAGCTGAATTCATTTGCCCTAGCTGTAAGTTGGGGACCTATATAGGAAGCACAGTACGTACTCTTCAGTCCCGTTTTTGCTCTCACATGGGAATTAGCCATAGGACCGGTAAAACATTAAGTAACAAAGAGTTTTCTTCTATCAGGAAACATGCTATTGATTGTAAAACAGACGTGTCCTTGAATGATTTTTCTGTCTTAAAATTTGCTAAATCTATTTCATCTCTCCGCATTAAAGAATCACTCTGTATTAAATACAAGCACCCAAATTTAAATGAGGACACTTCATACTTTCCTCTGTTTATAACTTAACCAAGCTGTATTCATTCTTTGAATTTCTTCCTGTTTTCACTCGTCATTGTGATCCGACCATGTAAGGTAATGTTTCAGTGTCTATATTTTAGTTTTACCTTTTGTTTGTATCCAATTCTCTATTTTTCCATTTCAATTGTTTAATTTTGTAATATAACGTTTACTTTGTTTGTCCTTAATTGATAGTATCTCTTTACAAATATTTTTCTGCTGTTCTTTACCTCACTATTTTGTTTGTTCATTAACTGTCGTAAGATGCCCCTTTTTATCACTCCACTCTTGACACCACTTTTGTCGCGGTATGCTTTGTGGTACGTGAGGTACTTGTTTGATGAAGTAGGCTTTAATCTAAGAGTGCTAATATTGTTATTTTAAAGAAGAGACGTCTCAAACACGTAAACATATAGAGAAAGGCACAATAATTCCCCCAAATAAACTTATATTTTAACTTTAACAATTTAATACACAAAAACTAACCATTAACCACAGAAATACTCCGAATATTATAATACACAATAATTACTTTAATTAGCTTGCCCCTCTAAAATTGGCTAAATTCGCTACGCACTTCAATATACAATATTTAAGCTTACTGACTCTACTGGAGTTTAAATACCTCAGGAATGTTATTGGCTCCACGACGCGTTCCGACCGGCCAGATGGAGGTGGTCGAGATCACGAGGTATTTTGGCGAGGGGAGCAGATGGGGGTCCACACGGTATTCAATGGGGGGAGGGGGTTTTTTCAAGGACGAGAACAATCACCGTGCTTTAGGCGGCACCAAGGTAGGCGGGGTCTCTCTGTCGAGAGTAAGTCGAACTTGGTTCTTAAACCAAGTTAACTTAAGAGTTCGGTGTGATCACCGGGTAACGGGCTCGAGGGGGAGCTTTTCTCCTTCGTTACTTAATTCTTCATGAGCGAGGACTGTACTCGGAGAGGGTCTTCTTCAAGGTCGAGGATCGAGGGGAAGGGGTTCTCTGGCCAGAATAAGTTGAACTTGAATAAGTTAACTCAAAGGTCGGTTTGGTAACCAGGAACTAGCTCGAGGATGAGCTTGTTCTTAGTTACAGTCTTCCTTAAGGGCGAGGATAACGGAGGAGGGTTTCTCTGACGAGAATAAGTTGAACTTGGTTCCTCAACCAAGTTAACTTATGAGTTTGGTGGGCCACCGGGTAACGGGCTCGAGGGGAAGCCTTTTCTTTCTTCTTTTCTTAATTCCTCAAAGACGAGGAATACCCCTGGTGTTTAAGCTGCACCAGGATATGAGGATTCTCTCTGACGAGAGTAATTTGAACTTAACAAAGTTAACTTAACGTTCGGTTTGATAACCAGGGACTAGCTCGAGGATGAGCTGCTTCTTAGCCCCTTAGGTAGGTAGCCCTGCCTCTCTTGCAGGGTACTTCGTAGTCTGGCGCCTCAAGTAATCTACCTGTCCAGTCTCGGTAGCCTGATCTTAATCCGGGGACTTCGTCACCTGTAGACTGACGTATTCTACCTATCCAGTCTCGGTAGCCTGGGGTCTTAATCCGGAGAATTCTTCACCTGGAGACTGACGTATTCTACCACGATTTTCCTAAGTGTTTCTTATTTATACCTCTTCACCCCCACTGGGGGAGGGGTAAGAGAAAGGGGGGGCTTGGGGACGGGCCCAGGAGGGTTTTTATTCCAAACGGTTTTTCTCACCAAGTCGTACATCGGCTCTCGTTAGCCTTCGAGCTTGAGAGAAACGCGTCTCCAATTTCTTACTTGAGGTGAAATTGAATATCACTCTCGTAGGGGAGATCTTGCATTTTAACCTTTAGGCCTTTCATAGCGACGAGTGGCGAGGCGCTGTGGTTACGAGTTTGACTCCACGGTGCCGGGGTCGGATGTTTTTGCGGTAACCATCTCGGGTCTCCACTGAGAGAGAACGGGTGGGTGACGATTATCTACATTAACGTAACGTTCATTTTATATTTTTAACGTCGTTTTTGTGATTTTATTTGATCTGTGGTTTTTAACTTTGAACTTGTGCTGTTATTTATGTTTTTAAATTGCTCATTTAGAATTTGTTTCTAGCTCCTGAAGATGGGTTTTGTAATAACCCAAAACATTGTAATTAAAGATGGGACCCGCCTTCTTCGTTTTGTCCTTCTTACTGAATATATATATATATATATATATATATATATATATATATATATATATATATATATATATATATATATATAATATATATATATCAGAGGCGACTCCAGGTCATCAGCCTCACTCGGGCTCATCACATATTTCGCATAAGACATGTATAAAAGAAGTTAAGAGACGTAATGCACACCGCAGACTTATATGTGCACTGATAATTTAACAATAAGACAGAAATATAGTTTTAATATAAAAATTACTCACTTCATTTATACTTGAGCTCTAGTCGTCTATGTTTGATGGCGAACTCGTGTAATACCCTGTCGTGCAGCCCTTTCTTATTATCCAAGTCATTCAAAATGCTTTTCTTAAATGGCTTTTTATTATATCTAGCACTATGTCTTTCTCCATTTCCAAGTTAAGGGTAAAACTAAAGCAACCCTGTAAAACACAACTGATCTTTACACACATACGCACGAAATAACAGCAATCAAATAACGATAGCGGCGTGCGCAACAAACTTAGTCAGAGACCGATCTGACTGTCACCTATACTGTACTCTTGACAAGAGATGCCAGTTAGTCTTCTACACCTACCAGGCTCGTTCGTATTAGCCAGAGTTGCTGGATAATTTTTCGTTCCTTTAAGAATATTGTAGAAGAGAAACCTTTCATAGATTGAAATTTAAATCCTAATCTCTATAGAAATCTATTTTTTCCATTGTTTCCATAAAACATTGAATTTTAATTACTAATTTTTACTATTATATATAACAACTAGGGCTGTAACTTCTGAGCACGAGTCAAGCGCATGTGAACGATGTCGAACGAACGTCTGCAACGAATGATATTTTTTGACACAGGGCACCTCTAAGACGACCGCCAGACGCTGAACGAAAATATATGAACTGTGACGACCAGGCTCAATAAAAGGAGCCCGAGTTATTGGTTGCAATTACTTACTTGAAGTAATTGTTGGCAGAAATTAAATCATTTTGAAAATAATACACGTTCACTTTAATAAATATATTCTCGGGTAACAGCCCGAGTGCCAGAATCGCCACTGATATATATGTATATATATATATATATATATATATATATGTATATATATATATATATATATATATATATATATATATATATATATATATATAAATATATATATATATAATAAAAAAATAATTCTATCTGTCTGTGTGGGTGTCTGTCCTTTTATAGTAATCAAAAAATCCCGTTCTAATGCTTGAAGGGAATACCGAAATCTTAGCACACGCCACAAACCAACGACAATTGTTTATATTAGAGGCCATATACATCAAGAAAAAGCAGCCGAAATTAAATATTCAAACAAATTCGCAATTCATCTTGCCTTCCTCCCCCGTCCGCCAGCCCTTAATAATAATCCTTCCCCATCTTAATCCTGTGACTATTACAGAGTCTAAACCATTTAAAGAAATTACATTCCCTATAAATATGTTCCTATAAATGTTATCACAACTAATCACATATATAAAAGCTCTGTATCTTATTCCCTAGTCACAACTGTTTAGCCTTTAAAAATGATATCTGTATATATCGAAACGCGTCAGGCCAATAAAGAGTTTCATTTTGCTTAGTCAACCAGTTTTCTGCCCTCGTGCGTCACGGCTTTCTAATGAATTTTGGGTAACTAATCAACGGGTTAAGCCAAGGCCAGAAGCTTAATATAAGACAAATCGAGAGACTCGAAAAGAAAACAATTAACAATAAGTTAGCAGTCGCCTTCAATAAAATATTTTACGAAGAAAACCTATTGCCTAACTATACGAATATATATATATATATATATATATATATATATATATATATATATATATATATATATATATATATATATATATATATATATATATCCAGAAAACCGCAAGAAACAAAAAAACAGGATAATTTTTCTTCGGAAAAAGTTATTTCCTAATTCGCAAAAAAATCCGTACAGGGGTGGGATTCAATCCGTGCACACTAAAACGCCTCTTAGACCACTCGGCTAAGCAGAAGACAAAAATCTTTCGAATAAACAAGCTTTTAAGGCGCACTATTTTTCTGTTGCTTGCGGTTTGCTCGATTCATTTCATCATTATTTCTCGTTCATGACAGATTTACACCGTTATGCTCAAGTAGGCAGTCGCCAGATGGGCTCCCAAAATGTAAAAAAAAAATACATATAATAAAATCCTGCATTAACCTCGGCACAAAATTGAATTCAACAACCCACAAAGAAAAGTAAACAAACAGTGAACTTTCGAGACTGTTATAAACGTTTTCTCCTAAGCAAATTTGTCACAACTGAAGGAAAGGAAATAAACGAACGCACTCACTTCACTAATGATATCCCCAATAAACCCAACACGTTAATCGCATGGGTCAGCATGGGTCAGTTAGGTACAAAGGACAGACATTCAGCTTTCTTCAAAGAAATTTTGAAGCTATCAAACTCAAGGTTACCTTGGTACTCATCTAAAGTGTTAAATTATTGATATAAAATGCTTCTAAAAGTTTAGGAATGTTGTGTCCGCACAATTTTTAACATTCTCTATACATTCTAACATCATATTTATGCTAGTAAATACGGCGTTTTAGATCTACTGTTTCACCTATATGTGATGTCTTAGGGCACAGAACACTCCAACGCATAAATACAACCACCGGCTTTTTGCGAAGAAGTAATTTTATATCTAGTTAATTTCCGAATAGTATCAGTTAAGGAAGTAAAGATCTGTAAGTTATGATGGATTAAGCTTAAATCCCGTTGTGAAAGAGGGATAGGGACCTTCAAGAAACCGTCAAGATTACGTTTATTCTCTTATTTATTTATGTTACTATAAAATCTCTTTTTGTTTTGTTTAACAGTGTTTATAATGACGGTTTGTAGAACAGAAAAAAACCGTAATATCTCAGCCAAAAATAAATGTATTTTAATTTTTTTTAAATATCAACTAAATTATGTTGGGGGATGACAGTTTAGTCAAAGTAGCCGCACTTAGCTTCCACCGCGACCTCAAGACGGCTCCGAATCTTGTCGCATGCATTCCTCACTATGTCTTTTGGAAGATATTCCTACACCTGTTTGATCGATCTCGGCCACCAACAGGTGGTCTCTTTTTTAATTGCGCCCCACACATACTAATCCATGGGATTCAGATCTAGGAAGTTAGGAAGCCAGAAAGTGGCGCTGCGGAAGTCGTAGGAATTCTCCGACAACCACTTTTGACTCTTCCTAGAGGGATGGCCTTCTAGCAGCAACCCTCTCCACTTAAAGTTTTACTACAGTCTTCAGCAGCTCTACACAACAATCACAAATGCGCCCAAGACCCTAGTCAAATCATGACGTCACCCTTACTGGAGACACAACCATAAACAATCACAGTTGAGAGAACTTGATCTTCATGATACATGGAACGTCGCATGGCTTGTAGTCAAGCCTCCTGTTGTTCTGGCTGTTGTGCAACTGATTCTGGTGGAAGTTCTTTTCGTCTGAGAGAAACAACAGATAGTTTCCTGCTCAACAGGATGCTTAAGCATGTTCAGGAGCTCATTTTACTTCGCTAAGTGGTTCTCCTTGGTCTTGGCTATCAGAATTTGTTCCCCTTGCATCTTGTATGAGTGGTAGTGAAGTTCCTCATTCAGGGCCAGGTTGTGACTGCAATACTCATTACTCTCACCAAAGCCAAGATTCCTTTGGTCGTGTCTTCGATCACCTTCTATTGCAGGTGTTGGATGAATTATGACATGCGGACGCAGTCAGAACGCCTATTGTGTCCCTTTATGCTGACCATACAGCTTCGTAGTCTCCGTTGCAGCCTTCCATGTCACATCTTACAGCCTTTACAGTGTTCACAGTGCATAACGTCGGCATTTTGATACCCGGCACGAATCATCACGATGCAGGTAACCCTTTTCTAATATTCAAATGGCTTCCAGTTCTCCCTGTCAGCTAACCTTTTCTCAATTAATACTTTACTCTGTATGCAACCCAACACTCTGGACTCTTCACCGATACTTAAACATGTTCCTGAAAAAAGGAGACACTAAAAATCGTCACATTTCACCCAAACACCACAAAGCTTCTGCTCATTTCATATTTAGGTAATTTATAAGAGGCACAACTAACACCATGACTGTAGCATTCTTACTATCCTACAATTATTTTTAAAATTGCTAAATCTTCATACAATCTCCTGCGACTCACCCCCTCCTCCCATTTACTTTTATATCAGTGATTTGAGAGGCACCCAACAAGGGGACTTTCCAACACCTTTTCCTTTTTTCCTGTATTCAACCACTTTTTATACAAATTCTTCCCAAAATGTCAATACTGAAATGGCTTTGTTGGCTGCCACTCTATCTTTTGCGTGACTAAGAAATGGATCGAGACGAAGCGATTACTTACGGCTTCTTTCACGCGAGGAAGCGTCCTGGGCAAGACTCGTGTTCGCTACTGACGGCGATGCGGTGCAGTTCTCTCGCACCGACCTCGTTGCGGAAAAAAACAAAATATGGACAAAGGAGAAGTAGAGTTGGATCTGAAAGAGAGAAAAAATACGCTTTTATGGGAACAAATCGCTTTTTTGTTGTTGTTGTTTTTAAAGATGCTTGTTGCCCCTTCAACTTTAGTTTGATCTAGTGTGAGAACAAATGGAGAAGGACAGTCAGAAGTAAAACAATTGTGACTACAACAATGAAAGAGGATTGCAAATAATGGACCTAATCCACTCGAACTCCTGGGTCAAGATGGGTCATTTAATCCCTCAAGAAGAAGTTCGCACAAAGAGAACAGGAATTCAAAACTACGAATTTGGGTGTCACTTTCGGTTGTTTTTTTAGTTATTTCTATTGATTTTAAAATATCCAATTTGGACGACGTTGTTCTGAACCGATTTCAAGAGAGGTGCGTGCTCTTCCTGTATAAACCACTATAGTTCCATGCTCATTTACCACTTGCAAAATTGCTACTCATTGCACTAGTCATTTGCCACTTAAGGAAATGCTACCGAGCCATTGTTTCACTCGTCCTTTGCCACTCGAGAAATGACTACTGAGCCGTTGTTTCACTCATCATTTGCCACTTGAGAAATTGCTACTGGGCCATTATAACACTAGTCCATTGCCACGTCAGAATTTTTATCAGTAAATGCACAATTTCAAGGATAAAATTGCAAATGCTCGCTTTTAGGCCCTTAAATATTAGTCCATAACGTTTATAATTGCTTACTTTGGGTTTTAATCTTAACAAATAGAAAAACTCGTCTTTAACTAACGAGTGAAATGGTCTTCGAGGAAGAATGAGGTTCATAACTCAAGAAGGGTGAATAAAATTGAGGTTTAGAAGTAAAAATATTATGGTGGTAGTTGGGTACAAAAGCAAGCTGTCCTTGTACCAGGAATAAATAATATTCATGCAATGAAAATCATCTTAGATTACCACCTTCAACAATGGATTAGTAGCAAATTCTGCAGAGGCAAGACACGACTGTAATAATGGCTCAGTAGCAATTATCAAGTAGCAAAGGACAAGTGAATCAATGGCTCAGTAGCATTTCCTTAAGTGGCAAAGGACGAGTGTAAAAAGGTTCAGTAGCAATTTCCCAAGTGGCAAATGATGTGGTAAACAATGACTCAGAGGCCATTTTTCGAGTGGCAAAGGACGAGTGCAATGATGGCTCAGTAGCAATTTTACAAGTGGCAAATGACGAGTGCAATAATGGCATAGTAGTAATTTCTCAGTTGTCAAATTATGAGTACAACACAAGAGGGGTAATTTATCAATGAGGTCATTTAAGATGTAATTTTATCAACTTGTATAATAAAAAAGGGAGTTAGATCGCTTAATCAGATAGAGCACGCCACTCTCCTCAATAGTCTCTCACTTCACAAAAAATAGATCATCCTGAAGCATTGAAAAGTCTTCACAAACTACAAAGAGAATCAAATCTCAACACTATATAAGTTTTCTATCGAAAAATATGATCGAAATCACTGAGCAATTTCCCCCCAAAAATTTTTCCAAATATTTGTTAACAAAAGGGATGAAAGATGCATAGTCCACGTTTCACGCGGCATCTACCATATGTCGTAGCGTCCGTTAGTCCCTATTCTACATCTAATCGTGTATCTACACTTAGATATGTAACTGAAATAGCCAAACGGTGCTAACAACTGTACCAATGCGACCTAACGTATTAAGGAGGGTTCACCTTTCTCCTGTAACGGCATCCGTTCGTCAACGATAACGAGTCTCTTTGCGAGGGTGTGAATCTAAATCATACCCTCATTTGATATACTTCAAAGCATTCTTGTTCCCACACCGAACCACTCACACAAATATCCCGTATAAACTATTACCTGGGTCATCATAATGGACGAATCATCAAAGAGACGAGGCAAGATGTCCGCTTTCTAAATGTCACTAGAATCTTGTAATGAGTAAGAAGCATGACGAGATGAAAGCCCAGCCAGCGCCAGCATCTTCAGCCCATTGGTTAATGAGCTGACAACCACAAATATAACCACAAGTCATTGGCCCCAGCCTTATTCTATGATGCAATTTTGCGATATTTACGTAACGGTTCTAAGAGACGTTTGTTTATTAATCAACATTACGGCTGGACAAGAAGGACTTGAGAATTTTGACGCTCGACGAGACACTTTGATGACAAAATTGGATGTCTACCGCCAAGTCTTTCGACTTCTAGGGAGATGGATTTACCTTCCACACACTTTTACTTTCCTTAATTTTATATTATTTATTCCGAACCTCTTCAAAAACCTTATGTTTGAGCTTCACCCATTGACTTTATCTCATTTACAAAGAATTTTTACATTTATCTCTACGATTGGTGGTGAAAATGGAGTTCATAAATCAACAGAAGTACAGAAGTACCGTTTAGCCATTTTTGAACATCCACCGATCCACCCATAAATCCCACTGTACTAATAAAACCTGATAAAATGTAAATACGTTACCGCTATCACATTGCATATATATATATATATATATATATGCTCACAAAGGAACCAAATATTCTAGGTTGTCAATGGAACAGTATTTAATATATTTAGATAAAAATCTTGGTAATAAGGATCAATCTGTACTATTGAACGGAAAATATTTTCAAATTGTCGAAAACAATGGAAACAATATCAAACTTTTTTGTATGTAGTGCACAAAGAAAACCACAATTCTGTCTGTTGACCTCGACTCAACAGGCAATCTTCTCAGGCACCTGAGGCTTAGTACTACTTAGTAACTAAGTAACAACATTAACATAATGGTTCAAGTCATATTTTAAGTGAATGGTGCCATACAAGACTGATGCGACATTTACATAAACGTACATTTGAATATTTTGTGTACTTTAGATATTAATCTATTATGAACTGCCCTTACATTAAAAATTGCTGATATCCAACTATAATAAAACTCCAGGTGCATCTGTCTTTCTCTCTGTCTGATCCATGTCTGTAATTTCTCTTATTTAGTTACTGAAGGACGAAATTCGTTTTTCAATTTATCATAGGATAAAAATGCACTGATCATGGCGAACATAATTATAGTTAAAGATAATAAAATTTTAGAATCTTGCTAAGTACTAGCCTCAACTAGAAGTTTGATATTTTGATAAATATTTTACACTGTATTCAAGAATTCCCTCCGCATGATAATAATTTATTTTCTAGTTCAGAAACTATATTCGGATTTGGGGGGTGAATATGAATCGGTGAAGAAATCTCGCAAGCGTCCTACCAATTCACCTTGTATAACTCAAATATTTTGCTATTTTCCCCATAGCTAATGCTTGATTAAAATAATTATAACTATATTATTTGTATGAACATTAAACTATCGCTAGCCCAGCTAAATATTTTGCTACGAGGGGCGGTCAATAAGTTTTGCGAATCGGTAGGGCAAAACAGAGGAAGGGGGATGGCTGTTTGTGGGGGTGTTAGGACAAGTTATGACAAGTAAGGACCTGCAGCCGCACGCTCCTGCCTCGTCTATTTAAGAAGCAGTAGCTGATCGCAGATCGTCAGTCACAAATTTTTCAACAATGGAGAAGGTTGAGTACCGCGCAGTGATCAAATTTTTGACCAAGGAAAGCAAAAATGCAAAAGAGATCCATGAACGCATGGTTGCAGTGTACACCGATACCGACCCTTTCTATACAACTATTGCTCGCTGGAATAGGGAGTTTCACCATAGTTTTGAGTCCCTTGAAGACGACCCCCGTCGAGGACGCCCGTCAGACGTGACCGACGAAGACAATGTAGCCCGTGTGGAAAGGATGATCCTCGAAAATCGACGGGTGAAGGTCGAAGAAATCGAGCAAGAACTTGGAATATCACATCGAAGTGTTATCAACACCATCCACGACCAAGGTCTCTGTCCGTTGGGTCCCTAGAAACTTCACGCCCCATGATCGACTTCAACGTCGTCAAAGTCCACAAGGCCAGAGTTGCACAAGCTGCCCTGCGCAAGTGCGGATTCGAGGAGCTCAACCATCCCCCCTAGAGTCCAGATATGGCCTCTAGCGACTACTTTTTATTCCGCCAGCTCAAGGATGCACTGCGTGGACGCCGGTTCGGGGACGATGAAGATGTCCAGCTCGCCGTCCAGGAGTGGATTGAACAGCAGTCGGGAGATTTCTGGTTGTCGAGAATTCGAAGCCTCAGGGACAAGGGGCGCAAGGGTATTGAAGTCGAGGGTAGTCATATTGAAAAATAATAAAACACTTTTCCTCATATCTCGTTTCCTTATATCCAAATTGCAAAACTTATTGACCGCCCCTCGTATTTTATTTTTCCATAGATAATTTCTGATTAAAATTATTATTCATCTTATTGTTATGAATAGTAGACTATTGCTATCCCAACTGAATATTTTGATATTTTTGCATTACTAATCTATTGTATTTGTTTTAATTTTTAAATGTTTTTTTCAGACGTCAACTTAGATGTTTAGGAGCCATCTAGGCTCACCCTGGCTAGATCTCTTGCAATAACAACCAGTACATAATACAAAACTAGTAGCACTTGACCATGTGTGTGTTACATGCGACATATGGTCAACTAATCACCGTAGTCTCTTGGGAGTCACTGCGCATAGAGTATATTATGGATTTAGTGTTTCATTTTTATAAAATTGATAAATTGACCATTGGTGATAAACTGATAGACTTATTGTATAATATTGTGAATCATTCAACATGTCTTTCTCATTTATTAATTTATTGAGTCTTGATTTTTCTGTGAATTTGGAACCAAGCCTAATTTGCTCATATGAAATTTGTCACTGGTATAGTAGGTGACTCATCGCTGAATTGCATCCTTTATGTATATTGGATAATTCTTCTCTTCAATGTTAGGTGGCGCAGTTTAGTTTGTGCGTGTCTAGCTCTAGCCAATATTATTAAATTAGGCTTATAAAGATGTTCATACAAACATTGAATTTATATTCTTACATTACAGAACAATGATGATTTGCCGCGAGGACCAACTACACTGGCATACCGAAGATTTTGTTGAACACAACTTTGATAAAATTGCTGGAATACTGGACAGGGTCAACTCGGAGTATGGCTCATCTTATAGAAAAAAATGTATCAATCCATCGAACATGGTGAAATGCTTTAAATAGTTCGGTGTTCGTGTCCATAATCGCATTGACGACATTAATAAATATGATGTAGATGAAGTTGATAATGAAAAGGATATATATATATATATATATATATATATATATATATATATATATATATATATATATATATATATATATATGAAGAGGTTATCATCAACAACTTTCCTGAACATTCAGGAGATCATGGAGAGGATTCAGCGAAACTATCATCCCATATTCGATGTGCTTCCCACACAATGAACTTGGTAGCAACAACTGATGCAGAAAGATGACTGAATGCACTTGAAATACAGAAAATAAATTATTCTGCACTGGGAAAATGTTCAGCGCTGTTGAATGTTGTTGGTAAACCCAAATTTGCATAAAGAAATACAGGAAATAACTAGCGTCCAATTTAGGTACCTATGCCTCACCCGATGGAACTCAATGTACAATTCATTAAGCTAAATATATAAAAATAAGAACGACGTGAATGTAGCTCTTGAAGAACTGAATCTACACATCACCAAAGACAATGAATTGGAATTTATTTCAGAATATTTGACTGTTCTAAAACCAATTAAAGCAGCCATCAACAAATTATAGACAAAGAAAGAATGCTACTACAGTTGTCTTCTTTCAACACATAGTGACTCAAGGTGCCCGCGTAGGATTGAAGCATATCCACCAAACGACCTGCGCTTAAAACTGCATGCCATTACTGGCAGCAGTCGTTTCTGGTTTCAATGCCAGATCGGTCATTCTTTGTCGTTGAGCCCTGAGGAAACTGCGGCCATTTTGGCCTCAGTATCTCATCCGCATTTCAAAATTAGATGGATATTAATGTTGCAAAGGCCAATTTTAGCGATCATGAAGTAATCAAGTCTCAAGTAAAAGACAAGCTACAAATAGTTGTAAAAAATTGTAGTTCTGACAGCAATGATGAAAAAAAATCTTAGAACTCAGACTCATCACTTGAAGAGTATTCCTTCAAAACTATGGATGGCTCATTATCTGCTCCTAACAACAAAAAAGACTTGGAAGTCTTTCTTTAGATAGGTGTCTTGCGATAAAGATTTTCAAAAAGTATAACACCACGGTACCTTCCTCTGCACAAGGGTAACGGTTGTTTTCTGTCGAGAATATAAGTTCCTTGCCGCTATGTGCCCCGTCGAAACCACAAGGTCCGGCAACGTGAGTCAGGACCGTGGGAGCAGTCAGAATACCAAAATGCTTTCTGCGATAAGCGAGGGATTGGAATCTCAAACGCGCGCTTCTGTTGGTCCCGGGGCGTTACCAAGAAACCCCTACCGGAGTACTTCCCATCCCTCAAGCGCCGTGTTGGTCCAAGGAGAGGCCCACCACCCCTTGGCGAAGGCAGTAACAGTTCCGGCTGGCCCCTATATATTGTTGGTCCCAATTGGGCATCGACAGTATATGCCTGCCTTTTACAACCAAACATGTCATTCTCGTTCGCGCTCCATTTCCATACGAGCCTGCAGGCTAGAATTCGACTGAAGGATCTGAACCCCAGTTAATTGGCCCATCTTTGGTCTCGGTACAATTCGTTTGGCACGAATACTCCCTCCAGTTAGTGCTAATACTAGAGGTTAAACTCCCTCGAATAACCATGCGATCCCCGTTTCATCTCTTAAAGCCTCGAATCATCTGTGGCTTCCTAGCCAGTCCTTCCTGTGTGCGTACGTACAGAGGCTCGTATAGCCTCTCGACCACTCCCGTAATCGCTCCAAGTAGCTCTGTTAGATCGATTATTGTAAAGGTCGAATATCCATTGCCATGCATCCATTTTAAGTTAATTATTGCGTATACTGTGTAAATATTTAAGTTTATTTTTCTGTTTTTACTTTTTCATAAGCCTTATAGCCCGCAGCCTTCCTTAGTTTAATAACGGCCAACTACACTCTATCGTTTGTATTTAAATCCCTCGCACTCTTCAGGGGAAGTTGAGTCTCACCTTTCCCTACTTCTATCCCACATCTCTGTCGTGACTAGAGTTGAGTTAAGGTCACTCGTTTGACCTTGAGTTTGCACGCATTTAGGGTAGAAGTAACGTATGTGTATGTGGGTCTTTTTACATTTTCGTTTATTGGCATGGTTCATAGCCCTAAACGAATTCGTCTCTCGTATGGCAACTTTGGACAAATGGTTTTGCTGAAAGCAAATGTTTACAGCGGTTGAACATTAATTTAACACACTTAACTTGTATTCTTTACCCCTACATTGTCAGCAATGGTATACTGCACCTGGTGAAATTAGAATTAAAAAAATAAATAAACTAAAACTGTCATTTAATGGTTTTTTCTTTGTTGATAAATTTCACTGCAGACTACTTTCTAAAAATGTTTCTAAGCCTTGTTGTTTTTCGTCATATTTTAAAGTATTTGATCCCCGTAAAGCCATTTTTTGAAGAAAAACCGATAGAAGATTGTTAGATATGCTTATTATACCAACGTATTTATGGCTGGCTTAAAGAATTATAAAAAACAAGAGGGAAAATACCTCTAATGACTTGCGGCGTTTTGTGATATGATAAATGTTTATTGCATTGATGGTTTTCCATGGTTCAAATCACTTACAAGTGCCTTTGAATGGCTAAATATGAGGCTTCTGCCACTAGATAGCGCCACTTAGCCCCAAATCCGATGGCGATTTAAAATCTTCAGGATAAATAACCATATGTCCCATGGTCATATGGGTCATTTCATGGCTCTAAATCGGTACAATTGAACTTTACTCCTTTTGAAAAATAAGCGACACCTTGACCTGGCGCTTTGCCGCAGGTAAAAGGAAAATTAAATGAGAAACACCTTTACTATTTATAAAATACAAAGGAAAACTATGGCTGTTTATAATTATGATGTAATTGTCAAAATAGTTGTAATCAAAGTACACTTTTTCGCATAGATTCTGTCTAGATGGTTATGCCTCAAAATTATAAGTAAAATACTAATTAAAATATAAAAAAACTCCTCCATCTGTAAAGCTCTCCAATCATATTAAATACTTTAGTAACAAAACAATGCATTCTATTTTAAATATGTACAGATAAAAATGTAAACAATTTATCTAATTTATTAAAATTAGTTTTAAATTGATTAATAATAATGAATAAAGAATGGTTTATAGGATTTATTTTATTAGTGTTTGATCGTTGAACTTGCGTTTTCAGCAAACATTCTGGCGAAAATTGAGGAAAAAGCCAAAATTTCCGTGATCCAAAGGAAATTCAGTAATGTTTGTCATTACAAACAGTTTGAATGGCCTTAATGAACCTGAAATTAAAATCAAAGCTGATTATATACTCATCATTAAATGGTGTTAGAATTCACCAATAATATGGGAGAAAAACATCAAATACTTCAGAAATTGTTCTATTCATATCAAAGGAAATGATACAACCAAAGGGCGCGCTGGTCTCACTTCTTATATTGCCCTATTTAAATAGCGATCACAGTTTAAGAACCATGATTTTAATATCCTAAATACTAATACACTCTTGTGAAGACAAAACTATTCGAACGGGCAAGGCTAGGACATTGTCGATATCAAGTATGTCACTGAAGCAAAGATCATTTAAACAAGTCATGTCTTCACGGACTAAATCCATTCGGAACGAAAGAAATCGTTACGTCATGGGGTGCACTATTTTTTTATGATGAAGGCACCTGACACGGACCAATGTCTGCATCAAAGCCTGGCCTAAGTTAAAGAGAGTCATAGAAGAGTATTTAGGAATTTTTGATAAAATGAAAGATATTTTGTTTGAAACGTGACAGACAGATCGTAATTATAAGGAAAACTACGAGGTGGTAAGGTGTTCAAATATTTTCTCTTATATCAATTTTGTCTTCTGTATAAATAGATGCTAATCTACACACTTTAGAATGCAAGGCAAAAGGCAGATGCAAGATAATTTTCTTGAAAAATGGAAAACTTACACATGAAATTAATGATGTAAATTTAAAAATTACTTTTGATATTTTTCTAAATGTTAAATTTAGCTGAGAAAATTTCAAAATTTTGCAGTGATATGTGGACATGTGGAAAGAAACAAAAATAGAATGAGGAAATTTGTTTTTCATTTTTTAAATCATCTTATCGGAGAAGATTCTATCATTAGCTACATCACGAGAGACTGATGCAAAACCTAAGAATAACTTAAAAAGGAGTAGGAATTTTTTGTTGGGTTTTTGCCACGAAATTTTAGGGATTAGTCTTTCGTTTTAGCATTTTAGGGGCCACCATACTTATCTTAAATTCTCCAACAGATGACTACATATGTGTGATCTCTTGAAGAAAGTAAAACGAATTGCGTTAAAAACAAAAACAAGTTTCAGCAGGCCTTTATTAATCAGCCGATGTGATCGATTTTGAAGACTCGCCCTACGTGAGGGTTCGATTCCATTGATGGATATCGGATATGCGAAGCTCCGAAGGATTTGCTTCTTGAAGCAAATGATCCTTCGGAATAACAATGATGGATAATTTTGACCCGAAATTAATTCTGGTGGAGCAGAATAATACGTCACTTATCCGCCAGCTTTGCGATGTCGATGGATCAGTTTTCTACTGGGACGTGTCGCCAAACTTTTCTGAGCCAAACCTCACTCCAGGTATCCCCCCCCCCCTCCCCTGGAGGATGTGTAGAATGAACAATCTCTGAAACATCTGACAAACCCAAAGTCATGACCAGTATCATTGCTGACACCCAAAACGGTAACGAATAATACGACAGTGGCGGGGGGAGGGAGGGGGCTCTCCTGGACCACTTTTCGTTGATCTTCGACTTGCGAAATGGACTTACAAAGCCAGGAAGTGGAATCACCATCTTCAACACACCCGAAAGTTACTTTAAACCCGACCGTTCGAGGAGATTCATCGGCCACACTAATTATAATGATGAATGACCCTTCAACCTCACTCCCAAACATTAATATTAATTATATTAAATTTATCATGCCACTTCCTTCTCTCACCAGTGTACGCTTATTTATGGCAACCAGTCAAACCTAATATTAACAAATTTAAACAATTGATCAATCAGTAACCTATCAGAGATCAGACGATTGCACCTGGCTAAACTAAAGGCTAACAAAGGGGAGGCATAATTAGGCCCCTCTTTACCATTGGGTCTTTTCCACCTTAATAAAAACGATGGTACTTGTGAGCGAATTTTCCGCGTTTAGCCCTATTTAAGTCTGTGTGGGATCAAAGGCTTTCTCCCCCTTAATCTCCCAATGGGTGGGGGGGGGGGCAAAGGACATCTGCTCCGGGGGAGCAATGCAACGACATCTCTACACGCCTCTCATATTGAGATGCTTTTCGCAAACGTTTGCGAAATTTTTAAGCCAAGTATTAAAAGGCTTTTCTCTGTGTCCTCATTTTGAGAAGAAACTTTAATTCACTCAGGCCCTTGCAGGAAATCTCTAACACTTGAAAAACACATTTGAGTGTCGAATTTAAAGCTAAATCTCCAGAAGTTTCGATAAGGGATCTCACAATTGAAGGTTTCTTTTAAGAAAAAAAACCCAGTTCAAACGGAAAACCCTGATTCAGGAAACTAGTTTCGGAGGAGACTCGCTTCCATCTTCGGTCTCAAAACAATGATAATAAAGGCCAAAGGATTGACTTTATATCGTCCTATGCAATCATTGCTTTTGGACTGAAGATGGAATGTCCCAAGTGACATTTTTTGGGTACCTTTTCATAACTGATTTTATATTTTCGTCACATTCAATGGTAGAAACTTTTAAAAATCTGCTACTTCTCTCTAACTATAAATCCTGGGGAGAATTTCTTGGGTATTTACTTTTCATCGAAGATATATAAAGAATGACACTTCTATTCTTGCTCTTGCCAAAGAACTACTTCGAGGTGTGATCAAAGTTCGTAAGCACTCCTATAATGGTTCAATGTCAAAAATACAGAATTTTATGCATCATGAAAACCTATTATACACCCTTTCCAACATATATCCATCCCTCCATCTTCTGACAGACCCAAGTAATATTTGGGGAGCACGCTTAGGCTTTTAAGGGCTTGAACTCTAGGAACAACTCTAAGATTCCTTTGAGAAGCACATGGTTTTCTTTACCCAATTGATAAATCCTCGATCAAAGTAAACAAACTATGTTCATGCGTGAGTTCGTGGCCTCCTTTCTTACAATTCGAATTTCGTTTGCCTTGTTTACAAATGACAAATTCGAGCTAATTTCGGACCAAAAAGAATCAATACAAAACCATTCTTCCTCACATGCAGTTTTCTCTTCACGTCTCGTTCTATCTCTCAGGAAATGAATGAGAGAGACTACAGAAATCTTCACATAGACCCCTGGTCTCAAAGATACTTCCCTTTGTTATATAATTGGGAAGGTTCAGCAAATGTCCTTACTATCCTTGGCCCAATTGACCCTAAGTAATCTATTTTGGCTACCAGAGGTACAGTGGGAAGAAATAAGTATTCGTACACCCTCAAAATTCAATTTTAATACACTTCTAACCCATCAAACTTTATGAACTTTACATAATAGATATATGTTAATGTAAAGTTAAAAGTTATGTGCACAAAAAGGCATAGAACAGAAGTCATATTCAGTAAAATTGAAATTAATGAATACAGGGGTGAAATAAGTTTTCGTACAAAAAAATAAACTTAATGAAATTCATTTTTAAAAACACACGAGAGACATATTTTTAGCTGTGACGGTGCAAAGAATTTTTTTCAGGAGTCCAATAATATGTACAACAGTCAACAAGAGCTCAGGAAAGATTGGAATGCCATTCAGCAGTCAACCTTCGGGTCGTGAAGACGTTATCATGGCGAAGAATAAAGAACTCTCCAATGACCATAAAAAGGCGATCCTGAAGCTCTACACTGATGGGCTGAACTACCGGGAGATATCCGAGCAGCTGAAAATACCTTTCAGCACCATTGGCTCTGTCATTCTGAAGTGAAAAAAGGTGGGAGGCATCGACAACCTTCAAAGTTCAGGTGCTCTTGGGAAGATTTCCTTCAAGCTTCTCCTGTAATAGTCGGAAGGTTGGAGCTTTCCCTATGACGACTCTTGAGGGAATTCAAGATGACCTACTGGCGTCAGAAATGTCTGTCACAAAGCGAACGATCAGTAATGAACTGAACCGGCATGGTTTTAGCTCTTGCAGGCCAAGGCAGACACCTCTGCTGCTGAAGAGAGACATTATCTTAAGTTCTGGGATAATATCTTGTGGTCAGACAAGACAAAAATAGAATTGTTTGGCCATAATGATGGCCGTCCTGTCTGGAGGAAAGACGGCAGTACCTATGACCCTAAGAACACCATATCAACCATGAAGTTTGAGGAAGGTAGCATCATGGTGTGGGAGTGTTTCTCATCTAAGAATACCGGCAAAATTCACATCACATTTAGATGGGTGCACGAATTTGACAATCTACAAAGACATTTTAGAAGAACATCAGTTCATTTTTGTAGACAAGCTTGGGTTTGGAGATGGATGGATGGATCTTTCAACAAAATAATGATCAAAAACATAATGCTAAAGCTACTAGCGATTGGTCTGTAAAAAAACAATGTAAACGTCCTAAATTAGCCTAGTCAGTTGCCAGATTTGAAACCCAATAGAGAACTTGTAGCGAACTTTGAAGAGCAAGATTCATCTGAGAGGTTCCAAGAACATCAAAGAATTGGAAGTAATTGGCAAAGAAAAATGGACCGAAATACCAAAGCAATGTTGTAGCGCACTGGTGAAGAACTACAGTAAACGATTGATGGCGGCGAAAACCAACAATTTCTCCGTAACTAAGTATTAATCACCAAATATCGATTTGTATGAATACTTTTTGCACCCGTTTTCATTAATTTCAAGTTTACTTAATATCAATTCTGTTTCGTGCATTTTTGTGCACAGAACTTTTAACTTTATATTAATATACGTCTATTGTTTAAATTTCATGAAGTTTGATGGGTTAGAAGTCTACTAAAATTAAATTTTGAAGGTGTACGAATACTTATTTCTTCCAACTGTATATACTCGCATACATTTTTTCCATACTTAGCCTTTTTCTCCACGAAACATTTTTGTTCGAGATGCTTCGATGGTTTTCTTTTTTTTTATAAATGAATCAAATTGAAAATTAAATTCTTTCAGTCTTTTTTGCACGTTAGATAAGAAATAAGAGTATATGTAGAATATAAAAATGACAAGAAAAAAAAGCAGACTATCTCATTTTGATTAATGAAGAAAGAGCTCGGCATTTCAGGGGATAATTTTAAAGTGGGCGTTAAGCCACGCTTCGCTTTTGTTAATCTATCTTCACATACTTTTTATTAATCTATTTCACTTATTTTGTGTTCAGCTATTTTCACTTACTTTTTGTTAATCTATTTTTATTTACATTTTGTTAATCTATTTTCACTTACTTTTTGTTAATCTATTTTCACTTACCTTTTGTTAACCTATTTTCACTTACCTTTTGTTGATATATTTTCACTTACCTTTTGTTGATCTATTTTCACTTACCTTTTGTTAATCTATTTTACTTACTTTTTGTTAATCTATTTTACTTACTTTCTGTTAATCTTTTTTCACTTACCGTTTGTTCATCTATTTTCACTTACTTTGTTTCATCTATTTTCATTTAATTTGTGTTCATCTATTTTCACTTGCCTTTTGTTAATCCATCTTATTTACCTTTTGTTAATCTATTTTCACTTACCGTTTGTTGATCTAGGTTCACTTATTTTACGTTAACATAGTTTCACTTATTTTGTGTTCATCTAGTTTCACTTACTTTTTGTTAAACTATTTTCACTTACTTTTGACTGTGTGAGGGAAGGCCGGACCACAGAACCTATCAGCGTTGACAAGACCACCTCCAAATTTCGTGTACCGTCCGCCGGGTATTAAAATATAGTCTGTTGGACAATCATTCTCTACTGCTTGGATGTTACCTACAAAAGAGAGGCAATGGCTTACAAATGCAAGTGATGTTCGGTGAAGGCGTAAATGATATATGTTCTTATCTAATTATGCGAAGCTACTTCAAAAATTTTTCCAACAATCGTTCTAGATACTCCATTTATGCGTTTTAACCAAACAAACAATATTTCAACATGTTACGAGATGTGTCGCTGCGTGCTGACAGGTTGCCTCATCCATTGTGCTGTGATTGACTACGGTCTTTGGTGACCAAATTTGTATTTCCCAACAGTTTCTTCATTTGTCAAACTTTTCAACCAAACTCGAGGGGAACTACGAGTAGGTAGGGAAAAATCATTAAATCTTTGCAACACCTTTTTTCTGGAATCCTCTAAATAAATACATCTAAGATGAACCAGGAGATACAAAGTTGTCAACTTCGACAAACGAAGAAACTGTTGCTCTTGTGCAGAATTTGGTCACTAAACACCATAGAATTTCTGTCAACTCGATTACAACTGTAATTGAAATTTCGAAAGATTAGTATACAATTTTAACGTAACTTGGTTTAGCAAGCTGTCTGTCCGTTGGGTCCATAAAGACCTATCCAAAAACCAACTGGATCAGATGATCAACATTCCTCTGGTATTTTAAATAAAAAAATTCAAGACAAAGAGGATTTTTCTCAACAGTACAGTCACTAGTGATGAGACGCGGATCCATAACTACAACCCTGGAAACAAAACTCAGTCTTAGCAGTGGCTTTCGACAGGTTCGAGTGGACCAGTAAAGGTTCGATCGAAAAATTTGCAGTGATGATTTGGCGGGATTTTATGGGCATAATTAGGGTGTATTTCCTGGAAAACAAGGAAAATATTGCAAGAGAATATTAGTTCGAAGTTAAACAAAAAACCAAATGCTAGGGAAATTAGAACTAGAAATCATATCTAATCACGCCAACCAGGTTATTCTTAAACTCTATAACTCTTATGTTAGGCCACACCTAGAGTACTGTATACAGGCATGGTCCCCACATTTTAGACACGATATTAACCTTCTCGAGTCAGTGCAACGGAGGGCAACAAAGATTATTCCTTCCCTGAGGCACCTTGAATATATAGATAGACTGAGGGTATTAAATATGTTCTCGTTCGAAAGGAGGTGTGTGAGAGGGGATATGATTGAGCTCTTTCAAATTTTTTCTGGGATAGATAAATTGGATGTTAGCAAGTTTTTTGAGTTAGATGATGGAAATCGGACTAGAGGTCACCACTTGAAAATTAAAAAGCAAGGGTGTAGGTTGGATTTAAGAAAATATTTTTTCACCAATAGAGTGGT